>CM067093.1:12549000-13149000 GCA_034008185.1 Gorsachius magnificus | reverse complement strand
TCCCCGTTAATATGGAATTCAGAAAACAGTACGATACTCCACAGACAAGAAATATACCCCCAAAGATACAAATTAATTTAAACAAATTAATCACTTCAGAAGAATAAATTAGTTACTGATAAACAGATAAACCTTTTGGGTGTTGCTACAGAGAGGAATGAAACTCTAGTCTGGGATTTACCCGAGACTGTCCTAAGTGAGAATGGTACCAAATAGATTTAATAGTGCAGCAGCTGGACTCTCTTCATCTCCCTGTTTGTCGCTAGTCCAGCCTTTGCTAGATGGAGTGAAATCCTGGGCTGGACTTCTCCTTTTTCTTTCCTACACTGCTAGTGCCCTGTTGATAATTTGATTCTCCTGACATGATTGCCAGCTTGTCAGGTGAATCCTGTGTCTGATCGCTCCAGCAAGGTGGTCTCTTGTTGCTGCACTGTTTCTGTGAAGGGGGTTTTATGTAGTGAGATAAGAAGCCATACAGAGTTAATAAATATATATGTGTGTACGTGTATTATATATATATCTTTTTTTTTTCTCCCCCATGACGTTGAACCCACTAGGTTTTGAGAGCCTGGGAACCCAAGCCAAGTGGCTCAGCTGGACACGTCCCCATCTGTTTTACCAGCCATGATGTGTCCATCAGCCTCATGTTGCAGTGCCCTGTCCTGAAGGGCTGTTTCCTTTCAGGTCTTGTCTTGCTTGTCAAATGGCATCTGGTGTCCTTCTAAGAAGGCTGTTATTTATTGCAGATCTTCCGTATACAGTTTAATGTACTCTATACCAATACAGTAGCTGGGAGCGCTCATATAGATTATTTATAAGATCAGTACTTGAAATGCAAAACCAGGTATTCTGTGTAAACTCCTTTGCTTTGTATATTGGATTTCTGCAGATTTCTGAAATCCAGAAGGCTTAAAAACCTCTTTTTGAGGGACTTCTTGGGCTGATCAATTGTTTTGGTGTTGGAGAAGGTGAATTGTGAATTCTGTCTGATGTGTCACTGCAGCCTGACACTGCATCCAGCAAGGGTCGATCTGTGGGGGGTGCTCTTGGAGCAAGGTCCAAGCAGCATCCTTAGCTATGAATCAGCTGTCCTACAGTCAGGAGAAAGGGTTGTGCAGTCCAGCAACCTCTCTGACTGTCTTAGCCCAGGCTCTGTGTACCTAGCAAGTCGTGTTGTAGTGTTGGGCTAGCGTCCTTCAGCGAAGAGACGACTGTGGTACTTCAGTTGGCTCGGCAGAGAAAGGTTCTTCTGCACTGCAGAACCAATATATTTTGAGAGATGCTCTTAGGTGCAAAGGTATCCACCCAAACTGCTGTGTGACTGAACGAGAGATTTTTGGGTTGGCTTGTGTCTCCACCAGCTGGGGAAGCTGGAAGATGAGTGGTTGTGGAGCAAGGCTTGAGTGAGCCAGGAGAGAAGTCTCTTGATCCCCTTCCCTTGTTAGGATACTTGGTTTGGCACTTTTCCAAAAGTAAGCTCTAAATCTGAGCCACTCTCTGCTTAAAGTGGCTTAGGTATTCTGTGCAGCAGTGAGAGAGGGAGAGGTGTAGCATATTAGCTTCAATTCTGCGATATCAGTAAATGCTCATGAGGTATGTGTGGTACATTAATCTTGACCCATGAAGGCTTGTACAAACAGAAAGTAAGTTGAATAAAAAATAATTTATCAGGTTAGTTTCTGTTTTCTGAAACAAGAAGTGTTCCTTAGTTTGATTAAATCTAGAAAGGAAAAGTCCTAGGCACAGGGAGCTGTGTTACACCCCAACCTTCATCACATGAATGTGGCAGCACAAAACATCATCCAAGGACAAGATGCTGCCCCATTGCAGTGGATACCTAGAATTGAATTTGTGTGGGTTCTGCTGTTGTTTATCCCTCAGGATGGTTTTTCTCTGGAATTTAACTCTTTGGGATCTGTCCCAGTAACATGTCTCCGGACAGATGTTGGTATCACTATAGGAAGTTGCAATGGACATGTCTGGAAGTGCTTGGCAGTGAGTGGGACTGGAGAATGGGTTTTGGAGGTCTTTGAACCTGGACTGTTTGCTTGATTCCTGCTTCAAAGGAAGGTTTATTCTGTACGGTGTCTGCTTCAAGGTGTTTGGACTGTGTGATCTGTCAGCTGGTCTTTATGTTTAGGAAAAAAAAATCCACAAAACAAAATCCCAACAAACAACTGCAGAACGATGCAGGCTTTTACTGTATCTCTTATTAGCAATGAAAAGTGAACTAACTGCTCATTCCTGTGGGACTGCTTCTGCCTTGATGATTTCTTAATATCTTCTGTTTTGTTCAAAGGTTAATATCCTTTAGCTACCCTGTGATATCTGGCCCCTTTCCACATGCACATGCTTTTCTCAGCTGGGTCTTCACGAGTGACCTTATAACTCCGTAGACAAACATGATCATTGTTGATCTGTCAAATCCAATATCCCTTTGCTTAAATGTTAGGTGGATTTGTGTTATTGCTTTGGGAGGCAATAATCCAGAAGGGAATTCATTTTACAGAGAGGTCTTCTGCCTTGCTAGAGGGCTGTTGGTTGGATGAGTCACCTGCCTAACATCATCCTGGTTGGTTTTCTGCTTTGTTTTTTCATACATCTATTTGTCTCTCACACATAGACTAAGAAGCAAAGTCTGATCCTTCCATCTGAGATTTGGTAATCCTTCCAAAAGGAACATCTCTGACTTATTATTTACATGCCTGAGGCTTTATTGTGTAATGCCGTTGCAGACAGAAGATAGCAGATGAAGGCAAGTTATCATTTGGACCCTGCTGCTTCCTCGGTTGCTTACAACAGCAGTTTTAGAAGCCAGGAAAGTGAACAGTAGGGACAGCAAATAAGAGCTAACCCGGCCAAAACCCACAAAACCAACTGCAAACTGGCTGTGCTGGAGGCTTTAGGAAACCACTGTATACGTATGACTGTGATCTCTGCTGTTCAGACCTGCAGAGCAGTGCCAGAAATGTAGATTAATGGCTGCTCTACTAAACACTATTGCATGCTCTTCTTTCTAAGGGTGGGTAGAGCATAGTGAACTTAATGGAATAAAAATCCATTGCAATAGAGTGACTGAAATGAAGTTTGTTAATGGAGTGACACTTAATGGTAACTTCTACAGCTATTTAGTCTGTAAAACAACCATATTTCATCTGACTGTTGGTCTGACTTGAACACGCATCCAGTGCCAGGGCCTGTGAGCTCTTACCTGAGGAATCCTGGGCTCTGCAGCACCCTGGGCTGTGCAGGAACATCGCCCTGGCAGCAGGTTGCGTCTGCTTGAGCTGCAGAGCTGATGAAACCCCCCGTTCCTGAGAGCCTGATGCCACCTTTGGCACCTTATTTAGCTCTCATGTTGTATGGTTTGAGCAGAAACTTTCACAGTCTCCTTTTAAACAAGCCCTTTCAGCATTTAGTTGAGGAGTAGAAACGTCTTAATGCAACTAAGAATTGCTGCTTACTGACCATGCATTCAGCTCAGACAATTGTTTCCCCTTCTGGCCATAGAAAATAGCTGTAAATAAATCAAGATCACCAGCACTTTAAGCACGGGCTGTTCCTTTCATGGAGGTGAGCCAACCCAATGGAGCCCAACTCCCTAATGGAGCTGCTACTCAATGCAGGAATATAAACATTGGCAAATGCAAAAAGGTTTCTGAGAGTGCTACAGAACCAAAAGTAGCCTGAGGTGAGGTTACTTCATTTTATTGCAGGCTTGTGAAAAGATGCAGGGACCCAAGCAAACTGATGAGCTACTTATTTCCCTAAAGTGTTTACAGCTTTGGGTTATTTGTCTTGTAAAACCTCAGAATGCTGTTGCCTTTGCATCTAACTATTTATTTGTCATGTTGTTTGCATAAACCAAATTCATTCACAGATTATATGCCCAGATTTAGTCCAGACAGGATGTGGCACAGTTTTTTGGAACTGATCTAAAAGCAAGAAGGTTGCATTAAAGACATGTGTGCACTTTTCTTAGAAGCTGATCTGTTATTTCAAGATGCATGTTTGCTTTAACAGGAGAGAAGCAGGGTGCATGCTGAGTGCTTTGTACTCTGTGATGACTGAAGGCAGCTGGGCTTGTACAGTTGAAAATTTCCAGGGGTATCTTTGCAGCAATGGAGGCTGCGGGTGCCTCTGCATTAAGACTCTTCAGAATAAATGTCGAATGAACCAACATATCTGCTCTTCCTTTTCTAGTTTCTTGCTTCTCCTTTTCCTCATTTTCCCAAGAAAAGGGAAATTGCTGGAAGCTACTGTCTACCTAAATGCAAATTATTAGAGACATTCAGTGGTCATTTAACTGTTCTTTCTGTTGTGTGCTTTGGGTATTATTTCTACAGGTCCCATTGCAGACTGATGCGATGGCAAGTCCTTGCCTGTGGGGAGAAGGGAAGTGTGGTTTTGCTCTATAGTACTCCAAAGCTTCTCAGAACATTTTTATTCTGATTCTCTCTGGGGTGCTTTCTTCCCTGAGGCTGTTTAGAAGCTCCAGGCAGACTTGTGCCATGGTTTTTGGTGGTGGTCATTTTTAAAGATATTATTTTACCTCCCCTGATCTGAATAGCAGGGTAACTTTAATGAAGTAGTCTGTTAGTGATGGGACTCTTTATGAATTACACAGATTGGGGCCCTGAATTGACCTGGAAAACAATTTGTTGTGAATCCCCTGAAGGAATGTTAAAATTTCAGTGGTAAAAGATTGCTCTCTGCTCACCTCTGTTAAGTTGTGAGCCATTAAGGTTAGACTCATTTTGTAAGGAGAACTTTCTGTTGTTAAAAATTCATCCTGCTAAATATTGCAAGAGAAAATACGTTGATAAACTTGAAACTTCTCAGTAGCCACGGGTACTCAACTTTTTCCAACTTTATGACAAATGCATAGCACAGGGGCTAAGACATATTTTCCATCTCCCCCCTCCCCCCATCATGGGCAGCTGGAACACTTGAAGTTACCATGTTATAACAGCAGCAGAACTTGGAGAAGGACCTGGGGGTTTGTGAAGTTGTTTTGAAAGAAGTTGTGTGCTGGGCAACAGCTGTGGTCTCTGCCCTAGGAAAACTCTAAGCCCAGCTTTTGCAAGCTCAGTCAGGAGGGTGCTTGGGGTTTTTTTAGCTGCCAGCACAGTGGGAACATCCTAGCCTCAACCTCAGTTACTTCCCAGTATGTCTCTGCCTTTGGTACAGCACCAAAGGTAGAGAGCCTTTCTGTCTTGTTGACAAAAATGCATCTATCGATTGGTATATAAAAAAGCAGAAAGTGGCATTTATTCCATTATATTCTATGCTTGCTATATACAAAGTCAATGGCACTATCAATGTTTGCTGCATTTTGAGGACAGAGTTTGCGGGTATATCCTCCTCTGCCAGATGCTTTTAAAATCTGTTACATCAAAATGGTATTTCCAATATTAAAAGAAATTTCAGAATCATTCCTTTAAGTGAAAATTTTAAAGAATCCATATGGATGGTGCAATGAGTTTTGAGAGAGATTAATACAATGCTGTGGACAGAGCTGAAGTAAAGTTTGTATTTCTGCATGCTATGGTACTGGAGAGATATTAGAGAAATAAATAAAACCAATGGAGGTCAGTATAATTGGGTGGAAGCTAAAAAATGGAGCTGTTTGAAAGAGTTTGAAAATTATATTATTCCTGTTAAAATAGAGGCAGCAGCTTAATGGAATAAGGACTAAAAAACAAGAACTTAAGGGATCTGAAGAAAAATAATTGGTGAAAGACCACATGCAGCAAGGTCTCAAAGGTGATATCTAAAGTTGCTGACACCTGCCTGTTGGCTACCTGTGACTTGCGCCGCAGTCAGGAAAGATGAGCATTCCTGGACTGAGATTCCCGAAGAACCAGGAATGGCATGGTTGTAATTCCCCTCTCCCACTGTTAGGAAGCAGTGTATCTAAATGTAAGCCAAGAACTTTCTTTATTCCTGGGACGCCATGTGTGACACCTGCAGGCACCTCGTGGCCTTTGGGAGCATGCGTACAGCCCCTTCCTGATGGCCTTTCTCAGCCCGCACTGCATGGGTCTCCTGGTGGTGACTGAGAACTTTGAATGAGAAAAGACCAAAAAACCTGGGCAGAAAATGGAGCAAAGAAAGGCAAAGACAGCCGGTGCAGGGCCCGGCGTGCAGCTGTGCCACATCTGCACTCCCTTCTTCCCAAATTCAGCATGCTCTGCTCCCCACCTCCTCTGGGAACTGCAGGTGCTTGGCTCTGTGGGGATCTGGTGCAAGGAGAAGGGTTAGGGGTTGGAGACCTGGGGACCTCCTGTAACGGAATCCCTCTGGAGGGCCTTGCTGAACATGGAAAAAGACTGCGGTCAGGACAGAGCTTAGCTCAAAGCATGTTTGGAGCAGGGCGCCAAACTACCTCTGGGATGGGAAAGGGCTTGAGGAAAAGGAAAGCAGAACAACAGCTGGGGCTGTGGGTGAATTTTCTTCATTCCTGACCCACCCGGCCTATCCCTGCTGTAAGCTACATGGCCGTTTCCTGGCTCTGCTCCTGAAATTGGTCATTATCTATTTGGAAGAGCACTTTTCCTGAATATTAAGCCAGTTTTTGGCTTTCAGGAGGAGGGAATTACTTCAAAGGTCAAACACACGCTCATCTCGCGTGCAGCCTCGCGGAGAATCCCGCTCAGCCACATGGCAGCAGCAGGCACGGTCTGCCTGCTACATCTCCTTTTTGGGCCACGGGCTTTCCTGGGAATCACAGCTTTTATTTCAAATTCCCTGTGTTTTGATTTGAATTAGTTGAAATATAAATACAATTAGAGTTAGCAAAATACCTCTGACTTCGATTTTTGCCCTCTCATTTATGCTCCAGGCGTTATGCTTTAGGCAGCAGCTAGAACGGGATCTGAACTATTAACAAGCCCACAGGTCCACACTCAAAATTCTGTTCTGTGTGTAAAGGGAGAGGTTGAGTTATCAACGCTTTGTAGTGATGTCTGCTCAGCAGGGATGGTACACTGAAACTTGCAGCGGGTTTGGATCCTGTTCTGTATCCACAAAGAAAGCAAAAGGATTTAGGTTCAGTTTGAACTGAACAAGTGAATTTTTGGAGTGCAAAGTAAAGTGTACCTGGAGAATTGAAAAGACCTGATTATTTTTTTTTTTAAATATGACTTCAAAAACCCAGACTCACCTATAAAAAAATTAAGTTTAGAATTTTTACAGGCGGTTACAGAGCTTTGCATACATAAGCATTTTCATATAGTTTGGGACTTATGTTGTCTCTGGGTACAAATTAAATTATAAAAGCATGTAACAAGTTCCTAGAAGGACAGCGTCTGCTTCTGCGGCGCTGTGCTGTCACTCTACCTGGTTCCACGATATTTACAAACCATGGCTTAAGCAGAGACATCTCAGTTTTACTCTCTCTGCCTTTGCTGTTTTTACAGTTGTATGATTCAGGGTATAATTTTCCTATTCAGTCCAATTTGCATTGCTGCTATCTCTTTTTACAGCTATCTATTTCAAGCTATGCCCACTCTGCATTAGCCTGTAAATGCAGACATCAGCTACTGGAACTTCCCAAAGATTGATTTTAGGGAACTTAACTGGAAATAAAACGATACCAATAAAATCTTTTTTTTACTTTGCCGTGACAAACTGCAGGCAAAGTCTGCCATGCATCTTATGATGGGTTCTTCTTTAGTCTGTGAGTGTTCCTGTTTTCCTAGGAAAAAGGGAAGCATGGAGCACTGCTCACAGGATGTAAGGATATAGCAGAATCTGTAGCCCTGTAAATACGTGGCTATCGCTCTCAACTGGAGTCATAAACTCTTCCACTTTTTTTTTCAATTACCAGCAGTTGCCATCATTTGAAAGGGGGTAGCAGAGCTCTAGCTGAACAAAATTGTTTAAAAAATGAGAGAATAGTATTTTCTGTCTCTTATTTCTACTGGGAGGCAATGAAAAAGCATCGGCATCCAGCACTGCCGAGCACTGGAGGTCTCTGACCTTGGCGGAGTTGCTGTTTGAACCGAACCGTCCCCATAAGGTTTGCAAGAATTAGTTACATGGGAAACAGGTAGAGAGAGGATATGAAAGATACTATCTAATGAAAATGAGTCTTATGAATTTGAGCAATTGGAAGCCTTACTTTTTAATGGGGAATGCCACAATCTGAAAGAAATGCAGTAGGGAGGTAAATGTTAGCAGTCCTCTGAACATAGTAGGTGCTAGGGGAGGTTATAGAGGCAGGAATATGCTTGAGTAGACTGCATAGCACTAGAAAACCAGTCTGATTTGGGCACAAAAACTCTTCTTCAAGAAAGAAAAGTAATTTCTGTAATAAAACCTTTTCCATTTGCTCGTATATTAGCTGATTATGCACCTTTCTCTTATGCTATTACCTCTGCTTTATCTCAGACCAAAGATTCCCCCCCCTTAGATATGATCAAAATACATTTATTTGTCCTTGAGAAACAGTATTATTGTTATTTATACAGCAGTAGCTGTGTTCACAGGAATAATGAAATATCAGCAAAGCTCCAGTTTGTTGAGGTAGAGGAATGTGATAGGAAAATAGTGAATGTATGGCGATATACTTTTAGAAAAAAGCATGCTGAGAGGTTAGGGTTTACTTCTTGTTTTCCGGTGATTTTTCTTGTGATATGTCCTACACTGTCTCTGTATTAGAATATTTCTTTTTTGCTATTGCCACTTTCCTTTAAGATATTCAAAAATCAAATGTGTTTAATACTGCTGTTTCCTAAAAATCATGCAAGTAGTTGGACCGTTCCTGGTGTAGAGGAGCCCTTTAGAAGTCCAGCACTTGCTAGGCAAGCTCTGTTGCTCTTAGGTGTATTCTTCTCATTGTGCCTGGTAAATTGGACTCATGGCGAACGCTGCTACTGGGTCCTTTCCTACCACAGAGGTAGATGCAAGAAAATGAAGATGACAGCTTTGGCACTCATTCAAGAATCCTTTAATGTTGCTGGAAGTTCCTCATTGATTTAAAGGGGAAAATTCTGCAGGGGTGGCAAGTGTTACCCTTATTGGGTCAAACCCTGGGATGCAGCCTCCTGTTCCCAGTCTGGAGTGCAGATCTCATGGAAGGTGCCTGGCCCACAGCTGAAGCGGGTACCTGCAGCTTCTAAGCTCATCTGATGAGTGTCCCGTGGGAGCTGGCAGAGCGCAATCCAGCTCTACAGCAGTACTAATGTCCATTGCCATGTGATTGCTGGCTAATAGGTCAGTTTTCTGTTTCCCTTTAAAACTCAGTTTGAAATACTGGTGGCTTGAAATGTAAGATGTAGAACCCCAATCTAATCAGCTGGCCTCTGGCTTGCATTTCTCAATAGTTGCAGGGATTTTGAGTGGGCTTGCACCTTTCAGCAGAGAACGTGTCTGTGGAAGAATACATACTGATTGATCTCCAGTGTTCTTCCCAGAATTGGCTTCTTCCATCACAGCTCACTTGTGCCTGTCACCGAGTACATGAAAATAGTCTCATTGGACACAGGAGGGCCTGTGCAAGTCACACACTGAATTTATCTTTTCAGTAGGACAATGAAATATGTGATGTTATCAAGATCAGTCCCATTTACATCCTACTGCTCCATCATTTCAAGAGTCCTGTATTTGGCTAAATAATCCAATGTAAAGTGCACACAGGCATATTGCTGGTGGACAGGAAAGCTCAAGCAGTGAGAATCCTCTTTTCTGGAAGTGTCATGAAAACTGATAAACTTTGCTGCCTAAAATTTAGACTCTATGGTACATCTTGATCAAAGTGATCCTAGTATCAGAGATTAGCCCTTAGTTATCCACTTATGAGGTCTCTGCACCACCTGTAGAGGAGGATTCCTAATCAGGAACATCACCCTGTTCCTTTCATGGACCTGCCTTGTCAGCCTCCACCTGGACTAAGTTGCCTTCTCTGTATTAGGTAAAAGTCCAGAGCATGTTTGCATGGATGCCAAGGCTTGAAACTATGCAGGTTAATAAAATCAACTGTAAAGTTGCTGTCTTAAGAATGACTTGTTCAATGGTTATAGCAACTCATTGGCAACTATTTCAGGTGCGTCCACTTGCAACATGGGTTGTTTCAAGTCCGAATGACTCTATTGGATCTGTTTGGGTGACTTGCAGAGAAACCCAAGATCCTGCAAATCAAATCAATGCTGGGCTATTGACAGGTGGTGACTCGGTGGCCATGTAAATGCACGCTGAGCAACCGCAGGGGCAGCGTGGCTGTGACAAACACTCTGCCATGGCTGCAGAAAGCTAGTGAGGATTCTTGAAAGTTTGTCTCTGACATAAAGTAGAGTGGACTGAAGGCACCATGCATGAACTGGATTTGTCAGCAGTGTTGTCCAAAATGCCCTTATCAGTATGATGGCATTTTCCCAAACAATCATATTAAATAAGTTTTGCCACAGTTTATTCTTGCTTATGTGGTCCCTTTGTTGGCTCTTCCTCTGAACAACGGTGATGTCTCAAAAAGAGCTGAATTCAGAATTTTATTTTTCTTTTTTAGAATGCATCAGCAGCCATTCCACTTCTGCAGAAAAATTCTGGTGCGTGAGTTACTTTATGTGGAACCAAAGCTCAGGGAAAGTCCTTGTAATCACAGTATGGGTCATATAGGGGCCGTCTGCTGCTCATTTAGGGAGAAATAATATGTAGCTGGTTCCAAAAATGCCCAGCAGGGAGAAAGTTGTTTGTGGAAGGAAGTTAGTTTAGAAGAGTTACAACAGTACAGCTTTGTGGGTCAGACATACTGTCTGATTTTGCTGGCTTTTGTATTGTGCCTTTCACCAGTATAAAGTCTGTTTCTCTATCTTCTAGGCTATAGGACAGAAATTATAATCAAAATTAAGCTGGTCCTCCATATAAATATACACTTTTTATTACGTGTTTAGCTGATGCCTGTTCACATGAGCTCACCTCCTTTCTTTCTTCTCTTTTCTGCTCCACCCTAGCAGAGGTGCTGCTGGCAGGCTCATACCCAACACCTGAGTCTGGTCTTAGACTGGAATAATGTCAGAGCAATTCCAGTGAACAAAAAGCATTTGTACTTGAGGAAAATCAAGGTGATAGCAGAAGAGAGGGCCTGGATATTTCCTCTTTTTCTTTTCCTCTGAGTGCAGAACTATTCTGAGTTACTCTGTTTCAGTTTAGTGGTTGTGTTTTCCTTTTCTGTCCCATCAGTGGTACAGTGCCTCCAAGACTTAGCCTAAAGCATCTGCAAAGAAGAGGCAACAACATCAGGTCAAACAAAAAGCCAAGAATACGCAGATATTTTTGTCTTCATCTCATCTGTTTTCAGTGTCTCGTCGCAGCCCTGCTCTATGGTCAACGTTTCCAGTCCATTTTTCTGTACAAATTCTTCATCCTTCAGCTTTGGTGCCAGTACCTGAGGCAGCCATCTGGGGTTAGGAGGAGGACTTTAATTGCTTGGGTTTATATCAGCTGTAAGAAAGAGATGATATTTTTATCGTCAGGCCAGCAACAATGCTTCAGCAGTTATCTAGCGCCGTGGACTGGCAAACCGGTTCTCCTTAGCCCCCTCAACCCCCACCTCCCTGCTGGGAAGGCGAAAGCCAGGGAAGCTGCAGCATTCTCATTTTCCAGATGACAGTGCTCCCCAGCCTCCCGGGGAGCTGGGACGGATCTGATCCCAGCTGCGTTTGACTCCCCTCAGCTTGCAGAGGCTGAGCCAAGAGATTGCTGCTTCCACCGGAGGAATGTGCACCTTCCAGGCTGGCCCATAAACGTGGAAGCTGCCTCCATCCCCCCCGAGCAAACAAGGAACAAAAATTGTAATAAAACATATTAATATTCCAAGAGTTGGCCAAGTTACTAGGGCGCATATTGGCAGAGCTGTAAAGCAGAGAACGAAGTTCAAAATGCTTGCAGTTATTTACAAGCTTCACATTGTTTTACAGAATAAATTACTTTATGGCATTTTTCTACAGAAAAAGGAGACAGGGGACAGCTCTTCAGCTGCCTTCCTGAGAGAGCCTGACCATAGTCCAGCTCCCCTGCAGGGTCTGAAATAGCAAACCAGACATGGGTGAGGGAGAAAAGGGAAAGATCCCCTGTAAGGAAACAGAGTCAAAGGCACTTTCTTCTTCTTCAATTTTAACCCCACATTCTTTATCCAAAATTGCAGTGTCTTCCCTAGTTTTTCTTATTCTTTGATTCCAGAATGTGATTTCAAAGATAAATGAAATGTCCTTGGTGGTTGGGATGTCACCCTTTCCTTTGATCGAGCAGACCTATCTAATGCTGATGTTTGGCAATTCTGCCTGCAAACTTTTAATGCAGTTTGAAATTGTACCCCTCCCAAGGAATTCAAAGCCATCTTTAAAGAGAAAGGGTAAAAATGGCTTTACAGCTGGTTTTAATGCTTTTCTGAGCCACAGATCAGATACAAGTTCTCTTATTAATATACAATCCCAGCAATTTTCCCCACCATAACTCAAATCTTTTTTCTCCCATGAGACGTGCATTTGGTTACTAACCCACAGCATTAAATTCTCCTGTCCTGTGGCATTTTTACCCATTGCTTTTTTGTTACCAGATGCATGTCTCTGATTGACAGAATTACTAATCCATTATAATCATATTTTCATAATTAGTCCCACTGAGCCTCCGCTGCCTGCACGCAAGCATAGGTAAACTACAGCCTGCCACAATATGTTTTTACTTACTGACAGCTCAGTGTGAAGGAAATGTCTGTCTGGTTCCTGCAATGGTTATTAGAGTTGCTTTTTGCTTTTCCTTTTGCTCTTTCTTGCTTATTTTTTTTTTCCTAAGTCTCTGCTAATGTGGACTCTGTTGATTATAAATCACCATTATCAACTTCTAATCCTTAAGAATATAAAGAAATATTGGAGATTGGATCTTCAAAGTCACTTTTGAATAAAAACACATGGAAACACATCAATTATTCACCAGGTAAAGCCTGAGCAGACACAGATGCCAATACCTGTTTGTTTGCCTGATGGAGGAAAGATTGCCAAAGCTTTCAGATTTGTCTTTTTTGCATCTTTCACATCACGTCGTTATGGCTGTGTCCTACAATACCATGCGATCTTGTGTCCCATTCAGCCTTTTCTCAGTCTTGGATGACTTTGAGGCATTAGCTCACTGTTTGGCACCTCAGTCTGGGTTTGGCTCTGCCATTGCTCATGGACAAGTCCCCGAGAAGATTGTGGGGACCGCCCAGCAGAATCCATCTGAAGGGCTCTTGGGCAGCGAGCACTATCCCACTTGCTCTCCATGGACCTCCTGCCATTCCCTGCTGCTTGCCCTATTCCTCTGGACTTTGCAACCATCTGGACTACAATGTGACTTCACTGTTGGTTTCAACAACTTTCTGAAATTTGCTTTATTTCTAACAAGATTAATCTTGGATACTTCTTGAAATATCGTCTTTTAATTGAAAAGATTGAACGAAGTGTTTAATAATCCCCAAATAAGATAATAAAAAAAATCTGCATAAAGATGATGGTTTGGATTGGCCAAAACCTTAATTATTTAGACTATTCCATCCCTCTCTTAAACAAAAGATTTGCAAAAGTTCATCTCGCTTCAGCCTGCCCTGACATTTCTACCCTCTGCACCAAGCCTTTTTCCCAACAACTTTAGAGTTTCAGGCATTAAATCTGAGCACCTTATCTGCTGTGCAACAGGACGGAGGGCTGCAATCCTCGGGCAGCAAAGAAAAGTGTGGCAACCAATGCATTCACTGATAGAAACATAAATCACTGCTGCAGGGATTGTAAGGAGTTACTTGATCGCAGGAGAAGCTGAGGTCCAGAGGGGAACAGCAAGGTCTTTACCTGTGAAAATCAGCCACCTTCTTAATTACTGCCATCATTAATCATCTGCATGTGTCGTATGCTCTGTTCTGATCACACAGTGGGTAGGTAGGACGGCAGGAAAGGTAACTTAGCAGGGCTGTGTCTGGCTCTGCGTTTTGATCGGCAGACGGCTCTGCTGATCAGGATTGCAGACAGAACCTCCTGCTACCTCTGTAACCTTTTGTCTGCTGCAAGGAGAAGATGATTTTCCACTTTATTTTCCATCTCTGGCTTCCCTGGTACTCACAGCTGCCAGGGCACCCTGTGTCTGAATCTCCTCCAGGTGACAGGATGCAAAATCCCCAAATCTCAGAAGCCAGTGTTAGGTGGTGGAGAGCTCATGTGGGGCTCTTCTCTAAATGCTCGTCTGCTGCAGCTGCTCCTGGCATATCTCATCACTCCTGTATAGGCAGAGTATGTGGATTGAGTACACCAGTGGTACCAGTACTCTAAGGGTTTTGCTGGGGGCTACTGGGAGGGGGGCACTTCTTTTCCTGCCTCCCTTAAACAAGGCAAGGGAGATGTCTTCTCTCTGATTCCCACATACTCTTGTTAATATGGTATCAGAAATCATATCTTCCACCATTCAACTCCCAAGAGCAACTTTATGGGCTTTAAAACCAGCATATGTTTGTGTGAAGCCCAAGTAATGAACGAGTACTGTGCTGATCTGGGCAGTGCTGAGCACTGGGGGACTTTTGCTGATGCATTCATTTCCAGTAAGGCACAGGGGACTCCAGGTGAGACAAATCCCTTCTTAGGAGACTCTTCTGCAGAAATGTTCAGCGCTAATCCCTCAGCCACAGAAGTCTGATTTGGTTTTCTTTGCTTTTGTTTTACAATCCACCTGCTTAAGTAGCATACTTTATGCTCACTCTCTTAGGGTCTGATCTGGGCTGCCCAGACAGCAGCAGAAACATCTCTGGGCTGTGCCTGGCCAGCACCCTTTCTTTGTAATGGGACAGATGCAGCACACAAACAACAAAAACCAAAATTGCCTTCCCCCACACTTTGTGGCCAGAGCAAGACCCAGCAGTATTTGGGCTGAGGATCTGGTAATGCAGCTTTTTATGTGGCTGGAGCTCCAGCTGTAACGCTACGACAGATGTTTACATTTAAGTGAAAGGGATACAGGCTCTCATCTCTGAAGCCACATGCCTGTTGTATGGCTTTCTGTGCCTTCATGACCTGATTCTTGCCTTTTGGCCTCACCGTGACACAGAGGTTGAGTTTGCAGCCCCCGAAGGCCTCTATAACAGATCATGTGGCTTGCCTTCCCCAGAGTTACCGGTCTTTTTTTTGGAAGTTTTTAGAAAGAATTTTCTTATGCCTGATACAGATTGGTCGGAGCATGGTTTTTAATTTAACTTTCAAAATGAGCAAACAGCAGTGGATGTTTCTGTATCTTTAGACATTCTTGAAAACTGTGATGGAAGGGAGAACTTTGGCTTTTGGCCTATTGTGTCTTGCAGTTGCAAAGCAGACGTCTTGAAGCGTGAGAAGTTTAGGATTTATGTAAGCTGTGCCAGGGTGTTCACTGTTGCCGATCTAATTAATGAGGGAGATGGTCTGATGCTCTCTAGGGGCAGTACATGGCTCAGATGTGTAAAAAGGTACTGAAGCAACAGGAAAGTAGCATCTCCGCTTTTCTAGTTAATGTCATAGGTGAGTATTGGTTAACGAAGCCTGCGCTGGTGTTTGATGGAAAACTCAGGCCTTGAAGTCTTTCACAAATAAATTCATTAGCAAATCCTTTAAAAAGGTCTAACTCAATTTTCTTTCCCATTACCCCCAACATGGATTCTAGCACAAAGCCAGTTAAGAGGAATAAGGAAGGCAAAACCTGACCAGAACCTGCCGGAATCTTTTCTCTCGGTCGGACGGGAGGCGAGGCTGTGCGCGTGACGGGAGATGACTGCATCCCGGTGTGTCTGTACTTGCAGATTCAGAGCACGGGGCAGGGCTGCTCAGGGAACAGCTACTGCCCCAGTTCTCTCTTCAACTCCACATGATGACATGAAGTAAGGCTAGGGTTGAAGGTCTGAGCTGGTAGCATTGCTTCTGCTATCTCCTTGTTAGTATCAAGTATTTTACCAATAATAACGTGTTTGTGGGAAAAGAAATCATATAGTCTTGTGTTTTCCGTTGGCACATAGGAAAAACTTTCAAGCAGACTAGGAGGCCAACTTGTTTTGTTTCAGTGCCTGAAGTCAGGGTTCCCTGTCTATACAGCCAGGATACTACAGAGAATTGCTATGGAGAATTCTCCGTGAAGCAAAAAGTGGACACGTTACTTGTAATATAATGCATTTCCATAGGCTGGGTGGGCACACGGGGGTAGGTATTCCTTTCTCCCACCCCAGGGTTGCAGCAGTAAATCTCTCCACCTGCTGTGGGAAAGCCATGGATGGCTGATATTTTGAGGAGAGTTCAGCTTGGGGTTGTATCAGCAGGTCTGTTAGATAGTGAATAATGTATCCTGGCAGCAATGTTTCAGGCAGTGACACAAATGTGGCATTTGCCTGCCTCATGTATTTTTTTATCCGCCTCCCTTAGATCAAGGAAGCTTAAAATCTCTCTGGTGTTTTGGATGACTGGTCATCTGTGGAAAGGGGGCCAGCTGAAGGTGAAGTGGCTGAGACAGTTGCATCAAAACATCCTTGGAGAAACAAACAGATCCCGAGTGTGAACGTGGCCCTTTCCCCAACAACTTGTACGTGATGTGCAGCCATGAAATGAAGTGTACCAGGAAATAAAAGCAATGTGGCATGATGCCTGCTGATGCTTGCTTGAGGGCACCTGCCTTTCAGTTCTCTGTGGAACTGCTTGGGGGAACTACAGACTGAATAGAGTTAGATCTACAACTCTAAGTGCCACCGAGGAAATAATTTTTATGATCGATGAGCTTGCAACACAATTTCTTGGGGTGGCTGTTAACTAAGAGGTTTGTTCTAAGGTTGAGAAAAGGATCAAGAAGAGGAATAGATACAGCCAAAATACCTGGTTTATCTGTAATTTATGCTTAATTAAATGTCATGCTTGGCAGTCCCTCAGAGCATTTTTGGTGCTCTATGTATCTTAAGTAATGTAGACAATAATACTTCTGTACTGGAGGCAATGAAATCTATTCTTGGTAAAATTGGGTCAGCTTCAGGGTTTTGCATGGTGCAGCCCATCATCATTTGGTGAAACTTCAGGGAAACTAGACTTCACAAACTTGTCTTCAGGGCAGTTGCCCTGTGCTGGCTTTGGTGCCTACCAGGGAGGTCCCACTGAGGTTCACCTCAGAAGTCATCCAGATTTTTTTCTTCCGCAGAGAAAGAAAAAGGGATTGCTAACCTAGGAACTAATGAGAGCTTGGTCCTCACAAATCCTTAACCTGCAGCCCTGAGGCAGCCTACCCCAACAGTCAGCCTCAGGAGTACCCTCCTGAAATCTTTTCCCTGCCTTTTTTAAACTCTATAAATTCATCCTTTCGACATCTCTCCCAGCGGGACTGATGCCCTAACGCTGTTCCCACCACTTTTCATAGAAAGTAGATCTAGATGCTAATAGATCTGAGTGGAAGAGTTCAGTGAATTGCTTCCTCTGATGGTGACTTCTGGCCATCCTCCAGATGGGTCTCACATCTCAGAGATGATCACCCATGCGGGGGCACTTGGGCAGCGACTTGGCAAGCTCTGTGGGAAAACACCTTGCATGGTTGTTTTCCTAATTGCTCTGCAGAACAGAATAGCACTGTGCTGCTCAGTGACTTGAGATGACAAACAGAAAATGGACAGACAAACCAAGTAAAGGCGATTTGATCCAATGAGAGCTATGGCAAGTAAACTTCCCAAAGTGAAGAAACTTAGCTGCGTGTTTGTCAGCCTGTCAGTTTGTCTCCCACCCTCCGTGCCAGACTATCCAAGCACTGAGCACTGCGGTGATTGCTTCTAGTTACTCAATTTACATGTACAGGAGGGGATGGGGGTGGAAAAGTTGGTATTTGCCTCTGCATCAAAATGAGGGAACCGAAGAAGCAGAGGAGTGCACAGAGCAGTTCCCAGAACTCTGAGGGATAATTATAAAGACGACCAAATGCATCGCAGAAAGACTAATTGTAATAAATTGGACAAGAAACTTAAAACTTTGGTTGTGCATTGCAGCAAAACAAGGACTAATTCCTGGGAGCAGACAAGGCCCCAGATTGGCAGAAGGCTAATGTAATTGGCTCTGGGTGCATTCAGACAGCACTGGCATCTCAGTGCCTTGGCATGTGAGAGGGTAACAAAGAAATGAGAGCCTGTGCTGCCAGCTACAGCACTAGAACCGATTGGATGTGGTGCCTGTTAAAGCAACAGCGATCCTACTGTGTGGCCTCCGGATGATCACAGAGCAAGCGAGCAAATGCAGATAATT
Source organism: Gorsachius magnificus (assembly GCA_034008185.1). Lineage (NCBI taxonomy): Eukaryota > Metazoa > Chordata > Aves > Pelecaniformes > Ardeidae > Gorsachius > Gorsachius magnificus. The sequence goes on along the minus strand of CM067093.1, from coordinate 13,130,758 downwards.
GCACAGCAAGAGCCATGGCAAAGGAAAGGCCAACGAGCCCCCAAGCTGGGAGAATCAGAATAGGCTCTAGATCCAGGAAATATGGGACTGCTGGCTGCGAACGGGCCTCCACCTGCACTGGGAGGGTTGCAAGCATCAGGCTTTGTCTTTTCCAGCTTTTGCTAGATAAGCGAGGAGAAGCTAGAGCACGTGCTAGAGATGCTTTTATGGCATGCTGGGTTTGGTGTTTTTTTTTTTTAATTTGGTTTGCTTTTGGATTTTTTTTTGTTTTGTTTTGAAACTGTAGCTGCTCTATCCTTCCATGACAAGAAGGGTACTAAATTTTGGAGTCAGGAAGGTGGAGGTGTCAGTCACAGGTTACTGAAAGGGCTGAAGGGCTGTACTTAAGGAAGTCTGAATGAGTTTACTGCTTGGGAAGGTGATCTGTGGTTAATCCACGTTAACTGATTTAAAACATTTTCCTCCTTTGTCTCAGCTTGGCTTGCAGTGAAGACATGAGGCAATGCACGGTTTTCCATGCTTTACAAGCCCTGAAAGAAGTCGACGAATATGACACTTAAGATTTGCCAATGGAGTAAAAGTGTCTCCTGTACTAGTGCAGTCCTGCCCTGGGGGCTGTGGTGTCCTGCACCATTCCTGCCTCTCCCGAACCCCTTGCGTTGGGGTAGACTTCCTACAGTAAACGGAGGCTTTGGGATCCTTCTTTTTTGTCTTTGTCAGTACATGGAAGAACTGATGTGCTGAGTGGCAACGGGATATAACCATTTTTGCCGCCTTTCATATCTAGTTAGCTAAAAAAAAAAAAAAAATGGAATACATGTTTTCTCTGTTCTTTCACTTGTTCTACCTTCAGTACTCTCCCTAGGGGTATCTGAAACCTGCTTTGTTTCTTTGTGAATCATTTGTTGCCCAGGGTCTGAACTAACAGATCTGCAGTTCTGCCTTAACCATGTTTGCTGTCTGTGAAACATGAAGCGCTTTGTTTCTGGGATGCCGGGTATCTGCACGAGTAATGCAGCACTCCAAGTGGGAGCTGCACTGGGAGGAGACGCAGAGCTCCTGCCGCCTGCACGGTTGCCAAATGCTGTGAGAAGAGAAAGTCAGCACTTTCTCTTACACCCTGCGTAGGTAAAGGGCAGACTGTCGGAGTATTAGAGGGGTTGTCTTGTTATTACACGCAGCACTGTCAAAATTTTCTACAAATCCCATGTTGCATTATGCACATTAAATAGGCTATGCTGACAAAAGCTCCTGTGTCTCAAGACCCTGACAGATGTTCATATTGCGTGGACTGTGTTCTTTTCTACCAGCTAGCATCTACAGAAGGGTTTTTGAACCTTTGTAGCTGGAGCTGGTTGGTCTCTTTATGTATAAGTGATTAATTTATCACTGATCGTTATGAATAATTTGCTTCTGGATAACTGCTGATAATTGTGCTTGGAACCTGATGGTGGGGATGCTTGTGTGTGTGTTGTCTGTGTTGTAGTTGCTAAATTCTTACTCTTCATATACATATATTCTATGCGTGTATGCATTTACTTCAGAAGGGGCCTCAGGAAAGTCTGTTTGAAGTACACATATTATTTCTAAGCTTGTCCTGATTACCTCTAGGGAGAACGTGGTCCATGGGCCAGGAACAATAGAGACAATTTCAGTGACTGCATTGGCTTCATGAGAGAGACAGTGGACCTCTGAGTCTGTGTTTCCAAGGGGTCGTGCAGATTTTTATTTCATTTTTATCTGCAAAGCAAAGGCTAGTTATTCCACTTGAGCTATTGCATCAGGACCACAGCTTAGGGAAATCCCTCAGGATTGCTGCATGCTACATAAGACCCAACAGTTCCCCAAAATTACTTTGCTTTCTGTCTCCATTTCCCTGTCTGAATGGTCTCTGTGCAGGGCAAGGTCTTTGTCCTTTTCTTAGACAATATCGTACTTGAGACCAGCTCTATGCTGGGAGGGATGTTGCTGCTCTCCTGGGTCTCTCTTGGTGCTGGATGCTGCTCCTGGAGACGCGTGCGTTCACATCTAATACAGAAGGTCCACAGACTCTAAACATTGCTTTTTCCTTTCATCCTGCTACTGCAGGGCTAACAGACTGGTGCATGAATCTGGTGTGCAGATGCCTGTGCTGCCTGAGAAGAGCTTTTCACTCTCAGTAACTCAGAGATGCATTTGTAATAAGATATGTGACAAACTATTACAACCTGACAATTCTTCACAATCATAAGAAAATACCTATGCCAGGTATTTAAAAAAAAAAGAAAAGGGAGTCTTCTGTGGTCCAGTAACTTTCCAGACTACTTTAGTGCTATGAAATTACCACCACAAAATGCTTCTGTACGTAAAACGGTAGGAACTTCTCTGTTATATTTACAATGCGTATCTCCTGGGTAGTTGTTAAATGCATGAACATTACACTGGCATTTCCTCTTTAAAAATTGTCATTTTATTGCTTTATCTATCTAGAGGAGAGCAGAAATTATCCTTTAATTACAGTGAATTTAATAGTATTGGTTATGCAGCATTTTAGTTCACACACAGCATGACAAAGCTTAGACTTTAGCCATGGTCCTATCATGCGTCATTGATTCATCTTTTCATCCTGGAGTGCTGAGTCTTTTCTAAGTCTCTGCTAAAAGCACGTAAAAGACTGTAAGCTGGAGATATTTAGACTGACGGAGTCAAAAAGAATCAAAATGGGACTAGAGGGAGGCATGGGCAAGGTGGATCGTGCTAATACTTTGCTATGCTGCTTCTGAGAAGGGGGAGCGTGGCATAAAAGGCCTGTCATTATCAAAACACAACACTATAACGTGAGAGGTGGAGTAATTTATCTTTAAGTAACAGGCTGACCTATTCAGAACTGTAATTTTAATGTAAGGCTAACCTTTGAAAATAGATCAAGTGATATAAATTATTAAGGAACAGACATTCGTCAGATAGACGGTCTCTATTAGTAATTTTATGCATGAATGGTTATCTTCAAAGGTAGAGTTGCTGTCTGCTGAGAAAGAAAATGCAAAAGCAGGGTACCTTAAGCTGATGTGTAAGGCTGACTTTTAATCAGTGTTTTTCTAATCCAATAGGAAAAAAAGGCTGAAGAGGGGTCATCTCTCTTGCTACCCAGCCCGTATAGCTCTTGATATTTTTTTTTTGGCTAGCAGAGGAAACTCCTGGTAATGTTCCTGGTGCTCCTAAAATATTTTCCAGTAATTTTAGGGCTCAAACGGGTTGGCTTGTATTCCCATTTGAGAATGGCAGCAGCCGTGCTGGGTGCCACTGGGTGGTCCCAGTCTCTGGGCAAAGGAGAGCTGGTACCCAGAGACCCCTGACGGGGGGCGGTACCTGCTCTGGGTGACTGGCTCCTCTGGAGTGCTGGGTTTGAAGCCTTTTTGGAGAGGAAAGGTGTGGGTCCCTGTTTTTTTGTTTTTTGGTTTTTTTTTTCTGCAAGTATTGAAGAGGAATGTCTTACAAAGTATTAGCATCTGTTACTCTCATGGCGTTTGGCTGATGTTTTGAACTTAGAATGGGAGAGGAAAAAGGGAAAGGTCAGGCTATTTGTGAGAGATACTTTTGCTCTGTCTGATCACCCTGCCTTTTTCTTTTCCCTCCCCAAATTCCCCTTTTTGAGAGTTTCCTTCTGCTTTGTTTTGTTATTTTGTATGCAAACTACTTCCATGCCCTTGTGAACTTGTGATCAAAGTACTGCAGTGCACTTAATGTAAAACTAAATTTGAATTCTTTTGAGAAGCTGTTGGCAGGAGACTGTGGCCATAAACTTGATTTTCCCCATCCTCCATTCTTTGCATGTTTGGCATGGAAAAGTAGGAAAGCAGAGGTAACTTAAGCTATGTATTCCTAGCCTGTTTGCTCCTGTAAACAAAAGCAACTTCAGGTTTTTCTTAACTTTTTCTGTCTGCCGTTTTTGGTATGTCTTGCCTTCTAGTCACAGATGCTGCTATTGCTCAGCTTTTGAATGTGATATGCATAGAGGGTACCATAGTTCTTCCTCCATCCTTTTGCCACACTGAAGCCTGTAATACTTTGGGAGAAGTTGTGTGCACCGTGAAGCACGTCCCAGCTGAATGGGACTTATACCCAGCACGTGATGCTTCACAGGGTCCCTGCACTGCTTATTTTGCGCAGTGACTCTTAGCTGGTGCATTACCGCTACAGCACTATATAATGTATTTGATCTCTTCTGACATCTTTATTCACTCAAAAGGTGAAGGGGGAATAATCTACAAAGTCTGGTGTCTGCAAATTCTCCTAGACTCTGACAGACAACATAAGCAATCATATGAAGGAGGGCAAGACTTTTTATCTGGCCACATTTAACTTCCAAAAGAATCTGGAGACTGCCCATGTGTACACGAGCATCTCTTGTCAGCAGGAATCCTCCCTTTCTCTTTTCCTGAGCATCAATTGTATCTATATTGCCATCTGAATTAAGGCCCCAAGACTAAGTTTTCTAAGGGATTTGGAATTTATGACCCTTTTGACAATATCTATGAAGGGGTTTATTTTCTGAATCCTGTTTTCTTCAACTCCACTTGAGCAATTGGCAGGGAAAAAAAAAGGAAATATAAACAATTACTCCAGTGTGTGAAATCTTCCTGACTTCCCTCTTTCCCACTTTTTCTTCATCTAGTTCATTGCTGTGCCAGGATGAATGGTTTGTGGTTAAAGCACTGGAATGGGATGCTACTTGAAATTTCCAGATATGTCAAAGGCTTCCTCTATGACAACATTAATAATTTTGTGATCTCTGCATGTACTTTTAGGAACAAAAGGTTTCTAAAAGCATGACCTTCTCTCACATTTTTTTTGTCTGTTTAGACAGTCATAAAACAGACTCTGGATATTTGAAACCCTTTCACTTCATTTCTTTGAACAAAATGCCTCCTGTTCATGTTGAAGTGATACAGGTTAATGCTTTGAACAAGAAAAAAAGATAAGCATTTGGTGTACTAATTTCAGGAGCAACTGTTTTCAGTAGCCTGGAACCCTTCTGCAGTATATTGATGTTTCAATTTGTACAGAGTAGCAGCTGCCCTTAATGATAAAGAAAAGCGACTGCTCTGCCCTGCTCCGTGCTGATTTGACATGGCAGCAGTAGTCTTGCGGAATGTGACATGACAACTTGAAGTAATGATATGTAGATACAATGCCACAGACATGTCATGAAATAACATAAATTACTAAAAAAGATAGGAAGAGAAAACACCTTCATAGCAAAAATGTTGAGACAAAAAGTTGTCACTTATCACATCTGAGGTTGAGAGGAATATGTCAGTTTATTTATCTAGATTCCTACTAGTAACTGTCTAGTTTAAATGGCCTTTTATAATTGGACTTTTTAAGATCAACAAGGTCATCAGTAGGCTTTAACTTGTCTCATACAAAAGTATGATGATTTTCTAGCATCTGCAATGCTTTTTAGTACAAACTCTTTCTGACTATGAACATGTGTCTGACCACGCTTAAGAGGCCATGAAGGCTATGCCCACATTAACAAGTAATAAATCTCAACAAGAACACATTTGTAGAGCAAAATGGTGCTGAAGGTCCAGCCCCCACACTACACACATTTTGGAGGTTTTCACTTCAGGTAGCTGTAGTCTGACTGGTCTGCTGCCCACCACTTGCTGCAGGGCAGAGGGTGAGCTCCTGGAGTGCATCTTCCAGGCTAATTTTATCCCAAATTAAGACTGAGGGCTCCAAGCACAGGTTGTGATGGAAGCCAAAGATCAGCAAGTGGAGAAAAACAGGAGAGCATCTTCAAAAGTACACCCTTGGTCCACGGTGAAGCACTAATACACATGGCCAAACACATCTGGGCTCTCTAAGTGCTTCCAAAAGATGAACAAAATTGCTTATTCCAACAATCATATTAATCCTGCTGGAGGTAAGAGAATTATCACTGTGCTGATTAGAATTGGATCAGTGGATGATCCTTTTATCCAGGAGCTTCTTTCATCCGATTGGGCTTTGCTGGTTCAAAGAAAATGGAAATTGTTTCTGAACCATCTCTGATGTTGGGTAATGGAAAAGCCAAAGCCTGACCTCTTTGAATAATTTCTGTTACAAATTATGTCAGTGTGGCCCCTAAGACACTGTGCTGGACAAATCTTTATGCCAGTATCTGTTCTGAACTTGTTCCCCCCTTACTGCTCTGTTCAGCCTTCTCTTTCTCTAAGAGGAGAGACTGTGCCTCATTCTTCTATGAAGGCTTCTGCTGAACAAAAGCAAGTGACTCTGAAAGTCATATTCTGACATCAAACCCTCAGGCTTTTCAAAGCATTGCTCAGGGTTTTAGTTGTGAGGCTCCTATTGAATTTAACTGGAGCTGTGCAGCTGCACCAAAGCTTTCAAGATGCACACCCTGAAATATTCATGTTGCCTTTCTCCCCTTCCTTTCTCAGCCACATTTGTTAAAGTTTAAAGGAAGTGGCTTCCAGTTCTTGTAGGTCCAAATTTGTGAAGACATTAGCATTTAGACACTGAACACCCTTGATTTGTATGCACCAGTCACTTGGTAAACAGCTGAAGTCGTTGCATATATGCTGTCAGTTAATTCTGGCTGCAAAAATGGATTCCATTTTTTAAAAGTCAAGCCCTATCAGATATCTGCTCTTCTGTTCCTTGCACATAAAATGATTTTGATTCTAGCATTTCAAAATCCCCCCTGTCCAGGCAGTTTTCCATTGCTGGTGGGTTTGCTCTCAGTTTGCAGGATCCTAAGGTTGTCCAAGGTTGCTTTCCTTTCAGAAGGAGAGCATGACACAAGGCGGAGATAAGGTATTAAAATATGGACATATTCTCTCAGTTTGTGTAGGACTGACCCTTGAACAGAAGGTCTAGGGGCAGGGATTGGCTTTCTGAGATGGGTTTGTTCAGTGGCTGAGAGAAAGGGTATGTGAGTGCTAGGCACAGGGGCACTACAGTATAATAAGGATGATATATCATAATAAGGATGGTATCGCTCATTTTAGAGCCATGCATGTAGTGGGTATCTATCCCAGAGGAATCTCATCTTCAAAAATTATTTCAGAAATAATTATACTCTGTTCTTCTGACTTACATATAGACTCCTCAGAATTAGCCATCGTCTTAATTTCAAGCTTCTCCATCTCTGAAGGTTGCTTAACATGGAAGAGTTCCTAATTGGCTGACTGCAAAACAAGTTTGCTAAAAATGCTGTCTACTAAAAGCAGTGGGAGTGCTTCTGTTTATAGGGAAAACCCCAGGAGAAAATAGCAGGAATGCAGCTTTCTAACCTCTACCACTCTGCTGATGCGCTGCGTAGTCTTGAGTCAGTAACCTGTTGTTGTCTTGGTCTGCCCATCAGTAAAATGGGTATAAGGGTAAAAGTAAGAATACTGAAATGCAACCTGTGGCAAAAGCTGACTTTTTTTATGGCACTCACTGTTTTACCAAGTTGCTGATACCACAAACACATGTGCTTCATGTTTTCCTGCTTGTTAGCTGTACGGAATTAAGTGACCACCTGCACAGCCCTACTGCAAACACAGAGTAAAATGTATTCTCTTAAAACACCATGAAGGCAAGATGGCTGATAAGCAGAAAATCAGAAAGATCTGATTACTCATTTGTTTGTGATTGTGGGTCCACACCCATAATTAATGTTTCTGGGCTGCTCTGAGGCCTTCAGAAGCAGAAGATATTAGAAGGATTTGTGCTTTAGTTTGTTGTTGTCAGGCTTTGTAAAATCTTTTGCATAAACCAACTTCAGAAACACTGTTTTATCCGTTAGCCTGGGAAAGATTTGCCTCATCAGCAAGGTGCTCCTATTTTAGCTGCCTCCCTTTCTAATTGAATTGAGAATATAGCAGAATCATCACTAGCAGCACTGCAAACCTTCCCAGTTTGCTTTGGATAATTTTGTCTCGCTGCTGCAGGGTTTTCTGCATACTGCTGGGAATACCTAGGGAAAAATGCAAATTGTGACATTGGATTACTTAGCTCACTGCAACAGCCGACAAGATCTAAGTATGTTCTCTGTGTCTATCTCTGACGGCTTCTGATTTCACTTGTTGTCACGCGTTTAGATTGGCAATTGTTTTGTATAGATAGACCTGTAGTGTTAATATCCTGCTTTGATGATATTACTCTTCAGGAATATTAATGAGTGGCTTCTGTAGGTGGCATCTTTAAAACCTTCCACTGCTCTTGGTTTATTTATTTATTTATTTATTAAATGGTGAAAGAGCATTGCTGAAGGACCTTTGGGTAAATAGTGTTTAAAGTAGTCCATGCATTTTAATTAGCAAAGAAATACATAGATAAGGATGAAAGATTTGTTTTCCTCAGGCAAACCATGAGAACATCAGCCCCACAGGTAGCTTAGTTTAACTCCAGAGAGATTACATTTATATCTCCTTGTCTAAATCTTAGAAATGCCGTTCTGATATAAGCAGTACAAATTAAGGCAAGATAAAGGTGTCTTCTCTACTGGAGGTTTAAGGTCCTTTTTGCTGCACGTTATTAAGATGTCCTATACAGAAGGGGGGAAAAAAAAGCAAAACTAGAAAAAGAAAACTGCAGCATAATCTGTGTATTAGAATGTGTATTTTTGCATGCATAGGAAAAAACATGGGTTATTTTAACTATTCATCGTAGAAGTGGATTGATTATGTTTCCTGGTCATGAAGCAGTGGATCTATGAAGCATGGTTACATGTTTTAATTATTAAAAATCAGTTTTCTCTGTTAGCAAGCTTCTGGTAGAAGATGCACCTCTGGTACTCACCTTTGCTGTGTAGCCGCAGGCTAGTCATTTATCTTCTTGAGAGTGTGGTTTTTTTTTTAAACTTGAGTTTTTTAACCTCTTTTGAGAGGTTAAATGTCTAGCCTGCAGCTACAGAGAGTATATATAAGCCCTCCTATGGTATACAAGAGGTACTTTTTGAGGCAGGAGGTTAGCAATGACCTGTAGAGGCAGGAATTTTTTTGGAGCCTCCACCAGTCCACTTGAGCTCTAAGCGAGGATTACCGTTTGCTTCTCGGGAGGATTCACTTAAAGGCTGGAAGAACAAAAGGCCACGCATGGAAAAGGCTCGGGAAAGATGTTTTGCTGTGAATTACTTTCCTAGCTGCTGTAGCATTCTCTCTCTCTGAAAGGGTCTGGAGAATGCTGCGTTAGGAGATCAACAAGGTCTTTTGTTGCTGGAGAATGTCAGGAGGACAAGGAAGGTGCTGCCTCTGCAGAGCTCCTCATAGGGTTACAATTAATTTCCACCCCATTTTCTAGTTTTCTACTGAAGTCATCAGCTCAGGAGCAAGGAAATCTGCATGACTTGGCTGAGATCACATGGAAGGGACATAAACTTATCAGAGGCACGAGAGGGCCTCCTAGTTCCTGGTGAGAAGAAGGGAAGCTGAACTATAGATGCTGCTGTTTCCTTTCAGAAGCAGCTGGACTTGCTCGTGCCAAAACAGAATGAATGACTGAAAGGTAACGGTGAGATTTTTCTAAATGCCTGCCCGAGACCATTGTCAGCACAGCTCAGATAAAGATGCCTGTTAGGCTGGAGATAAAGGAACCCATCGTACCTTGCGATGTTCCGTGTGTAGGAGCAGGTCTTCAAAGGTGTCTGGTCCTGTGCTGTGACAGACGGCATATAGACCCAGCACTGCCTGTTATGTTTTACTTCAAGGAGAGGCTGAATATGCTACAGAACTTGATTGAGATCCTGTGATACCAGAATGAACTTGTGTAGAGTAATTGTGCGTTATTCAACGAAGCAAAACATTTCTGAAAGACGTCATCTCCAAGTGCATGCAAGATTGATTTCCAGACGTAAGACAGATTCTTTAGTATTACCGAGCCCAAGACCCAAATAAGAAAGGGGTGGTGTCTGCTCTCTAGGTTGTGCACTGATCTAGGTAGCCTCTGGGCTGCTCTAATTAATCTCTCCCCTGCTTTGGGATATTCAGAGCAAGAAGGGCAGGCTGGCAGCCAAGAGCATTAGGTCTGTGCCAGACGAGGGTCCCACATGCTGGTGTGGTCTGTAGCTGGTGCCATCGAAACAGGGCAGCACAGAGCTGAGAAATGTGAGCCTTTACGTGAAAGGCTCTGAAAAACCTGTGCCAGGACGGTAACCAAAATCCTGGGCGATTATGGCACGCACATGGGTGGATTTGTCAGAGTGTGTAAGGTGGAAGAGCCTTCCACTTCCTAAGCAGAAGCCTTTTTACAGAAGCCTCTGCCATTTACTGGTCATTTGTTGTTGTGGTCTTTTGAGAAATAAGTCAGTGCTGTCTCCAACCTAATTACCAGTGTAAAAGACAATTTATCACTTAGCAAAGCTTTGATTGCTTTTTCAGCCTTGCATGGCCTCTTGGTTGGTAGATGGAATTGTGTACAAGATTGGCATTTTGTTAAGGGAAAGTTTAAAAAAAAAAAAAGAGAGAGAGAAAGAAAAGAAATAAAGGAAGGACCCAAAAATGCAACTTCCAATTCTTTGCTTAAATGTCTGATGCTTTTAATTTTTTTTTGAACGTAAGCTTATAGTAGTTCTCATTTAGAAAGCAGGAACAATAAAATCTCATTTAAGTCGTCTATCTTTGGGCTCATATTTTTTAAAAATATTGCCCTTGAGAATGAAGATGCAGCTTCCCATAGACTAACATGCAAGAGTCAGCAGAAGAAATAGCTCACTTGAAAAAAATGAGAGGCATAATTATTAATTAATGTACAAAAAAAGATTTGGTGTGCAAAAATCTTTGCCTTTTTCTCATTTTTATCACTGATTTCTTCTTCTGGCCTTTAGATGCAACTCTGAACAAGCCACCTTATGTTATATTTTTGCAGATCACATAATCAGAAAAAAACGGGTCATGGGTTTTGATGGATACCACATAAAAGGAAATGTTTAGGCTGCTATAGCCATACTCAAATTTGATTATAGGGAATTAAGTTTCTTCAAAGTAAATGGCTTTCTTTTACTTCTCAGTATTTCTTAAGCAATTAGCAAGTTGGTTATATTAATTTGGTTGACAGATGATATTACTGATCTTATCAACTTTCACTTGTGTATACAGGGCTTTATTAATTTCTTGTTTGCTTATGAACTACTTTGTCAACAATAAAATTGGTGGGTAAATGTGGAACATATGTGTCTGGTAATGCATTGTTTGCTTTGCTTATCAGTAAATAAACTTTTGGCAAATAAATAAGAGCAACAAGGGAGCAGGTGGGTCTTAGGGGTTTCTTTTGCCACTGTTGGCACTTTGTCATGTTGCTAAGTTACAGTAGCTTCTGGCTTCTACTTTAGAGAGTAGAAGTTATTTTTAAATGTATAATGAACACAGTACCAGGGAGTCCCAAAGCTGTTCTGGCAGTGGCTGTAATATGGGGGGATTGTAAGTGTGGTCTGGAGGACGATGCTGCAAAACACTGGTCTGATACAAAACCAATTCCTACTGTCACATTACAGTTACAAAGGTGTGCACGCTATTTATTTTTTATAAAATGCCTTAAAAACAGCAAATGGCAATAATTAACAGCTGGACTGGATGGTGCCTGCCTGTGACTTGCAGAGTATAGGCTGAGCATGGTTGTTTTTCTGAGAACGTAGGAATGATCATGACTAGAACTAAAAACTTCCAAATTAACCTTCCTGAACAGAATATTCCCAGAACATGTTACATTTCCTTACTGAGAGCTTGGTTCTTTGTACCACTAGTCAAAAGCTTTTATTCCTCGTATTGCAACAGTGATTTTGTTATTACCCCTGCGGGGATGACCAGCAGTAACACCGCTTCCCTAAGGAAGAATTTTGAACTTGCAGTCACCCAGCATGTTCCATACTATTCCTCTTTCTGAGGCTCCAGAAGGGAAACTGAGGGGTACTACATAGGGTTTGGTTGCTCTGGTGACATTACCAAGACTGAAGCTCTGAACTGGAAAATGGAATCAGCTTTCATACTGGAACTGGAAAATACATACAGATTTTTATTGATATTCCAGCTGGTGAGAGGAAAACATAATTTTCCTGCTGGTTAGAAGTTGCACTCTACCATCTGTTGCTGTGCAATGTAAGCTCTTTGAAAGGGCTGGAGGTCAACTCCACTTGGCTTCAGGCTTAACCTGTCTCTCTAGTGGAGGAGAGGAGTCCAGGGGGTCAGATGGTGGGAGCATATGACTCAAAGCTGCTGGGAGACATTGGAGGATGGCCTGAGTCCAGGGAGATGAGCACAGGGTATCTTACTGTGGAAAATTGCTAAGTAATGTGCTTTGGCAGCAAGTTGTCTGTCTAAGTGCCGTGAAATTGTATGGGGTGGTGAGAGGGGAAAGGATGCCCTGTAGCAGGGGATTGAAACCCAGGGGGAGATGCAGAAAAAAAGATGGGATTTTCTGGCCTTTAGTTGAGCTTCTGGTTTATATCAGTTAACAGTTTCCAGGTGCAGAGATTAACCCACCATACTACTTGCCAGAGTTAGGCAGTATTGGTAGGTCCCAGCGCAGTGGGAGGTGAGACCTTCATAGTGTGTTCTCTAGTCTGAGTTCTTCTACCTGAAGTTATTCTTGCACCCTGTCTCTCCTCCTTTTCCTGTTGAAATGTGTCCTGGAGAAAGGGTTTAGGGTTTGGTTTTTTTAAGAGTTCATAGAGTTGTCTCAGCTCTGCTTCTGATGAAGTCTGTAGGCGATCTATTCCTGCTAAAGATATTTCCATGGGGGTGTAGGGAGTATTCTTGTCCATGCAAGGGAAATGCTCTCTGTTTGTTGGGAAGCTGATAAAAGGCTGCCACTGTTTTTTTCTGGATACCTCGGTTTTCTCTCAGGCTGAATTGTCTAAATTCCAGATTCTTGTATGTAAGAGAAGAAAGTATGTGAAACCTCAGAAACCCAGCTGGGCAGAAGCAGCAAGCCCCAGGACACCTGTCTAAGGGAAAAATCAGAATAGCTGTGAAGATGACACTAGTACTAAACATTTCTTTTGCAGATGGTCACAGGTATAGACTGACTCGCACACAGACTACCTGAGGCGCTTCTCCCTTCGTGCCCCCAGGAGCCAGCTGGGATGTCTGATTCATCCCTGTGGGCTGAGATGGAACCATCAGGCTCTGAAAAATTGATTTCAAGGGGATTTCACTTGTGTCTCAACATAGCACTCTCCAGGACAGCCAGTCCTCTGCAGAAATTGTCATAATTGTGCCCAGGCTTCTCAAAGGAGGCTGTGCTGGGTTTCCAGCCTCCCCTGGGATCTGGGCTCCATATGCAGTGCTATGGCGTCAGAGATGTCCTTTCCTCTTAGAACAGATGAAGTCAATGAGCGGTCTGCAGAAACAGGCTTTTGAAAGAGAGTCAGTGAATGTAATGGGGAGCAGGAAACTTTCCATATGGTATTAAACCTGCCCCTCTGGATGATTACACCTACGCCCAAGCTTTATAGGTAAGCCTCCAAAATGCAGAGAGAGGGTTTGGTCAAGTCTTTGTCCTTCTCTGCTCAGCACCACCTGCGATATTACAAACAAAAATGAGAATGTCAGATTGCAGTGGAGCGGCCATGGGTGAACCAGAGGGAGAGGGTATTACGGAGAGAAATTCTTGTATCTCCTGCAGGGATGGTCATGGAGTTTGTTACATGTGAGCCCCAGCTCCGTATTCTCAGCAACTCAAGAGCAGACCCAGCTTAGAGCTCCTACCATCTGTCACTTGTCACCAACACTGTCCCCCCAGGCAAAGCTGTAGTGGGGCAGTGCTGCGAAGTGGCTCCAGCAGGCAGCTGTACAGCTGTGAGTGGGGAAGCAGTGCAAAAGGATGATTATTCTCTGGCTTTCACAAGAAGGGAATTGGGGAGCATCTGAATCTCACCACAGGTGAAAGACTCAGAAGAAGCATTATTTCCAGATAGTGCATAACCAAACTGTGGAGTTTGTTACCATGTCATTTGGTGGGGATAAAAAGGTTGGATCACTTCCAAAAGCCATTGGGAAACATTATGGAATGAAAATGCACTGACTGGTAAGCACAGGGATGCAGAAATTTCTGAGACTGGTAACTCCTCCCAGTTCCTCACCATGGAAGGATCACTTTAGACCTCTTCTCTCCACACCCACAGCTGATGACTGACAGGCACTGTGTTAGACCTCAAGTGCACATAAATCAGTACAACTCCCGTGTTATTTATGCTGCCTTTAACGCAAGAAGCTATGTGGGTGGAGATGATTTTGGTCTCCTTTTGATACTCAGTATCAGGCCAAAAAATGGCCAAGAAGGATGAAGAAAGAAGGGCAGCTATATGCATGTAGGATTTATTACCATCCTTTGCTAAGGAGCAGTCTGGCAAACCATTTAATTCCACATTCAGTTTGTAAAATAACATCTGTATGACCATGCAGTCTCTATAGTGAAAGATTTATACCTGAAGTAGTCAGATAAGATGGTGAGGACAGCCACAAAGGCATTGCAATAAGCTGGTGACTGGCCATGTGAGCAGATGGGTGGTTGGTCCTGCTTATCTTATGGGACCAGAGCCGCTATCAGCATGGTTCACAGGCCTCTTTGAGCAGTAGCAGTTCATAGAGATGCTCGGCTTGTCACATGTCCAAAGTAAAGCATATTAGCCTCCAACTAATGAAAGAGGTTAAGATAAACACCTCATCTTCATCTTTGTTGTGAGCTAAGAGCATGCATATGAGCAGTTACTGCAGATTGACCAACGTGTGGTAACTCATTACACTGCAATAGCTTGATCATACTTCCGAGCCCCTGGGCTTCTCGCTTTTCTACAAGGATCTTCATTTACTGCTAAGCTCATTCCTCCTCTTTGTTTTTCAGCGAGCAATTCCACTGGCGTTTTATGCTCTTCTACCCCTTTACCTGCAATTCCTTTGACATTTGTCTGAAACACACCTCAAATCCCAGTGTCAGGATATAGAAACTAGTAGATCTTGTTGTTCTTGACCTTTTTTGGAACCTCACAAGGAACAGCCCTGGAGCTGTTTCCTCTGAAGTACACTGACCCATTTGTATCTGTGGCAGATGGCTGGGAGGTGCCAAGACGCAGGTTTCCCACCTTGGGAAGGAGCAAAGGTCTGTGCTCATTCAGCCCTATGGAGGGTTAATTATTGTTTTGCTTAAAAAAGCATTCGGCTGCCCTTAGGTATAGGAATTTATTTAAGCCTTATCTGCATAATTATCATGTTTATTGCTCAACACAGCTGGATGGATATGAAGAGTATGCAGTTTTTGATACACACTTTATGTCAGAACCATTACAAGGGAAAATGATCATCTCTTATAGCCCCTGCAAAGAGGCTGGCAGTAATAGTTAGTTTTCTGACTTTAAAAAACAAATCCTAGGACCAAATTTATTGGGCCTATTTACATATTTTTGATGCTAAAGCTTTTCCTCCCTTTATGGAAATGTGTGCTGTGGTGATGAACAGCCAGGATTTTGAAGGGTGATTGGTGACCCGAGGTGCTTGGCTTAATAGACTCAAATTGCAGAAAGGAGGGAACTGCATCACGGGAAAGTCATTCACCTCTTTCAGGGAGTCCTGCCAGGCACCCAAAAATAACCGTTTGTCTTCACTTAGCCACTTCTAGCATCATCGTTACTGAGTTATTTAACATAGGAATTCTGGAGTAGCCAGAAAAATGAAGAGAGGATTTTAATCTATAATTTTTAATTTTTTAAAAAAAATTTTGCAAGATGACCACTGCTCTATTTGAAAGCATAGGATGTTGTATCCATTACAGGTGAACTTTTATGAGGCATTGATGGGTATTTCTGTATTTGTAATAGGGTGCAAGCATCTAAAAGGTTCAACTTTGACTCATTCATTAGAGAGTGCTTACTATTTCAAATTCATATTATAGCATGAAGCAATGTACTGCAGTCTGAGGGCTGCCTGGCCTGCGGTCTACAGAAGTCTTGCGAATACCTGCATCGCACAACCCTGGGGCAGTAGCTGGCTCACACGCTGATGTGACTGCAAGCGATCTGGAATAACACTTGAAAATGAATACGAGATGCACACAGTGCAAGCAAGGGCAGGGCAGGGATCTCTGTTATATCTTCTAGCCACTAAAACCCTCTTTTTTGTCCAAAGTGGGGTTGGGGTGCTATATTGGAAAAATGAACATTTAGCATTATTCTGACAAAGCTGGTATCACCAGAAAACATCTGATCTCAGCAACAGGGTTATGGAATGAGAATACAAAACACCTAAAAAAGTAGCATTTCAGTTACTATCACCGTCATCAGTGATGTGAGAGCTATTTAATTTAAGACCCTGACTGTGTGTGGTAGGACCAGGTACCAGTCAGTCTGTTGTCATTAGTTGGAGTACTAGCTACTTTTATTTTCTGTTCATTTGCTTGTTATACAAATGAACCTCTTAGTTGTGGTTGGAAAGAAGGTGAACACTGTGAAGTGACAGGATGGAACTTCTGCATAGAAGCCCAAATAGTTAGAAGGGAGGGAGGTGAACACCTGTCAATTATGACTTCTCTCCTTTGCTCCACTGATCTTTCCGTGTTCCATAGATGATAAATTACCTACCACTCCCTTTCATTGGGAGACATCTCTTCCCATGCTAACATCCTGCCCCTACTCTTCTCTCTTTTGATCTGATCAATATCTCTAGCCAGACAAATTGGTTTTGACTAGCTTGCTCTGAAGAAGAGTGTGTGTGTAACTTCCAGCTGTATGAGCTGGTCTGAAAAGTTATGTTATTTCCACCCACAGACATTACCTGGCTCTTGGTTACAGCTTTTTCCCTATAAAATAGGTGGTGTCATTCTGCCTGATGAGCACAATAGAAAATACTCATCAGGATAAAAGGTTTAGCAGGAGGTGCTCCTGAAACTCTTACATGTATGAAGTAAAAAGACCTCCTGGGCCACAGCACAGAAACGTATTTGCTCTTTTTCCTACAGGTTGTGAAATCTGGGAGAAGAATTAGAAAGTATTTGATTTATCTTTGTCTCTCCAGAATGCTTTTCCCACACAAAGCTGTTTCACTTGCTGTTATTCTGATTCCAAAGTCTTGGGATGAGAAGTAGGTGAAAAGTTTTTGTTACTCTTAATAGACTGACCATGGTGTGAGGAGTAATGTCACATTCCAGTTAAGAGATTTTACTTGGCATTTAACAGAACTATTGTCCCAGCTCGTGTTGTTAACTTACCATCACAGACCGTACTTTTGGGGTGTTGATTAGCTTAGAGGGGTCTCCAGTTTATTAAACCACATTCCTCTCTCTTTTGTGGCTACTCTCTGTCATGTTTCCTCACCATGGAATAAACAAAGCTTTCTACAGGTGATCAGCACAACATACGGCCTCAAACTGGGAAGCAGTGAGACTTGGCCATTTCCCTTGTTGAGTAGTACCTTACTCCACATGAGGTCTCATTGGAGTGAAAGTAACCCCACAGAAAGAGGCAGAGGACCTGCTTCTTAGATTGCTTTATTTTCATTTCTTGATATGTAGCTTGCTGTAGGGTGAAATAGGTATTGTCTTGTGAAGAGCAGCCAGTGGCTGAGGCTCTATCTTACAAGCCTTCCTTGTGATGGGTGGTTGTTGAGTTGAGTGCCCTAGATGGGAGACTTGATGGAATTGCCTCATTTGAACCTCTCGTATTCTGGACCTTGATGCTAGGGACTGGAATTCCTTGTGAGAAGATGATGGATCTGGGTGAAAGTAGGAAAAGCATGTTTGGTTTGATCAGAGTAAAAGAGAAATATGAATGGTGGGAAGAATGAAGACCATAAAATTTTCATATAGACGATGAAGAGTCTGGTTTCTTAGGGACTATTGAAGGATAAACTTCTGAGACATTTAAGGCATGCTGCTCACTAACTACATTCACAAATAGATCTTCCATCTTCTCTTTGAAGCCTAGCGCTACAATCCTCTGACAACTTGCATTACATTCAGCAGGACCATGTAGTATTACATCGTCATGGTTTGGGTTTTTTCACTGTCTCGTACTAACAGGAGATGACATTACATGAGTGAGCTAATGTAGCTAAAGTAGCTGTGATGGTGTGGGCTGTCACCTGAACTGAAGTCAAAAGGGTGAAAAAGACTAAAGCAGAGGAAAAAGTATCCTTGTTCTGTGGAAAGGGCACTAATTTTGCAAGTGATAGGATTCAAAATAGACATTGCTGAATTATCAGTAGAGATATCAGCAATTTTTCTTGGGGAAGGGGGAACTTATCACAATCTATTTCTGGATTTTCAGGTTTATTATCTTAAAGTATTTGCCAATGGTTTATAGAATATTCTTAAATATTCAGTTTACTTGCTATTTTCGGCAGTCACTGAAGGCGTATGTTTTAATTTCTGTACCTTGGTCAGCTAAAAATGAACAATAAATAAACATGGGATTTAGGGTTATTTATGCTAATTGCAGGCTTCCTCTTAAGGAAACACTCGTGACCTGTGGTGGTTGAATTAACAGAAAAAGACCCTCAGGAAGAATTTGCTGATGTTGCTGCTGAGACCGTCTTGAAATCTTCTGTTAATTCCAACAACTTTTGGGGAGACAACAGCACTATGGGCTCTTTAGAGTAGCAATCTATTAAGTTCTGCTTTAGTAGCAACGCCTCTCCATGCTGTTATTCACACAACTCCAGACGCAGCTGGCCTCGAGCAGCGGGGGCTCTCTCCGATGCCAGAGTTCTGTGCTCAGTCTTATGGATCTTAACTTGCACCTTTTTGTTGTGTACCAAGTCTCATCCCGGAATAGCCAAAAGTCCGTCAGTGAAGATGCTTGTTTGACATTTGGGTCCAGGCTGCAGGTCTGCTTGATTCAGAATAGAGAAATGAATTCAAATATCCCTTTGGCTGAGCAGTGTGTTGGGTAGGTTACATATCTCTGATGGATCAAGGGATATTTATTTGTAGCAAGTAAATAACAAATCCTGTTAGAAGTTAGAGAAGGTTTTTTTGTGAGGTGGAGTAAATGTCGTATCTCATTTGAGTGGAGTTCTGATCTGAAGCAGCTTTTTAAATGCGGAAAAGCAGCTTTTGGCCATTTTGCGGTGGTTGAATCTGTCTGATTTGACCACAGACTCTGTACTAGACATGGGAAATCTTTCTTACTTAAGAGCTTGTCTAAACTGATACATCTTCAGGAAATTTTGAATCAAAGTATTTTAATAAAAAGCGCGCTGTCCTTTTATATAAAAAATAAATTCCTTAGAACTTCCCTTATTCTGAGTTCTTATTGCTTTTTGAGTTTTACTGCACTCTACTAATCAAGCACTGTTATGGAGAACATCTCTAATCTGAGACATCTCTCTACACGTTGGTTAGCATATTCCTGATAAAGAGCTTAGGGAAGAGTAATAAAATAGCTGTGAGTGCAAATAAATGTAATTGCACAGAAAAATTAAGATTGTACAGTGTGGTATCTGAGTAAAGAATGACTAAGTGGTGGGAAACAGTGAAGGTGGTCTTAGAAGTACCTACAAAATATCAGCTTTGGGGAGGAAAGAATTATTTACAGGTAGAAAATATAAGGGAGAGTAATGTAATGAAACAAAGGAAAACTTGGTTCAAGTATCAGCCAAACTTCTGACAGTGAGATGTAGTGTGTTATAATATGGTCTCCCTGGGCAAGTGGCAGTAGTTCAGTGTCTGGCACGCTTAAAGCTAGAGCAGCCAAGACACTGAAAAATGAATAATAAGGAACAATCCCACAGTGGCAGGAAGATGAACTGGAAGACCCAGGTGGTTGCTACCAATCTCAAGATCCTATGCTATCACTGCACATATGTAGAGCTCAGGAAAAGAGAGGGTTTTCTGTATTCATGCAAAGGTAAGAGGTTTGACTACACCATCCCTAGTAATCATGTCTTGGCTGAGATGAAAGGAGAGGTGAGGATTTCAGTAAGCTTAATTCTGTTATTATAGTATTAAAACCCCCAGTTATTTTCCTTAAAAATATTTTTAAAATTCTGTCTCAAAAAAAAAAAAAAAAAGGTTAAAATGAAGGATTCCTGCATATCTGCTTGCTTCTTAGGCCTGAAAAAAATGGATAAGCTGTAAGAAAAAATTAAAAAACAAACTGCATTGTGTCTGATGGATAAAGCAGCCAGAGCCTGGGGATGTGTCATCTGTCTGAAGCTCAGCAAAATTTACATTTATAAAGTAGGAACAACAACAAAAAATTGCTAAGCAGTAACTGGATTCCCCACCAAATATCAGAAACTTTAACAAATGTGAGACTTTTTTTAGGGAAGAAATTAGAGCTAAGCTAGAAAACTCCAGAAACGTATGTTACATTCCTTAAACTTCAAGGCAAACACTCAGGTGCTTTTGTAAAGCAAATGTTTGATTTACCAGTAGACAAAAATATTTAATACTTCCATGGCTTTTTGAGTCAGTTATCTCTGTGGAGATAGTGCTGAGCATCATCGCATCAGAGCAGGAGTCTCGCATCCCCAGCTCTGAGGGGCTTACCTTGCAGCTGGCCCGAGCTGCGAGCTTTAGAGGTCCAGAGTTGGGAGCAGCCGTGTGTGTTGGCTGCGGTATCTGAAATACTTCAGTGAGGAAATGGAGAGCAGCAAAGTGTAGCAGCCTGTCAGTCTTCCGGATGTCTGCGCAAGTGATTTCTCAGGAAACTGCTAAATAAAACTTTTAGCTTTTGGTTTTTTCCACCCTCCCGCTGAAATAGGACTTGTTTGGTGGTACGGCTTGTGACACATGAGAAAGGCAAGTGACTTATCCAAGGTCATGTTGAGTTTACACCATAGACAGGATATAAACCCTGACCTCAAATCCTTTTTGTGGCTGGACTCTGATCTAGCAGCTGGCAGTTTGCTGCACCTGGAGGTCAGTGGTAAATAGCTCTTAATGCTGAGAGAGCGGTGCGATGGGGCTCACCTCATCGCTGGAGCCCAGCCATTGCAGGGAGTCCTGAGCCTTGCCCTGGGGCTGTAGCAGAGCTGCTGTTACCGTGGCATTGTCCTGGTGCGGAGAGCTGCCGTACCTATTGCTCAGCACCGTGGTCCAGCGCAGGCAGCGGCACTTGATGCACCCAGGAGTGGCTGTGTTCCTGCTGTGATGTACAACCACCTCCTCTGCCCCGGCTCCAAATCCCCTCGTACCTCCTGGCCCCCTGCCCTCTCTAACCCTACCTGTCACCTAATAAAATCTATAGAAGGCACTATAACTCCTGCTGAAGAGCTTTATGCTTCCTTTCCCTGCCAGCACACAGCAGGTCTCGGCAACTGTAGTCACCAGCGGGTCAGTCCTGCCTTTGGGGTTGTTAAAATGGACCAGGCTCCGCTTTTCCCACCCAGAACAATGGGGACTTCCACATTGTTTCACTTGAAGGGAGCATCTCCAGCTCTGTTCAAGGTAGGCAAGGACTGAGAGAGGTTTGATGGAGCTCAGGTTTAAAGTCAGGAGTTTGCTGGTCCTAGCCTGCTTCTACACCAATTCGAGAAGGCTGCCACTCTCACGGCTGATGCATAATTTCAGTCAAGGACATTTGAATCAGCATAGTATTTGATTGAATGTAAATGATCTGACTTAACCTTATTTTAACCTTTGCGTGACTGTAGACGGCTGTTGGTTTGAAGAGATCCCGGGGGGGTGTTAAAACTGTCCATGTGGGAGAGCTCATTTTACAAATATAAACTGTGCAGACAGTTTGCTAGGAAACTACGTAAAATATTTAGCAATAAATGGTACTTGCGACTTTAGGAGAGCACTGCAGATTGATAAGCTGACTTTGGAAAGGTCAGCAGCCGTGACTTAATTGCTCAAGGGCCCCACTAATGATGTGTGGTTCGCGCACTGGCAGGGAGTGCCCCTGCCTGAGCGGGGCTGGTGAGCGGCAGGAGCAGCATCTTTTGGGGGCAGACGTGCTGTTGCTGCTAGAACAAGTGATGCCAGGTTCAGTTTTCAAACCTGGTCACCCAACAGCCCTCAAGTGGTCATCTGAATCTAAAAACACCCTCAAACGGGTCTTGTGCAGGTCCTGTGGAGCACAAGTCCTGGATGTAAAGAAAACTCATTTGGAAACTCTCTTTGCCTTTTCTTTTTCCCCTCCTATTTTACCTTTTCCCCTGACATTCCCTGACTGATGATATCATCCTGACTTAGTCCCAGAGAGTAATTTCATGCCTGCTCTTGTCTCACTGGCCTTTTGTTACATTTTGTGTCCATAATTGACATTTTATTTAATTATTTGCATCGCTGAAGAGACTTGCATAGCCCTCTAAATCTGTGTGTACAGTTCTTTTAATTAAATTTGCATCTTATAGGTGCATATTTCCCAGGGCTTTGGCTGGTGGCACTAGTTTGAGAGTGAGGGAGTTCCATTTTTCCAGAATTGTGAAGGGTTTTCTGCAAACAGGTACAACTCTCCATGTCTCCTCTATCCATTTTGTGAGGTGATCATGAAGAAGTGATAGGTTCTTTTGGAGGCTGTACAAATCAATAATTTTGGAAGTCATGACTTGGCTGTTTCCATATTGCTGACTCGCAAATTTGGGTTTTGCCAAGTGGCGAGTTTTGATTTTGCCAAGTTGTGACCTACAAAATGAGAGTGTTGTGCAGTCACAACTTGCTGAGAGCTGGAGATAGCCAAGGTGCTTCGGTTTCTGAGACACAGCAATAAAGTTTTTTGTTTAAGCTCTTGAACTTACTTCTCAAACAGGCCCTCGCTTAATTGTCACGTTAACAAAAAATGCATGGAACCACATATTCTTTCTGCTAAGTAGGTGAGTATGGGTCCTAACTCTTCTAAGAAGAGTAGCTCCCCCTGGAGATGTCTGTTCTTGTCTGCTAATGAGAAAGGAAATACCTGCATTGATTTTAAGGGATGCTGGATTTGGCTTCATAGGAATCTTCTATATTTTATATACTTTTAGCCTGACCTGTTCTTTTGTAGGCAGCAACCTAAATTCAGACCACTTACTGTTCACGCTGAATGGTAATGCTCAGGCCTTCTGACAAGCCATAGATACTGCAAACAGATCTCTAACATTTCTCCAGAGTTTCCCTTGAAAAGATCCATTTTAAGAACATAGGTGAATGGAGAGCATCCAGGGCTAAAGAGCACTGAAGTGCACAAATGGTCCGGATGTCAGCCAAATGAACTGGATCATCCAATTATTTTCAATTACAATTCCGATCCTTTCCTTAATGTTTTCCTGTGCTGATATCTGTGTTGGTAATGTAGCCAACTCTGGCTTTATGATCCCCCTTGTTGCAACGTGCTGTGCTTAATTACTTTGCCTCTATAACGAAGAGACATTCTGAACAATTAGACGATAATATGGAAACAGGAAAGGAAAATAGCTCAAGATACTTTCATTTTAATTATGCTGATAGTGCACCCCATGGTTTTGAATCAATGCTGGAATAATGTTCTTTTGATAGTCTTCAATAACTTTAAACGAGATCTAATAAATTTATATTTTTATGTGAAGTTTAGAAGGAAAAAATTCCTTGTTGTTGATTTTATTTTCAATTTAAAATCACAACTCCCGTGATTTGTACACTTGTGTTCTAATTAGGTGTCCACCTCCATTGAACAAATCACTTAAACACCTTAATTACTATTCTGGAAGAGATTACACTTTGAGCACGTTTAGTACTTTCCTGAGTTGCTGCCCTGTTGCAAAACCAGCCCTCTTGCATTTTAAACATTGGTGAAATATGAAGACTTATATTTAGGGCTTTTTTCCTATACACAATCACAAATTTCTATGCATAGTTTTTTTAAAAGCCAATAAGCTGACAGTAAGCAGAGTAAACTTCTTGCAGGAAGGAAGACTGGTGTCATGCAATGAATGCCCAGCTGCTTTGTCCTTTAAAATTAAATTAAGCTAATTTTGGAAGGGCTGCTCTGAGCCAGGCTGACACTAACACACAACTTTGCTGTATTGTGCTACATAGACACAGGTGCATATTTAGCTCCTTTAAATCTTCTTCACCAATGTCACAATAATAAAATAAGAGGCACTAAACCAGCCAGTTTTCCAAGATGGTATGGGAAGCAGATTAATTCCTTTATTAATATGATTTACATGGAATTACCATAATTTTTAAACTATGACTTTTGACAGCTCTCCAATTGTAAACAGCATCTGAGGGACATGGAAACCCCCTATGAGCTGCTCCTGTAGTCTTAAAATAAATAAATAAATAAAGCACGCAAAATGTAAACAAGGCTTTTTAAAGCTCAGAGGATGTGATAAGAAATCAGTTTCCATTGTTGGAAAATGTTTAGGGCATTTAAGGAGACACCTGAGTGTGCTGTGCTTAGTTCCTAATGAACTCAGTAAGGGTCATGCTGGGATACTGGTTCATTTTGCACATCTCAAACTCCCAGTCTTTGCAGGAAACTTCTGGAAGTCTCTGGTGTTTGATTGTCCAAATTCACCTCTGCAAGATTCAGCATCTCTTGTCTCTGTGTATATAACTGAGGGCAGAAACTGTCTTCAGAAGCCTTGGTTCATGATGAGCACTCTCAGGAATATTTGGTTTGGTAAGGGTTTTGTACTGGTAAACTTCGTTCTGAAAACTCCAGTTTAAATTTGCACAGCAGCGTAGAAAAGAAAGGTCTGAATAAACTCCCGGTGCCTAGGGGATGGCAGTATGGTTGGCCAGGTTTGTGCTCATGCACGGCATTCCCACCAAACACTTTGGGTGTATCTGCTGGCTGGTTATGCAGGCGTGGTCGTGGTCCATATGATCAATACATCAATTTGCCTAAGGAGCCAGAAAAATTACTTTCAGTAGATTCAAATTATTACAAAATGGGTAAGACTTTAAATGAAAAAGAAAAAATTCTTTGCTCATTGGATGATTAGTACTTTGAAATTCCTGTCCTTAGCTGTGTTTCATAATAAAGTCTGGCCTGTGATGCCTATTAAGGTAAGACAGTTCTCTGGTTACTGTTTTAGACTGCACAAGCTTTCACAATTTATTTGGAAAAAGAGTTTCAGCAGAGGATTTAGAAATGGACAACCAATTTTAGAGTGTGTGTACAAGCACATGCAGGATGCACGCTCAGTTTGATATTTTTAAAGAGCAAGTGAATGATATGTACCAGCCTTTGCAAAGGGGTCTCGTGTGAGCATGTGACATTGGATATCAAATAAAGAAGACTCCAGAGTTGTTACTGCTGAAAACCTTGGCTATGCACACCAGACCACTCGCTGCGCTAGATCAGGCTAAACCAACACGATTATTTTTATTGCTGCTCAACATTGTGGTTTGACCCGACTTCTACAAAATTGAGTGTAACAACGCTACTGCTTAGATCGATGTAGCTTGTCAAATGGTTTTACAAACATTAATATCTTAGGCTAACCTTTGTATCACTTGGTATACAGCTGAACATAGATCCCAGGTATTCAGGCGATAGTGTTCCTGCTGAAATCTCTAGACTGACTTCTCAATAATTCACTTTGCCCATAGGGTCCTTTGAGCAAAAGTTTTGGAAGAAAAAAGAGAGATCTGCTTGATTTACAGTGATCAGGTAGACAAGTGCCTCTACTTTCCAGACTGAAAGCTGTTTTCTGCGAAGCAGCAGATACAGCTGTCAGTGGGGAAAATTATTTGATATCACCCAAGTTTCTCAACCACAGCATAAGTGAAGTGGTTCCTGTAATATGGAGCATTTATGGATAATATTTGTAGAGTAATTGCCATGCAATCGCTGCTTCAGTGCCAAAGATTTCAGTCAGTTGTTATGAATCTTGCAGTAAAAATCCTATTGGGGAACAGCACGATGAAAACATCACAAGCGTTTGGGAAAATGATGTGAGGTCAGTTGGTTTGGTTTGACTTGATGAGGGTATTCAATATGCTGCGCTGCCTGGTGATGAGAATGTTTTCATTTTAAATTTGAAAAGTGGGAAGCCTCTCAGATGAAAAATTAGCGGGAAGCTGGAATTCTATTACCAGTATTCACAATATCTAGAAAGAAACAAGAACCTCTTGTCCTTTGGGTGACTCCATGTGTTCTGCTCTTTCAGCAGCAGAAGAAGAAATCCAGGTCCAAAATAATGGTCACTTTTTATTGCTACATAACATATTTTTGATAAGCATTTTTATCCTTTTCTTGAAAGATGTAGTCTTTTCTATTCATTTGCGGAACTTAGATTCCTGATAGCAAATCCAGCTGAACTTTTCTTTGAATTTTTTGTCCAACAGTAGAAAAATCTTATATCTAATCCAAATACAGTGTCTAATATCTTTGATTTTTCTTATCTATTATTGAACAATTTTCATTCTGAGAGTTCATTGCTTTCTTCTGCCTAATGATAAATATTTACTCTTTGCTATGGAAGATCAGCAGTCCTTCCCTGCAGGATATCCCTTCATCATAATTTTTAGCATGTAGAACTTAACTTTTTTGATGATTTTTGCTTGAAAGCAGTGAGAAGAGGGATCTATTGTCAGCTTCTTTTACGACTTTTAGAAAGTTGAGCCGGGGTGTGGTTTCCCTGCTGTTCTGCAAGCCGTGCACTTTCCCGAGTCTCTTGTGCTGAGTCACCAAAAGCGGGATCTCATCATGTAGCTTTTGCTGTCTACATTACTGAGCTACACGGTAGTCACTGTTTTACTCCCTAAACTGAGCTGTCAGAGTAGTGAGCTGATTGTTTCTCATTAAGGTTCCTGCAAAATGCTCAGCTCTGTTTGGAGGAATTTGCTGTAAGGTGGCGGCAACTTTCCATGACCTTTAATTTAATTTATTTGTTTTTCTTCCACCAACATTCTCAAAGTCAGCAAAAGAAATATTCTTACTGGGCTGATTAACCCAAGAAAGTGTCTCACTTAAATGAGGGTGTAAGTTAGGTGAGGGACTCCTTCAGCACAAGGAATTCAGTGGAGATAAAGCATCCATGCAGTAAAGGCTGGCTGGTGTGAAATTAATTTTAATGGAAATGGTGCAGTTTCTACAGCAATGCATCTCCTTTGCCACATTGTCGCATTCGGTGCCTCCCCCAGAGCTCTGTGCTGAGCAGCCAAGGCTGAAGTGGTCAAGTGGTTTTCTCTTGTGCTTGACAAATTTCCGGGGGCTCCCTTCTCAACGAGAGCCATTGGAGGGTCTTGCTCCCCAATGACATGGAAATGTCCTATTGCTAATATTTTCTTCGTAAATATTGTTTCTAAAGCCTTATAATCTAGTGTCCAACCTAACCCAGGAATTAGAAGGGTCAATTTTTGTATTTGTGGTCATTGCTCTTCTGCAAGCTGGTGGTGTTTCTGTAACCTTGGTAGAATCCCTGTGGGGATTTGTGTGTTGTGTTTGGGGGCAATGTTTGATTCTTCCCTTTGCTGCTCTTATTTTCCTATCAATATTCGCCACACTCCAGCAATGTTATATTTGCTCTTTCTGCAGAACACCAACTTCTGTTCTGAAATTTCTGTATTTTGTGCTCCACTGAGGTAGGGAATGCATTTGCTCCTGTTGTATAGCAGGGATCTATACAAATATCCTCTCCCTGGCACTTGGAGGAATCTAATAGCTTAAGCACCTCATTAGCAGAGTACCACAGTTGCTGCTGTTTCCTGTTGGCAGGAGGTGAGCTAAAATAAATATTAAGCATTTTTTTCACCCTTTGCACATGGTGCATCCACAGAAACAAGCTCATACTCAGTGTTGTTGTTTTTTTTTTCCAGTGCAGAATTCACTGAGATAAAGTATGTAACATGAACTCGTAGGAATCAATTCTGTGGTTGAGGAAGAATTGATGACCCCAAACAGAACTAAAAATAAGAGTGGTGCTCTTGAAGTGTTTGCACTGTCACTCTAGAGCAGCTGCGAACGCGGGGAGAGTTGGATACTGTTTGCTCATACCACCACATGATCTGGAGAGTAGTTGCCTTTCATATATGTGCGAGGATTCCTGTAATTTTAGGTAAAATTAAAGGATTTGTAGCTAAGCTGGCAAAAATGATCTGGAAAAATATAGTGTCCCATAGCTGATTAGCTCTGAAGCACATGATACTAGAGTCAAGATGTGAGATCTTTTGGAAACACATTAGCTTAAATTTTATTGAAAATTATTGATTTTCATGGTCAGGGGTTAACGAGGTTTGTCTTTCATTTAGCTTCCCAGCTCTTGGGAGAATAATGAAATTGCCTGAAGATACAGACCATTCAATTAAAATCAACAGAGGAGTCACACATATATTAGAGTTGATTTTTGGTACTCTCTCATTTTTTTGTGCATTTTAGTATCTTGGGCTTTTGAAGAAGTGTGTGAGGGGATGGTTTTTGAAACACATGGCATCTATCTGTTTGTTTTCTATATATATGAGCCTCTGATGCCTTTCTGATAGGAATGCACCCTGAAGACAAAATTTTGTGCACTAGACTGACAGATCAGGATTGATTAGATAAGTGTGCTGGGAGAGAGGATGGATATAGAAGAGAATGGGGCAGAGAGAAAGTATCAGAAGACAGCAGGATTTTTTTTTATTTATTTAAAAACTTCATTAACAGTTTCTCTAGTACCGCTAAAACATGCCTTTGTGATAATTTCTGATATTGTGTGAATACATACAACGAACCTGCCTTGAGCAGCAGGGTGCCTGAGGGCTGCAACAGTGATGCCTGCCTCTCCTCTCTGCTGAGCCTCTGCACCTCATTCCAGTAGCAAGATGCCTGTTTTCCACAAAATCTGAAGGAACTTAATACCTGTGAGATTCCTACACCTCTGCTAAATTTGGGGAAAGCTGGCCAAAAGGCTCCTTGTGAAAGAAGATGGTACAGTTTTCTGTAGGGGAGGGCTGAAGAGTCTTTTTTTTCTCCTTTTTTTTTTTTTTTCTTTTTTCCTCCCCCCTAAGTTGAATGAAGCGATTTAACTTTTAAAGTGTTCTGTCACTTTGCTGTGATCTGTGTTGTTCCAGCAGGAACAGCTCTTGTGAGAGCAGCTCCAAGTGCTGGAGGCCACCAGAGCACCGAGTGCCTGTGCTGTGCACCTTCTCAGCACTGGGTAATGTCATTTATTTATGGCGAGGGAACCACCTAACCTTTCAGCTGGTGCCACACTCCCCTCGGGCTCCCAAATACTGAGGGATTCCACAGCTGCATTTTGCTGCCTGCTATCTCAGCTATAGCAAGTGTCAGAGATGCTGGTGGGACTCCAGGGGAAGCTCGAGGGCTCAGCGTGGCATGCCATGCATTACGGCTGCTTCTGCTCAGGGGACCAGCTTTACACAGACCCAGAAGTAACTTCTATCCAAAGAGCTTCACACACTGCCCTCGTACCCTGGCATAAACTGAGAGTGAGTCTGCTGAAAACTGTGGAGCAGCTGCCTCCATAAAGGAGGAGCAGCTGAAAGTAAAACCTGATTTTTTCCTCCCTTTATTTCTCTCTCTGTGTAGCCTCCACATCATTTCAGGACAAAATGAGGAGAAAATGAACAACAAGAGCAAATGCCTTTTGGCGTACTTTTGCCCTGTTAATATTGTTAATTTCTCAAAGAAGGAAGAATGCAGTTCACATGTCCTTCTTGTCTGTTCCAGTTGGATTAGACAAGCGACTCCAGCCAACCCAAGCAGTTAACATGTCCTTGTCAAGTACCAAAGCCACAGGCTTTAGATATTCTCTTCAGTACAAGAAGAAATGCACTGGGGCTCTGAGTTTGCAGTGGTCTGTGTACAAGGATGTCCTGTCCACATGGAGATCATAGCAACACCAGGGTTGAAGTTATTAAGGTGGCTGCAGGAAGACAAATTCATTGCTGAACCATTGCAGCAATGTTTTGCTACTGGTTCTTAGTCAAAGAGAAACAAATCTATCTCAGGACCTGGTGACAAAGCACATGGGAAAGGCTGAGATTCTCAGTGCCGTCTCCACCTTGGTCTTTGCTCATAAGATTTACTCTCAGGAATCCCAGGCCCTTGAGACCAGTGAGAAAGTCCAGAGCAAGGAAGACTTATTCTTTCTGGAGGAGGATGAGGTTAGGGTAGACTGAAACAAATGGTGATTGGGAGTAGTCAGTATGGATTTACAAAGGGGAAATCATGTCTGGTCAACGTTGTTAGGCTTCTACGATGAAATTACAAGCTCAGCGGATGTTGTTTATCTAGATATTGACAAGACTTTCACCACTGACTTTCACCCTGACATTCTAATTGAAAAACTGATGAGGTGTGGACAGTGAGGTGCTAGCTACCGGGGCAGACACTGGGGCCAGAGGTCTTTAACATCTTCATTACTGATCTCCTCGATGGGATAGAGTGCACCTGCAGCGAGTTTATAGATGATACAAACCAGGAGCAGTTGGTAGGTGTGTGTATCTGTAAAAAATATCACTTTCTGCTGGATTTGTCTTGCTTGTTTCTTTCTGATGTTTTGAAAGTGCGGAAGGTAATTTTCTACCCCAACTGTGCCTGACTCCATTCTGCCAAACCACTGTGGCACATAATTGTTCTCCTCTTGCGTGTGAACTGAAGTCTCTCAAAAAGAATTGATTTGCTAAATAGTTGAGAAAAAAAGGAACTGGGGAAATTTAACCTTAGTAGGTTAAATTAGTTACTATATGGTGGTTATTCACAGGAGCAGAGCAGAGCTACTTTCTGAAAGGTGCTTAAAAGTGGGTGCCAATAAAATCTCAGCAGCTGCTGAATGCCCCACTAGCATTCTGGCTGGCTGAAATGTAGACCGACATACTCCTGGGTGAATTTATAAAGGCAAATATTTTGACAAAGAAATTTAATGAGAGCTTATGGAGCTTAGTAAATAAAGGTTTGTGGTGGTTTGAAGGGATCATTGAATACATTGATCCCTAAGGAATACTCTCTCTCTCTCTCCCCCCCCCTTCTTTTTTCTTTTTTTTTTTTTTTTGCCTCCTCCTTGCATAATGGGGCAAAACCACTCTGCAAGTTTGGTTTAATGAATTCAAGGGCTCTGTTGTTCCAAATGGCAAAGATGGGTGGAAGGGCTCAATGTCACCATGTTGTGTGCCCAAGGTGGGACTTCAACCCTGTGCATACCCTGAGTGAGCAGCATCGGGCAGAGTCAATGGGCAGGTGGTGACTATATTCCATAAGTGTTCCAGGTGATGATCTCGGAGCTTGCATGGAGGTGTGGGTGCTGTGCTTGATATTGCTCAATCAGGAGCACTATTCAGCCCAGCAAGGTGGTTCTGCGGGCCAGCTCAGGCAGCTGATTCTGCCTTTTGCACAAAGTGCCAAATGACTGCAACCTGGTTTTTGTCCTTGCTGTGGGCAGAGGCAGCAAAGAGGATTGTTTCCTCTGAAATCAAGCTGATTTATTCACAAAAGACTGCAGGAAAATCTACAAAATGGCACAAGATCTGTGTTTTGCCTTTTTCTTTTCAGGCTGATGACCTATACTGCATGGGCTAAATTTGTGTTTGAAGTAAGGTTTCTAAAGCTTAGAGTCATGAAGGAAATCTTTTGATCATGGGACAAACCAGGGTCACATCAGGGATGATGGTTCTTCAGTGCTGTGTAACTGCCCGCTAATAGCAGGTCATCGAGCAGTGCTGCTGCCTGTGAAATGGAGGACATTTATGAAAACCTGCATCTGTTGCAAATTATTTTTTAGGTGGTGTCTCTTTTAGTACACATGATTCCTGTCAACTACTTCTTACTATGGAGTGGGAGCTTTTTTTATTTAAAGCAAAATATTTGGTATTTTTCAGATTGAAATCTTCCCAGGTTTAAAGTGGGACATGTCCTTCATGCTTGAGAGGTACCCAGAATGACTTGGAAACTCAGGCAGCAGACAAAGATGAACAGGTTGTTTAGCCACATGTGTGAAGTCAGTGTGAGACCAGGCGAAAACAGCCCCAGAAGTCAGGCAGAGTGTGGGGGACCTGGCTGGAGCCCCACTGTTACTGACAGTGAAGGTATTCTGCCCTTTGCACCCTGTCCCAGGAGGATGCACGTGACACTGTCACGCTGTTGGGAGAGTTGATAATCTCCATAAAACTTGAAAGATTTGATAACATTTGCCCAGGAAGTTATTATTTTGAGGGTTTCCCCTTTTGTGTTCAGCTTCAGCAGCTCTGGCATGGTCCAAAAGATGGATTTCCATAGTTGTCCTGTACAGACACCCCCTGACTAATCATGGGCTACAAGGGAACTAAATTTAATCAATCTCTCAGAAGCACCAAAAGCTGAGGCTGTTTTTTAGTCTGATTTCATTCCTAGGGTGGCCACAGCAGCAGAACACTAGAAAAATCAGCATTCATGCTCCAGCCTTCAACAGTTACCCTGTGTGAATATCATGAATGCTATTTCATCATCATGAAGATTAACCAAACGAAATAGAAAGGTCAAATACTAAAAAACAATTAAATGAGCATTTCCATCTACTGAAAAAAATCAATCAAGAGTGAAATTTGGTTTTCCACTTCCAGTAACCACAAACATATTTATTTGAATGTATACCCCTGAAGAGCTGAAAAACAAACTACTCCTGTCCCATGCCTCCAACAAAGCATGTTTTGGGTGTAATGGAGAAGCGATGGTTTTATTTCAGAAGTTCCAAGCACCAGCACCTTCTGCTCAATTCAGAACAAGCTGCTTTGATGGCTTTGAACCACAGGCAGCCAACAGATTTCTTCTGTTTCTACTTTCCATAATTTGCCGACACATTTTTAGGTTTCTCTCATTCTGTGACATTGGCCATATCTGGGGGTAAAGTGTCCATGTGACCCCGGGTCCTCTCTCCAGCAGTGAAGGGAATAACAAGAATGGATGTCTAGGAAAGGCATATAGGTAGCAGGGCACGTGTAGAGCAATCCTTCTCCTCCCATCTTCTACTGCCTAGGACATAAGTTTGGGTGCTTTTGGATCATTGTGTTTATTGGCCCTGCTAGACCTCTCCTCCATAACAGCACATGTGCCCCTTTGGAAACCATTTGTCCTCTTTTGCCTCACCCAGGTGCATTAATGGCGCCTTACGTTTTTTTCTTTAAACTTTTCCTAACAACCCCAGATATTTTTCTAGCCATTTGGATTACTGTTGAGGATTGATCTGATTTTCACTAGGAACTAACCAAAGGCTTCAGCATCCATACACTGAATGCAATGGCTAATGTAGAGCCTATTGATTTGCATGTATAGGTTTTTTTTCCAGCATGCAGTGCTTGCTTTAGCAAAACTGGATTTCATCTACCATTTTATCATCCAATTTCTTAGTACTGCAAGATCCTTATGCAATAGTTCGTGGTCCACTTTAGATTTGATTATCCTGACTGATTTTGTACCACCTGCAAACTTTGTCTTTTCACTATTCATCTCTTTTTCCGGATCATTTATTAATAGAAGTGTACATTTTCTAGTCCTTAATGATCCGCCTTCAGAAACATTGATTTCTGCCACTGAAATTTGCCTTTTGAAAAAGCATTACAGAATTCAATAAGAATTGCCAACTTTCATAGAATGCTTTTTGGGCTGTTTCATGAAATACATATTTTCAGTAGCAAAAATCACCAAACACCACCACTTCTGAGTAACTGCATTATAAGTTTGAAGCAACAAAATCAGGGTTTAAGGCCCAAATTCCTCATTACTTACATATGTGTCCTACTAGATGTAAAGACCCTGAATTGTAATTTACCTTCCTTATGGATAACAGAAGAGGGAAACCAGGGCTAGAGAGGCTTGTGGAACAGTCCTGAAAATCACCATGGAGTTATCCAGATATCTTCAAAACAACACAAGTCCTTTTCTCGTGCTCCCTCTGTTAACTTCTATTTCTGCACCCTTGTTCCAACCAGACTGTCAGTTTTGGCAAAATGCACGTTATTCTTTGTGCTTGAGAATCACAAAAATATACTTTTTTTTTTTTTTTAAACTTTTGCTGCATGCCATTGCTGATAAGCTATAGGTCTGCTTCCCACCTCAATACTCCTGTAAAGAAAATCTGAGTTCTGGTGTCACTCAGCCAGCAATGGGTGATGATCACAGCTAATGCCATCTCTCTTTCAAGTGCATCAAGGTCACTTGTCTGGAGCACACCGTAATAAAATGTACTTTGACAAGATTAAACCATATTCAGTCCCTATTGCAAAACAGCACAGTTCGATACAGACACAGTCCATTCTGACAAAGCACCCAGGTCTTGAATTTATTTTTATAATTTAAAGAATGAGTTCAAAGGACTGAAAATATAAAAGTGGTATGGCAGCATTCCTTGGCTACTTAACAATCCACTACTGCGGCTTAAAATAGCTTATTAAGTCTTTTTTCCAAAAAAAGTAACTAGGCATAAACAGTAACTTCACCTTTCCTGAAGCTAATTATTTTGCTGCATGTCAGGTACTCAAAAATACCATGATTTTAGAGTAGCAGATAGTTGCATGGTGACCATAAAATGTGAATGTTTTTATAATGGGCATAACATAAAAGAGTATAACGCTTAAGGATCAAGTCATAGCTGCCTTACTGAGGGCAGTCGCTGTTTTTGCACTCACAGCGGTCAAGATGGAATTTGACCCTGCACGTTTAAGACAGTAGCCGTGTTTTGTCATTAACACCTTGGCTCCATCAGCTGGGAGTGAATCAATTCCGCATTAACGCTTTCAGAACCTCAGAACAGCTTTCACTGGAGTCGTAGTCCCGGGGAAGCAAGCTTCAGCCTGAAGCGGATTACCTTACGCATGCGAGTCCATCCACCAGAACAGTAATTCCACTGTGGTGGTTCTGCCTTGCCTCTAATCCTGTTTTCTGTGCTGTAACTTAGCTGACTTTTTTGCAGTTATTTCTGTGTGGGCAGAGCTATTGTTTCTTATGGGAGACTCGGCAATGGGAGCCAGAGAAGCAGGATTTCTTGTTTTCTATCTAGAAACTCAGAAAATATCACCCATGTTGCTTTGCTGGTTTGGCTGCAGAGCTCTCTGGCAACATCCAGCTCCAGTGCAAGACCAAAGAAGTCCAAGCACTTCCCAAAAGAAGTGTCAGGGATGGTGATGCTGTCGTCAGACTTTGATAAGACCCATTCGAAAAAGGCTTAGCACTCATGTTGCTACAGCAAATGACATCCATACATGTGTGCCAGCCTAACGTGACATGTCTTTGGCTTCAAGACAAGGGTATCAGCGCCATCTAGTTAGCTAGGGAGTTTGGTGCAAAATCGTTTTAAGCAAAGGTGACACTTCTGGCATTAGTTGTGACAGCTGACCTTTCTTTAGATCATTGCACTCCTAATGGATCTCTTAACATAAGCGGCACTGACACATGACAGAAGTCCTTAGGCGTTCAGATGCTCTGCACAAGTCCATTAGATGTTACAGTCTACTGTCAGCTACAGTCAAATCCTGCAGCCGCTGCCGGGGAAACAGGGCATTTCTGCAGGTGATGGCAAGAATATGTCACCAAACTAGTAGTCTGCATGGTCGGTGTGGCTGGCAACTCTGTCAAGTGCTCTCAGCCGAAGAAATCTGCCTTTCTGGATTGGAAGGGACAAGTGTGTGAGAGAGCTGCTGAGGCAAAGATGGAGTTATTCTTTTCTGTGTACCTTCGAGATGCAGTTAACCCTTCCGGTTATGCTATGTTATGCTTTTCAGGCAGCCCCACTATGGACACTGGTCTGAAAGGTCATGGTATAGGGCTCGACTTCCTATAGCTTAGTAAGCATGCAGCAGGTATGTGGCTGCATGAATGCTAACGCATAGGGAGTATGCTGAGGAGACTGGCTTGGGGCACGACGTTGCTTTGTGCTCCCTCCAGAGCCCACCTCTAGCTTTATTTGTGTGAATCAAAGCTAAAGGTGTTCTGCTGGTGAAGTTTTGCTGTATTTCACCTCTTTTACCCCACTGCACTGGCGCAAATCTTGACTGTGAAATTCTCCTTTGCGCGAAAGGACCTCCTGGGTCTTACTTCTTTAGCTACTCTGTGAAGTTAATTTGGAAGGCCGCTCCTCTTGCCTTGAGAGGTCCTCTGTTAGCATTTCCTGCTGCTGTGGTGCCCAGCAGGATGCACTGATTAGCGGGTGGCTCATTAGTCATGGGAATATCTCTTCTAATATTACTTGAAATTGTTTCCAAGATATCAAGTTATATTGTGTCATAGCAATCGGCACAATCAGCCCACTCGTTTTGGATTACATTGTAATGGTTTTGGGAACAGGAGAGCGGTGGGGTGTTTTATGTAGCACTTTAAGAAGCTTTCCACTGACTGGCCACCTTTGTAAACATTGCTATCAGCAGGGCTGGGGTCGGTCGTTGAAGCAAATCTTTTTGATATCTAGCTGGAAGTTGTTGTCTACTTCAGTGAAACTGTGAACGTTGAAGATCCAGAGATCCCCTGGACCACGTGTAACTGATCTAGTTAATCAATTAGGTGTTTTGTAATTAACCTTCCTGGATTAAGCGGGAAGTCCTATTGTGGGGTGTACAAACTAAGGAATGTTGTTTGTACTGTGGCTTTCCTCAGACTGCAGTCAAAGCTCGGTGGGTATTTTAACAATCCTATTTGTGAGTCTTAAATACTATTTGTGGCAAGAGTAAAAGAATATTCTTTCAATACCTGTCAGCTTTCTGCTTAACAGTGCCGATGAGAGATGAGTCCAGTTACTGAATCACAGAAACTGGAAAAGCCTACAATAGCTATTGACTAAAATTCAAACTATCATTCACAAATGCACTCTTTAAAGTTGAAGATGATACACACAATGCATGTATTTTCCCTTGGCAATACTTGGGGATAAAATATATGTAATTTCAGTCCTGTGCTTATTAATTTCAGTTTATGCAGCAGATAGCAATGAAAGCGTCATCCTCCTTCCTTCCCATGCTGCCAACCATGTATTTCCTCCCCCTTTTCCTACAGCTTTAGCACTTGTGCAGTCTCATGGTGAGCTGTATCTATCCATTGATCTAATTAAAAACGAGCCCTGCAAAAAAAGTTTAGCTTTCAATCAGAGTAGCAAATTGAACGAATGCGGTGCAGCTAACCCCAGAGACCTGAAGGGTAGGAGCTGTTACTGCGAGCGAGCGGGGAGAGGGACAGATTGTAGATAGATCAACTGCAAAGTTGCACCTGGACTTCAAGGATTTATTTGGGGATTCTTGGAAAAATATGGGCTCCTTTTCTTTCTTTTAATGAAAATATTACAGCTTCTGTAGTATAATATACTACTATAAATATGAGTGACTCCTTCCAGTACATATGCATAAAAGGGCTGCTGCAAGTAAAATAAACCTTCTCGTGTTCCACAAGGAAGATGAGTTAGAAACTCTACAAAGTCTTCAGGAGAGCTTATATTTTGATTCTTCTAACCAAAAATTCACTCTAAAAAGAGTTGGTGTGATACCTGGCACAGGTGAGCATTTGTTGCACTTGGTGGGATGGGTATGAGCATGCTGCACCTGCAGAGTACATAAGGTGAACACAGCAGTGCTTTCCAGAGTAGTCTGAAAGTAATGTAGGTAGTTTGCTCTGTGTTTCCACCTGTTCTAATAAATCTAGATCAGCTGCTAAGAAATAATGCAGCTACCTGTCTACTTCTCAAAAGTCTAAAGGCATTAGTGCATTTCTCTGAATGAAATATGTTCACTTCATATCATGTTATAATACATCACATTGTAAAACAACATGACAGCATGTCAGGATGTGACAAACAACTGGTGCAGTGCATTAAGAAATTTAAATGAAAATTAGTTTAGACCATTTTTCTTCCCATCAGCTGGAAGAACAAGGGCTTCATCTGACATTTGTAGATCAGTTAAGTAACAGGATCTGCATGTTTTTATCTTTCTCTGGTTCCTAGCAGGTGGTCTGTGTTAGTGGGCATCTTTGGACATGCTTAATTGACTGTAATGATGGGATTCTTTAATAACATAGTATGCAGTTTTGGGGAAAGGAAAATGGTCAGTTATTGCTAACCTCAACTGCTTTTTGAGATGGATTTCAGTGGTTTGAAGGAAAATATTTACATATATGCACACATTATTCCACAGTCACCCTGAGCACTCTGTCATGCTGAAGTGACATACGGTTTCGCAAGAGCTTCTAACTTTCAACTTGTCTTGCTTGGTCTTCTGCTGGACTCTCTGAGTTAAAACTTATTCTTGGTTATTTTGGGAGTACGCAGGTTTAGTTCCTTGTAAATTATTTCCCTTTATTATCATAAACAAGGAGCAGAATCTGATCTGTAAAAGCATGTATTCTAGAAATTGGATCCAGGCAATTTTATTATAGAAGACCAGGATAACTCCTGTTAATACTGCACTACAGTGAAAACCAGCCATTTCTTAAACCTTGTGTGTCAGTTAAGAAACTAGAATCTTAGTTAACATTCAGAACTCATTCCTATTTCCGAGTCCATGGCTGCTTAGTTTTGTTAATGACATCTTATGAAAAGCTTCAGGAAAGGCTTTAAAAAAGTCAAACTTTTTTGGTAAAGTTGGTTTTCAAGACTTTGCTGACCCTTTGGAAGAATTTCAGGCTTGATTTTCCTTTATAGACTTTGTGCCGATATCCATTATGTGATTCTCATCTAGATACTTTATAATTCCATTTTTAATTGACTTTGAATTAAGTATCCATTTTTTCATTCAAAATCACTCTCTTATCAAAAACTCTTTAGCCAGTCTAGATGGCACTTAATTTACCATTTCAGCAGTTTCTTGCAAGAGCAATATTACGTAAAATGATTTGAAATGTTAATATTTTACGAGCTTGGGGGAAAAGGAAGTTTAAAAAGTAATTCTTTGAGAAACAACTTATTTCAAAAGTTACTGGAAGGAGACAGAAAAACAGCATGTTTGCAAAAGCCAGCTGATAGCTGGTAAACTTCTGGTTTGGTACGGAAGAGTGTGGGAGCTAGAGAATCTATTTTTACATCAAACATTTCAGAAGAACCCAAAGCAGCACAATATCTTTTTACACATAGAATTGGGATATTTAAAATTTAATGGGCTGTATTCAGAATGAAAAGCATATTTATTTATTTAGAATTTCTTAGTACTTGGACCTTCAAGATAGATATAACTTTAGCCAATGTTTTCAGTCTCCCTCAGACAAAGAGAAGAAAGCAGATAAATATCATAGATCAGACCCTCTTCTTTATCATTAATCTAAATTGGATCAAGAGTTGACAGAGGGTCCTGAACTTTCTCCCAGTTTAATCGGTGGCTTGGCCAATAACCTCAATTCTGGGGAAATCCTTGAAGGAAAAAACTCTCAAGGGGAGCTTCACGTAACTCTTACAATAGCAATTGGGAACTTCATTAGAGCTGGTGAAGGAGGTAGTAATCACAGGAGTTGGAATAGCTTGTCCTTCCCCCAGGCATGTGAAAAGCTGTGCTGTAAATGCCATTGCTGCTCCAGGAAGACTTGGAGAATTGAGATTACAGCATTTCAGTGTGTTTTTCGGTAAGCAGGCTCCCTTTTTGTGCATAAACGTTTCACCTGCACCTCTAAGTGCAAATCTAGACTTGTTTGTTGAACCTGCAGATTTTTGGCTTGTTGCTTTGCAGGTATAGAATTGTAAGGGTAATTGAAGGGCCGAAGTTATTGTTCAGTCCTTTGGAAAATGCATGGGTTTGTGCACTCAGGAATGGCCATTTTCTAGTGCTCTGACAGCTAACTTTAATCTATTAGCCATAAAGTAAAAGTTGATTTGGGTAATATATTGCATCGGATACTTTCTGGATATTATAAAAAGAGTGTGGGGGTTTTCTCAGTTGGTTTATATGAGGCAACACAGCAGCATGGGACATGCTAGAGAAGGACCAGGGAGTCCAGGGTATGATTATTTCTCTTTAGAGGACCCCGTGGAAATGCCTCTTCCAGATCTGCAAGAGTACTTTGCAAACAGAGAGCAGTGGCAAAGGAGCACAACTATCGTCTGCTTGCCTTGGATGTCATATTCCTAGACTTAGCAAAAATTAGGCAGTCATGGTTTCATGGGCTTTACAGGATGAAATTAATTGAACTGATTTCACATCTCCTAGCAGGGTTAGTCCAGTTTTTGAAGCACGTTTACCTCTCCCTGGATTCTCTCCTAGGACTGCTACTGAACTAGGGAAGGTAATTTCTTCAAGGACAAATTCCCCTGTGATCTAAGGGCAGGAAGATTGCACCCTCTGTTCCTTCTGACACATTTTTTGAAGAAAAATCAGTAAACAAAACCCTTGCAAATGTTCAGGTAATATTTGGAATAGATGGAGTGATTTGGTTGCGACTTTGTAAAGGTTCTCCCTTTTTGTCATTACGAGTGCTACCATGCAGAGTAGTTCAGTCCCTGTTGAAGGCAGTCCCTAAATGTCAAACCTGAAAAGATACAGTTCTTTAAATTAGCAGGGCCATTTTATTCCATAGATGCTCCTTTAAAGCTTCCCTAGACCCTATAACTTCTGCTCTGATAGATTGAGATTTTTTTATGTTCACTTCTAAATGTCTTTGTTTCTTTTGTAATGGATTAAATGAAGTTTTAACAAGGCTTATGGTGAGATTCCTCATCATTAAAATAACAAATGGTTGAAAAGCTGCCTTCTGTCTTACAGAAATCTAACAGCATTAGTGGACCATAATCCAGCTGGTAACTGATTGCTGAACAACTGCAAAACCTTTCATACTTTGAGATGCTATCAGTACATAAAATATGTTTTCATGAAGTTTATTGAGCAGCTTATTAGAGAAGGTTAAGGCAATGGAGCTTCACAAATTCCATTTAGCATTCAAAAATATTTTCTCTGAGAGTTTCAGATTTTTCAGGTTTAATTGGGTTTCTTTCACCTATTCTGGATACGTTGAGGTAATATTTCCTGAAAGATGCGCAACATTTTCTGTTTCTAGCTTGGTGGGTTTTTTTGGTTCTAACCAGATTTGAGAAACTAAAGATGTTTGTAGACTCCAAAGATGGATCATTTTGTTTTCTTCATATTTTAACGTTCTTATTTCATCAGAAGGATTCTCTGCTTTCTCCCTGGAGTAAGGCACTGAAATATTGCCAAAATTGTCCCAGTTATTTTGTCCTTATTTTAACACTTCCTTTATAATCCTCCCCAATGAACGTGCTCCGTCCAAGCTGACTTGCCCAGGGACACATCCTTCCCAGCTGGAGGCCTTGCTCTCCATTGCATTGCAGGTCTTTGATGCCATTCCTGTAATGCAAAGCTGACACATTGCTAGTTGTCCTGAGGCTACATTTGTTCGAATCACAGATCAGCAAGGAAAAGTGCTTCAACCCGCTGCATCTATTTGAGGGACAAGGCTGGAACAGAGTGCTGGGAAACATGACCTTTACTATCTCTGTTTTTGATAGCCAGAGCCCCTCCATCAGGCAACAGGCTGGAAGCAATCAGTTGCATCTCCTGCTTGGTCCGTCTGTCTGTCTGGATCCCTTGATTGTGAGAAACGCAGCCCATGGATGCCCTTCTAATCCACCCTGTTTTACACAAATCAAAGCCCTTCTTCTTGCTACCGTTACAGTCTCATCCAAATTTCTTCCCAGAGAGTGCCAGCCTGCTCTCGAGTTTTATCTGGTGATCAAGCCTTTTGTAGTCTGTTAGCAACAGCATAAAGCATTTCTTGACACTTCTTCTGCCTTCTGGACACTGAGTGCTTGACAGCGAGTGTTATGGATTGTTGGCAGTTATGAGTGCTCAGCTCACAGCTGAAGAATGGCACCAAACAATTTCCTCCTGGAATTGCAATTTTGCTTTGTTTTTGGTTTTTTTTTTTAATACTGATAAGTAAGTTGGGTCCTGCTTACATGATCTGCACACCAAAGGAAAACCAGCGAAGGGGAATTTTGTTATTGTTTTTAATGGTGCCAGGATATCAAGCCTAGCATTCAGCTCACGAGACCAAATACATCCTCACCTATACAGAAATTTCCAATATCTGTATTTATCTTTTGTCTCATTTATTTGTGCTTCCTGGATACACACAGAGGAACACCCTGTTAGCCTGAGGCTTTTACATTAAGTGTGTATGCATGGCTTTTTTATGTGTGTCCCCCACCCAGGACTGCAAAACCCATTCTCAGATGGACTGTCAGGTTACTGGGACTGTGCAGGAATTTCCCAAATCTCTTTTGAGCTTCCCTGTCTGCAGACAATAGCTTTTGGTGTCAATGATCAACC
This sequence comes from Gorsachius magnificus, assembly GCA_034008185.1. Lineage (NCBI taxonomy): Eukaryota > Metazoa > Chordata > Aves > Pelecaniformes > Ardeidae > Gorsachius > Gorsachius magnificus. Next base: position 13,088,722 of record CM067093.1, on the reverse strand, counting down.
CTTGCTATGGAAAGGAGGTCTCGTGTCAGAACTCAGTTAAGGAATTTGGAAATCTTGTGGAACTAAGCCCACTCTGCACTCTTCCTTAAACATGAAGAAATCATCTGTTACACCTCCGTAAAATTCTGTTACAAATGCCCTTCAATTTTTAAAATTGTTCTTCATTTCTTAGATAAGCAATGACATGTATAGAAGATTAAAAATATTTTCACTGCATTCTGGCTAGCAGATCTAGCGACATAAATGTTGAGGAATTTTTACCACCCAGGATTTACATTTGAAGCCATTTCATTAATTTGATATTAGAGACTATAAATGTCCTATTAAATTTTAATTGAAAGAGTGCTTGAAAACCTGTAACGATTAAGTATTACCTCAGACTTGCCTTTCTGATATGGCAGTATCACAAAACTACAAAAAAAAAGAGGTTTTGGTTTTCTCTAGAGGTGCTTTGAGAGAGCTCTGTGTAAGTGAGTTCCAAGGTCAGTGCAGTGCTGTTTTGGAATGCCTTTAAAAACATGACTGGCAAGAGATCCTCCAAAATTAAAAGTCTCTGCACAGATAAAATATGACAGCCCTGTCTACTGTGATTACTTCAGTTCTGCAGGGTCGTCATCCATTCCCAGTCATTCCCTTTGACTTTCGGAGTTGCCTGTCCGTGCTTCTTCCCCGCTGCCTGCCCACCCTCAGGCAATCCTGGGAGAAGAAGGGTCTCATCCAACTCCTTCGTCTTACCTCTCTTCCCTTTTATTTCTCTGTCTGCCTTTCTATGTTCTCCAGATAACAAATTCGACTTTTGCTTGTATTCTCTCACTACATTTTGAAATGAAAGGGTGCTCAGCCGAAAGGGGTAAGGTATCGGAGAGAAGAAGGATTTTTGTCTCTGCCATTCAGCTCATGAAAGGATATATAAGCTGTACCGGGCTGGGAGAAGAAATCCCTTGTAGGTGTTTTTATTTATTTATTTATTTATTTATGTATGCTAAGGCAGATCACAGGCCTGCTGCACTTTGTAGCATTCTCCTCCACTCTGGCATGTCCCCATGATGGCCTTCGAATGTCAAGGGGAAGTCATTAGTTTTATCTCCTTAAAGAAACTTGGTGTCTTTTGTTCAAAGCCTGGGTGCCATCTAGCATCAGCTTTGGTTCTCTGGGCAGTGGGTGAGTTTTGGGCAGCAGGAGGTGGCTGTGTGTGTCTAGAGAAGAAAAAAGAAGCTTTTTTATGTGCTTCTTAAAATAATTCTAAGCTGCTGCTGATCTGTGTGTTAAAAAGTAGGCTGCAGAATGCAAGTAAATATCCGTTTGCTGCCTCATTATAAGAGGGAAAATGGAGAGACGTCAAGGGATGAGGGAAAGGCGACTAAGGAAGGTTGGTTTTGTGTTCAGCATTAATCAGTGTGGCAAGCACTGGAGATACCAGGGGGGCTTGAAATGCATCCAGGCCTAGGAAAGGACACTTGTGCCTTTGGCTGACCTGCTTTTGGGAGTAAGGACAGGGGAAAGAAAAGGGGACAACCTTAACAGCGTCCTCCCCATGCTATTGCCAAGCTCTTGGAAGCAAAGGTAGATGGAGACCTGGCTGAAAAGTGACAGCTGCCCTGTCTGCAGTAGCTGGCCTAAGGCTAGGCTTGTGGCAAGAGGAGGGAAAAAACACACTGCTGGCCTATTAAATGGAAGTGTGTTTGTAGATTAAATTTAGAAATTGTACATGGTGGTGTAGAAATTACACTTGCAGGAGGAAGGATCTGTTAGAGAACAGGATCTCAGTGTGCACAGATGATACCCCTGTTCACAGCATCGTGACAGTTTCCTCTTAAAATCCCCAAAGCTTCTCAGAGTGCCAAGCAATTATCAGCGATGGATGAATTTGCACCTTTCAAAAAATGCCCTTTGATGTGCGTGCTATGACAGGAGAGTCATGCTGAGCTCTGCTGTGGTCCCATTCCCTGTGCCTGTCCCCTCTTCAACATAGCTGAATAACTGTAAAGCACTTTTTGAGAACTTACTGTCCTGATTGCAGTTGGATTTGGAGACAGTTGGTGCTTTTGCAGCTTGCTGGGACTATGTCCCGTTCCTCTCTCCAGTGCCAGTCTCCTTTTGGCGAGCAGGATGTCAGCCACTGACTTGGGCAAAGAAGTGATCGGTCATCAAGCTCAGTAGCGCGATGTCAACTTCCAAGCATTTTGATAGGTACCAGAGCATAGGAAAATGGCCTGGTGGTACATTCATCTCTGCTGAGGAGTCATATCTAATTGTGCAGTTTTGCAATGAGGAAAGGCGAATCTGGTAGAAATCAGAGAGAGACCATGAGCTGAGAGGTACCCGTTGGTCCTGCCTTGTACATCAAGGTGTCTTGGTTCCTGTATGTGATGTTCTGTCATCCCAAAGGTCCAGAGAGACTGCAAAGAGAAAAGGACATGTATCTCCTCTCGGCTATGTGCCCGCCTGCCTCAGTTTGCCAGAACCACTTGTTTCTTCCTGAGAAAGCCGTTGGGAAAGGAGTGTGGTTCAGGTGCCTGTCACTCAGGACAGTGGTAGTAAGCTGTGCATCTCTCACTGTTATTGATTATGCAGAATGTTTTAAATTAGCCAACCCCTCCCCCCCAGATCTTTACCATGTTCTGGCAGGAATAATAAGAGAGTTGATAAAGGCATCGTTCTTCCTTTGCCACTTCCTATTGCGCTGAGTTTACCTTGTGTTTAACACCATTGCTGGGAACCAACGGACGATTATTGTAGTAACGAGGACAATTTATAAAGAGGCTTTGTACTGTTGAGAGCTATTAGTGCCTGAACTACGGTGGGGCTGTCCCGAAGTGGGTGGAACCCACTTTCCCATGAACTCCTGAGTGTGTATGTCTGGGGCTTAGCATATCGAAATTCTTAATAGCATTAGTGACTCAGGGACATCATTTCAAGCCTGCTTCTAGATGCTGCTGCTGTAATTGAGCATGCTCATTATTTATAGGCTTCCAAATTAAGCATTCATTTATGCTGTGTTTGGAATAAATGAAATCAACAACATGCCTTTTGGTGAAAGAGCCGCAGATGCAAACAGAAGCGTTCACAGCTTTCAAGTCTTGTGTTTGTTTACGTCAGTGAATGTGGACTGTTAGAACAACTTCCACTGCTGATTATTTTCAATTAAAGCTTCGGGGATTTTAAGAGGAAACTGTCACAATACTGTGATCAGGGATATTATAGCCTCTGGATGCAAATTAGCTACCAAACTTTAAAACAACAGATTTACAGGATCTGTTTCAAATTAATTGCCAACTGGCCGTAAGCACCTCCAGCTCTTGCAGTCTGCCTGCATGGCTTATGGAAAAGGTACTGTGAGTTTGCCCAAGCTGTCGGGCTGTAGGTGGTAGTTTGCCTGGGAGGAGAAAAGGATGTGAACAAGTTTCTGATGTATTCTCCATGAAGGGTCCTTCAAGAACGTTTTCCACCAGAGCAAATGCTGGATGCAAACGCAGCTTGGTTCTAGCTCAGGGCCATCTCTCCTTCTAGCGATCGCCCCTGAGCACCAGGCAGCCCCTGAACATTGCAGTCAAGCACGAGGAAAGTGGGAAGCCAGGCTCGGATCACATCAATTTGTTCCAGGCAGACCAAAGTGTGTTCTTAAAAAAGCATGGTGGTACATGATTGAAATAGAAAGGACTGGTGGTGTTCAGAACTGTGGTTTCTGCAACACTGTGAAGTGAAGAAAATTTACATGTTGCCTTTTTGCACTGGACAATACTTACTTTCTGTTTCTATAAGCATTTAAGCATTCTGTAAGCATATAAATAAAAGCAAATACGATCTTCAACACTCCTTGAAGACATAAGCACCGTTTCTTAGATTTGTGTCTAGTGCATAGCCAGCAGAGAGAAATCATTTTTCATTCTTCTTTACTATTAGACTTCATGCCACAGAAACTTCAGCTGTTTAACAGTTTGTGTGTTTATTTTTAAGGCAATAAACCAGCCATTTATTCCCACAAAAGAGTCCTAGTAAATTTTGATGGTTAGTGTTTTTATTCTTAATACATTCTTTATGACAATTTCTTAGGGGAATCAAAGTAATTTGCCTACTTAATGTTATCTTTAGTAAATCTAAATAAAAGAAACTTGAGCAAGATCTCCTGTGGCTCTGGTAGATTTGTGCTTTCTTGTGTCACAATCTTGGAATACAGACATGAAATTGGTAAGGAATATTTTATTTTTCTGTTGCTCCAAAAGGGAAGTATATGATGTGCTCAGTGCATACTGACACAGGCTGTCATGAATTCAGGGTGGCTTTAAAGGCCATCAGGAGTAGCCCTTGTTTAATGCAGAGTGTTCATATATCATTTCAGGTACAAATATGCAGAAAGCATGGAGAAAGGATGAGTTGCTTATACTTTGGTGCCAGAGCTTAGGCCAGAACAGATTTTGAGCCCAGTATAGTAGTTGTCGCTAAATGGAAGGAATGAGTTAAGCACCGTTAGAGCAGTGACTGTGTAAAAAAATGCAGTAGATGCAAGTCAGTAATATATCACCAACAAAAGAAACAAGTAGTTTGTGAGCATATGAATAAATAGTTATTTTCTGAAATAAGGGAGATTTTAAGTAGAAGAAAGCTGCACACCAGATATGGCCTGTCACTTCGCAAATTCTGGCTGGCGGTTGCATCAGGCTGAAACATATGGTACGGACTGTCTCTGCATCAGCATTTCATTTCTTAGACGGGAGCCTGCAGGAAAAAGAAAAAGTTTAATAGATAACACTTGTTGCAATGATAAATCATAAACCTCAGCATGAACAACTTTGCAAGAAGTTTATTCATCCTTACGTTGGGCTGTTTACCACCGTGACAGTATACGCTAACTCTATGTGATCAAATTTCTGTTATTTTTTGTGTTGTTTGATGCTTAAATAGTATAATGATAAGGACAAAATAGGAGCTGTAAGGGATAGCAAACAACTAAAAGCAGCTGTTTGGCACCTTCTGGGTGGTGCTGCCTGTTAAGACAGCTCAGCTTTCCTGTGTATTTTACGTGCCACAAAGGAACCCTGGGCACAAGAGGCAGAACAGTGCATGGGTTTAGCAGCAGCACATTTAGGTGGAAGCAAGACAGAAAAATACTGACTTTTTGCACTGTCCACCACAAAGTCTCTTTATGGCTCTGCTATAGCTCTTCGTTTCCCTTCATCATAAACCGGAATAGATTAATTTCTCCAGCTGTGTAGATTGTAAAGCAATACCAGTAGTTTTATGTTCAAGTTTAATGCAGTAATCAGTCTTTTAGGGGATGATCAGCAATAAACAGCATGCAATATTTGAAGACAGGTGCCCTACTATGACCTACAGTAGGGTGGTTGTGACAGAATAGCCAAAATGTTGTTAAAATGCTTAATATTTAATTTGAAAGTTATGAAAGGCATTATGCTATTTAGCAATTAACATTGTCCCCACTGAGACAAACTGGTTTTACCAGACACAAATAATTTCTTCAGGCCTCTTGTCTTCTAAAGCACATGAGAAAAGCAAACATTTTGCAAAGACTGTGCATGAATATAAATTATGTTAGGACTTTGACTACCAGCTTGACCCTGTGGTAAGCTGTGTGACCCAGCTACAGAGGGCCATGACTCCCTATTAGAGCAGCATAAGCTCGCAGAGCAGAAAACATTGTTTTACATTCGTTTTAAATCAGAGGTCGATTTTGATTCAGCTGTCATTGTCACTTTTGTGTTGGTTTTCTGTAAATGTTTCTGTGTTCAAGCTTTATTAATGGAACGACATCCAGGAAATCTCCAGTGGACGTTATCTACCTGGATTTCTCCAAGGCTTTTGATGCGGTTGCCCACAGCCTCCTCCTAGAGAAGGTGATGCTGTCTAGAGAAGTGGTCTGTGGGTGGGTGGGGAACTGGCTGGCAGGCTGCACCCAGAACTGGCAACCTGTCCCAAGTTGGGTCCCCCAGGTACTGATATTGTGTCCAACGCTGTTTAATATCTTCATGAGTGATCTGGATGAAGGGATCAGGTGCATCCTGATGAATTTTGCTGGTGATATCAAGCTGAGTGGGGAAGTGGACGCTTTAAGAAGCGAGAGCCACCCCTCAGGAAGACCTGGATAGGCTGGAAGAGTGAGCTAACAAGAACCTTATGAAGTTCAACATGGACAAGCGTAAGGTCTTGCACCTGGGAAAACATAATCCAGGAGTGCAGCACAAGCTGGGATCTGCCCAGTTGAGGAGCAGCTCTCTGGAAAGGGACCCAGGGGTCCTGGTGGACAAGTAGCTCAGTATGAGTGAACAGGGTGCTGCTGCGGCAAAGGCGGCCAACAGGGTGCTGGGGTACATCAACCAGGGCATCACTAGCAGAGGTAAAGATGTCATTATCCCACTCTACTCAGCGCTTGTCAGGCCACACCCACAATACTGTGTTCAGTTTTGGCTCCCACTATACAAAAAAGATGTGGGCAGGCTGGAGGGGGTCCAGAGAAGGACCACAAAGATGATCAAAGGCCTGGGAAGCCTGATGTATGAGGAAACGCTGAGAGAACTCTGTTTGTTCAGCCTTGAGAAAAGAAGGCTTAGGGGGGACCTTATCACCATGTTCCAGTATCTAAAAGTGAGCTGGCTTCTGAGTAAGACCAAAGGCATCCACTTCCCAGCCAAATCGGAATACGCTGCTGTTCTCTTTTTAGTAGAGGGTCAGGGGCTTTTGGGTCTTGCTCCAAAGGTTTAAGAGCTCTGCTCTTCTTCATGTGTGTGAAGTCCATGGTGTATGTTATCTACGTGGAAAGATGGAGATCAATAGGATCCATACTGCAGCCATGAGACATGCTCAGCTTAGCCGGAAGTATATTTTAAGGATAACTTAATAAAATAATGAGTTTTCCTTTTTGTGGGGAAGGTTTGAAAGAAACCTTACAATGTTGTTCTCTAAGTGATAAAGCACAATCATTGTATAAGAAACACATGGTGGAAAAGCATCAGGAGGAGAAAATTTGGCAGAAGCAACAATCTGTAATTTAGAAATGGTGCTGTCTCACCGCATTCTGCAAATATCATTCCTACCGGGAAGTTACATTACTGCACATTGAAAGTGTAGGCAAAGAGAGCAAAATTATGACCCTGAAGATGTCTTGCTCTCACACGTCTGTGTGGGTGCATTCCCCTGGCTGTGTGCACAGCTGGGTTAATGCCTGTGAGCACAGTCCCTGTGTTGCTGCAATGCTTGTGTGTACCAGGGCACATGGGTGTCTTCCATCTCTCACTATGTAAAAAGCACCCCAGAAAACTCTGATCTTTTTGCGGAGGAGAACTATCCTTGCTCACAAGCTTTTCTTACTTTGTCTTCCCAGTGAGAAAAGGTGCTGAGGTCAGATAGTCTCTTAAAAGTAAGCAAGAGGTAATGCAAAATATTTTCAAGGAGTAGTCTGTGGCAAGTGATATAAACCATGGGTGTGAAGTAACTAGAGGCTTCTTGTTAAAGCGTGCAAAAAATCAGTACAGTTGCCTTTAGTCTTAGTTGTTGGCTGCTGCAGCTGCAGTTAATTTGTACTGCAAGAGTAATTCACAGCTCTAAGCAAGGAGTAGCTGCCCAAGGTCTTACGCACCAGGTTTCACAAGCCATTTCTTCTTCTAAGAAACTCTGGGTACCTTTAACCCAGCAGATTTAGATGTAGCTGTATCTCTCTGCCTAAGGTCTGGCCTGCTCAGGTGTAAGCCAGCTCTAACCTTGAACATGGCAAGACTCACCTGGGCAGGACTGTATCCAGGTTTGCACCTGCATTTGGGGGTGTAACCAAGCTCAGCCCCATTGCTATGCTATCTTAGTTACGCAGTTTTTCTCCTGGAGCTGGCTCACATCTGGCCAGATAGAAACACCAGCCGTGGGGCTTAGGTCCTCCAGCACCCCCTCAGAATTGTGCCTTTAGGAAAACTTCAAATATAGCTTAATTTTCAGGGGTAAGGGCTAGAAAAGTGTTCATGTTAAAAGGGTTTCTTAATTAACTGCATCTGAGTAAATAATTCACAGTGAATAAACTAATGAATTTAGCCTGCCTCTTTCTTTCTCTATATTTTTTTTTCCCTGTGCACAAAATGTCCTTGAGCAGATTGCAGGTTTCTTAACTTGCTACAGGAGTATGTCTGATATTTTATCTGCCATTTTTATTAGGTTGTTTGGAATGGGTCTGTTCCCTGCTTGCCTTAGTGAAACTTTTAAAGGCAGGAATTGAAGAACAGAAATAGTGCTCTCTGCAGGGCAATTCAAGGATCCATGCTAGGGGGAAAAGCATTAAGGAATTTATAAGATTTAAACACTTTCATTTTATGGGTAAAGTTCTCTTCAAGGTGCTAATTTTATGGCCCTACATAACAGAACACGTATTTCCTTTGGTGAAGTCTTTTGGTTTGGACTTGTCTTATAAGAAACTGATTGCAATGTTGTACCAGAGAGTTGGGCGTTTTGTAATAAATGAAATGGCCGTATTCCAAACCTGAAATTTATTCCTTTAGATCTTCACAGGCCTTTTTCTATCTGAAATCTCCTGGCAGAATCAAGCCCATGTCTAAACAAAGAGCTTCACCCTGTGCGGAGGCAATATCATTAGTCAGTCCAGAATTGCCCGGCTCCTACAGCGTTATCACAGCAACTGTGCGCTGCGAGGACAGCCAGCTGAGTCTCGGCAAGTTATTCCATCGAGAGGGTGGGCGCTTGTCTTTTAGTTGGGAAATCATCGCTTTTTGGGATTAGATACTTGCTGCCGGCTCAACCCATCTGTCTTTGCGTTGTTGCTTTTGCAGCAGCATTATCCAAATGTAGCAACTCCTCTTGCTTGCTTGCAGACAGACAGATGCAGCATATATACCTCCTGCCTAAATTAGCATAACATTTTGCATAAATCTCTTTTGGGTATATCACAGTGAATGAGCCCTGGAGCATAACCCAGTTGACTGGCAGTTTTGTATGGCTTAGCTGACGCTGTGATCTCACCTGTTGCTGTGGGAGGCAGAGAAGAGAAAGAAGCCAAGAGGCTTCGGGTCTAGCGGTGTCTCTGGGTTGATATAAAGATGGGACAAAAAAAGCAAGATACCAGAATGTCCATGTTTAGGGTGTGGGTGGCAGCAGATCTTTCACTCCGTCCCTTTGGGCTGGTAAAAGATGCGTCTGAATTCCTGATGAGAAACATTTCCACGCCTTGCGACAGAGCTGCAGGCACTGCTCTGATGGAGATGTGACCCCAGCTTCAGCCCTCTGAGCTCTGACTCTGAACAAACTGGGGAAAAAAACACCCCAAACCTGAAGTGCTCCTTGTTGAATTAGCATAAAGTGAGGATAAAATAAAGTATAGCATTTGCAGCTGCTTTGTACGCTGTAACAAACAGGGGCAGTATTTTAGCGTCCTGCAGGAGACGTTAGCCCCATAGCATCCTGGAGCTGCTCAGAGGAAAGGCTCAGCGATATCGGTTAATGAACGTTGTTTCTCACACAGGAAAACCAACAGAGAACAGCATATGGACTCCGTGACAAGAGCAACTGTGGGGTGCTGGACTCCACTGACTTGATAGGTTTCCTTACATCCTACTTAGCCATAAAATTCTAATAAAGAAGAAAGAGGCCATTATATTAATGGCATTATGGGGATTGCAGCATGATCTCTAGGACCCATGGGGATTTCTCTGATGTCCAGAATAAATGCTCTTCTGTTCTAATGACCATAAATGACCTCTCTCCAAACCTGGTATTGATGAAATAGCTTTAATGTTTCAACATCAATACTCCAAGCTTTGCTGAACAGTGACATTAATCTGATATTGCATAGCACATGGGGAAGAACAGCCAAAAAATATGCTGGAGCTTATAAAGTTATGCAGCTTTGTAGCCTGACAGCAGCTTTCATGCTATTTTCCCACCAAGTGGAAACAAGTCGTGGAATAGAAATGACAGCGACACTTTCCCTTAAAACCTGATGGAAGGAAATCACAGGTGGTTGGAAAATGCTCATAATTTCAAAGCGTACAGTGTAAACAGAGGAAGTTTTTTGAAAAGTTGGTGTACCACGCTCCTGTGTTTGCTTCTGTCAGGTTACAATCTATTTTCTTTTTCCTAGCAAACATTTTTGATTACTTAGCATATCTTAATTAATATGCAAACACAGACATGGATTCTCGCAGCATAAAAACAGAGGCATTGGCTGATTTATGATTTTAATCAGGTCAGCCTTAGCTGATACGCAGTAAGAAATAATTAGCTAGCTGTTTGTACACCGAATTGCATTGTACCCAACCCACAGGAGGCAGCTTTTCCTGACACTTCAATCCCCTGCTGACTTTGTTTTCTTAGCTTGCCTTCTGATCTCAAAATAGGAGTGTGTAATAGTTTTCCACCTCTGAGGTCATTGCCCTCCATTCTTAACTAGAGGTAGGTAGGCCGTTTGCAGGCCTTAGGAAGCTATTTGGTATGCACTTGGCCAAAATACTGAAATAAGAGTTTGACTAGTAGTCACAGTGGCCAAAAGTCATTGGGCAGGAAAAATCTTTCTGGGTATTTAGTAGCAGCTCTCGCTCTCTGCCTTGCTGTTTCTGACAGTACCAATGCATTTAAAATGCATCTCCAAATTTCTTCAGTATGCCAAAGGGCTCAGAGAAGTGTCACATAGACTGGACAGTTGTGACATATTGGTATTGACTGGCTTGAACTGGAGCCCAGATTTTCAGGAACTGGGGCACTGACCCAAGGTCCCCCCCGACAGGAAAGTATTGCAGTTGCAGAGAGAGTGACTGTTTTGCCCAAAATCCCAGCTGTGCCAGTGTCTCTAAGCTGCAAAACCCAGCTTAGGTGGTAATCAATTATGTTGCCGTATTTGTCGTGTGAAGAGAGGGCTTTAGTCTGTAAGGTTATCAGTTTAATCGGTTTTATCAATAGCTGAATGTGGATTTGGTGTGCCTGCTGCTGCCTCTGTAGCTACTGCACGTTTCATGCCATCCTCTATTGTATGGGAATGTAAAGGCTGGCTATATGTGGCTCTTACTTGTTGCCTCTATGCTAACACGGACATTTGTAAAGTACTGAAATGTGTCTTGAATCTTAAGTTTCATTAACCCTTTGTGAAAAGCCATAACCCTCTTCTTGCGTTGGAGAACAGACAGACGACATGGTTTCTAATGCTGCTTCACTGCAAACTAATTGATGTATTTGGCACTGGCCAACGGACATCAAACATTTGTACAGATGTGAGGGTCTGTCTAGACTAGGTAATTGCTTCCCCTTTTGGCTTGATTTCACCAGTTGCCAAGTTGGGTAACATTTAACCTTGAATTCTGGAGGCACAGCCACTGCCCAAGCCCTCCTAACGAGGAGCCATCTAGCAAGTTGACATGACAAGACCGTGTTAATCTGAGTCTTCTGCCTCTGAGTCTGGTCACATTGCGGTCAACGCTGATGTATTTGCATTAATCCTGTTTCTGTCCATACATCTTAATTCACCCTGAGAGCACTGCTAAGTTCTTTTGTTAATCGTTTTCGTCCTGTCTCCCTCTGTGAAGCGAAGTTCATTCCGTGAACAGCGCTGATGCAGCCAGGTTAATAACTATTGATGTCGCCATGTTAATAACTGCCTTGCTGCCCATGAATCTGAGCCTCCCCCTGACGAGGTGGTGGACATGACCCACTTAATCACTACCTCTCCCCATCCATGGATCTCAGTTCGCCCTGTGAAATTTTAATCATTCTGACTAGCTAATCACGATAATTTCTCACTGTCCGGGGGTGTGAGTTCACCCTACGAACAGCTCTAACGTCCTTGTTAATCATCGTAATCTCTTACTGCTCACAAACTGCAAAATGCAGGGATGTCTCTGCCAATTGCTTCAATACCTGGTGATCTGGGGGCTGGAAGAGCTCCCCATGACTTGCAAGGGATGCCCAGGGCACTTTATTCTCCTTCTGCCCCCAATCCTGGAGCCTCTGCAAATCCTTCTCTTCAACAGCAAAGTCTTCCTGGCAGCTGCCTACATGCAACCAGCTGTGTGCAACCTCTCTAAAGTGACTTGTTGAATAACAGCGCGGGTTTACATGCAGAGCAGCCTGGCTCTGTTGGTTGAATGGAGCTTTCTTGAAAGGTGAGCTCGGAACACAGAGATAAGCATTAACTCGATGAGACATTTCAGTTTATTCTGCTGAGATGCACGGTTGTACTGGATGGGTCTGATAGGACTGTAAAACTAAATAGGTGTTGATGTGGTGCTACACGCTGTTCCCTTATGTTGGTTCCAGCATGGGGCCCAGTGCTTTTAATGAACACTTACAGCTGTTAGTGCCTCAGCCTGTAACATCCTGAATCATTGCAGGAACCTAACGGACGATGAGAGGGAAGATCAGTCACAATTTTAGGGCATTTTAAAGTCCCACCACGTTTTCCACTCTATGCCTGGAGAATGTGGTCCTGGTTGAAGCTCGGGAAGGACATAAGGGAGCTTGTTGAAACCACACAAATTGCAGATATTTTTCAAACTCAAGCCCCCCGTCTTTGATACAGGCACATGAATTGCAGTGAAGGCTCTGGAGCCGTGCGTAATATTGGAAAAAGAAACTTGGCTCATTTGCAGCAGGTTTCTCCCATGTGCTCTGTGCTGCACCTCCCAGGGCTCCTCAAAGTGCTGATTTTGTCTCTCTGAAAACCCAGCTATCTTCAGCTGCAAGTAGAATTAGGCAGCAGCTTTAAAAGAAGCTGCTAAAAGCAGCTTTGTGAGCCAAAGAGGTAGAAATAACAGCATGAAGCAAAGTCTAAAAGGAGCTACCTCCATCTTCAGAGAGCCACAGAGCCAGTGTCACCAGTCATCTTTTGGAGGCAGTAGGCAAAGGTCATCTTCCCCACTGAATCCTAAGTGATTGCTTTTTTCCAGAGACTTTCAATTGAGCAGCTTACTGCAATTTTATTAGATGAGACAGTAGACTTGTTGTCAAGATTTCTTTTTTTATTTTTTTTTTATTTTCCTGCCTCTCATCCCTAGATTGGTTTGGGAGTTTAGATTAATAAACAGAGAAGCAGTTAGTTTGATTAAAAGTGGCGTATGTTCGCTGTAGCGCAGGCAGACTCAGGGGTGTTCATGCCTGCGTTTTGAGAATAAGAGACCACTGTCACTTTGGGTGCGATGGTAAATAACTTTTTTTCTAGTGAAATACTGGAAGTACTTTCATGCGTATGATTTTGTGCTTTATAAAAATCCAAGGGAAGGGAAGACTGGTGTCTTGGAAAACAGGAAAAAAAAAAGTTGGAAGTAGGGAGATTTATACTTCAGTGAAGCTAATTAGCATTCAAAAGAAAAGCACTCTATGAAAACTTGAAACTAAATGCTGCAGAGATGCTGAATTAAAGGGAAAGTTAACAAGGACCAAGCTTGAGAAAGTTTATGAAAATATTTCCCATAGGTGTAATCAGAGGATTGTGGAAAACCAGTGCTGCTCCTTTTGTACAGTGCCAGGAATGAAGGAAGCAGATACAGCCTTTTGTTTGCCTGTGTCGGACCGTCCGCAGCATGGTCGGGGCGTAAGATCAGGTGCAGAGAAGCCAGAGCTTCCGCAGGCCCTTCCAGGGTAATCAGAAATGACAGCCCTCCCACGCCAGAGCCGCCTCTGCAAAGGGAGGCGAGTAAACACCGCAAATTTTCATTATTGTTTGTAAACCTCTCATCTGCAAACACAAAGTGTTTTTAGGACTTAACTTCTGGGATGCCCTGAGCATGCTGCTCCCAGCCTCTTCCTTCCTTCGCCCCAAAGTGAAGCAGCCCGGCCTCAGCCTCCCCAACGGCTCCATCCCTTCACACGGCTTTAAAACGGCTCCGTCACTGGGGCAGATACACTGTGCACGGGCAAGGAAGTAACATTTTTTTAAAGGAGCTCAGGAACAGAAATCTCATTTCTAAAGATAATTTCAGCCATGTCTGCTCTGCAGTAAAGCTCAGGACTCGGAGCTAGCCTGCTGTTTATATTCAACTTAAATATTAAAGTGCAAGCTTTTAAAAGTTTGTTGGTGTTTTTTTTTTTTTTAACCAGGCCAAGAAGCCTTCTCCAAGCCAAGATCACTTGACTTAATTTACCACATGTAATTCATTCTAAAGAGAGTGGCAAGAAATACTTATCTCAAGAAAGATGGAGGCTGGAAAAAAGAAAAGGCAGCAGGGACATGAAATATGAACTATCAGAGCTTTTCTCTTAAGTGTAGCTGTATGACAAATAGAAATATTTAAGTTTCTAGTTTGGGCATGTTATTCTGGATAAGCCCTTTGGCTTCAGATGGAGATCTACTGCAGACAGACTGGTGTAGGCATCAGAAGATATAAAGTGATCTTATTAGTGCCACTACGATATGTTTTGTGGAATGATCAATAATCATTCACCATCATATGTGTTGTGGTTTTTATCTTGTGCAGCTGTGTTTGTATCACAGACCCCTAAGAGTAAAGGCAGATAAAGCAGGGTGTGAGCTTAAGGTTATGGATTTTTTTTTAAGTGGCAACAGGTTTGTGTGTTCATGTATGTGATGCTTGTGGCATGTGTATGGCCAATCTTGGCCTTTATCTGTGCATCTTCTGACCGTGTATCACGGATTCGTTCCTACTTTGTAACCTTGTCCTGATGGTTGCAGTCCTCTGAACGCAATTTCATTTTGGATCTTCTGTTTTCAGATCTTACCTGCGAGAAATACCAGACGATGGTGGCAGCTGGTGTGGAGGATTTCAGTCCTCTTGTGTTCAGTGCTTGGGACGCATGTGACAGAATGGTGACCGCAAGAAGATGATTTTCTTTTCTGTGATATTAACTGCAGGTTGGTCTTCTCCTGTTACGTATAGCATGCGCAAAAGTCGGTGTTTTCTGTTCCCAGTACTGAGCATACTACATTGACTGTCCTCTGGTTTGGTCGGTTTTTTTCTAGTAGAGATTACAGCAGGATCTCTTAGTGATAATTCAGGTATAATAACTTCTCCTGTCCTGATGGGGCTGACTTGTGAAATCTATTAAGCCATGTGATTCTGGCTTTATTCCTGGACTCCTCAAGATAAAGGCTTTTTAGTTTTTTGTTCAAAGTAAATGTTTATTTGTTATTGTTATCAACAGTTTAGACTCCCCAATTACCAGCATTTTGAACCTGCAGATAGCTCTGACTAGAAAACATCTGTAGGTTGACCATCTAATGCTTATGGTTTAAGAGGAAAAGCCAGGCACGGTACTTAATCCAGTCCCCACAATTTCCTCTATCTGAAACCTTGAACTAGCTCAAAATCAAGGGGTAAAATAAAACAGAGGATCTTCTGACTTAAGAGATTGGAAGGATTTTCTGAGAGTGTAACAGCTTCCTGACACCGCTTCAGGATTTGATTCCACAATACCCTGATCCAATCCCTGCTTAATACAAAGACTTTCCAAGTTATTAAATTCTATACTTCCCCTCATCCTCCTCCCTGAGAGCTCTGCAGATACGCTGTTGCTGGACACTGGCACCGGGTCACGCTTTCCAATGAGTCTGCCCGTGCCGTCCCCACCCATCCCTTCTCCAACCCATCCCAGCTGCACACTCGGTGTGGGCTCCCCACCCTTAAACGGATGTTTCTCTCACTTCCAGGATCCTCTTTCTAAGCTGGACAGGGTAAAATAATGAGGAAAATGTTTGCACAGGCCTGCCTCTGTCCATTTTCCAGTCTTAGACTTCTTGAGGGGAAAAAAACCCAAACCAAACCAAACCCTGCAAAAGAAAAGAATGGGAAAATAACCATCAGCTAGGTTACGTGTAACAAATACCTTTTAGCAAATGAAAATATGGAGCCTCCTGGGAAAAATAAATTTTATTTTGATTTTATATTAAAACTCTCCCAGGCAGTGGAAATTCACTTGGATTTGTACAGGCCTCTGCCAAATTACTTAAAAAAAAAAATCATTTCCAAGCCAAATTATCTGTTGGGATGAATAATTTTCCTGATTTTGAATGGATCTTTTCCAGGAGAAAATCTGGCCAATCTTGTTTAACCAAATCACAACTTGGATCATAGGCCTGGAAGCAGGATCCGTTTGGATGTTTTAACCTCCAGTGAATAGTAAAAAGAGAATGCTGATGTCATGCAGTGCAAAACAAAATAACACAATGTGTGTAATGAGCTGATTTAAAATGCAGCTTTAAAAAAATCACTTTCCTTTTTCTCACAGTCAGTCAGGGCATCAATAGATCTTTCATTGCTCCAGCACATTGTTATTAATAGTGCAGAAAAATGCAGATCATAGGCTTGGGGCTTCCATAAGTTTCCTATGGATACTCCAGGAAAAGTAAAATGCAAGTTAGATAGGCTGAAGCAAAAGGGAAGAGAGGCTGGAGTGGGGAGCATGGGAAGCAGCGCAACACACTGATGAGCCCTTGACTACACGGAGATGCTCAGGCTTTGCCCAAAATAGTTACACCTGTGAATGAACTAAATCCAGTAAAGCCCTGTGTGGGTTTTCCAGTTCACAATCATGAGTGGCTTTGAATAAATTTAGTGTAATTCATCTCCCAACAGAATAAGATGAATTCCAGTACAGCTGTTCCTAATCAGAAGTTAAACTGGCCACAATTCCGGTTAAGACATTAAAGGGATCAATTTCAAAAGTTAATTTGGATTTGCTTTCCTGAGGGCTCCTGTGTGTGCAAACGCTGATGCCTGTCAGGATGTCAGCCTTAAAAAAGTTGTAATTTCCAGTGGTTCTCTGTCTGTTTGTTTGCATTTCCTACTGCGGTTTGGTAAATGTTGTACACACCTATCCACCCTCCACACCAGTGCAAACCTCCACCCATTGAGCTTGGTGGGTTTCACTTCTGACCGTCGAATGCCATTCTAAATTTATTACAAAAAATAAACAAAAGATCGTTCTTTTGTTCCTGATGCCAGATCTTATTTTCTTTTGAACTGTAGCAACTCCATACCCAATGGAGATAGTGCATTCTGACTTGGAGGTCTCTGCTGATTGCTAACCTATTTATAAAGAGTACTGTAGACCTCAGCAGTATTTTATAGCCTTTAAGAAGATGTTTCTCTGAACGGGTCAATTTAAGACCTCTATTAAAGAAAATTCAGGGTTGTCTTCAGATTCTGGTTGGTTTTGTCAACCAACAAAGCATAAAAACATGATTACATTTTACAATATTAATGATCAGCTGTAGAAACCTGACATAACATTTTTATAGCTCTATAATAATCTTTTTATTATCAAGTTACAAGGTTTTTAACTTTAAAACTTTTACAAGTTGATGGTATGGAATAGTGTTGCAGAGTAATTAAGTTTGTAAATATATGGGGGTTTTTTAAATAGTATTTTTTATGAAGGATGTAAAAACTTTGATTGAAGTCAGCCCCGCGTGTCAAACTTTTCCTGCTGGTACGAGTATGCCAGTGTATCTCAGTTTGCAGGAGGAAGCAGAGCCTGGGAGTTGAATGATGGCTTTGCCTGTGATGTTAGCTTAGGGCACAAACCTGTCTGCTGGGGTGGTAAACTGGGCTTATCAGTCACTTGACCCATTAATAGAGCTTAAAATTTGCCAGTGCTGGACTTGAAGGGATGCAGTGTTGCCTTGAACTCCTGGAAGTGCAGCTTCCAGAGGTCCTGCATAGTCACAATCCTCTGGGAATTTTCATTCTAGAGAAAATAAGAGGGAAGGGGAAGAGGGGATGGAGGAAACCTGGAAGAAAGCTCTCTGGACTCATGGGTAATAGACTATGGGAAAGCAAAATGGGCAGAATCCCAGTGCCTTGGCTAAATCGCATAATGGAACTGCATGAGTGATACCTAAAGGTTATTTTAAACTGCTTCACCGTGTTTATTCCCAGTGACTTGCAATAAAAAGGAGCAGGAGAGGGAACTGGTACAGGCTCACCAGCAACTGCTTTTCTTCCTTTATCAGGGCAAGATCTGCCCTCTGGCTTATGTTTAGGCAGCAGTATATACTTTGCCTTCACACAGCACCCCCTGTTTAAAGGTCTCACAGGTTTTGCAGTAGTAACACCTTGGCCCCTTTGGGGCTGCTTTTGAAGGGAGCCACAGGAAGGGTGGAGGCACCTTCTCTGTGTCCCCAGCACCATTGGTTGGGTCATAGCGGTACCGTGCTGGGAATCCGGGCTGGTCACAGTGTCTGTACAGACTCCAAATAGATCCTGCAGAGCTGGCATGGATGGGGACGATTGAAATATTTGCTTGGAGCTGCTGTAGTTGTCCCAGCAGTGGCCCTGAAAGAAAAGTCGTCTTTTGTGCATGAATTTGAACCACTTAAAAGTATTGTGGAGATATGATCCTGTGCTAGATGTATTGGTGCCAGCCTCTGGAAAGGAATCCAGAGTATCCTGGATATTCCTGAGATTTTTTTTCTATGTTTCCAGCTGACTAGTACCAGTGATGCAAAGGTATGAATGATATGCCTCGCTGGCCAACTGTACAGCACTGCCTGCATCCTTTCAGCAGGCATGTAAGTTAAAAATCTAGCTGACTTGAGAGACGTCACAAATTGGAGCTTAATTACAATGCATTGAAAAAATGCAGGAAAAGCTCAAATGATCATGATTTCTGGGCTTTCGACCCAAAAGGGGGACTCACTGAAGTAATTTCAGTTCATTACAGATATTCTGAACCTGCCTTGCCTAAGTGAGTTTAATTTTTTTCACCTGTCACTTATCTGCTTTTGAGAAGCATAATTGCAACGTTTGTTCAGAGCAATAAGCGTCTGAAATTAGAAAGGTTTGGGGTTTTTTCTGTGCAAACATTAAAAAACAAAGGGAGAAAGAAAAGCCTATTTCTGAGGCAGGCTTTGCCACACACGCACGCCTGTGCACAGATACGTGGACTCTTTTAGGTTTTCTTTCTTTATTTTAATATCTTAAAAATACATATATCTCTGGGGGAAGCTTAATAAGAAACAGCCAGCTGAAGCAAAGATTTTAGGAGGAAAAAGAAGTCAGGGGACTTGTGCTGTGGAGACAGCAGTTCAAACAGTGAAAAAGAGGACACAGCTGTGCACATCAGAAATCCACAGCTGGGGAAATGGAAAGAGAATATTCCCACATCTTCCCTTATAAATCATCCCGCACCTTTTAGATCCCTTAGTTTTCTGTTGTGTTGAATAATTTTATATAGAGGGAGAGGTAGTTGCATTTTTCTCCTCCTGCTGTTTGTGATTTCTAGGTCAGTTATACCTACCACAGCACCAAAAAAGCACCACGAATTTCTTCGGCGTCCTTTGTAGAAGGGTGTTTTTCTTACCCTTCAAAGTCAAGGATTCTCCAGCAAAAGAAGGGAGGCCTTAGCAGCAGGTGCATAAACCAACATACAGAGAAAGCTAAGAGGAAAAGGCAGCATGGACTCTGCCTTCAGAAGCCTCATGCTAGCAAGGTCTAAGGAGAAGGTGGAAGCAGTATTGTTTTAAAAGCCCCTCTCTGGACCCCAGCTGAGCAATAAAACAAGCTAGGCTTGGACACTCGCTATAACTCTTTTGGGAGTGGGTGTAAAGGAACAAAGCACTGAATCTTCTCCAGCTCCAGGGATTGCTGATTTCCTCCTCATTCCTGCCCACAGCGGAAGGCAGAGCAGCACAGATGCTGTTTGCACTCTTTCTCCAGGTTGGAGTTTGAGCACAATGGCCAAAGCAGTTTGGTACAGGTACCGCATAGCTAGATCAAAACATTTTGGTTAAATTTTCCACAGAGTTCTGCAAACTTTTTGTACTATACCAGTACAAATGTTCAAATGTTGACTATTCAGATTCGTATTTAAACTGAAGATGGACTCAGAGGCTTTCAGTCTTCATGTGTCCCTGGGTTTTGATTCAGAATAACAGCTTATAAGGGGTTGTCTGCATCTACAAAACAACAAGTACCATAGATCATACACTAGCAATTCTGCTTCAGAGTTGATCCTTGGTAATGGCTTACATGATAATGGAAACCAGAGAGTTTTTCTTGTTCTGGCTAAAATAAGATGTTTCCGTATGATGTAAAATACTGAAGTGGCTTTTGCTTGAACAATGAATTCTATCTCAAAACATTTAAAAGAACATTTCCGGCAACTGGTTTTGGTGTGCAGTACTCCAGCCCTTTGGCGCTGTAGTTCATCATTACAAAATTTAGTAGAAGAGAGGGAGAATACGACTTGTACGTTAGAATGGTGAAGGAGTCGTGGTTAGACAGGAGAGAGGGAGTGGCATTCTGGCCACGTCTGGGTTGCAAGTTCTGCCTCACCTTCTGCTATAGTCAAGTGGAAAACCCCACCCACCTTTAATTTTAATGACCATAGGAATGCAATACTTTGGGAACACCTCTCCAAATGAGAGGTGAGAGCTTGGGAATGAGTGGTTATATTATAGTTGTTTCGGGAAGAAAAGAAGTTGGGGTATATGTCAGTATAATAAAAGTTTATCTTTCAGTGTAATAAGAATATATCTTGTACCAATTCTAAGGGAGTTAAAATGCATCTTGTTATTGCACGGTTGGGCTGAATGCAATCCCTGATATAATGCCAGTGAAGTTATGCCAAGGATAAATTATGTTATTGGTTAAATAGTTCAAGAAGTCTGTGCAGAGTGTGGGGACCAAAGGACGGACAAGTAGAACTCACCATATGATAAAAGCTCTCCTGCTCTTCTTCCTCCTTCTGTCCGTGTCTTATATTAAACAAGATGGTTTGCTTCCCCAGAGGTGGTTGAAAGTTCTATTTTCCACCAAAACTAAAGAGAGAAGATAAAACTTTTGCAGTTTATTTCAGAGATTTTTTTTTATGTTAATGAGAAAAATAACAGGAACGAAACTTTATTTTTCTGACAGCTCCCCAGAAAAAAAAGAGTGAAAACTGGTAACTGTTCTCAAGTTTCTAGTTGATTCTTTTTAATGCTTAACTTGAAAAAAATCTGTAAAAAGAGAGATTAGGTCTAGGCTTTGTAGTTATAAACACCCTGAAGACATTAGATACCAATTTATAACAATGAACCGTTTCAGTTTCTGAAAAAAGCCTGTTTTGAGAAAATATTTTTAGCTGTTCAAGTCAGTGTTTTTCAACAAGCATATTCAGTGTAGGAAAACATTTTAAAATGACCAGAAGTAGAAATCAGAGTAATCTGAGCTCACTTTTGCCCAGAATCTGTAAGCTTCCATTAAGTGCAAGGTAGGCTAAAGTGGAGGGAAACATAATTATTACCACACAAAATAACAGAGTATTGACACCCTGTCATTGGATCAATCGGATCTGTTCTGCAGGCTCAGCTAATAAATTTCTGTGTTAAAATATGATGTCGTCCTATAAAACACATTTATTTTCTCTCTCAGCATTTATTTTAATAACATCTCATACCAAGAACTTGTGCACACCTGCTTTTTTCCACACTGCATGTACAACCCCTTGCATAAAGCCATTTTAAAGGGAATGCAAATCTCAGCATTTATGTCTGCGCGTCCTTGGGTGACAAGGGACAAGTGGGAGAACAGTCTGAAACACGCGGCAGGGTGCCTTACAGCAGCCTAATTATCTCATGTCTGGGTGCATATCTACAGTAATCTAGACAAGCTTCTAATTTGTTTTTCAGTACTGTAGGATGAGTCAACTTAATTCTAATTAAACATTGTCCATTGCATAGTGTGGCCAGAGAGCCAAACGAGATCACAGTCTGCCGTAATTACTGATTGCGGCTGGGCTGCTTTCCTCACCCCGCATAGGTCCAATACGGTTATGAATGTGCAGTAATGTTTGGGGCAGATATTATTTTGTGAAGCTTAGGAAAATGCTTGTGTTCTGTCTGGCCAGAGGGCTGTGTGAGTGTGGAGATGTCGGGAGTACCATTCCGTCGGTCTAAAATATACAGGTCAAAATACTGCTCTTATTTATACTCAGACTTGTGAATTCACATTTTATTATCTATGCAACAGTCACTCTGAAGTCCCCCACTGAAGCTTGTGTGAGTTAACACCTAAGCTTACCGCAGTTGAGGAACCCACACCAGCAATGAAGCATTGCCTGGATTTCTCATTCCAGTGGTGGAAGTAGCTAACGGAGTTGCAGTATTTTCTGTTCTATCACAAGCTCAGTGATAAGGCACTTCAATTTATTGTCCCCTCATGTAAGGGATCAAGTGAATAACTGAATTATGGGAGGGCACTAGAGATGCCTGGTGGTTTATGGATGCGCCTCATTTCCAGAGGTCACAGCTGGGCTGGCCCTTTCCCTTCTCCCCTGCTGGACACAGGCATCCCATCACAGACAGCACCCACCATCACCCTTCCCTCTGGTTCCTGGATATTGCACACCACTGAGGTCTCTCCAGATCCTTTTTCTTCACCCACCAGCCTCCATGCTACTCCTCCTTTTTTCTGCATATTGTCTTCCATGCTTGCTCTCTTTCCAGCACTTTCCTGACCCCAGTATATCAGTCTTCTGTTCCCATATGAGTCTCACTAATTACAGAGCTATCTTGCTGCTTAATGCTACCACCTCCTTTCTAGCTAGCTCTTTAAAAAGGCCGTTAGCTAGAAATACATCATCCTTCAGCTTTGGACCTGAAGTCCACTCAGTAAGCATTTTATACAGTCTTAATAAATGAGGAGAGAAAAAGAAAACAGCAGAGGAATACTAAAAGGGTCCCCTGGGAGTAAGGTTGTCAGAAAGTCATGGCTACTTCATAACTCTGGGCATTAGTCATTTTTCTTACCATGGGTGGTCCCACTATGAGCTGAATTTTGAAAGGTTTTTCTTCCTGTTCAGCAAAGATGTGACATTGCGGAGCGCTGGAGGAGAGGTGAGACCTGCAGGTGCTAGCTCTGCCACGCCATGCGAAGTCTGGCTCTTTCTCACAAACCTCAGAGCTGTTTGTGGCTTCTCCTCCCATAAACCAGCCAGCCTGTTTGTTCTTGTGGTTGCTTTGGTGCTTTGTGGGAAGCCCTGACCCTGCTGACAGCAGAGCGTCACAGCTGGGCTTGAAGCAGGGGTAAATGAGAAGTTTCAGCCTTTGTGTAGCTGCACTGAGCGGCTGCTCTCCTTGCTGTGCCTCAGCTCCAGCGTGGTCCCAAAATGAAGGACTGCTGGCAAAGCTGTAAGAGATGCCCAGAGAGCAGGTTTGAGCATTTGCTGGTGTGTGCGGCTACGCTGCACCGGGGGTGATTCCCAGCTGGACCAGCTACCTCTGTCTCTCCTGGGGAGGGGATGGGGCTCAGCCCTTTGCAGGTAACTGTGTTCAGTGCACGCATGTGCTCGGTGAATCGCAGACCCTATTGCTCCAGACCCTGCAGAGTAACAGCATTGAACCATCACTGTTTTAACCCGGGTGCCAGGAGCTGCTTGCAGGGAAGTGGGAGGATTTTGGAAGCCGCTGGCTGTGTGCATGGATGCTGGCGGGGCAGCTGCAGCCGAGTGGTGCTCCCTGGGGGGAAGCTCCTCCTGCTGAGAAGCTCCTCCAGGAACACACAGACTTCCCAGTGGGATACATGAGGCTCCCTCCTGGGCCATGCTGCTGCAGCCTGCCTGCGAGGACACGGCTTCAGGTCTCTCCTCACCCGTCCGTGGTCTGCAGGTAGATGTAGACTTCAGCTTGGTCCAGAAAAGATGCTGCAATACAATTTATTCCTCTTCTTTGGTAGTTATTTTCTTAGCAGTGTTACTGCTGTGTCATTTTCTCATCTGCATTGCCAAAATGCAATGCAAGTGTTTTAAATGTCTACGAAGGACCGGAGGAATTTGCTTGGTTGGATACTGACTTTTCACTTGTGCCTAAGCCCAGTCTCTCGGCTATTTCCAGCCTCGCTGACCCAAGAAGATGATTGACCAACAAGCTCTGATGGCTGTGGAGCCCACTGCAAGCAGCCTTGCTGACCACAACGTCTGTCCCTCTTGCTTTTACGTGCCCAGTTACAACACGAGTCCCAAATGGCTGAATTTAGCTATGTCCCCCCTGAATTCAAATTATACCCACAAGCTGTACTGTGCATTTACTGAAGCTCATTAGAATGAAATGGGAAATACACGTATTTCAAAAGTATTTTATTTGGAATACTAATCTTATTTTAGAATTCACGTTAAGCCGTTGAATCCCTGGCAACTAACATGAAAACACACTGAATCATAATGAAATACAGTGCTACTGTATTCCATTATACACCATACCAGCATGACAGCAGCTTTTCCTCTTGCTGAAAATAGGATTGCTTACATTTTATTTTTATTTATTTTAGGGGAACAAGTAAGAAAGCATTTCATAATAAAATCCAGCCGTTAGCTCATATCTTGCTGCATGTACCACTAACTGCAGGGCAGGGAGAGGGGAACTGGTGATGGCACAAAACCCTAGCAAGTATTTCACTGCCTGGTATCTCCATTCTGGGCAGCCTGGACGTCAGGTTGGGCTGTAGAGAGTCAAACAGCACAGAGCAGTATTGCAAGTGCTAGGCTGGGGGCTGCAATATACAGCACATCAGTCAGAGAAGTGATCCAGAGAGCTGTATATCATCGTAACACTATAGGTAAAGAATACTGTGGTGATATAGGGGAATAATACATGGCCGACACCACTTTATGGCAAGCAGTTGCTGTGCAGCCATATATAACTCTGTAGGAGTCAATGCACCACAAACTTCATCCTCTGCCCTCTTGTGGAAGCAAGCAGCTGTGGAATAGGGATCACCAAGTACACAAATTGGCATAAAGCTCCTCTTCTCCCTTTCCCTGGAAGATGTAAGATTGTGGTTGAAGTCTGAGGCTTGGTTGCTTTGGGAACTACAATTTAGAGGCACTGATGGAGCAGAGAAGAGATCCATAGCACCCTGAGTGAGCTGAATCATCCCAGTTGTTTCACTCCCTTTTATGCTGAAGCACTTTATTTTTAACAAACAGCCTGAGAAACAGATTTAAGGCCCAATAATAGCATGACACAAATGAATTAGTCTAGTAACACCAGAGACGGCATTGGAAATGCACTATACTCGCCACGGTGATTACTAATTTTAAGTAAGTAGATTATACCAACTGCCCTTATTTTTTCTTTCTGTTTTCATGAGGAGTGACGCTTGTGTGGGATACAGCAGAAAAAAATATCAGGCTTTAAGAATTGGGGAAAAATATAAAGAGCAGAAGGATAGAAAAAATTAAACATTGGGGTGGTTCAAACTGTACTGGGGTTCTGTGGTTCAAACCAGCTCCACGTTGCCTGTAGGCTGTGGACTCCTTTCCTCAATGACGGGCCAAGAGTGTTGCAGCTCAGGGGAAATGCTAAGGACAGTCAGGACAGGATGCAATGTATGTTCTCTCTTCTGCCAGAGATCTCAGTCATAAGTTAATTTTCCTCTGGACTTCAGTCTTCACTTCGCTCTGCTTGCTGTGTCCTTCATCCTGCTGGCTAAGCATCTGAAACGCTCCTTTGCACTGTCTCCTTCCCCTGCTTCATTAAAGAAGTGAAAAAGCAGGAGATGCTGCATAGATGAAATAGGAATTAGAAGAGTGGAAGGGACCTTGGGAGATCATCTAATCCATCTCGCTGCCTCAAAGGAGGTGAACATGTAATTAACTGCTCCTTGTGGCTGGCTGTCTGATCTGTTCTTCAAAACTTACTGCATGGGGATTTTCATCACCTAGAAGTTTAGCCCAGAGTTTCACTAGTTTCATGCTAGAGAGTTTTCCCTAATCTCTAACTAAAATCTCCTTTGCTTTTATTTAAGCCCCTTGAGACTTATTCTCATGCTTTTCTCATGCTTTTTGAGAACTTTGGTTATTCTTGTGGTTCTCTGTTGGACTTTTTCTCATTGGCCTGTAAACTTTCATCATATGCTCAGGCTCAATCTGTCAGTGTTGCCCCCAGTGCTGGGAATAAGAGAAGAAATATTTCACGTATCGTTTCCAGGTGATAGCTGAATCTGTATCTTAAAGACATTCAGTACTTCTGCAGTTTGGTAACTAAACTCTTCATTTCAGATAATTCCACTAAGCTGTACTCTTAAATTTTCCATTTTCCCGTTTGGAAAAAACATTACTTACAGGCTTTTTCTTTAAATTTGCTTTTAATTTTAAGAAAATAAACTCATGTTGATTCACTTATAACAAAATTATTTATTATAAGTAGGGTTCCTATCTGAATTTATTGTTCCCCTAAAGCCCTGTCTGAACTTTTTGCTCCCCTAAAGCCAAGTATTAACCATCTTGTTTACTCAGAGTCCATGCAGCAAAGAAATGTGTTGTTAACCACAACCAAGTATCTGAGGCCCGCTGTAATAAGTAGCATTTGTTCTCCAGTTCCCATGCGGAACATTAAAGCCTTCCCACTACAGTTCCTGTAATCACAACTCCGGTATCATTCATATCTCTAATAACATCGAACCATTTTTTTTGTTCCTATCGTATCAGATATAACAGCAACTCATCTTGGTTTTTATCTCTGTCTTCAAAGATGACAACCATTGTTCTGAAGATGCAATGATCGGCTTATCTGAAGTGTCCTGAAGAGATACCGGCTCTTTAAACACCATTTTCATCAGCTCTTTAATTACTTGGAATTTTGTCATGCAATCTGTGAAACCATGTACACATCATGGGAAAGATTTTGACTTTCCCTCAAGCTTCTAAAACAAAAAGGGGTTTTGCACAGAAAGCTGCTTCCGATCACCTGCCGCTGTGTTCCCAGGCACAGCCCCCAGGGAGAGTTTTGCACACAAAGAATTTGGGCTCTCCTGAGATACTGTGTGGCTCTCAGGATCAGTGGAAATACCTAGCTGTAGATCCCTTTGCCCTTGCTTAACTCCCCTAAAATGCCTCTCAGCTCTCTGCAGTGTGCTAGCAGAGGATCCCAGACTTTTGCACGCTCAGAACATCTTGTTCTGCCTGAACACGCAGCTGCACATGCTTTCTTCACTTGCCTTCCTTACCTTTAACCTTGCCGCTTTCTCTGGGCTCCTTTCCCCCAACCTGCTGCTCATATAACTCCTGATCAAGACTAGTCCCTGCTTTTTAAACCAAACAGTGCCGGCCAGAGATTGTCCCTTGTTGGCGCAGAAGTGCCAATTTATCAGCCTTATCTAACTAGTGACAGTCTAATATTAATGTAGCTGGAGAGCCATTTTGTTGTTTATTGAAGTCCATGGATGGTTTTGCCTAAATAAAAGTTGTATGGTAGCTGCAGATAAAAATAATCATCTGTCTAGTTAAAGTAAAAGATGTAAGCAGGGATTTTGTAGTTTTTTGGGCTCACTCTTGCTAGAAAAGCAAAGTTTAACTTATGGTAAACAACCTAATCCAGGTTTGTTTAAAATTATGAGTTTTCCTGCATGGAAGCAACATCTAGATGCTTTTTATTACTCTTGTCCAGTGAATGGCAGCAGAGAGGTCAACACAGCTCTGGTCCTCATAGTGAGAACCGCAGCTCCCGACCAACGCAGCCGAGACCTCCAGCGATTGCTGTGGATATGGGGTGTCCCTCTGTCATCAGCAGAAGGGCAAACTTGACCAACAACCAGGGGCAAGGATGAGCTGCAATGCAAAGTGCCTAAATGTTTTCAGTTCTCATTTGGCTTCAGAGCTTGGTGCCTGTTAGCCTGTTAATCCCAGCACAGTTTGCTTAGATCTTTCTTGAAAGATGCTCATGGAAGAAATGGCAGGAGACTGCCCTGCTGTGGGGCAGCCTGGCGGCACTGATGAGGTACAGGTTCGTTAGCTTGGCAAGGAGCTGTACCAGCACAGCTCTCTTGCATGGGGATCCTCAGCTAGTTTATCTACCCAACTTTGTATTGTGTGTGTGGAGGTACCAGTTGGAGTTGGCTTTGGCTTGTGCCCTCTCCGACATGCATTTTAATGATGGAAAGATGAAGTATTGGTGTTTTTCATCACTGGGATTAGCAGGTGTGTTTTCAAAGAGTCTGGCTAATTTTTGTCTCAGCCCTCTCCCAGCCTTTCTCCCACCTTACCTTGCAAGTCAGATCGTAGAATCATAGAATGTTTTGGGTTGGAAGGGACCCCTAGAGGTCATCTAGTCCAGAGTGCTGTAGCAGTGGAGCAAACCTGTCTGCTTTCTTCTAAAGCTTCTTGCAATAGAAGCTCCAGAAGACCCCTGGAAAATGACTTGCTTCCCTTGAAGAATGGTTCCTTTTTCCCCTGGAAGCAGTGGAGTCATAAAGCTTCTGTTTCCCTAGGAGCCTTCCTTTAAAACTGAAAAATAAATTCAAAGAAAGGTATGTCTTAGTTCAAGGGAAGAAGATTGAGCTTTACATAAGAAGTACTGAAGTATGTATATTCTGGCCCTGTGTGCAGAAAGCCTCAAAAGTTCACAGCCTAAATCTGTAGCTGTAGCATGGAGGAGACAGAGACATAAATTTCCTTCTCTTTTTTTTTTTCCCAGAAGCTTGGTAAGTTGAGGAGGCAGAGGTAGTGATGTCTTAATGTATAGACACTATTTTTGCCTGTACACCTAAGCTGGTGCAAGGGTGCCACTTCCAAATTCCTGAATTACGGAAAGGACTATTAAAACTGCTCAAGCCATAAGGAAAGAAATGAAGGCCTGTGCATCGTGCATCTGGGTGAGGGGAGGTAAGCTGGTAACAAAGCAGTGCATAAAATCCAGCAGAGAGCACACCCAGTGACCACTGCCACTGGACATGAATGTGGCCAAAGGTCCTCATCCAATTTATTCCAATAATTTCATAATAGCACAAAGAGACTCCTGAAGTTCTTGGCTCCAATCTCAGCTGTAGCAGTAATGGGTAAAGAAAGAAAAAGTCAGTTATAAAACCTGTCCCTCACACTGTGAATATAGGCTCAGATATCCCAGGGTTTTTAAGTGTCTAAACTTCCACTGACTTCTCAGAAATTAAACCTTCAAGTAAGAGGAGGCACCAGCATATATTTACAGATCTGATGGTTGGAATCCAGAGCCCAGGCACACACAGCACCCTGTGAGAAGGAGACAGGTATATGTGACAGCCTAGTAGAACAAATGGTAGCAAAAACCAAGGTGCTGAGCAACCCTAGTTTATTATGGAGAAATTATACTTTTCCAAGAGTCCCATCCTCCCTGCAGCATGTACAACAGTATAAGGTTTTGTCATGACAGTCCAACCGCTCTTTGCTTTTTCCCAGGTTTCCTAGAGGTTTTCTAGCCCCTTTTGTCCATTGGCACAGTCAGGCTGGGGTGACATGAAAAGGGACAGGAAAATCTCTGATGAGAATGGGAACGGTTGTCCTGTCAGGTGTGATTAACACCAACACAGTTAAACACCTTACTGACAAAGACCTGCAGGATGTGCATGAAATTTTAAAAAGCCGTTCTCTTTCCAGTCATGCCCTCTTGGTAAATTATAATTTCAGTAAATTAAGCAGAATGCTGATGAAAAATTTAATGTGGTGGGATCTGGCAATTCTGACAGCCCAGCAAAGTCTACAGCAACCCTTGAAAAACTCTTCCTTTTGATGTCACGATGTAGCTGTGCAACACAAGCACGTCCATCCTACTGTACATTGCACATCAGAAGCTGATGATTGCAATTAAAATTAAACTGTTCTCAAATAATCACAACAAAGGCAGATTTACTCGGCATTATCTTACTCGCGTGGAAAACCCCCTACAAGAAAGTTCTCCAATCATAATGAAATTACAGGCTGCTTTCAGGTCTCGTGTTAGCTGCAGAGCTTGTGACAAGACGAGCTGTGAGCAAGGCAGCCTACGCCTACTGCCATGAGCGGCATGGTACGACCCACATCACTAACAGCAGAGTCAGAGCTCTCGAGCTGTCAGGTACAAATCTTGCTATAATGAGAAGAGCATTAGCAATAGAGGCTGAAATTTTCAAGCTGCCTAAGGGATTTAGACGCTCGGTTCCCATTAAATTTAATGGGATGCGTGCCTCAAAATCCCACCTACAATAAATTTTTACCAGCCATTCTCTGTGCAAGGGAAGGAGAGGGGAGAGAAAAAGAGAGGGATGGAGAGAATCAGACATAAGAGTGTTTCTTATTGGGACTGAAGGCCAGCTGGGTGTTGTAAATAGCATCCAAAAGGAGACTAGAATGAAATACTGCATAGGGGTCCTTCTAATACTCAGGTAATTTGGGTCTGGACTCTGTTCCAGCCTACCTTGTGAAGTGGATGGGAACATAATGCCCTCTATGCTGTGAGACTTCTATTTCTGGACTGCAGACCTACTTGCAGTCATTAAAGCACATTTTAAAATGAAAATTAGATAGAGAGACATAGATGGGATAGCAGTGGTCTTTGGAGATATGTAGGAAGAGGATGAAAGGAGACTGTGTTACACCAGTTCATTTCTCTAATTAGGTCTGGTTGCATTTAATTCTTCAACCAGATTTATCCGTATTTAAATCAGGTGCATTTTTAAAGTGTCAAAAATACTAAAGATCAACATGTTTCCTTGGTAACCGTGGATGCCATTACTTTGCTTCCAGGAAACCACCAGCTCCTAGGCTCAGCTCCAGCCTACCTAAGTTCAGGCCCCAAACTGAACAAGAGTCACTCTGGGTTTCCTCCATAGATTAGGAACAGAGAGTGGTGGAGAATGATGTACCAATGGTTCAGCTCTTGCTCTGGGTGAGGAGAGGGGTTCATCTCATTTAACTTCACCCACTCATATGTTAGGCACCAGCTCTTAGATCTTTGCCTAAGCTTCCTCTGTAGATTGGCAGGTACTTCCAGTAGGAACTTCCTCCACCCGAAGTTACGTGTATAAGATAGGTGCCCTGACGGGAGCCTACAGTTACATGGTCCTGGCTTGAATGAATGCTGACAGTCAGCTAGGATGCCCAAATAGTCAGATAAGAGTGAATCCGGTTGGGTTTCAGTTGCACAATCTTTTGGTCATTGTGTTTACATTTGCTCCTAATGAGGGTTTCCCTTATGCCCATGCTGATCTTCTCTTCTGACCATAAGTCACCTACCAGAACCCTAGGTTGACAGCAGAAAACACAGCTCAGGTGTCAATACTTCCAAATTTCAGCCAATGACTTGTATTTCCTTTTTTTCCCCAAAGAAGAGTCTGTTTTCAAGATGGTTAAGATTTCTTTCTTTTCTTTTTTTTTTTTTTTATTTTTTTATTGGCTATTTCCATGGCTTGATTTTCCATTTGGAAATAAATAAGGATAAAACACTCTCTCCACCCTGTGTTTGCCCTGCCTGTTCAGAATGAGTGATGTGGAGGTGGGTAGGAGGGATTCCAGGCAGCTTGCTGCAATGTGGCATCTGGAGATGCAAACTTGGAGGGGTTCCCAGGAAAGGAATATAACATTTGGCAATGAAAGAAGGAGCTTAGATGAGAGAGGGCTGTGAGGTTTCCCCCTCTTCTATCCCCATCCTATTGCTTGTTTCTGAATATTTGTTTTATTCCCCAGCCATATTAGAAGTGTAAATTACACAGATGAGCTAATGAGATCATCTGTGTCTGTGCCATTTGGGGAAGAGGGAAACATGGAGATGCTTTCTAATCATTTACCTTTATTTAGAGGCTAAAGATGCTCAGATTCTGCACATTCAGCTCTGAAAGCCTGGGACAGATCCTATGGCATTTCTTCTGTGGCTTGGTACATATTTCTCCTTTGTGTTTATGTGGCTTGTCATTCACCCCAAACATCTCTGTTGTCTTACACCGTATGTATGGGCTGAAGTTCTGGTCCATGGAAGTTTTGTTTTTTATAGAAATAGGACCTGGATTTTGCCCATGCAGAGCTTTAGGTTCAGTAACTATAATGAGTCACTATAAGGAAGAAGGGTTTGATAGCAATCTCCTTGTTCTTTCTGTCCCTAAATTCTGTTGAGCAATGACTGTAGGCAGTACTGGGTAAATGTGCAGCTGGTGTAAATGTAGGCACCTTCACTGCAGCATTACTGATTTATTGGGACGTGACCCTATGTTTGCAATTAAGATTATGTCCATAGAACAGATGGGTCAGAGTGATGCATTTGCCTTTATGAGGCACTGAATCAGATTCACCACAATAGAACATTCATATCACAAATTGGTGCCATGCTGCTTTAAATAGCAGTGGGGCAAGGAGGAATTTCTTGCAGCAGTTGACAACTTTCAGCCTTCAGTATGTGAAGTTGCTTCTCTTGCTAAATGTTTATTTGTGTTGAAGGGAAGCAAGTCTGTAAGACATTTTTAGTTTTTGTGCTGAAATTACAATTCTGTTTTTAAACAGAGTTTGAAAGATGCTCAGTTAGTAAAAAGCCTTTTAGTGGGAGGGTAAAGACAGTTCTTTATTCAGAAACAGTTTGTACAATCTGGTTGTGAATCCCTCCATAGAGACACTACCGTTGCTTTTATCCTCGCTCTTGGTAGTTGCCTCAAATGTAAATTCTCAGAAATACATAAACTCCAATTGGGAAACACTTAGTGAGCTTCTCAGCTGAGACAGGGACATTATTACTTGAGTTCTCTGATGCTAGAGACATGGAGTCAGAGGTAATATATGGGACATTTCTATGGGGATCATCAGGATACTGCCACATGCCCCATTACATACTGCTTTTAAAAGAGCTTTCCTGGTCACTGGAAGATGATGCTTCTGCTTAGGCCAGAATTGGCGACGCTGGTGTCTTTTGCTCCTTGAATTCATTATCATCAGTCCTTTATGAGTAAACTAAATGGCTGTTGGTTCATTCAACTCACTTGTCAGTAGACACGAGGAGACATGAAAAAGAAGTAGGTAAAAACAGAGATCTGCAAGATCATGAGAAAATGGCAAAAGGATAAAATATCTTCTGTAGCACAGATCTTTATTCTCAGCTTTGCTTCCCAACAAGCTACCCTACCTTTCTTCCTTTCTTAATTTACAGGTAAGCTTAAAAATAAAGTGAGATTTTGTTACTCTGCATTGTAAGGGGTCTGTTCCCTCCCTCCTGGGAGGGGAGGAAGGGAATATGCCATACTAAACTGGAATGCCCAGTCCTGCCCCATCTCTTCTTCCAAGTTTTACTTTCTCATTTCTTGCACTGCGACACCATAAGGGAGAGAGGGAAGAGGCAGAAGGAGGAGTTATAGCTTTTCATTTTTCTCCTTAAGATCCTTTGACAAACACTTTTACGGCACACCTTGCTATCTGGCTTCAGGCTGCTTTTCTGTTAGGACACCTTTTGCATACTAACACAGACAGCTAAACTGGGGAATGCAGTATGTAAGCTGAGCAACCCTGCTCAGGGTTCCCTCATATGGTGGGACCAGGCTACTGAGAATTTGGACAGCGTCAACATCTTTTAAAAGTTTTGAGCAGGAAAGCAGCAAATTCCCTAATCCCTTCCAAACAGAAGGGTCACATCTTGCCACTGTGACTTCTGAGCACTGGCCAAGGAAATGTTAAGACAGAAGTAATGTCAGGAACGGGTGGCTGTGCTCCGTGATCAAGCCCCAAGTGGAAAAGCCCTGCTCCTTTCGCTGTCTGAGTGGTCTCTCCCATCGACTGGACCAAGCTGTCCCTCTGTTTCCTATTTCTTACTCTGGGGAAGCACAAGCACAGCACAGAGGATAGTAAGAGCGCCAAATAGGGTTCCCCTCCTTAATCCAAAGCATGGTGGGACGACTTCTTTTTGCATATGAGTCATCTGAATTCCGGACGCTTAACCTGTGGCAGAAACAATTCAGATGCGAACACGTTAATTGCACCAGGTCAAAATAACAGTTGTTTTTTGCATGGATCATTTCAGAATATTTTCTGCGGGTATTTGTAGCAAGCAAATAACAGGATGCGGTTGTTGCTATAGCAATAAGCCTCTTTTAGTGAGTGAGGTAGGGTAGCCCCCCTCAGACAGACCAGCACACTCCCACCAATTATCACTGCAATGTAGGTACCCGACACGGTTTACTTACCAGGGATGTGAAAGGTATCGATAAACCTTGAATTCTAGGAGCAAATGGATCCCATGGGATATATATGTTTCTGAAAATCCTTTTTTGTTTGAGTGAATCTGAAATTTGCTGACTATAAT
Source organism: Gorsachius magnificus (assembly GCA_034008185.1). Lineage (NCBI taxonomy): Eukaryota > Metazoa > Chordata > Aves > Pelecaniformes > Ardeidae > Gorsachius > Gorsachius magnificus. The sequence goes on along the minus strand of CM067093.1, from coordinate 13,054,788 downwards.
TGCATTAATTATACTAATGAGTGTTTTTTTCAGCTCTGTATGATCTGAATATGGGATATATAATTTAGGTGTGTGTGATGATGTATTTTAATTTTGAAGCTCAGAGAAGCACAGCCTCTGTGACAGCTCTGCAAACAGTCTGGACCAAACAGGACGTTTGAAATAGCACAGATAAACCTGGCCTTAATTCTCATGGAAAAGATTCAGTAAAGTATCCTTGAACTATTACATCTAGAATAGAAAAATTAAAGCATAAGAAAGGCCATAATAATAACTTTTTCCTGGTGTCAGCATTGTTTATTGGTTCATACAGTGATTGTGGCATGCAGTCTTCAGGGAAGGAATATTTTGGCTTTTGAATAGTCTGTGGGCTGATCCCAGCAGGTTGGCCGGGCAGGACTGCCTGTGTACACACCATGCGAGGTGTCTGATCCTCGTTCCTCCTGCTTTGTGTGAAATGGGTCTGCTCCAAATCCCTTTGAAGTCAGCACAAAGATGATCCGGGATCCTTTGGAAGGATCTCATGGATTGGGTCCTGTGCATGGGATTTAAGGTTTGACCACTCAGCTCTGCATCCAGACTTGCTCCCTGAGTCAGTGGAGTGATTCTGAATTTACACTGATGTAAACAGAAGGAGAATTAGTCCCTTCTTCCCAACATTAGCACGTAACGAGGAATTACCAGCTCAGTTCACTTCACTGGTGTTCCTGTTTCCTCTCAGCTCTTCTCTCCCTCATGTTCTTCACATACTCACCAGAGGTATGAAAAACAGATCCCTTCAGACGGCTCCTATAGGTACCATCTAATTTAGGGTGATGATGGGCTAGTGGCTGTTGGACAAACAAAATGAAAGAGAAAAGCAGTTGTAAAATTGCTTCTTTCTGTGGGCTTCTTGCACTTGTGTATAAGTATTTATTATCCTAGATGGCAATCTAACTGATTCTCCTTGATGTACTCCAGCACTAATAAAGGAATTTTGCAGTATTATTACAGCAATTTTAAATCAATTGACTGGGTGAAAACTGTTGTGCTCCAGAAGTCAATTAAAGATATCACTTAAAAACCAAGATAACACAAATCCAAACCTGTGTTTTCATCACTGTGCAGATAGCAAAATAAAATTACAGTAAGGGAAATGCACATTAGAATACGGGAGGGGGCACATTTCTGCTGCAAGGTTTTCTTCAGGCTTTGGAGCCTTCCTGACTCTCTGCCACCTGCTTTGCTTTCCCACCTGGGAGCTGGGCGGCCTTCGGGCAGAAACATCACATCTTATCATGGCTTTGCTTTCTAGAACAGGTCCTGCTAAGTATCATCATTAAAGCATCCAGGAGCCACATCTGGACCTCAGGTGAATTAAAAGAAACTGCCTGAGGTTAATGATGGGTTCATCCTTTGAGGCCAACAAAAAGCCAGAAACTGATAAAAATAAAGCATGCTCCACCATGTGAGGTAGATTCTTACTTCTTTAATATTATGTTTCATTCCCTAGGCACTGAAGGTCCATGTAATTTTCAGTTCCTTCTGTCACCATGTCCTTCACAAAAGCGACTTTTTCTTGTTGTTAAATCTCCTGGGAGCATTAAAAGGATTTCTATCATTGTGGCTAGAAACAGTGGCTGTTTTTTAATTCTTAAATTCCCTTTTCCTCTCTTTTACACAGAAAAGCTTTGAAAGATTTCTGGGAGTCAACATGGGTTTAATGCAGGGGGGTCCCTAGAAATGAGAAATGGAGATAATTTGTAATTGTTCATGACTCTAGGAATTGAGTCCGGATCATTCAATAAAAACATTACCCAAACCAGAGGATGTAGCAAGCAAGTGCTGGCAAGAGCACTGTGCAAAATAAGCATAACAATGCCTTTTTTTTTTTTCTTTCTGCTTAGAAATACTCTTCAGCAAAATTCTACTTTATCTATAAAAATGTGGTTCTGATGCCTATTAATTGTCTCTGGGCAGGGATGGGGTTGAAGTTTCAAGGCAGATAGTACCAATACTATGATAAACAGCCAAGCACCTATGCTCTATCTTTGGTGAAAGATAAGCTGCAATAAGGAGTGTGATTAACAGTTGTGTTCAAGATTTATCTAATCAACTTGGAGAACAGGTCAATGTGTTGTCTTGATATGAGAGTTAAGGTCAAGTTGCAAGTTCAAGCAGGTTTGACCTCAGCCCACTTGCTGTGCAGCCAGTGAACCTTTTTTGATTATTCCCTGTGAGGGTTTATAGGATAATGAAATTAATACAGAGGGGAAGATAGAACATAAAATATAATTGCTTTTTCCTCCAGCCACCCTCTGCCAGAAGCTGTACTATCACACAGGGTATGGCCTGGTCCCTGTTGGTCTCTGTGCACTGAACCGGGATAGATGAGCTGTAGCATGAACAATTTTGCAGAAGAAGATGAAAGGGTGTTTCTGGGCTTTTTGGTCCCAATGAAGTAAGATCTCTGTGCTTCTCAATCCAGAACACATGTGCTTGTGGCACCTGACTTTTAAATATCAGTTCTGATGGTTTTTCCATTCAAAAAATGTACATGTGTAGGCATGGAAGGGTGAGGAAGTGAAGCTGCAGCAGTAAGTCTTCCATGGTTACTGGTCAGCTCAGATCTATCAGGCTCAGCGCAGAGGCTCTGACGCAGCCCCGAGTCACTGGGATGGCCCCGCCAGCCCTCGGTGAGGGCAGTGAGAAGGCACACCGCAGGGAAAAGAAGTAACATAGTGTGAAAAGCTGCGGCATCAATCATAATTGCAGTAGTAAAACATTTTAGACCACTTCCAGGGAACCTTGTCCTGCTCCCCTTCCAGTTCTAAGCCCCCTGTACGTACTGAACTGATAGAAACCTCCCAGCAGCTTTCTGTTGCCTGCAATGAGGTAAAGCTGTTCAGCCAGCCTTGGGGCAGGATAAGTAGAGCTGCTGTCACATTGCACCCACTGCAAATTGGCTCCATTATTTATCGCTGATGGAGATGTGTACAATGGAGAGGAGGGGAGAATTATTGTATATAAATGTTGCAATATACACGATTCCCACTTAGAATTGATTTTTCCCCTGTGACATATGCTGTCTCATTGAAAGAGGGAGAAAGGTATAATTTTAAACCTGACTCCTGTAAGAGGAATTAAACAGAAGAAAAAAAAAAAATCTGAAAAATTGGAGGCATTATCTCAGGGGTGCTATTAATAATTTTCTTAGGAAAATGTAGTCTTGCTGTGCACCTTACTGACCTCGTGAAACAAACCTTCCTGTATCTTCCCACTGTAATATTTAATACCGAATCCCTCCAGCTCTTTTCCTCTGCATTCAACACTGGTTTGGCTTGCTTGTTTCTAGTGGCAGATTGGAAAGAAGTGGAGGTTACCTCTGACAGAATTGTCAAATTAAATTTATCCTGATCCCTGTACCTTCTCCAGGAGACCCCATATTTATAGTAAAGCACACACAGCTCATAAGCATTGATTTTCAAAAACACTTTGACAGCAAATAATAAATATAAAATAATACACAATACAATATGCAATTGACTTATATGCCTCCCAGTCAATGCAAGTGTTATCCAGCATACATAATTACACTGCAGACAGCACATCCTTTACCTGGGAATGACATATTCTGATGAAAAATAAATAATAATATTAACCCTCCCTAAGTATGCACCACTGGGTGCCTTGTCTAAATCCGGCTATGAAGGATGAACATGAAATTAGCATTCAATTAGAAGTGAAGGAAACGCAGGATGTGGATGTAAAGCAAAGGACTATATCAATGTCTAAATATGAATGTGACATTTGTAGGGCTACATAAATAGTCTCCTTGCGCAGCATAGCTCAGGTAGAAGATCTGCGAGAGGAACAGCAGTGTGGTTTTCCACAGGGTAGGAGAAGTCTGGTTTTAAGGTGGTTTTCTTGAGTGGAAGACCTGTCCTTCACTCCTGTTCCCATCCTCTTTTTCCCCTGGGATCAGCAGGGACCTGGGAACGCTGCGGTTTTTTTGTCCCTGACCTATTTATCTATTGTCACTGTACGCGATTCTTAACAAGTGGTTCTCTCTGAGTATTTTGCTGAAAACAAAAAGATGTGTCTGCTCTCCTATGGGTTTTGACTGTGAGAATTCAGGCAGGTGGGACTGAAATCTTTCTTCCCCTGACCTGTCTCCGTTCAAGACCGAGCGTGTATTTCTGAGCTGATGTGCTTGTTGCCAGTCACATTTAAACAAGAAGGCAAGGTATGCTGCTTGTCAGGGTAGATGGTGTTAAAGCTCAGTTTACAGGGTTTGCTTCAGGTGCGCTCGATGCCACCATCAAATCAAATCAATTTGGGACCTAAGAAAAATGCTAATTTTAGAAGAATGAAATTGTCCTTTGCCATCTTCCAAAGCTATTAAGAAAAGTTTGCATTTGTTACAGCCAACTTAGCCATCTACTTGACCTTAAATCCAAGCATTTATGTGCTGCTTCCCAAAATAAGCATCAGTTAGGTTGGGGAGAATGCCTTAAGGACGTGCAAACCAAATTGTACCAGTCAGAAAGATGCTGTTTTTAAAATCAGCTTTACAGGTGAATCTTCCCATTGCTGTTAACGTTTAACATATTCCCCTAAGCCTGGATGCTCTTTGAAGCAAGTTGCCAGCTTAATTGGGACTCTTTAATAAAATCTAATGCTATTTTTTTTAATGAAGAAAGATGAAATGTTGCCTAGAGGGGAATCTTGAGCACAAGGTATTTAAAGAAATTATTCTTTGAGAATGTCGATCTCTTATCTCATTCTCCACAAATCATTTAATGAAATAACATTAGCATTTCACTTCTAGTTACATTCGCTTTTCCCCCCTGCACACATTTCTTTATTTTTGTTTTTTCTCCTTTTTAAGGAAAAAATAAAGCATATCAAGGCTCTTGAACAACAACTTCGTGCTATTGAGCGACAATTAATATTGCCTCATTCTCGCAAATAGGGGCCATAGTTTTTTTCCAGACAATTAGGTAGATAGCTTTCTCGTTGTGTTTATTAACGCTGATCTAAAGTTTAACAGGCTTGGCTATGCCAGTTACACAGTTACTGCAAACTTGGGCATCTGCAGCAGTAGCAAGATGCAAAGCAGCCCTAACGCTGTTCCCTGTAGGCAGTAACCTAAACCAGGAGATGGCTTTCTGCTCCAAATGTAGATATTGAGTGCTCTCCCTTTAGATTAAAGAATTTTTGGGGTCCTGCTGTCAGTGCCTGTGTTTGTTGTTGAAAGACTCGGCATTGGTGCCTGATTCTGTGAATGGGAAGAAGAGGCATCAGTTTTTCCCTGCAGTTTCCTTTAAAGCCTCAGCTCTCCACAACAACCTCTCAGGGAGTGACTGTTTATTTTGAACTAGAGAAAGGGAACATTTGTGGTGTCCTTTCCTTGATGAATCATTATCTCATTTCCCTCCCCATGTGCCGTAAGACGAATCGGCGGGGAAGACGACCGGCCTGGCTGGACAGAGGACTACTAGTGCGACTAAGGGAAAAAAGGAGAGCTTACCAGCTCTGGAAGAAGGGGCAGGCAACCCAAGAAGAGTACAGGGATCTTGTCAGGTTATGCAGAGAGGAGATTAGAAAGGCAAAAGCCCAGCTGGAATTTAACCTGGACACTGTTATAAGGGATAATAAGAAGAGTTTTTATAAATATGTTAACAGCAAAAAGAGAGCCAGGGAGAACCTCCATCCACTAGTGGATGCAAGGGGGAACATTGCCACTAAGGATGAGGAAAAGGCTGAGATACTCAACGCCTTCTTTGCCTCGGTCTTTAATGACCCGACAAGTTATCCCCAGGGTACCCAGCCTCCTGAGATGGAAGATGGGGACAGAGAGTGGAATGAACCCCCCATAATCCAGGAGGAAGCAGTCTTTGACCTGCTATGCCACCTGGACATCCACAAGTCTATGGGGCCGGATGGGATCCACCCAAGAGTGCTGAAGGAGCTGGCAGAGGAGCTTGCCAAGCCACTCTCTATCATTTATCAGCAGTCCTGGAGAACAGGGGAGGTCCCAGATGACTGGAGGTTGGCAAATGTGACGCCTCTCTTCAAGAAGGGCCGGAAGGAGGATCCGGGAAACTACAGACCAGTCAGCCTAACCTCGGTACCGGGGAAGATTATGGAGCGGTTTATCTTGAGTGTGCTCACCAGGCACATGGAGGACAATCAGGGGATCAGGCCCAGTCAGCATGGGTTCACGAAAGGCAAGTCTTGCCTAACCAACCTGATTTCCTTCTATGACCAGGTGACCCGCCTGGTAGATGAGGGAAAGGCTGTGGATGTTGTCTACCTGGACTTCAGCAAAGCCTTCGACACAGTCTCCCATAGCATTCTCGTGGAGAAGCTGGCAGTTCATGGCCTAGATGGATGTACTCTTCGCTGGGTTAAAAACTGGCTGGGTGGCCGAGCCCAGAGAGTCGTGGTGAATGGAGCTAAATCCAGTTGGCGGCCGGTCACAAGCGGTGTCCCCCAGGGCTCAGTTCTAGGGCCAGTCTTGTTTAATATCTTTATCAATGACCTTGATGAGGGGATTGAGTGTGCCCTCAGTAAATTTGCAGATGACACCAAACTGGGTGGTAGTGTTGATCTGCTGGAGGGGAGGAGGGCTCTGCAGAGGGACCTGGACAGGCTGGATCGATGGGCCGAGGCCAATTGTATGAGGTTCAACAAGGCCAAGTACCGGGTCCTGCACTTTGGTCACAACAACCCCATGCAGCGCTACAGGCTTGGGGAAGAGTGGCTGGAAAGCTGCCTGGTGGAAAAAGACCTGGGGGTACTGATTGACAGCCGGCTGAATATGAGCCAGCAGTGTGCCCAGGTGGCCAAGAAGGCCAATGGCATCCTGGCCTGTATCAGGAATAGTGTGACCAGCAGGAGTAGGGAAGTGATGGTGCCCCTGTACTCGGTGCTGGTGAGGCCGCACCTCGAATACTGTGTTCAGTTTTGGGCCCCTCACTACAAGAAAGATGTTGCCTTGCTGGAACAGGTCCAGAGGAGAGCAACCAAGCTGGTGAGGGGTCTGGAACACAAGTCATACGAGGAGCGGCTGAGGGAACTGGGGTTGTTTAGTCTGGAGAAGAGGAGGCTGAGGGGAGACCTGATGCCCTCTACAACTGCCTGAAAGGAGGCTGTAGTGAGGTGGGGGTCGGCCTCTTCTCCCTGGTAACAGATGATAGGACGAGGGGGAATGGCTTGAAGCTGCGCCAGGGCAGGTTTAGGCTAGACATTAGGAAAAACTTCTTCACCGAGAGGGTTGTCAGGCTCTGGAATGGGCTGCCCAGGGAGGTGGTGGAGTCCTCATCCCTGGAGGTCTTTAAAAGAAGGATAGATGAGGTGCTTAGGGACATGGTTTAGTGGTGGGATGGCAGTGCTAGGTTAATGGTTGGACTCGATGATCTTAAAGGTCTTTTCCAACCGAGGTGATTCTATGATTCTATGATTCTATGATTCTTTGTCACTTAATCTGTTGCTATCTCATCTCTGATTTCTTCTTCTTAAATTGTCCAGTTTTTGTGACACGGGTGTTGGATGGCAATGAGTGGTGTCAGCAAATCCGTACACTTACTGCAGGTAGGAGCAGGAGGAAGAAAAAGGATGGGCTGTAAGGAGCAACGGGGTGAAAGATAAACCCAGCCCACCAGCTTTACCTTCCAAGGCAAGGATTTCTCTATTCTGGACCTGTATATAAATAATTGTCTTATTCTTTTGACCAATTCATAGTGGTTATTCAATTTTCAGTACCCTAGACTCTTCTTCACACATTTGTTAGTGCTTTATCTCTGTTCTGTTTTCCCCTCTTTTCAGGAAAAAAAGCCAATGGTACGTAATTTCCATAGAACCTGGCTCAGCCACATTTTTCTCTATGACTCTACCCCCTAATTTCAAGGCTCTATCATTTTCTCTAACACTGTAATATGGTCTCCATAGTTCTTGTAAGATTTAGGAGAGAGTGGATTATATGAGAATTTCCTGAGCAGTATACAGAATTTTGTCTTATGTGCATATCACCATACACATCCGGAGGAAATGGAAAGGAAAGAAACAGGTCATGGTGTTCCGTCCCCGAGCGTACTAGTTTAACTCCTCCAAAATGAGCGGGAATATTTGCCCTTCAGCAGAGAGGGAAATTAATACATGTCCTGGGATCTGACCAGTGAGGCTGAGTCCTCATCTGCCTGCAGTCCCATTGATTTTAAGGTCAGGTTGCAGGACTAGGATGTAGCTTTGCGTTAATATAACATTTATTGACCTTTCCAAAAAAGGAGACCCATTTTTAAAATATGGGGGGGTTATAGACACGCACAAATATATTAAAAAAAAAAAATAATCTATTTTTTATGCCCAAGAGAAAACATGCATCATTGTACCCCAGGAAGCAAAGCACAAGCAGAAAGGGAAATCCCTGCCTTCATTCAAACCTGAAGTTCATCAGGATCCTTCTGTCACTTGTGAGCTCTCTGTAACTGTCATGCATTTAACAGGCACCTCAATACATGCCAAGCCAAGCTCTCTTCCAGTCTGCCAGATCTTTTCTCCCACCAGGCCGATCCCCAAAGACACCCACGCATCCATCCCAGCCCTGCCTGGATCCCTGCTTCAGAAAGGCCTCTCCCGCTGAGGAAGAAGCCAGTCAACGAACTGAGTGGCAAAACAAGCACAGCTCAGGAAAACCTCTCTTTTGCTTCCTAATGAGGACTCATAATAACTATGCTGGATTTTTTCCTTTTATATTTATCAAGGTATGATTTAATTGTCATGAACCTACAGAAGACAGAAAAATCCCCCTAAACTCAAACTGACAGAAAATTCTGGGGTTTTTAGGACCTCTATAGTAATGATTCATGCATTTGCAGCTGGGATAATAATAATCTAATACCTTGATCATATTTCATTTTACATAATTTTACATAATTGTTCATAAGGGCTACAATTATTGCGACTGTGAAGTGTAAAACTACAGGAAGAGAATGAAAAAGCCAACTCAAACTAATATGTTTAGCCTGATTTTCTTGTACTAATTACCACTGGGAAAACACATATTTTAACCTAGCAGTGTTTGAATGTTTTTGTACCTCAGTGCTGCCACAAATGAAACAGTACAAAAAATACAGTGATTGTCATTCCAAGTGCCAAATTACCGGGCACTGTTACATGCATTCACAGGGCCATGGAGGTATTCTGGCTTTCTGAAATATTCCTAGCAAAGAGAACGTGGTTGCTAGTGGTTTGAAGTACAGCCCGTGCTCACATGTTTGGTTATTAAACATGTTAATGTTTCTGCTCGCCGCCACAATAAAGAGCATTCTGGCTGTCAGTGTCATGAGGAATATGCTGGGGTTGTATTATTTTTACCATTTTCTTGTTGCTCTAATTGTTCCCCGGTGTTCCTGAGGAAAAGCAATGTTCAGCTGCAGGAAAGAAGGCAAAACCGCATTTGAAACACAAAAGCAGGCCTGAGGAAGGAGAAGCTGGGGTAGCCCTTCACTTTAGTAGATGGGAATTTCCATGCAAAAAATCATCCCTGTGGCTGGGCTTTCCCGTGTGAAGGTTTGCATGCTCACGTGCACATGGGCTCCCACCGGCCACGTGCCGCTGAGTGTCCTGACTCCATTTCTGCAGGCGGGAGGTGGCGGTTGCTGGTTGGGAGGCACCTGGAGCCCTTGGAGTTACAACCGTGCCCGTCTGACTATGCACGACCACCAAACCTCTCTCTCAAAATAGCCTGGCCAAGAAATCCTGCAGAAGTAACAAACACCATGAAACACAGAATCATAGGATGTTTTGGGTTGGAAGGGACCCCTAGAGGTCACCTAGTCCAACCCCCCCTGCAGGGAGCAGGGACACCTTTAACCAGAGCAGGTTGCTCAGAGCCCCATCCAACCTGGCCTTGAATGTTCCCAGGGATGGGGCCCCCACCACCTCTCTGGGCAACCCGTTCCAGTGTTTCACCACCCTCACGGTAAAGAATTTCTGCCTTAGATCCAGTCTAAACCTACCCTGTTTTAGTTTAAAACCATTGCCCCTTGTCCTGTCACAGCTGTCCCTACTAAAAAGATTTTCCCCATCTTTCCTATAGGCCCCCTTTAAGCACTGAAAGGCTGCAGATTGTCTGTGTGCTGAGGGGGTGTCAGGAGGCTGAGGACCCGGAGAGATGGGCTCGAGTGATGGGGCTCGCAAAGGTCTGTGCCCTCAGCCACTGCCCGGGAGCCAGAGCCACGCAGCCACTTCAGCGCAAAGTCCAGTGCTTCGGCTGAAGCTGTGGCTGACGACGGGCTCACATTAATATGCCAACCTCTAATCTGAAGCCATTGAAATGCAGGCACATGTTTGCCTCTAATTGTTCTGGGGAGAGTGGACTGGTGGGAGCACTAACTTTTTAAATTGCCTCCACCACCCTCCGCAGAGCTTGACCGCCAGAGCTGTTGTCACCATTTAAAGTTGTGAAAACCCCAACCCTCTGGACTGAGGTGGAAACAGGTCTTGGGCATGGCCTTCACCTCATGCGAGGAATGAATTCTGCCTAGAAAGCTGCAATATTACGAAATGTGTTAAGGGCACACAGACTGAGCTTCGAAACTGTTTCCATTTAGAAGAAACGATGTAAGGGGAGAGCAAAAAGGCAGGCCTCTGGTGCACAGAAAACCACTCGTTTGCTGCCTTAGTAGCTTATTGGAACAGCCTTTAGGTGTTATCAGTCTCTTCTGGTTCAAAAAGAACCCCTGGTTTGTTGTTGGGTGGAACACGGCACAGATTTCTGTATTCCACCTAAATTAGTTCTTGAGATATCAGGAAAATGTCGCCTTCTCTGCATTGTTTTCTCTGTCAGTTCACGAGTGGGAGGAGATGCGATGCGGTGGGCGCTGCCTTTCTGTCTTCACACGGAAGGATTTACTCAGGCCTCTCATTACATTTCTGTTCTCCATTGGCTCCTGCAGTTATGGGAGGGGAGAAGATTAATAACCCGCGACTGCCAGAAGAGAAAGGCCACCATGGTAATGGTATCTGCATGGGGGCTTGAGTGAGGAGGTAATTTTTGGAACAATATCTTGACTTTAAAATCCTTCAGGATGGATTAAACCAAAATTTGCTCAGTCCAGTATCTTCAGGAGTCCAAATGACGATTAAAGCAAAGGCTTCATGGTGGCACCTCTCCAAATCAGCTGTGTTATCTTGAAGTTAACTGATTTCCCCTTTTCTGATTTTTCCATCCCTCAAAGGCAAACAGTAATGCGCTGCCAGCGCAGCACTTGGACTTCTCAGGACCTGTTGTTCTGGCAGATCAGAAATAGATTTCTGTGCCACTTTTATGTCAGTCTTCGATCTCTGGAGACTGACCTGCACAAGTTTAAATTGGCTTGTTCAGACAGTGTGTAAAAATCAAAACAGTCAGCTCGTGTGTAATGGTCAGCGCGCTCGGTGCCGCCTCCCGCAGCGCTCGGTGGTCCCACAGCCGGGCTGGATCCTCAAACTGCTCTTGCTAGCAAGGGTTCAGGTCTGCAGGTCTCCTCCTGGTGGGCTGGGCTGGGCATAGGGGGGTGAGGCTTAGAGGCAATCTGGAGACTAATTCATCGGTGGGGGGATCTGTGTTCAGCCTCCCTCTGCGTTTTCCTCTGCGAGTTATTCTTCACCTCTCCCGTCCACACGATGATTGCTGACACACGGTGTTTTCCATTCAACTGACAGTGGCATTTGTCTGTAGCGAAGTCCTTCATGCTCTGTCAGGTGGTAGTTAAGGAAGGAGTGAAACTCCATCATCCCTGCCTAATGTGGGACACTCTTCGTGTGTCCCCTGTGCATACGCTGGCACTGAGTAGGGTCATGAAACGCAAGATACTCCTGAACACATTGGCACTTCTCTGTGGCATAAAGTGTTGGCAAACAACACTACTAGGTCAGGTCTCGAAGACAACATGACTGCATTTGCTGCATGTCACCAAAGCCCTCAGTTCACTCCTCTGCGAGATCAGCACTTGTTCTATTCAGTGCCAGGGTGCCTTTGAGCGATCAGAATGACAGGAAGCAACCAGAGTGAGGAAAACATCTGGCGCCCAATTTAAAAAATGCTGCATTTAATTTAATTTATTAACTTGATCGTGTGGTCTGCAGCACTTGTTGGCTGTCCCTGCATCCTGAGATTTCATCCTGCATGCGAGAACATCCTGCTCAGGACTAAGCACCTGCCTTTCTCCCTGCTGTGTGCTCAGCCTACCCTGCAGGACTATGTACAGGGCAGATTAGCACAAACTACTTGATGGGGCTGCAAACTTCCCTACTAACAGTGTGTGTAGCTGGCAATACTGTGTTGGACTCCTTAGTTACACGTAAAGTTCTTCTGGAGCAAAAAGACAAAGGCAATATTCTTTGTCGTCATTCTTGGTTATTTCAAAATTGCTACCCACAGCAGAGCATCATCAGTCATTAGAGTCACATATAGGAGCATTATATTCACTTTGCGGTCTCCCAGCTCCATCGCCAAGGACATCACAGTCACAATGAGACATAATCAGTGTGCTGTTGCCAATTTCAAGACACTGTAATTTAGCAAAAATTTCCTGTGTTCAGAGTCCTCTGAAGTTGGAGGAGCTGCTCTGAATTTCTCTGCATTCCTTTTATCAAGTTCGGTGTCAATGGCATGGAGGGAGAAATAAGGCGTGAGGACCCTCTTTAGCATGCCACCGTTATGCCTCTGAATTGCAGGGCACGTGTGCTGCATAATATCAGGCATGACCGATACATCAGGGGACAGCAGGAGAGAGCTGAGGAAAAGCCTCAACCTTGAGTGACCTTGCTGTGGTGAATTTTTAACTTATTCTTCTCCCTGTTGCAGCTATGATAAAAAGATAGTACGCAAAAGTACTCTTTTGCATAGAAGTTTCGGGAAGAAGCTTCAAATGACAAAATGTGAGACGGCTGATCTGGTCCCTCAGGTTTTTCTAGATGGCATTTAGCTGGTCTGATCTTTATTCCTGACTGGTGACAACTTGATGGGTGACATCAGGCAAATTGCACCCCTCTGTGCCTCACTTTTCCTGTACACAATTGTATTTACCCAGTGCTTGGTGAGCTAAGGATTTTTTCACATTCTCTGTTAAGAGCTGGGTAGCATTTGACCACTAACTGCATGCTGGAATTTCATTTACAGTCTATCTTATGGCAACATTTTGTAGCGTGCAACCATTTAAAAGCTATTTTTTATTCTGAAAAAAAATCTTCTGACACTGAGGCTCAAGAAATTCTCTGTTCTGTCTAAAATAATGTGAATTTTCACAATCTGGAAGCGGGGCTGTTCCCAGAATCTTCCTTTTCTGCTCAGGAGAGAGAAGATTGCCCACTTCAACAAAAACATTGCTTCCAGTGTTCCTTCCAGCCCAGCCAGGTTGATTCATTATCATTTTTGATCACCAGTACTTTGACTTTATTTACCCTCTGTGAAATGCTTATGAGCATTTGGCCACACATTTAATGTATGCAACCTACTTTGGAGTCCTTTGCATACTTGAGCATGAAGGGATATAGACATAAACGCAGACAGATTTATTGCAGTCTAATTTAATAAAAAAGTCAACACATAAATACATGTTTGACAGGGAAATAAATATCAAATAGGAGCGAAGCAGATAGTGGAGTAGGTTGTAAGAAATTAACATGAAACCTTTTGGTTTGACAGCGACTATAAACCAAAATTGGACTTGGGAGGCTTGGGGAGTGATTTAGCAGAGGTGTGCTCCCAGGGCACGCAGAATCAGCCTGCACGAGCTGGGAGCAGGGAGATGGGTTCAGGATGAGACCACACCGCTACAGAGGGAAATGGTTTGTGATCTGTCACTTCCATTTGTAAACTGACATTTAACATAAGGGGAGCGAGATGCTGCCTTGATTGGTTTTCCGACGCAGGGCTGCAGGTTGTGCCTGCACGTTGCTTAGCAGCAGCATGCCAGCCCGGTTCAGGGCTGGCCGGCTCGCTCCTTCTGCCTGGCGCTTGGACCTGTTTGGCCCCCGTGACTCCAGCTTCATGTATTTATGCTTCAAGGGAGAGGCAAGGAAAAGATGTAATCTGGTTTGCACCTAGCCTGGCTCAGTGTTAGCTTACGGAGTGATTTGCCCAGGGTGAAATAGGAAGAAGAAGCTGAATCGATTCTCTTGGTACCCCACGTGCTCACGTCTCTTGCATTTTAAACATTTCATCCTCCACTGCCCCTTCCTGGTGCCTGCTTGTGCTCCCCCGAACACCAGCTGCCCCTCGGGACCCTCACCAAGGCACACAGCAGATGCCCCGCTCCTCTTGGGCCCCACAGCCGAGCGATTTCTCCAGCTACAGAGCTTTGAGTCGAGCTTTTTCTGGAGGGAGTCTGAAATGTTTCAGCTGTGGGGCCCATTTCCATGTCAGACAGACTTTAAGAGGGCTGTACTAGGAGAATTTGAGGTCTCCCATGGATATCAGAGAGCAGATCCATAGCACAGCAGCTGACTGTGATGCTAATGGGCTCTTCTAGCGATCTCCATTGATTTCAGTGAAAGCAAGAGCATTAGGATGCTGTTCCTAAAGAAAGCACACGGCATTTTTTTTCCATAGCAGTGAAATAGTTGTTCAGGTGTCTTGCAATATTTGTTTTCACCTTTTTTTTTTTTTTTTTTTTGGTGGTATTCCCTCTTTCCTTCATCTTTTGGGCTTTGGTTTCTCAGAAGGTCCCCAGGCAATTACTGGGGCTGTGGTTGCCACAAGCATTATTCTCTCCTCTTTATTGCAGAAATGCACTCAAATCCTGGGATAGATTTTGTTTTAATGGCCCAGTCAATATATGGTGCTTATTCCACCTCAAGCATTACATAGAGGTTTTTAAAACATACTTGTTCTTCTTAATACCCCTGCTAAGTTTCTGAAATGCTCAATATATACTATGTGTTTCTTAACATTTCAGCACAAATCCAATATCGTGCTTTCACTGTAGGTATAGAAACATCACTCACTGTATCAGGGACCATATCTCAATGTGTGTACACAGAAATTCAAGGCAGCCAGTTTGCATGGGGGTAAAAGTGCAGCGGCTAATGGGAAGGAGTGGGTAGGAACAAAGTTTACCTCACCATATGTAAAATCAAAGTTAAAGATTTCCATACCACAAGCTGGGGGGGTGAGGGGGGTGTGGAGTGGAAACTTTTGGTCCTGAAGTTCTGGAAGAATTGATGTGTGAAATTACAAATCTGGTAGTAAGAGTTTTTAATAAATCTATCAACTCAAGGGTGGCACTGTGTGACTGAAGAACAGCAAACACAGTATCTGTATTTAAGACAGGAAGAGAAATGGGGAGACCAGTGTGTACAGGCCTTTTAGGCTGATAACAGCTCTACAGAATCAAAATTTTTGTCCCAAATTTTTATGCCCACTGCTGTGATGAGTTGTGAAAAGGACATAGGCTACGTCAGGAAAAGTGTTGGCTGTACGGATAAGGAGCTGTTAACATCTGTGCATGATACAGGCATTTGTGGAATATCTATGCTCAGAAAATGTGAATTAAACCAGGGACACATGCAGATGGGGGTATTACAGAGATCAGGAGAATGGAGAGCCTGATTTACAAAAGAAGGCTAAAGGAGCGTGGCTTGTTGATCATAGCAAAATGAAGGCTTAGCAGGGTTATGATTACTGTCTGTAAAAAACATCAGGGAGGAAAAAGGACTATTTGCACTGGAGAACGGTGCTATTGTAAGAACGAAGGAGCATGAATAAACTCACGCTGGAAATCAAAAGAAGTTTTCTAGCTATTAGGACAGGGAGGCTGGAACAGCTTTTTGGTAGGAATGGCAATGAACAAAACCCCAACTGCTTTTAAGCCACAGCTGAGTAAGTTTATGAAGAGATAATACGATGCAGTGCATATGATAGCAGGGACTGCACTCGGTGACCCCAGGGATGACTTCCAGTCTGTGTAAAGACGCAGGAACTCCATTTCAAAGTCCTCATTAAACTTTCTGTGTATTTCTTTTTCCTTATCTTCCTTTAAAAAAGGATTATCCTGTAATAAACAGGGTGGTGCCATCTGCCACAGTCTCTGGCACAGAAGGGAGGAATTGCTGTTTCAAGTTAGTTAGCTGTATTGAGGAGGGTGGGGGAAGGATTTGGGGCTGCTTCCATCTGGCACTGGGGCTGATTGAAGGTGGGAGCTGATCTCTTGAAATTCAGTGAAAAATGATGGGTAGGGTAGATAGAAGTTGTGAAGCACCTTGAAAATACAGACCAAGCAGCTTAGGTTTGATGTGGCCGCTGAAGCAAGGTGAGAGGAGGGCTAGGTAGAAGGGAAGGGCATAGCGAAGCTAAGAAAATTCTCTTTACAGTAGTGTTCTCAGAGGGTACAAGCAGGGAAAAATGGCAGTTTTCTGTGTTAGAGAAAAGAAAATTAGAGTTGGTCTGTGGTATAAGATGATGAGAGCCTGCGTGAGATGTTCAGCTGTGTGAGGAGAAGGATGACCCTGATTCAGCAGAAGGAGCTGGTGTGATGATACATTGATCTAGTGAGAGCATACAGGGCAGATCAAAAATGATGTCTAGGTTCCAGATCTAGGAGAAACTGAAATATTTCTCCAAGGCATTGGTCTGCTTCCAGCACTGACTGTGCTGCTTCTGTTCAAATGGAGCAGATTAGCAGAAAAACCTAGCTTTTAAAGTATCTGCAGGCTCAGTCCCCTCCTTCTGGGAGAGGAGGGTCCCCAGGAGGCTGGGCTCCCTCCTGGGAATGTGCTACCAGACCCCATCCTCCGGCACCGGGAAGGGAGAACTGGATCCTGAATCCCCAATGCTGACACTGGTCTGAGAAAGGGTCAAAAGAAAAGGGTGAAATCTGAGTTTATTTGTCTTGTAATTTTGGTCCCTAGGGAGGTACCTTTCCAGGTGCTTCTCTGCAGCCACAAGGGTCAGAGATGTCTTTCAGTGAAAGCTGAGGATCCCAAATAATTGCTCAAGAAGCAGTTCTCAAACAGATGTTTGCAAAAGCAGCCTCCTCAAATTAATGGCAGTCAGATCTGATGGTCGAAAGTCGACCTAACTTGTTTTCACACTGCATCACGGTGATGCTGGAGTTGTAGGAACCCAACCAGATGTCACAAAGTTTGTACTTGCACCATGAGAATGGTGACAAATCTGGAAGGGGGCCTTATTGGAAGTCTCATTTTCTCACTGCTGTGCGTCGCCCCACATCTGCATCCCCTCTCCCCTCAGCACTCTCTCCAAGTACAGGTTTCCTTTGCCAATGCAGTGTCTGCATTGAGTCACTTCCTCTTCTGTTCTTCCTCAGAAGTAAGAACCCAGAGCAGCATCTGGTGCATTTCTGAACCACCAAAATCCTTATTTCATTATTCACAAGTCTCTGATGCACTCCTCCTGTCTGCCCTGGTCAGGACTATAAGATTTGGCTTTTGTAGAGTAGTTGCTATGAAAATGCTTACTGATACTTACCCACATCCTGTTGTCCTTCTGGTGTTTCTCCTTTATTTAAAGAAGGTTTGTCTGTAATGCTGTTGATCCAAAATTAAGGCTATGATAAAGTGGATGATTCAAATGGCACTGAAAGCCTTGTGCAGATAGGCTCAGTCAGGCCTTCATTGGCTTAGCTTAAATCACTGGAGGCTACTTCGATTCTGAGCAAGTTCACGGAGGATTTTTGGATTAATTTTCCCACATATCTCCATCCAGAGAAGCCCTAAAAGAATCATCAGCATACACAGCATGCCTTTAGGAAATAAGGTCTTCTAGGGATGAAGGATAATTCTAGAGAGCTGAAAGACTATGGGCATGAACTAGAAAATGGGGGTGACGTGAGGGTGGCAATGGGCAACCACTGCCTTTGCCCCTCCTTCAGAGAAGACACCCCCTGAGCTGGCAGAGGCTCAGACTCAAAAAGCGAAGGTGATGGTAAATTAAAAGCTCTAGAATATGGCCTGTGGCAAGTATCAGTTGCACTTTCTGAGCTTCAGACATCTGCTTGTGTTACTATTTGAGAATCCAGATATTGCTCCTTTTCTGTTTCCCCAGGCGTAAAATGGGGTAAAAAAATATTGGTCCCCTTTGGAAAGTGTTTTGATACAGGAGCTATAGAAATTCCAAGAGTTCATTACCACCATCCTGCTAATGCTACTGCTGTTATCATTCTGTGGTTTGCTTTACTGAAGTAATGACCCATTAATATTATTTTGTTGACTGTACAGATGATCTTTCAAAGCAACAGTCAAATGTACCATTAAGAGCTCCAGACAACTTACTGTCCTAATTTATAAGCAGATGCAACCAATAATAAATAGGAGATTCAAATGATGTAATGGTTGAGCAGGTTTTTACATAAAGAGCTATAATCTCAGCTTGCTGTCTCCCCAACCATCAGTACTAAGACATAGGTCTGCAGGTAAGGAAGCAGCTTCTGTTCCCGTTGTTGGGCATCCACCACTTTTGCAAACATTAAATCTATGTTTTAAAAATAATCCCCTGAACAAGCCCCCTTTTCATTCATTCTTGGGGCATTCCTGAGTTGGCCAACTGGTATGTGCAAGTTTTCCATGTGGTGCAGCTTTGCTGGAGCTACTGTAACCCCTGAGACTGCTTCCCAGGGACCCCGAGGAACTAGCAGAGCTCTCATCTTCTAGGCTGTTACATGCAAGACCAAGTATGTTCTGAGAGTGATGTCAAAATAGCTGATACAGGTGCTGTGTTTCTGATTTAAGAGGCACTGTGATATACTTTACCTCCCAGTAGGGAGAGTTGGATAGTAACCCTCCTCGCCCAGACACTGCTGAATGTTTCATTAGCTGAGGAATGCAAAGTCGGCTTTTCCAGCAGAGCCTGCAGAGGTGATGGGGGTTCTATGATGTGGGACAACATTTATTCTGTCTCAGCACAAAAGCTCAGCCAAAAACCTTCGCCCAAACAAGCCCAACCAAATAAACCTAACCCAAACAAGGTGGCTATTACAGAAATCTGAAAGAAAGAAAAGTATAACTGTTAGTTTATGGAACACATTATCAGTTTACATTTAGCAGACTAAATACACATTTATACCAATAAAAAGAATAGCACAATTCAAGGTATCATAATTCCTTGGCTTTTATTTACTTTCTTAAGTGATTTAAGGTATTTAAAAGAAGGATAGATGAGGTGCTTAGGGACATGGCCCTAGTGGTGGGCTGGCAGGGTTAGGTTAAAGGTTGGACTTGATGATCTTAAAGGTCTTTTCCAACCAAAGTGATTCTATGATTCTGTGATGAGGCAGAGGCACAGCAGTTAATGGTATGTCCTGCCACGTCTGAGATGGGAAGGGATACAAAAAATAGATAATCCTGTTATGAGCTCCTCTGAAAAAGGAGGGATTTTGAAAGATAAATTCCCAGTGGAAATGTGTCTCTGATTTTTGTTAACTGTAATGGCTGCCCAGTTTCCAGTCCCAGAAAAACGAAGTCCCGCTGTCCTGCATGGTGGTCGGTGTGCCTGGGGCTCAGTGGAAAGGACAGGTTTAGTTTCAAGTGCTACATGGGCAGGATCATCGTTATTTTCTTTCTCTCTTTTTTTGTTTGTAAACTTCAGAAGTCCAAGAGCGAACGTGCTGCTTTGCCTTCCTTCTCCCCTGCTGACTTCATTCCCCTGATCAAAGCTAAAATAAGTAGGCCTGGTTTATTTAATAGAGAAGGTCTTACACAGTCACGCCTCTTTGTTTGCTGACATAATTGAGGAGAAGACAGCTTTGGGAATAGTGCTTCTTAATTGCTCTCACAGATGCTGCAAGGCACTTGGTGTAGGGTTGGGCTAAATTGGGCCTATTGTGGAGTTTTGAAAAGCCTTGGTAACGGAAGAGTCAACCCCCCCGCCCCAAGCCCATATGTAACCAGCAAAGTAACCTTCATCTCAGCATCGGCTTTTCTCTGCATAAAACTTCCTCGCAATGAACTGAGGAAATGGTGCAGCAGAGGCACTGCTGCCCCGTCCCCACCGATCTCCAGTGAGCACAGAGAAAGAAGCGGTGGAATTGAACATCTGGGTGTAACTTCTTGTCTATTAAAAAGTTCAGCCTTCTAATAAAGCATATGTATGGTGGTAAAAGCTTCCTTCCTAATGAGTACTGGAGTGAGGAAATCACTGTTTCTCAAAGGAAGGCCAGGCTGTAACCCCCTTGATTTTAAATCAAAGGTTGGCTGTGGCTACTCAATCCTTTGCAATCCAGAAGTTGTTGGCAGAGCTGCTAATTAGAGCACTGGTCGCGTTTTTTTTTTTGTTTGAAACCCTGAAATGAAGGGCAGGTCTGCTCTGTACGTTGTGACAATGAAGAGGACTCAGATTCCTGGCTAAAGCTTTTAGATGAAAGAAATGGAAAAGGCTTTCCCGGGAACACCTCCCCCGGCCGTGGAGCGGCTGAGCCTTCGCTGGCGTGGGACAGCACTGAGAGCAGTATTGTCCTTGCCCTGTGGGAGTGCAGGCTGGAGCCTAGGAGCTGGCCTCTAATTTTAATGATGCTATTAGTGAATTCTCAGACTGAACCTCTCCCTCTTTTAGAAAGGGGGTTTAGTTCTGCAAAATGATTCTATTTTCCGCTATTTAATAGGTAGGATTCAAACATAGTATTGATAAGTATTCCTGCACTGGGGGGGAGAGGGAGATATTTTAGGTGATAATGGGGACAAAAGCCTCATTCTTTTCCTGCTGTATTCATTACAGTTTCTTTTGTTTACAAGAGTGTCTTACTCCATCAGAGGTATGGCAAATTGCCTCCTAAAGGTAGCAATGAATTCACTAGACATACACCTAAACCTTGACAATTATTGTCTTTTGCTATATATTTTTTAAAGCCTTGAATAGCATTAATCACACAAGCTGAGGAAAAGCATATGACCTTCTCTGTATCAATCTCAGAAAGATCTCATGTATTAAGCAGCTGTCTGCCAACAAGAGAACTGCAAACAGCTGAGCAACTCAACAAATCCCCGTGGTAAAAATGAGTTAGAGAGTCAGAAAATAAGCAGCTCTGAGAAGCCATGGGAGCCCTGAGTTAGCTGGGTACAAGTGCACACCTGAAGTTAAATATGTGGTTTCCCTGAGACTGCTCACAGCTTGGTTCTCTGTGCTTGCTTTTGGGCCCCGCAAAGATAAAATACTTGCAAGCAAATGCATGAACACATCCTTCGCTCAGCCTTATCTTCTTCTGAAGCTGCTTCAAAGCTTATCTTTCCTGGAAGTACATCACAAATTTCCTGGCCAGGTGGCAGAAGACATTCATAGTGCAAGACTGGTTAAGAATTGCAGGTTGCTTGCTATTTTTGTCACTAAGTTGGTGCCCTAAACCTGCTTCTTGGGTTGCTGCTTGGTGGAAGCTCTATGGGTTGGGGACTACCATTGTGTATTAATTTATTTTACCAAAAAAAGAGAGAAGAAGATAGCACTGACAATGCTACAATAAATAATGCTAACATTTAACACTTAGCACATCCTTGAATGCCTTTCTGCAGTAGTTTGAAAAACCTGACCAGTATTCAAATTATAATAGGAAAATATTATAGTTCAAACTTAAAGGAAACAGTTGGCTTTTTGAAACTTCATATTGTAGAACTTATCAAACATACAGCTTCAAAAAGAGACTAAGATGGAAGGTTGGGAGGGGATTTTTTTCCCCAGACTTTCTCCTTTATTTTGCTAGAAATGATAGCTGAGAATAAACGGTGGCTCTCCTCAAATCTGAAAGGATAAGAGACATTTTAACAAGGAGAATTTTCTCCCTGGCTTTTGCATGTATGCCAGCAATAGGAAAGAGTTAACAGGACAATAATGGGATGACTCCTTTGTTATGTCCTTATGCTTCAGGACTTAAAACCCTGACATAGTTAAAACGTATTTTCTCATGAAAAAAAGGCTGTTTGAAAAAAAAAAAAACCAAAACCAGATTTAAACTTTGGTTTTTTGGCAACAGTGCATAAGTCTCCTTTTTTCTATTTTGGAGGATTTCCAAAAGTTTTTTAAATGAGCCTTCAAAATGGCCTTCACTTTTACAGATATTTTAGCTACATTACAGTAATTGGGAGCAGGGACCAACATTCAGTGTGGCTGCTTCTCTTCAGTTGCCCAGCAATCTATTTTTGGTTCAGTGTCGTAGAGCATCATTATCGATGATCTAGAAGAAAATATCCAAATACTAATGACAAAAATTAAAGATGACAGAAAAACAAGCAGATTAGTAAATAATAAATCAGTTCTTCAGAGTGATCTGGATCCAATGAGTGATGAGACTCATTTGAACTGCACAGAAAATATGAGGTCCAGGAGCCAAGAAAATAGGTCATGCTCACTGGCTGAGGGGACTGTATTTTTTAAATGATAAACACCTCAATGTGAGCTGGCTGCAGTGGCTGAGATATTAAATAGGAACTTGAATATGTGAACTGGGGAAGAATGAGTTCATGCAGATATTACCACTATACAGAGAAATAAAGACAGACCATTTTTGTGATGCTATGTGACAAATTTAGAAATGCTTCTAAAAAAAAAAATATTACAAGAATGATTTGAGTTCTAGAAGTCCTGTCTTATAGACTAAAAGTGGCTCCATCTCATTAGCTTCTCCAAGAGGGGTTGGGAGGGATCTTACAAGTGCTAACACTGAGGAAGGTTTCTGGCAGCAGAGGACCCTTAGATGTCATGGAGGACATCACAGCATGGTCTGAGTCTAGAAACCAGAGTGAGAAACACTCAGAATTGAAAAAAAAAGGCAAATGATTTTAGTAATCAACACTGGAACAGCTTACCATAGACCATGGTGGATTTCCCCACATTAAATACATTTTTTAAATGAGTTTGGGCATCTTTCTAAAAATCATAGTAGCATTCAGCCCAAAGTTGTGGGGTCTTCAGTATGGTCAGTGTCTGGGGGTTCCTCTGTCCCCCTCTGAACATCTGCAGCTCTCAGCTCATGCTATAGTTGCCCATCCATAGTGTCCCTCTCAGGCTACTCCCACCCATGAGCCAAGAGAAGGACACACATTTGTGGGTTTGTTCAGCCTGGGGAAGTGAAGGCAAAGCGGGGGCAGATCAAACCGCTGCCCTCAGGTGGGGGGAGCCTCTAGGGCCAGGCTGTACCCACCAGCTCTGCATGGTACCTCCAGCAAGTGGGGAGCAAACATCAGGCATTGCCTGGCCGTGGCCATTCTGTCTGCCACCTCCCGCCATCTGGAAGCACTTGACTGCATTCTTTTAGGCTAATATAAAGCACTTTACATTAGGCAATCAGTGATGGCAAACAGATAAGTCCTTTGGTGAAGAGAGACTGTTAGAAATGTTCTAGGAAAAAAGTGCCCTTTCAGAAATGCGCCTTGGATTTAGGGACTCTGCACAGTCCTTCATCTGTCAGCTTCCTCTTGCGTTCCTCGCATTTGATGGTTCACTGCTTTTAGATTTGTTTCACCTGGCTATCCATTCCAGTTCTCCCGCGACTAATATTTAGTTGTACGGTACCACTGAGAGCCTCTGCAAGGTGGAAGCATGGCATATATATATGGGACCCAGAGGAATTCTAAAATGACCCTTTTAAAAAACAACAGCATAAAATAAATTAGAAAAAGGAAGCAGCTTCTGGGAAGACTTGATGCTTAGAGCAGCAGCCACAGCGAGGAAAAGTTAACTGTTTCAGAATGGGGTTCGCCCCACCTGAAGTCCATTGGAAAACTCTTCTCGAGTCACAATATTTGCTCAGGTACCAGCCTCCCATCTCTCCTCCTGCTCTCCGGTCCTGGTTTCATCTCCAAAACCAGAGTGTTATGGTTGCATATTTTAAAATTACTGGTAACCTGTTGCCCGCTGGCCTGGCACATGGTTAGAAGTTGTAGCTGCCTGATGTTCCCTCCTGCTCTGGAGCTGAGAGAGCAGGAGAACATCGTGTGCAGGAGAGAGTGGCCAAACACCATGTCCTTCTGGGGTCAGCTAAGGGATGAAGACAGTGAATGAGTCACCATTAAACAGAATGAAAGCTCCAATACTGTGATTTTAATATATGTCCAGAAAACTCACAGATGGATCCATCCAAGTGCTGTCAGTCTATCTTTCTCATCTCTCTTCCCCTGGCCGGCCCTCAGAGAGAAGCACAGAACCTTCAGGGTGCAGTGGTTACTACACGAGTAACCCAATGATGGATGTTGGTTTTACAAGTAAGCCTGACGTCTAGTTATAGCATGTACCAGAGGTGGCATGAGGGGGATAGGTGGCTCTGCCACTTAGAATAAATAATTTGGGACAGTAATTTAATGTTTAATATATCTGTAAAGAGTCTAGTGAGTGTCTGGGTACTCCCTGGGCAGAGTAATAATTGCACTTTTGGTTTTCTGTTTTATATTTATAATCCAAAACAGCTAGCCCTTGAGTAAGCGTAAACTGCACTTCCATCATATTTCCATTTGGGTTATGAATATTTCACACACCTGCAGTCTCAAAAGCACATAATTGCAAAACCACACTCAGACAGGGACTAAATAAACACTGTTGCTGATTCTTAATGAGCCATTAATCAGATGTTTAACTACAGGTAATTCCCTTGAGTCCTGGTGTCCCAAGAAAAATCTGTATTCCCTCTAAGTCATAGAGAAGCAGATGACTTATGAACAGGAAATTGCAAGCTGCAGATGGAACGAACAACATTGGCTTCCCATGGCAACTCCTAATGGTGAAAGTAAAAATCCTTAATTTCATTTGGGAGTCTAAGGCTCACTGCCATGAGCCACAGGCTCCAAAGTCAGCTAAGGGCTTTGTAGGAGCTAAAGGCTTTTGTTCCAGTTGT
Source organism: Gorsachius magnificus (assembly GCA_034008185.1). NCBI lineage: Eukaryota > Metazoa > Chordata > Aves > Pelecaniformes > Ardeidae > Gorsachius > Gorsachius magnificus. The sequence goes on along the minus strand of CM067093.1, from coordinate 13,029,991 downwards.
TGAAGGGAGCATTTTGGCAAGAGCTGGGAAGATGCTCCGATTGCCTCCTGTCAGTCAGCGTTACCTGTGCTTCATGGATGGGATTAAGGCTGTGATTCTTCACACAGTGTGACGTCCTCCTCTGGAATTCACTATCAAAGGAAGGGGTGTATTCTGGCTGCATTTTAACAAGGGGGGGGGATAATTTTATGGCCACTGTTATTTGTAGCTTTGCATGGTAAATTAAGGATAATAAACTCTGTGGGGGTTAGGAAGGAAATTTCTTCCCCCAACAATACTGTATTGTTGCTTGGGTCAAGCTAGACTGAGATGGACATTTCTTTCATAGCAAAAATAACAATTTCCAAATTTTGTTTAATTCCAAATAAACCCAGTGCTATATTTTGAGTATAAGATGATGTGCTGAAAAGTCTCAGTTTGGAAGCACTGCAGTCCTCCACTAGAACATATCAGCGTGTTTGAGTTTAAAAAAAGAAAAGAAAGGTTTTCCTAATTTCTAAACTTGTGTCAAAATGTGTCTGGTTTCATTCCCAATTTCGCTGGCACTAAAATGTCATATTGCGCTGAGATGGCTAGGTGAGTTACTGATGTTCATGACAGATCTGCTGTAAACAGCATTTCATAAAGGACACAACGGTTTTAAGAGCTTATCCTGTTCTCTTTGTAAAGCACTCACAAATTTTTGTATTAGCCAACCGGTGAATATAGTTGGTTTGCCTCTGAAGAACATGCACACGGAGATGAAGCCAACCTACACATGTTGGATATTAGAGGAGCTCCAGGTTATTAACTGTGGAGAACAAAAGGTTTTAGACGATCTCTCCATCTGTTTCTCCCTCCTGTGCCAGAGACACAGTGTAGCAGACCGTATCTTCACAGACATTTTCCAGGTGGAAAATGTGTGTACAAGAAGCGTGTGCATCAGCTCCCATATCTCTTTCCCAAAGTATCAGCTCCTTCCATCACAGCTGAAGGAGCCATATCCCAACAGCAGACATCCATAAAGCTGACAGTTGGAGTCTCATTCATGCTCTTACTCCCTAGGTGTTATGTCCTCATAGGATGCTCGGTTTAGCAGAGTAGTTTATAATAACTTATTAATTAAATAATCATTGATGCTCCATGCCTGCCTTTTTTTGGGGGGGGGGGAGGGGCGAACTGTACAAGGGGCTGCTTGAGGGAAGAGTGTACGTGCTCATATGTGCTTTCTTGCAGAGGGACTCTGTATGGCTGTTCTCCTGCCTGCATTGCCCTCTTCTCTCGGAGATACATGTAGAGGCTGGGCTGGAGGAGGCAGTAGGAAGATTTTGGGAAGCCAGGCACTGTATAAATGTATAGCCATGTCCCAAAGTGCTCACAGACCCAGAAAGTATAGCCATGTCCCAAAGTGCTCACAGACCCAGAAAGGAATAGATGGAGAGGATACAAAGGTCTTCCTGAAAGGAAAGTCTGCTCAGCAGCCACCAGCAGAGCTGCCCTAGCAAGCATGTCCCCACAACGTGTGTGCTAAACAATGTCCGGATGATATAAATAAGAAGAGTTCATTTACAGGAAAGGTGTTATTCTTCATCCCCTCCCATGGGAAGAGTGGTTTGCTGTCAACAGATGTTAGACATGCTGCTGCTCCACAGCTGGGGGTGCTGCAGCAGAGTCAGTGGCCGTAACACATAGCAACTCCAGCCCACGCTCGCAGGTGCAATCACCGTCTTTATTTTCACTCTTGCCTGCTGTCTGGCAGAGCTCACAGCAGCTTTCTGACCTGGCATCTCTCCCTCTGCTGAACAGAAGTGGTGAGAAACCTGCCACCCCTGAGCCCTACAGCTGGGGACAGCAGTGGCAGATGGGGACTTTTGATCGCATACTGGTTTGCTTCTCTCCTGATCTCCCCTGCTGCTGCCTGTGGCCACTTTGATTACAGTGGAGGACTGTGACACCTCATCAGCTAATGAAGTTTCTTGTGGTTCTTGGGCTGGTATTGTCTCCTCCTGCTGCAGATGAGGCATTTTCCTGTGTTGTGGAGAGTGGGATACGGTAAGGGGAAAAGGACATGGTAAAGGGGGGCAGATGACACCAACTAATGGAAGAGGCACCACTGGCTCCAGACTTGCTTCTGTATAGACCAAGGCTGGGCAAAACCCACTCTGGGTCAGGCTGTTGTTCAGTAGGATCTGCATGGCCATTTCATGTGCAAACAGGGGTGAGGTGCTCTGGAAAAAGCTAATGAGTAGGATGTAAAAGTCTTGTTAGGCCTTTCTTGATGAAACAGCACTTATCATACAAACGGGAGGACGCATCGTTCATCATTGCTGGTTTTACCTGCCAAAAGAGAGCTACAAGTTTTCTTTTTTATATCCACAAATCTTGAAGTTCACCATGATCTGTCTAGCTGGTTTCTCTCTGGAAAAAAAAAGAGTTTTGAATCTAATAAATAATCCTCTGGAATATTTACAAAATAATAATTTACAAAATAAATGCCAGCACCACCTCTAAAGATATAATTCAGCGCCAACATATGCACACTGGGTGACTGCTCGTGAATATTCTCCCTAGACTAAAAACCAGGCAGGCCAGCAGGTTGCTATGCAAATGGCTGAAGAGCAATGATCTGCCTTCACTGCAGGCTTAATTTATGAACTAGATTTATTAGATTTTTTATTGAGTGAATTACTGTATATCCTATTTCTTCCAGTGTCAATGGCTGTGTCCAAGTAGAAGGCAAAAAAATCAAGTGTAGATGACCCAAAGCCTTTGCATGTGCAAATTAAATATTTGCAAATACCAGTTTGGAACTGGTTCCACTTGCTGCTTTGTATTCAGTAGCAGCTGGTGCTGGAGGAAACCAAAGTGGGCACTGTGGATGAGAGTGAAACCTTCTTCCAGGGCAGCCATGGCTGAGCTTGGCATCGCTCTCTGCTGCATGCCAGGTCAACAACAAAAGATGCTCCCCAGCCCCTGCTCCTGCCGCCTCCCTCGCCGGGGCCCTACCCAACAATGGAATGGGTTGCCCAGAGAGGTGGTGGAGGCCCCACCCCTGGAAACATTCAAGGCCAGGTTGGATGGGACTCTGAGCAACCTGATCTAGTTAGCAGTGTCCCTGCTCACTGCAGGGAGGTTGGACTAGGTGACCTCTAGGGGTCCCTTCCAACCCAAAACATTCTATGACTCTAAGAATACTGCTGGTCCTTCACTGCCTCCCAGGGAGTGGGCGCAGAGACACAGCACACAAAAGCGAGCATTGGGGACTGGAATGGTGCTCCTGAAAACAGTGTGAGATTGTAGCAGAAATAAAAAAGAGCAGGCAAAAATGACATCATATACAACGTGGCTTGAGCTTCAAATTATTGGCTGCTGCTGTATCCTGGGTGCTGCCAAAAACTTTTTCAGACCTGTTTGGAGGACATAACTGAGTGTCCTTCACCTGTAACTCTGCAGTCCCATAAAAAGAGTCTCCTCTTGGAGACTCTGATTGCACATAATTACTTTTTTCCCTTCTAAATTGCAGGTTAGGGATTCCCCCAGCTACTGCACCTTAGAATTGAGGAGAATCATCTAAATTTTAATGTCAAATTACAGACAAGTGATAAGACCTAAAACCATCTTAATGTATAATGAGTGTAATGTTTAACACATAACCAAGAAATATGCTTAGTACTGTTAGATCAAACATAATAAAATTAAGTCATGGCCTACTGAAATCATAGCAATTCAGCATCTTGTCATTGCAACATAGTACAAGAGAAATCGATATTTTAGCCCTGATTTTCAAAGCATCTCCAAAGCTCTGTCTGTCATTATTGAGGCTTTTTGCCTGCCTGCTTTTTTTGGACATCTATTTATTTTTTCCCCCAAAACACAGATGTTTGCCCTGTATTGTATTCATACGAACACACCAGCCAGATAAGCACTCAGCTGCTGTGTGCATGCAAGTACAATCATTTTCCGTATAACGAAAGGAGAAAGCAGCCCCATAACTGAGGAAAATGTCAGCTGAAGTATCTCAAAAATGAAAAAACCCCAGAAGACTGAGTGTGAACATACATTCAGTGATAGACGCCTGATCTCTGAGATTTTGGCCCTTTAGTATAAGATTGATGTGGAATGGTTTGCAGTTTTGACATTGTGTTGGACTCGTCAGAGACATTCCCGTATTTGCAAGGGGGGAAAGCTGGTGTCTGGCTCAGCAGGCAGCAAAGTGAAGCAGCAGAGACTTGAGGAAGCCTGATATATCTTCCTTACAGTACAGCCATTTGGGATTTCAATGTGTAAGACTTCTTATTGGTCATATGTTGCCTCTTCTCTCAAATGCCACTGTGCCACATTTGCTCTTCTTGATCCTTTTTGGGTCCAGTTCCAAATGAGCTCGTTTGTCTTTCATTTCAAGTGTGTTCTGAGAGGTGCAGGGATGCCTCAAATACTTGAGGAATACTCACAAAGGTGAATAGATGATAGCGTAGGCAGCTGTGCATACACAACTGGATGAAGCAGGGCAAAAGTTTGGGCTCTGTGTGGCATGGGGATTTAAGCAGGGGAGTTTAATTTTGAACTAATTTTAAAACAGTGGAATTTGATATTCTGTGCTCCGAATTCTGCCTAAGTGAACAATAGAATCAAATGGCCTTTAGACCAGGCACTCTGCAACCCCAAATATTTAAATAGAGTTGGAGTGTCACCGAGGGCTGAGGCTGCCTACGTAAATAAGCTCCAGCAATCCTCAGACACCCACAAAGGCGAACTCCGAGCATCGCTTACACCAGCACAGAAGAGAACAGAATCAAGGCCTTTGTGTTCAGTAATTTTGACACACTAATGTATTCAGCTCTCAATCACCTAAGCATCAAAGCAATTAGGCATAGGTTTTCTGCAGTGCATCTTAATTGTGCCATCTTCATTGCAGGTGATAGATGATCAAGCTCACATGGCAATGCAGTGCAGGAGATGGCGTCCCCTGCCCAGCTGTGGTCTCTGGCATCAGAAGCAGCGGTTGATGCTCAGGGACATGGACCCTCGACCTGTTTCCCATCCAGTGTCTTTGATCCCATTATTGGTACTGTTTGACCTTGAAACACCCTTTATTTTTTATTTTTAAGTAGATTAGGAAGAAAGCTTCTTGGAGGGCTTAAAAGACTGTATGCTAAAGATGATTTCTGCAACCTGATATGGATTACCATAGTTACTCTGTGTGAGCATGGCAGCTTTCCAACTCCTCTGCAGGAATGATCTAAAAGCTTTTCTTTTATTGTGTCTTGAGGTGAGAGTCTGGCTTTAAAAAGCTTTCAGAATTCTAATTCTTTCCTCCAGTTCGTTGGCAGGGGGAGTCCAGCGCCACTCCATCTGATGTCTGATATCACTGATAACCTACAAATGATGCGTTTGGGATCTCTGATTGTGCATGTCCAATCGCTTAGTTAATTGAGAACACAGAGAGCTGCAGCTCCTGGCATCCCGATTATCTCCGTGATCTCTCATTCCTCCGGCCTCTTTCCAGGCATGTTGTTCAGGGCTCGTGACACTCTCCCTTCTTCGTGGAGCTTGTGCATCTGCTGGGCCAGATCTGTAGTTAGCAAGAGCAGCAGAATGTAAAGGGCAGTCTCTTGAGTCTTGTTATCTTCTTATGCACAGTAATAGCAGAGTCTGCATGCCATTCATGATTTTTATTTAATAGAGTTTCCTGGTGTGTATTTTAGGATTCATTTAAAAATACATCAGTGATGAGCAGGGTAGGAAGAAGAAACTGAGCCAAAAATTCTCTCTAAAAACAGACCAATAACAGTCTTCTCCTGCCTGCAGCTGACATTTAGGAGTATTCTTAAATCACTTAAAGTGATTTTTAAAAATCACTTCCAAAAAAAAGGAGTCTGAGGGAGAGACTATTGGGTGGATTACTTGATGCCAGCATGAATTGGGTGAAGAAATCGAGTCCTAAGTTAATGTTGAATTAATTTTGATTAGCGATTCAAGTGAAACTGGAAATGGCATACTGTGTGTGCAATATCTCAGCATCGCTTATGGCACTTTTTTAATGATGAAAAATCCAGGTTACTTTATATAACACAAATTTCTTCCTTGGAATTCTAACTGGGGCTTTGCATTAGAGCTTCTCAGCGTGGCATGGACCACCACTCTGACCACATGGGAGGCAGGGAGTAGTTTTTCCATTTTATGTCTCTGTTTGGCAGGTCCAGGATCTGCCAGGAAGCCTGAAGCTGAGGTTGGGACAGACCTGTTTCTGCCAGCTTCAAATCAATTCTTTATCCATGAGACTGTTCTTTATCCTGCCATACTGTCTGGAAATGATAAATTATTGTTCTAGCTAGCAAATACATTCTTCTTCTTCCTCCTCACTGCTTACCCCTTGTTCATAGTACTGTCCTTCCTAGCTTCAATAGTTGGGTTAAAGCCTGTGCAAAAACCCAGGTCATAGTGAAATGTCAGCACGCAAAACCAGTCCAAAATGTCTGGATTGCTGATATAGACATGCTGCACATTCATCCATCTTCCTCCTGAAATCAATAAGTGCACTCAGCTCCCTGTATGAGGGGTCCCAGCAGAGCCTTCACTGTAAGTTTTCTGCTCCGGTCCTTGGTTTTGGCCGAGTGTCCTCAGGAGCTGACTGTGCTGCTGTCGAGGCTGTTCACTGCCAGGGCTGCTTCAGCCATTTACCATCAGGTCCACCAAGCCCAGCGCAGAAGACATTTAAAATGCCATGAATATTTAAAGCAAACAAAAATCAAGCCCTCAAGCATCCTACTTTTCCAAAACATGAGAGCTGTGACCAAATGCAGACACAGCTAGTTTACTTAATTAAAATTAAACCTTCTTTTCCATTTTCTTTCTTTTCCTTTTCCAGCAGCACCCTACTTAACGCCTGTGGCAAGATTCATCAGCTGGAGGCTGGTTTTATTACGAGATTTGACAAAGATCATTCAGGAGTCGATATTTTGCCAAAAGCTAAGTGATAAGTCTAGTGGCTTGCATATAATTCCCTCCTTTTCTTTTATTTCTTTTTTTTCCCCCCCTCTTCTCTTTTCATCAGGGTTTTGAGTTACTGACAGCAGAGCAAATGAGGTATGCTCGTGAAGTATGAAGGCTCCAGTTTTGTACCTCGCTTTGCTCCTTGCCTCAGCTTCATTTTGCATGATTTCTGAATAACAGCAGGAGCACCGAGAAGCCATTGCATCTGTATGTGCAAAACACACAGCTCTCCACTGAATTCCTCGAGGTTTTCTTACTTATTTGATGAGGTAGGCAACAGGGGTTCTGGCAGGACAAAATGGGCTTGTCTAAAGGAGTAGGGTGGAGAATGGGCAAAGGGAATGAGGTTCGCAGACACCTTTAGACTCCTTCAAATAACCTGGTCCGAACAAAATAAGGTGGATTTTGGTACAAAGAAATTTTTGTCTTTGTGGATGGACCTTATGTAGAAACTAGGCGTAAAAATCCTCTCAGCAGCTGGGTCCCTTCCTAAAAATGTCCATCCTTCAGCTCATAAAATTAGGACTCTAGCTTTGTACTAATGTAGTTAAAGAGCAGATATATCTGGGGCCGTAAATCACAAGATCATGTGCAGCAACGGCTGTGTGCCGCCAGCTGCATCCAGAAATGCCCCAAATCACATTTTTTCCCTTTTGATGAAGTAGTTCCTGAGCTTTTGCAAAGTATACTGGAGATTTTACGTTTTGTTTGTCTGTTTACCCCAGCAGCGCTAGTAAGCCAGGTGTGAGGGTGTACTGGGAGGAACAGGGTACCGCACCCCACGCTAGGCATCTGGTCCCATCAAAGCTCAGTTTACCTGTGCCAGCTTCCAAAAGGGAGCAAATCCAGTCCAGTCTCCCTGACAGTAAAGAGCTGCTTCGTGAATGAGCTAATGCTCACCCGGCCATATGAAACGTGTCTACATCAATTTTAGAGAGAAGGTTGTTATTGAAGAAGTATTTCCTAAGACTCAAGCAGGCTAGTTAGTTCGTAATCGTTTGGGGTTAAATAATTCAAAAGCTGATGCAAAAGTAAATTAGTAAGTAGTCTAAACGACATGGGTTTATGGCAAACTTTATCAAAGAAACCTAATTTCCACTCTCTGATTATATTATGTGTCTGGTTGACAAAAACAATATACAAATTTAGTGCATTTAGACTTTTGTAAGGTGTTTGACTTGGCATTGAATAGCGTGCTGATTAAACATTAGCACTATTCGGTAACATTAGAATATACATTAAGTGGATTACGAAGTGCCTGGCAGAGCTCAACAAGTAGCTGTTGATGGAGAATCAGGACTGAATGGACCTGTGGTTTCTGGGGCACATTAGGGTTAAGTAGAAGTACCAAAGCTCTCCGTTGTTTCTATCAGTGGTCTGTAGGAAAACACAAGATGGAAAATTTTTTGCAGAGCACAAAGATCAAGAGAGTGGTATGCAGTGGTGAGGAAAGGAGACTGGCACTGGGGAAGCTGAATCTTTGGGTAAAGATGATGAAGAATCCACCAAACTCTGTGTTGGTCTGTGCAAGGGCACAGCTCTGCCCGCACGAGCGCAGGCACTCACGGCAGGCAGGGAGCCGTGCTCCGAAAAGCCTCTGCACATTGATCCCACTGTGATGACCTGACAAAAGGAATTTATGTGGCCTTTAAATATATAAACAAGGGAGTAGTGAGTAACAGGAAAAGAGGTAATTTTACTTTTATGTGCAGCATTGCTAAAACCAGGTCTTAAATAGCAAAACACGGTGTTGAAACTTTGAAAGGATATGGAAAAGTTGGAGAATGGGTAGGAAAGAGTGACTGAAATTATTTAAGGGTCTGAGGAAATGTTTTACCCTGAAAGGCTTAGTGTGTTTGGCTGACCAAAAAAAGGTCTGAGGTGATTTTTTTGTGCATGAATCGGTTTCTGGGAAGAAAATACTCTGTCCTAAAAAGAGAGAAAAGTGAAAGAAGAGCCCATATCTGAAAGATGAACCAGGTATAATTAAATGATGTGTGGGTTTTGGTGGGGAGGCATTGGTTTTGGTCTTTTAACTGGGAGGTGATTTTAGTCATTAGAGTAAATTATCAAGAGAAAAAAAGAAGATTCTCTGCTTTTTGATGGCTCCAAAGTAAGACTTGCTGCTTTTCTCCACTATTGACTTTCTTGAGCATTATAGCTGTGTTCGATTAGAAATAGCTGGATAAAATACAATGGTTGTTATAAGGTCAACTGAAGATCTAATGACTCTTCCTGGCCTTCAACTTGATGAAACTATAACTGCATATGAGCACACCAATATTAAAAATGATCTTACCTGTTTTCAAAAGGAAAAACCCTACCAGTGTTATTAGCTCCCTCGTGTGCGACAGTTGTTGCTCATAAATTTTTAATGTTTTAATCTGGAAAGCTCACTGACATCTTGTTTTGAAACACACAGTGCAGCTCAGCAATGGAGTACATTTGTTCCTGTAGCTGCACCATCTAGGGCAGGGAGAGCGACGGGGCTGCTCCGGCCGGCCGCAGAGGCTTGGTGGGGTTTATTCAGGTGCCTGAATTGCTCCACTGCCATCGACATGGTTTGTGCTTAACTAATGTCGAGCCCATCGTGGGCTGCTCCAGCATAGCCGGGGCTCAGCTCTCTGCTCGGGAGTATCAGCAGCGACAGGCAAAGCTATGACAGAAGGAAGAGATTTATGATGCAAACCTGATTCCAGCATCAAGCTTTAAAGATTTAGAGGGAAAAGAAATAACTACAGTTATGAAAAATGTTGAGAATTGTTTCCCATTAGGGAGCAGTCGATGAATTCACTGCGGCGTGGCCCAGCCATGCCTGCCCTCTGACCCGTGCCGTACCAGGGCTCTGCTGCTGGCGTTACAGCAGTTGCCTCATGCTGAGTCTGTGCACAGGACTGAACGTCTCTTCAGCTGTTAACCACCCTGAACAAACCACTTTTTGTCAAAAATCGCCTGTTTGCTTACAAATTCTGCAGTGCTCTCGCTCCCAAAGCCTTGCCGGGTGGGATTGCTGCCTTCTTGCAGCTGAGCTCCCCCCAGGCGCAGAGCTAGCAAAGATCAGGCTTAGGTTGTCTCAGCTCTGGCCTCGGTGTAGGGTATTCTTTATAGATCTCCCCTCATATCATTACCGTAATGACTTGCCCATTTCTAGCAGCTAAACCTCAAACACATCTGTGTGTCACGTAGCTGGCAGTGACCGCAGGGACCTCAGTTACTCCAGTTATGGGCAGGAGTAACAACATGCTCCAAGGCCAGTGCCCCTAAGTGGGAAGGAGGCAGTGTTGCAGGGGAGCCTTTAAATTCCAAAGCGAAACTACAATTAGCTGTAATTGTACCCAGAGTAACTTCACTGCTGTAATTCTCAGCAGGAAAACAATTACATTGCAGCAGTATAACCAGACAGACACGCTGTAAATACAAAACATCCTTTGGAAATATATGCTCCATATTCTAAATACATTTAGAATTAAGGCAAACAATTCTTTTCTAATTGGGATTCAAGGCAGACATGCCGAGGGGTTTGGGTTTTTTTTTTTCCCCTCTCCTTATACTTTTTTGTTTAGCAGGCATATAAAGGTGCTGCGTTAGTTAATATGTTAACGGCACATGCAGGCTGTCATCCGAGGAATGGCAGGGGAGAACAGACCCTCGTGCTCGGTCTGTAACTCTCCCCGTTGCAGCTGGTTACTTCTGCCTTTCTGAGATGAAGGCGGGTGTGAAGAGGGGGACTTGGGTGTGATTTTGGCACTGGAGAGGACCGCAGGATGCCTGAAGCATGAAGCCTGAGCTCCCACTGCTCGTCCTTAAGAGACACAGCAGCTCTGTTGAGCTCAAAGGCTACAGCTGATTCCAGACCCTCGGTGTCTCTGCTCACTAGGGGGGAACAGAGGACCGCAGAGCCTGCGGGCCACTGGCAGCTCCTCCTGAAAAACTGCAGCTGCTTCGGGGTCTATCTGCCTGAAATCCTGCTCCTTCTGCTACAGCAGAAGCTGGAGAAGCAGCTGGATATAGAAGGGAAAGGACCCATGGTTTTCTTTTTCTATACCTTTACTTGCTGGAGAAGACCCAGGCTTAATACCTGAGGCATGTCTCAATCCTTCCCTTTCCCCCATACATTCAGGACTTGGCAGATGGTCACGCTAAGTGGTAAGATGTTGATTTGCCAGGGGTTATTTTAAATGATTGAGCTTGAAATATGTTCCTGAACTCTGTTCAGAAAGCCTATAACATATGTAAGTACAATTTTTTAGGAGCATCATTCTTCTTTTGAGGGGTTTTATGCAGCACATGTCTCTTAAGCTGCTCAAAGAAGGAAAATTTGGCCATTTGCTGCTGCTTAGTCCAGCCCCTCTTGGAGAAGGGGAACTGGGCAGGCTGGGAGAGTTTTATAGTTTCTACCATCCCTCATCCAGTTCAACAGGAAAAGGAGATGGGGAGGAGGGAAGGGGAGAAAGAAAAAAAAAGAAGAAAAAGCAAGGCTCTAAAGAAATGTATTTGAAAATCTACAGAGTTGTCTGGGAACAGAGGTATCTTCTTTATTTTAAAATCACTCTCCTGCAATACATTCAATATCATGGTTTTATAAACCTACAGGAAGTTTTTTATTACCCATTGAATACTTTAGGTGTGTTTCTATGGGGGGAAGATAAAGGTTTATGTGGTTATACCAGTCAGGGTTTGGCTTCATGTGTTACAGTGCCTAACACTGATTCTGGCCGTGACTGTTAAGGTTATTGTGAGATGTTCTAGCATTTTCTGTAAGTGCTCATCCTATTTCCAGTGTTCTTAGTGGACATTTTACCATTATCTTTAATAAGACTGAATGAGTTGTAGAATTTAAGGACCGTAGGGTGAGCTAAGGTTAAGAAGGGTGAGTACCAGTATCCATCACAACTGGAAGTACACAGTATTGCCCAAGGCAGAAGATCAGGACAATGCCTTTCTTCAAAGGCAGTAATAACCAAAATTTCAGATTTTGGGGGGAGAAAAAAGAAAGAGAGACAGGAAAGGAATAAAAGAGAGATCTTCCAGAGATCACAAAGCCAAAGTTAGCAGCTCTTTACTGCAGCTCTCAAAAGTTTAGAAGTGCAGCCTATAACGATGAAATGCATGGCTTGGAGGGGAGAGCTAAATCAGGCTCCTAGCACAGACCGAAGGGCTGTTCTATATATATGTTTGTCACTGCAAGTAACGGCTGGGAAGCAAACAAGGGGGAATACAGCGGATGTTTAACAGCCACTGTACAACCACTAAGCTACTTCTGCCTTGGATCTGGAAGCTTTTATGGGGAACATGTGGTAGGTTTCTCTTCTCCGGGCTGGCAGGCTATAAACCTGAGTTTCCTGTGGATATGCCCCTTTTCCATGCTTGTTCCTTCTTACTGTGTGTGAGTAGGAAAGCTGGGTTCAGGACAGAGCTTCAGATTTGTAATTGAATTTCCACTCATGTTTTCAGTGAAAACACTGCTTTGCACATATCAGAGCAGGAGCTTGCAAAAAAGCAATCACCCTGTGCATGTGCAAAAGTGCAGCTATATGTATCCACAGAGGTATGCACGGCACAAATACAAAAAAGCATACTTCTGCTATACCTCTCTTAGAGCTTCTGGGCTGAAGAGGACATGGATTTCCCTCTGTATTTGTCTGCTTTACACCACCTTCTTTGCACTGATTTGATTTGCTTAGAGTAAGAGGAAGACACAAACAGCACATGGGGTATGGAGGAAAATAAGCACTTGTCTTTACGTTTTGCCTATATATATATACCATTAGCTTCACACAAAGCATGACTCACTAGCAGCAGGTGTCCTGCTGTTATGTTAGGCTGATTAGTAACGATAGGCAGGGGGCTGCTCTCCCTAGATGGCATCCCCGAGGGAAGCTAAAAATAGTTCAGAGACTTCCAGCAAAGTAAAAGTATTTGTGGGCTTTGAACGAAGTCTGCTTCTGAAGGTAAGAATCGAAGCTGACCTGTTTAATCTGCCATTCCTTCTTTTTTTCTTTCTTTTTTTTTTTTTTTTTTTTTCCCCCCTATGTGAAGCTTGCCTTGGCAGTTGATTGGCAAATGTTATCTGGCACAAGTCTGGGAGTTTGGAATTATAAACAGTTGCTTTCCGTGTTTGTGGAATCAGGGTACGAATAGACCAGTTAAAAGAAATCAGTGTAACAGAGAGCCTTCAGCTGCGGCAGACAACAGAGGAATGTGTCTCTCCTAGAAATAGTTGCCTCTTTTTTTTTTTTTCTCTCTTTTTCCCCTCTCTCTCAGTTGTTAGAGAATCTGAACGGCATATGAGCAGTCACAGCATGTGACTCTGCTCCAAGTAGCAGGCAAGCTATGGCTGGTAGTTAACACCCACCATGCTACAAGTCCAGTAAGCAAAATTGCCTGCAAAGTTATTGTAGCAGCAGAATACAAAAAGAAAGGAATCGCTTGTATTTCCGAGACATGTACAGACCAGGGTGCTACATGCACTCCGTGGAAGTGCGGCTGAGGAGACTTTTCAGCCTTGCTGGTAAATGTCTGTGGATCTGTATACGCAGACGCACTGATAGGCAGACTGTTACCTAAAAGAAAAAATACCATTTCAGAGGAAAACTGTGGAGGGTAATTACATATGTGGGTGTGTGTATCTGCATGCACCCACATCTGCATGTACGCAGGGAGTTCGCGAGTTGCTGGACTGCAGAAAAGCCCCACAAGCCTCGCACTGAGCCACCACCTACGTGGCTTCGTGCAAACCAGAAATGGAGATGTAAGGGCTGAGTCTCACTTCTGAAAAATGAGATACAAGGGCTGCTCGTTACACCAGAATAACCTCATGGGCCGTGATGGATTTCCTCTGATTTTTTGAGTGGCATCACCAATATTGATAACAAGCGTGTGGAAAAATCCGACGGCCCCACACAGGGCACCTCTGAGAACAGCGGTGTGCGTCGCACACCCGTGTGAGCACATGCAGGCTCAGCCCTCCTGGAAAGCTGCCTTCTTGTCTTTGAAACCTCCCCTGACTCGAGCCCCGGTGGGTACAAATTTTCTGTGTGTGTCTCCTTCTCAGCTTGTGTTTAAGGCTGGTTTTGGCAAGTGAGTTCCAGAGGGGCCAGCATGCCCAGGGGCCCAGCTGCGGTGCTGCGAGGCGGCGATGGTAGAACTGTGATCATCGCGGGGCTCCCGCTGCCTGAGCTCCTGCGGGAGGTGTTGAGAGCCCATCAGTGGCCGTGCCTCCGACACCCGGGCTGTTGCTGGAATTAGCACTGATTCCCAGCTGGGCCAGTAATTCCCTTGGCCAGTACGGGGAAAGAGGGGAGACTAGCAAACGGCAGAAGCAATCTAATTTTAGCTTCCTGATGTTGGGCCAACTTCTGCTAACATCAGCGTCAACAGCAAAACGGACGTTAATTTGAGTGGGAAAAGGACTGAACCCAAATTAATATATGCTGGCCTGTGTAATTATCTTTATTGGCTGATAGGGAAGGAAGACCTTATTCACTCAATGCATTTCTATGGCTCCCTGGCTGCGCTCCAGTGATGCACCAGCCTCTGAGCAGACGGGCTGGGAGAGGGGGACGGGGATGCTGTATCCCTTCACAAGGGGCTTTGTCATCCCCAAATGATTCAATCCTGCTTATTTCAAACTGATGGGTAATGGAGTAACACCCACAAATACGGTGGGTAGGATTTAGCTCCAGGTGCTTGTGGAAAAACTTTTCCTGTCAAGTCCAAAGTTCAAAATCTTGATCCCTGTGAATGGCCATGGAGGAAAGCATGTAGGTTTGAGTCAGTGTTAAACATTGCATTTCTAGACTGGTAAAAAGAGCAAAAACTTAAGAAAATGGCTATGTGCTTAGAAGGGCAGCTTTGCTAAGTGGTAGGGATGGACATAAACTAAAGAGAAATCCTCTTTGGCAGCGTAGAGAATCTACTGGGGCTGGCAGTCTGAAACCTGCTCCATGATAATTGTTTTCTTCTCCGATTAACCAATGTATTGATTAGGGTAAGCAGAAAGGATCAGTCCCGATGGAGCTCTGCAGGGCATTTTACCATGCTGCTTAGTTCAAACGGTCACTGTTGATATTCCTGTGTTTGCCTCTGCTGAGCAAACTGGATATGACAGAAGACAATGTAATTTAGGGTTTTTTCCTCTTTCTGAAAATGAATTGCTACATGTGATTTCATATGCTCACGGTTGCATATTTATGGGGAGTCCCAAAATCTAATTTTCATTGTGCCGGCTCCTGTTTAGCACAGACTTAATTTTGCAACTTTTAAATAAATTCTCTTGACAAAATAATATTATGGCATACTGAAACGAAGCAGACATTTTAATAAAAACATGCTGAGTAATCAATTCTTCCTGAAAGCATCCATCAGTGTTACCTTTGTGGCAGCTAAACTACCAGTTAAAGTAAGCAATGAAGGCCCAAGATGGCACAGAAGTGTAAAGTTGTTCCTCACCCTTGTGTGGGCTCTCCAATGCTCTTGAATCTCCCTATTTGCTATGAGAGGGTACACAAATGCTTTGCAATTGAGAGGACTCTCTAGCTTGTTTGCTCCTTTAATAATAATTCATGACAAGGACATCAAGAAGCAAACCATACCAGGCAAGCTCATAGGAAGGAGGCCACCACGCTGAATGCTGTCAGTAATCTTCCTGCAAAGACTATAGTGATTCCTTGGGCCGGTCTCCTTTAGCTGGCCATCTGTTTTGCATTCCCTAGTGGTACTTCGGTTTGGATCTCTGGTTTGTTTGTCATTTCAGTCTCCCACTTTATTATTTCCAGAGCCAAGTGAACCGCTGCCAATGCCAATGCAATGAGATTGCATTGTGAGCTTTGCGACATGGTATACTTCTTTTTTTTTTTTTTTATCTTGAAGCCTCAGCTCCTGGAATTGGTTGATTATGTTAGAATCCCAGCATTCATTTGAAAAAAAAAAAAGAGAGAAAGAAGAAAAAAAAAGAGAGAAAGAAAAAAAAAAAAAAAAGACTGGATCTCTGCTCCTCATGAACTAGGGAAAAAAAGCTTGGAAAAAAAAAGTATCCCTGCAGACTTAGTAATCGCAAGCCAAATAAAAAGAGGCTTTTTTTTCCCCCAACATCAGACTGTTTTACAGACAATCAAACTATTTCTGAGTCTCTCGCTCACAGTTTTTGGGTGCTGGCAAACCTGAGCAGCAGCTGTTCATTTCTAAAGGCGGGGAAAATAAGTAGAGTCATCTCTAACAGGAAAAGTTACTTTATCTTTGCCTCCGCTGCCTTTTCCTCTGCCCCTGCCCCCCACTCCTGCCTCTGGTCAGTACAGCACAGGGGACCCATTGCAACTGCTTGAAGAACAGCTTACATCCCAGTAAGTCCAGTGAGAAATGGGGGGACAGGAGTTTGTGTTAACCAGAACCGTGATTCCCTCGAGGTCAGGAGCAGCAGCTGCTGCTGTCACTGACCCCATAACTTTAAATAATCTTAGCTATGGCCGTACGGCATCTGTGCGCTCGTGGCACATCTGAAATGTGATTAGGGCTTGCCCAGTCCGGGAGTGGAGACTGTCACTCTTTCCCCAGCTCGGGGATATATTTGGGATGCAATTACTAGAGCTGGGAAGTGTCCATCGTTTGTATTTCAGTTTGCCTGGTATACTCTTTTCTTACTTTTATTTTTCTGTGGGAAAACAGATGACACTTAAGACTGATTTTAACAAAATATGTTTGTTGGTCTGGATTTTTCATCGCTCTGGGCTGGGGCCTTAGGGAAACATATTTGCTTTTATTGCTTTTTCCGGTAACTAAATGGAATTAGCATTCCCTGCCATCACTGGCCAACTGGATCCAGTGCACAGTGCAAATCAGTGCAAACGAAGGACAACAACTCTCATGAATTTGCAGGAGGGAAGAATTAAAAATAAAAAGAATAATAAAAAAGAAGATGGGGGGCCATAGGTTAAATTTGTTGCTGGCCTGACTTGATGAAATTTGTGGTGCTTGATACTTCCCAATTTTGCTGATGTGCTTTTATTTTCTCTTGGTCTGCCAAACTTCTTCAGTACTTTCACTTTTTTTTGTAGCTGGAGATGAGATGAACACAGAAATTTTCCATATAGCCTACAAGAAGTAGAAGGAGCGCATGGATAGAGGCGTGTGTATAGGGCAGGACCTTTGTGCAACGTCCATGCACTGCTCAAATGCACTCGTCGTCGTTTGCGAGCTTTTTTAGATGGGCAAGAAACCAACTTCACTAGGCCTTCAACCCGTGTGATACTGAGATGGAAAAAAGAAAATTCTTGCTCATTAACCAGTTTTTTTTATACTTCATTTAATTTTATCTAGTCCTGTTTTAGTGATAGTGAGGTTCAGTGGCACGGTGGCAACTCAGTGAATCACAAAGTACAAGACCCCAACCAAGTCTTGATAAACTCTTGTAAGAATCAAATTTATATTCTGCCAATAATGTCCTTTATAGTCTAGTAGTAACAGCTCAATTAAACTGACAGAAGCAATCCCTCTGTTTTGTGTATCCATGCTGCTGTTCAAGTTGTTCTGGCGTTCATCGCTAATCATTCCTCTTCCTCAGAAAAGAAGAAAGCCCACGTCCTTAACGTGGAGAGAGGGAAGGAGATCTGAAACCAGATAACGTCTTCAGCTTAGGTTTTGCTTTTTAACTGGAGCCCCTGCTTAATGTCATTTAGTTGGGTACTGATTTCACAGACCTCCATTGAACTCAAACCTGGCACGTTATTGGAATTTTAAGGAAAGTGAGGGGCCTGGGCTCACAGCCAGGAGGGAAGAGCAGCAAGCAAGCATGGGATGGACAAGTTCTCCATGAATACAAGTATAACCTGCCCTGGGAAACTGCAGTTAATGAGTTTATTGCAAACTCTTTCGATGTGCTACCTTGACCCTTAGCTCCAGAATGAAATGTGGAAGGAAAGCATTCATTGCCATCCAGTAAAACCAAAGCATTTGCATATAGTGGCAAAACAACCATGTTTTGGAGTTAGAAAAAACCATTTCCACTGATCCCATCTTGAACACGTGAAACTCAAAGGGAAAGTGAGCCATGTTGCTACTGAAGCCTTTGTACCACACGCTGGGTAGCTGTGTGCCTGCTGCCCCGGTGATGCTTTGCAGGTTGGGCACTCAGGGACCAGCTAGGCCTAAGGGCTGGGATGCTGGGGGTATTTCAGTGCAGCCAGAAGCAGGGGAGGCTACACAGGATTAAAGGAACAATAACCCTTGCTTCCCTGATTTTTGCTGGATCCTTTGGAAAAGCTGCACTGGCTTATCTTAACCCTCCGAAGAGCAGCAGGGAAGGATGGCTCTGGACATGCCCTCCTGTGCCAGCCGTGCCCAGGTCGGGTCCGATCAGGTCCGGGGGTGATACATGGAGAGTGTGTGCTGCACATGGTGGCTGCTGCAGCCTGCCCCCCCCAGGCCATCAGCTTCGCCCCCCCCCCCCCCGGCCACCTCCTTGGACAGAGAGGCTGCTTGGCTGCTGGCTACAGTCTCCTTTCCTAAAAGGCTTTGGTAGGGAGAGGGATGGGGGAAAGGAGGAGGGGAAAAAGAAATAAAAAGAAGAGGAAGGGGGAAGACGTGGGGGGAAAGGAAGGAGGCGATGGAAAAAGGGAGGGGAAAAGGGGGTCAGAAAAAGGGGGATGGGCAATGGGAGGGAATGGCGAAAAGAGAGACGGGGGAAAATGAGGAAACGGGAGAAAAGGGGGGTGAAGGGGAAAGAAAGCAGGGGGAGAGGAGGAAAAGACGACGGCACCCGCGGCGAGCGGAGCCGCTCCCGGGGCTGGCGGAGGCGCGGGCGGGGCGGGGCGGGCGCAGCCGGTCCGGTCTCGTCCCCGCCCCTCATTCCCCCCCCGCCGCCGGGGCCGGGGCGCCGCGGCCGGCCCCGCGGGGATGCCCGGCTCCCGGCTCTGCCCTGCCCGGCTCCCGGCTCTGCCCGGCTCCCGGCTCTGCCCGGCTCCCGGCTCTGCCCCGCCCGGCCCCGTTGGGGGGGTCTGGCCGGAGCTGCCCATCGCAGGGCGCCGCGGCCCTTGGGCACCCCGGGTGCGGGTCGCGATGCCCCCGCGCGTCCCTCCCGCGCAGCGCCGTGGCTCCGCGTTTGCGTTCCTGGGGGGGCAAAGTTGCTCTTTGCAGCGGGAGGATGCTGCCTGCCCCCGGAGGAAGGCTCGGCCGCGCTTTGCGGGGGGGGGTGCGCTGCGTCTGGGGGCGGGGGCGGGCGGAGAAACGCGCGGGGGCTGCGGAGAAGGGGACGGAGGGGGGCGGGATTCGGCAGCACCTCGGGAGCAGCGGGTGAAAACGGGCGAAATCTGGCTGAATGGGGAAAAAGCGGTGGCAGCGCCCGGCCGGGTGAGGGATGCGGCTGGGTTACCCGGGCGGGTACCGGGGGCTGCGGCCGGGAGAGCGGCCAACAGGTGCGGCCGCCCCGGTCCCGGGGGAGGCGGCCCCGGCCCGCTCCCGCGGAGCTGCTGCCGTGGGTCGGGGCCGCGGCCGGGTGCTGGGCAGCCGCGCTGGACCGCGCCGAGCTGAAGCCCGGGCTGCGGAGCGCGGCTTGGGCTTTGCTGCGGGAGCTCTTGGAGGTGCAAACTTCTGGGTGCGAGATCCTGCTTATGCGAGGGGCTAGAGCTCAAGTGTGCCCTGCTTTGATTGCTATTTTTTTTCCTCTTGGGAAAATGTATCCAGTAACAAAAACTTTCTAAGAAAAGTAATGGATTTTCAACGAGAAGCTTCTTTCCCTAAGTCTTACAGAATTTCACAGGCTTGTTGGTTGTATTGATGATATACTTAATTTCCTGGTGGTCTTCTTAGGGAGTAGCTACTGCAGAAGATGCGTTTTGGTCTGCAGCGTTAAGATTGTTCATTGAAGTGTCTTTGCTTTAGCGTTTGTGAATTTCAGATATAATATGTAAAAGGCAAGAAGAAAAAAGTCAACTAGGAATATACTTCAGACCATGAAAGGATATAAAGCCCATGGATCCAAGTATTCCCTGGTAACTTTTGAAACAGCTTCTACCTAGAGAGTGATCCATGTTTTTCAAGGGGAGAGAGGATGGGTGAAATTGAATTGTCCAAATTAAGTCAAAATGAATTGCTTCATATTCAGAGGGGTTGATAAATGAACCATTAAATCAACACTTGCATAGTGTCTCATTGGGAAGAAAAATGAACAACTCTCAGTTGTGTGCTGGGCAGAATAGGTCAGCCGGTGACGTTACTACATTAGTGTGCTGAACAGAGTCCTGCTGCGAACACATCTATTTGCTTGTGACATTACATAGGCATGGGAACGAGCTCTCAGGCCCTGTCCTTGGAGGAGCAGCATCTGCTGTAAATGAACGTAATCATCCCAGCTTCATCTGAAAGGAGAGAAATTTTGGTTATATTTCATTTGGCATAAATTAACGTAATTCCCTTGACTTCTCACGTTGATGTATATCTGTTGAGAACCTACTCCTGTATTTCAACTACTTTTTTTTTTTCCTGAGGAAGAGCTATATTTTGAATGCCAGTTTGGGGTAAAAATATCCTGATAAATGGAAAAATAAGAGTCATCCTTTTGAAACAAGTCAGACAAGATTCCTTCTAGTAAAAGCTCTTGTGAGAGCATTTCCTCTCAGTAAAACAGTGCGTGAACTTTGCTTCTAGACCTTTTGATTAGTGTAGGTACAGCTGTCGCAATATTCTGGTTGCCACTGAAAAATTATGGTTGCCTTTGCCCATTAAGTCCTTGAAATTCTTGTGTTGGAGTGCACCGAGGGTGTTGACTCTGTCCATATTGTGCCTTCTGGAGACTTCTAACACTTTGAGGAAACATTGATCGTGTGCCCCTGATGTTTTTCATTTGCACCTCTTTGCTTTTGCAGGTAACTTACAATAGCTAATTTTGCTTAAAGCTTTTAAAACTTAAGAAGTGACAGCTCTTTTGTTTTGTGCATTCAAACTGAGTCTTACAAAGAGGAAATCATGGAGATACCTTTTTTTTTTTTCTTTAAAAAAAAAAAAATGCTCAGGGAAACAGCTAATCCAGGCTCCAGATGAAGGTGGGTGTCTAAATTGACTCATGACTTTAGAAAGCTCCTTGCCCACATTTTGTTTGGCCGAGAGAGGGTCTGCATGCAAACCTTCAGGTGGGCAGGGTCATTTATTCAGGTGTTTATAATTATATAGAAGTGTGTTAGGTAATGTGGTCTGTTGCTCTTTATTTAACGTGATGTGTGTGGATGCAATACGCGTGCCCTCATCCTCTAGGGTTATCTAGGGATGGGTTATTAGGTGGGTGCAGTGGAAGTTGCGTGAACGAGTAAGGAGCTTTGTATCATCTGTGATGAGGCAGATGGACCAGGAGGTGTGTTTCCCTCACCAGGGAGGAGGTTCTGGATCTGGAAATGCCTTTAGGTGGTGTCTGATGGTGATGTGCGTTTTTCAAACATTTTGCTGTTCTTAAGGGCCGGGGTAGCTGCAGGTATTTTTCTGCACCGGCAATGTCTGGTTGGGCTGGTCTTCATTTGCTTCTAACCATCCTCAAGAATAAAAGAAGTAAAAAGTTTTTTCTGCAAACTGACCGTGCCTCGTGAGGTTATCCTGCTGCTTCTGTTTCCTTGCTTGCTATTTTTCTTTGAAATCATAATGCATTTCTTTAGTTCTTTATCAAAAGACTTGAACTCAAGCTTGCTGGGAAATGGTCACTCTATGCTGAGAAAGTGCTGGCATCTTATTGACTTATTTTGGGAATACTGGAGAAAAATATAAAAGATTCACTTGCATTGATTAAAACCTCCAGGGCAATCTTCTAACACTGCAGTTCTCTAGGTGAAAAATTAACTTACTCCATTGTCTACTCCTGCTTTTATTTCATTTGTGAGAATCCCAGGCTCTGTTATCAGTTTACATCGAGTCCCTTAGGTGTGCTTGAAGCTGAAAGCATCTCGGCCTAAAAGCTCACACACACTGTCACCCTCGGAGTCCATTTGTCTCCAGCCACCAGCAGATATGCCTTGATACTGTCGGCCCCCAGAATCCTCACGGAGGCAGGATTTGCGCTAGCCCATGGTTCTTCACCCAGCAAATGTTTCCTGAGTGATTGTCAAAAAATAGTTAACATCTACCTCAGTGCTTTTCCAGAGTTTTTAGCAAGATGGCCCTTCAGGTGTAGCTTAATGACAAACTTTGATTTATGAGGTAACTGAAAATGTTTGAATTTGTGTATCTGGAGTGAAAGCATAGGAACTTTCTGCATTTCATCTGCAGCTTTCCAGCACAACATGCAGCTAACAACTTGTCTCTCATTGATTTTAGAAAGAGATTTTTGCTGAATATGCTTGGAGTAGTTTGAAAACGTTAACTTTGGGGGAGGGGAGGCAGTAAGTTACTAGATGCAGTAAAGAACTTTGCAGTGTCTTTTTCAATAACCTTGAAAAATCTTATGTCTTAACTACTTTTTACACGCTCCTCCTCCCTGGTTTTAAGATGGATCCTACGGGAAAGCTGGTATTTTTTCTCAGTTTGGCGCTAAATATTGAAAAGAAACAAACGACTGCTTTTCCCAGCCCACCGATCAAGGGCTGGTCTAAGTATGACTCGTGTATCTGTGCACTTTCCCTGTGAATTCTCCACTTTCTTACCCTCTACCTTGGTCAGCTGTGCTCAGTAACAGCTCACCTGGCCGTGGATTGTATCCAACTTTTTCTGAAATGGTTCAGAAGGATCCCATTGAAGTTAGTAGGCACTGGGACATGCTTGAAATCTTGCCATTCAGGTGTCAAGCCTCTTCTTTTTTTTTTTTTTCTTTTATTCTACACCCCCCCACCCCTCCAAATTCTGATATATTTTTAGCTGCTGTTCTGTTGCATGTGAGTACAGGCAGTGAAAATGGATGCGTGGTTGGTTTATTTTAGAGTTTCTTAGCCTTTGAAAAACAGGGGATCTTGCTTTTCACTAAAGATGGAGCACCAGGGTGATTATCTGCTCCTCCGCTTAGCAAGGGAGGATGCTGGTTCCTCATGGAGGTGAAAACTTTGTAAAATCTCAACATTGCCACTCGGTTTAGCCAGAGAATCTGATATGGGCGCTGGGGTTTTGTTATTTTTATTTTTTAATTTAATGATGGTTTTAAGAATCTGGTGCTGCACACAAAGCTCCCTGAATCTAGTGCACTGTAAGATGGCCAGCTGGTGGTGTTGGGTTATGGTAATATTCCCATTACTGCCCCTCTTCGTCCTGAGGGAGCGGTGGGGTTTGTCAGGCTGGGTGTTGGAGAACTGCTGTAAGTGCAGAAGGGCAGTGCTGGGACCACATCCAGGGAGGTGGTGTCTGTTGCTGGGACGAGCCAAGATCTGGGATCACCCCAGCAGCTGGAATGTTGGCGTAGTGGTTTTATCCGTTCCTTGTATGGAAGACGTGAGCAATAAGACAGGCTCGTTTCTTCTTTTGGAAATGTGGCAACTGGGGGTAACCATTTAGTTAAAATGTTTCCTGCCTTCTCTGGAGGTTTGTCTCATTTATAGCTGTTGTTGGCCACCAGCTGGTGTACTGGTTTCGATGTGTGAGCAGGTGCTTGCTCCAGCCCAGGCACTGCTCTGCAGACCTGCGCTGGACCCGGACTGAAGCCACGGTGGCTGGTGTGGTGTGCGTCTCTGTGGGTGCGGTGGGAGTGCAGGGCCAAGCAGGTCTCCATGGCCATTTTCCCTTTTTTCTGATGTTAGCCTGAGAAACAAAGTTTGTTCCCTTGCAATACTGATGCGACTCAAAGACCTCTTGCTGCAAGGCAGCTCCGTTATTCTCTGTAGTGCTTGGACTGCTCAGCAGAGGGAGAACAGACCGTATCGCACAAGGCTCCCGAAAATGCCAGCAGCCAGAGCCACATCGCTCCGACTGACTGACAGTCAGGGAAAGGAGTCCCAAAGCCTCCCTCCCTGCTTGATTTTTTTTTTTTTTTTTCCTTTTCTTGTTTTAAAGCTCAGAGCTAAGCTGTGATTTTTCACCTCTTGATCAGAAGTAGCTGCCTCAATCTGGAGACTAATGGGCTATTTCAGATGGCAGAGTAGGTGGCTGTGCTAGAAAAGATGTGTCCAAATCCAAGACGCTGCATGCCTGAAAACTCTTGTACATCCAAGTGCTTCCTAAATATTCGGGAGCTTTCCTGAGTATTTAGGAAGAAATGCTGAAGTTGGCCTTTAGTGACTGAAGCTTTACCGCACATCCAGAGATAAACAAAACAGAGGAACCAAAGCCAAAACCAAACCCCTTGAATTAGCTGAAATTCAAGCAGCAAGTAATCCACATAACTCATCTCCAGGCCAGATCTTTAGCTGCCGTCAATCAGCCTGGCTCCATTGACTTCCCCGGCACTGTGCCGGTTGTGCCACTAGCTGGAGGGCTCGCCTGCTGGGGTTTTTGGGGAGAAAGTTTGAGCAAAAGATTGTCGCTGAGGTTTTTTTCATTTGAGATTTTTGAGGATGGGAAAGGTATTTGGTTAAAGAGTAAAATCTGTGCTCAGGCAAAGAGACAGTATGGTTCAGCAGAGGTTTGCTCCCCTGTAGCATAGTGTGCGGAAATCCAGGAAAATTAGATGTTTGTCTTTTGTCAGAGATGTCCATTTAATGTGATAAGAAAACGGCTGTTAAAACGCTGCTAGATAAAAGCAAGATGATAAGCATGAAGGAGAAAAAAAAAGATGGGAAGTTCCTGCAATTGGGTGGAAGAAGGCAGTGCTGTGAAGAACCGGCTCGCTCCCCATCTGCCACCGATCCAGCAGGTGATGGGGTCTGCTTGAGCAGGGATGTATTCCTCTGGGCGGGGAGTATCAGTGCTCTTACACCACATAAATCAATGAGGGGCCATTTACCAAGGCTTCTAACAGGTGGGACAAATTAAGCTACTTACCCCGGCAGCATGAGGCAGTTTTAAGTAGAGTGAGGCTCCAAACGCTCTCCCCTGCTTGATCAAAGGGCAGGACCTGACTCTGCATGGGATGCTTTCTAAATGAGTGGAAGTGTTCTTTTGAAGCATGAGCTGAGAATCTGTGGAGGATGATGATAAGGGTCTTACCCCCCCTTTAGACAGGGAATTGTGCCCAGCTGGCAAGTGTTGTGCTTGCCAGTTGTGCTTGCTTGATGAGAATGTGCTACTCGGAAAGCAAAAAGAGCATCGTTTGGAGGTTGCCTGTGAGCCAGGGATGGAAGTCAGCTTCCCAGGGAAGTCTCTCCTGTCTTCTGCGCTGGCTTACAAAACCAAATTCAAACCAGATCCAGCCCTGAGTTTGCTGTCAAATTCTTACCTGCCCTGCAAACTGGTTATGAAGAGTCTCTATTTCCATTCCTGCCTCCAGATACAGCTGGCTCTGCTGCAGTGTGAGCACCAACCTCCGTCCTTGCTTCCAGCCCGGCTCTGCCAGGTCCTTCCCAGTGCACAAACTGCCTGTATCGCCTTCGGGTACCGGCTGTGCTCTGCTAGGAGCTGGTGGTGTGGGTGATCATATCGAGCTGATGCTATTAACAGCAGGAGAAACACCTCTCTCCTGAGGAGAGTTCATCTCTGCTGGATAATGAGCTCCGTTTCACTCAGGACTGAATTGCTGCTATATGGATCACAGCAAAGCACAAATGAGGATGCAGCGCTGGGCACTTCCTACGGCCTCTCTTATACATAGCAAATAGCTAATTAAATGAGAGCTGGTTTGGGCTATTGGATGGCTGCTAGCCTGACTTCTTGTAGAAGAATCTTGTGCAGTTTTTTTCTTGCTCCAGTAACTTTGAAGTCTTTCAGAACTGTGCGTTGCAGCAAACTCCAGCTTTTATTCTGACTTTTGGAGTGTTGCAAGTGTGACATCTGAAGAGTGGAGTTGGGGAGTAAAGGTTCAGCCATACTGAGAGTTTTCCATGCATATGTACAAAATGCATAGTTGTGTTGTGGGCTATGAGAGCCTTCCCGTGACTTAAAAAATAACCTGTGAATCTCTCTGTTTATATATATATGAATTACAAAATTGTTTATGCAGAAAGCTTAAAGTTTTTTGAGTGTCAGCATGGGCAGCCTTGCTCTTCTTGCAACTTATTTGATGGATATAAACAGGATGTAAGTGGATTTTCTACTTTATGCTATCTGTCTGAAGGACTGGAGGATCAAATTCAGTGTTGTTGCTGTCCCACTCAGGTAAAACAGTAACTCTGAATTTTAGCAGTTCTATATTATCAAGTTTATGGACATCCCAACTTTCAAATTTCATGTTTTAGTATACACGACTTCTCAAAGAAGTGAATCCAAAATAAACTTTTGAGCAAGAATTGTACCTTATTTAACCTGACTACTTCTTCATTTGTTCCAGTAAGACCAAAGAAGAATCATAGCCCTTGCAGAGTACAGCTCAGTTTTCTGCTTACACGTTGGTCCTGAATAGCTGAGTTATTTGGCAGCTTCGTTCCCAGCGCTTGCACTAGCATTTTGTAGAAAATCATTAGCTGCATTACTGTTTTGGTACAGGCACTGGGAAACACGCTTCTGTCTGGCCCTTAACAGGGTGTGCTCTAAAAGGCTTGCCTTGCATGTTCTGAAACATGATTCATTTTGGGGGGGTAATGATGAAACTGCAGCACTTTGATGATAGGCTGATTATTTTACGCTCTGCCAGAAATGGATACTTAAAAGGAGAGATTAGAGCTGAATGAGGTATTCAAGAGCGAGTTATAGGTTTGAGTTAGCGAATAGGGAAGAGGCCAATCCTACTGCCACGGGTGTCAATGAAAATACTGGGAGCGGAGTCAAGCGAGCAGTAATTAATCACCAACAGATGACGATTTTTGAAGGTGTGAATAAAAGATTTGATGTATTGGTTGAATTATCTGAAAAAACAAATCTGTTGGATATCCTTCTTTTCTGTTGGATATCCTTCTTTTATACTGTTCTTTTTGTTCCCCTCCTTTCTGTTGGACTTCAGCAGCGGAGCTCTTCGGCTGTGGAGCAGCAAGCGGGTTAAATCCCTCTGCCCAGGCTGCCATCTCTTTGGCAGTTATGGCACGGACCCCTATGCAGGCTGCTGTTATGTGCTGTTACAAGTTTTAATTTCACACTTCGAAAATAATTTTGAAATTGGGCATTTTATTTACAGGTTTAGACAAAAAGCACCTACACCACCAATTCCTGGCTGTCGCAGTAATGACATTTTCTGTTAACATGTGTTTCCTGAAAGAGCTTTGTGAAGTCAGAGATGAATAATTTTAAGTATCCTATTTAACAATCTTCTTATTACTGATGTGGAGGATGTTATAGCTGAGTCAGAAATAGAAAGGTATTGCAGTTCAGAGCTTGGAGGAGGGCAGCAGCGTGTATGCGTTGTACAGCCAGTGTGTCCTGGTGGGGGGTGTGGGTGTGTGTGTCTCCTCATGGTGTTGTCCCAGACCGAGACCCCCTTTGGCATGCCACCACCCTGCGATGTGCTCGCTTACAGGCTTTGCCGTGACCCTGTCATGTTCCTCTGCCATGCCTTCCCGCTCCTTCGTCCAGGGCTGATCTTGTGCCTCCCAGTTAGATGACTTCTAATCATGCTTTATCCTTTGGTAGCTTTGCTGCTTGGAAGACCCAAACGTCTCCTTTTGTGGGGGCTTGGGAGTTCACAGCTTGTTCCTTGGTTCCCCCCTGAGCTTTCAAGCCAGCTTGGACCTGCACCTTCGGGCTACAACAGCATAAACTGTCTAACGGGCTCAGGGTGGTCTAACCCAACCTGCCTATAATACATGGTACTTTAGATGCCTGTCTGTTCAGTGCTGTGTTTAGTACTTCCTATGCACACCTACATATACAAAACTTGCTTTTTCTCATAGCATGTAGAGGGGAAAAAAAATAAAAGGTGCAGCTTTTCAGATGGAAATAGAAAATAGTGTTGGGCTGAACTTGGCCCTGTCCTTTTGGGATGGGAGATGGCGTAGGTGACTCTGGAGGGTTTTTTCTTTTCTAATTTACGAGGCAGCTTGAATCTAATCTACTCCATAATTTCAAGCCTCATACAATATTTCCCACTTGTTACCCTAATAAGACCACAGGTAAAATTTTATGGCACATTGTAAGCCAAACGGTTAACTGCTTATTAAATATCTTTGCTTCCAGGGCAGATGGAAATGAGAAGTGTCTCTTACAAATGGCAGTCCAGTTAATACAATTTATCTAAACATGCTCTGACTTATTCTACTAACACTTCACAAGAAAGTAGAAATTGTTCTTACTATTTCTAAGGCTTTTCACTGGTTAGGAAGAATTTTGCTCTTCTAATCCACCACAGTTGCATGTCTTTGCATGTTTCCTTTTCAAGATGGGATAACCAGAAATGTATGCATTTTTAAGATGCAGATAAATGAGTTTATTTTGTTCTCTAATGGTATTTTGTATTTCAGTCTTGATATCTTTCCCAAAAAGTTCTGAAATGATTTGCCTTTTTTTGGTTGCTGCTGAGCTGATGTTCCCAGAAAATTGTCTGTAATAACTACATCTCTTTTCTGCATTAGAACAGTTAATTTGGAACCCGTCAGTCTGTGTGGACTCCTTTTTTTTTTTTTTTTTCCAGTGCAATATTTTGCATTTATTAACATTTAATTTACTCTGTCATTTTGCTGTCCAAGCATAGCGTCTTGAGACTCTTCTGCAGCTTTCATGTCAGTTACTAATTTTGCCTACTTTTACTCATTCTGTTTTGGCAGTGGGGTTTGGCACTTCAGTACCTCCCTTGCGCCTTCTCAGACCATCAGTGGGTATATGGACCGGTACAGGTCTCAGCAGGGATGTGGAGATGATGCGTTAACAGCTTCCCATCATCATGACAAATTTCTTCCCTTTATTTCTGTTTGTTTGGGGCTTTTTTTTTTGTAGTTGTTGATCCTTAAGATGCCCATTCTTTCCATCCCACCGTAGCCTACCTTTTTTTAAGGCTCTTTTTAAGATCCTTTGAGACTCTTTGCTGAGGGGTTTGAGAAAAGCTGCACGTGCTGCAGCAGCTACCTGCGTGTCCAGGCATACCTTGTCACCTTAGTCGTGTGCTTCTTAACCCCTTCAGGGAATTCCGACAGATTTGTTGTGCATGACTGTTGTCTGCAAACCCCCTGACTCTTCCCAAGATTCTAATGTGCCCGCTGATTCTATTTATTATATTTTCTATCTGATTCTATCTATATTTTCTTGTATTGAAGTTAAACTCAGTGGTCTGTATCTTGGAACATTAGGCTTTTTTACAAAGTGTTCAGCTGCAGAAAGCCAATGAAAGAAGTGGGATATGTTTTACCTAATATTTTGTGGATATTGTGGGGTTGGTTTTTTTTGTCTTATTCTGAGCTGGAACATTCCAGCTTTGTTCAGAGTTGTGGGGTCGGAATTAGAAATGATGAAAAGGGTGTGTCTGCATCACTGGTTCGTCACCGTGGTGTTGCCATGTTACACTGCGTGATGCTGACAAATTTCACCAGGAAAATTTTCAACCTGGTGCCCTGAGGTGTACAAGATGAGTTTTTATCAATGGTAATAAGCTTTAATGTATTTATTGCAAGGAATAAATCCAACACTAACTCTGAATAATAACGGACTGAAACCAAATGTGTTACAGTTTTAAGCCATTCTTGTATATACAAATATTAAGATATAGGGCTGTCTGCATGCCCAGCAAAGGAGCCTTAACGAGTGTTTCGAGTTTTAAAAGTTCCAGAAATAAAACTTACAAGTCAGGAAAAGTTGTTACTTTTTATTTTACTCTCTACATCTCTGTTCATTGCTTTACAAAACTCTAACAGAATACCAGTGCTGCAGGCTTCTGATGCCAGCATTTGGCACTAGCCTTGTACTGTAACTCTGTTTTACGGAAAATTTAATGTGAGACGCTTACCTATGTTCTTAGCAGGAGAATCTGAAAAATATATATGAAGCTCTGTAATGAAAAGCAGTGGGAGAAAACGACAGTCCTTGGAAATACTGACCTAGGAAAGGGCTGGCTGACATTCCCGAATCCTTCTGGTTTGTGCTGTTGGTCTCTCCAGAAGCACCAGGTCATGGTGGGTACGTGCTCCTTGTGACCTTTTGTGCCAAGGCTAATAGAGCTATCAAACCTCTCTGCTGTAGCAGCAGAAAGCTTTTACTCGCTAAATTGTCATCTTGTTCACTGAAGGGTGGGGGAAGTCTCGTCCAGAGGTTACAGAACCATCAAGGTGTAAATCAGCACGGTCTCCAAATTTTCTCTTGTCAAGAATTTTCTCTCTGGTCCGCAATGGTGACCTTGCATTAAAAAGGGGCATTTGTGGTAGAAGTACAATACTGTGCTCTTAATAATGAGACCTGGGCTACCTGTTTTCGCAGTAAGCGGATTTTTAAGAGACTCATGTAATAGCCTCAAAAACTTGTGATAAAACTGAAACAGCCAGTCAGTGGATGAATTCCACATAAAATTAGATGATAATGCCACTTAAATTTGTTGTTCTTCCTTCCATTATTTCTGTGATTTGCTGTGCCTCAATTGCACTCCTGCAGTTAGAAGCAAAGCAGCTTTTGTCTTTGACGGAGCAGCCGCGATCTCAGTTGTGAGCCTTCTTGGGGCTGAAAGAACCAAAATTTCCACAGTTCTGGACATTTGGTCCAAAAAAGGCAGAGCCCTGAATGCGACAGTAACTCGATGTGTTCTTCAGCATTGCTCTTGGTGGCAGGACTAGAGTTTCCAAATGCAAACTGACCACGTTGCTGTCCTTTTGCTGTCCCCCCAAAAAACTGGGAGCGCTGGCTCTGGGCACTCCTCGCTATGCCGGGTCGCTGCCGGTGCAGCTCAAGCAGCCCAGTGGCATTGCTCATCATGTCTTACAGCACCTGAGAGGCAAGCCTCAGTGTTCTCCAAATGGGTGGCCGCTCCATGGAGCATCTTCCCAATCACAGATGGTGGCAAGAAAAGATAGTTTCTTTCCACACATCTCTCTTACTAAGTTCCTTGAGCTTTCTCATGTTTGCACTCCTGCTTTTCCTCAGCACCTTAGTGTTTTAAATGAATTCCTAAAGACAGCTAGATGGAAAGAAAGTTAACAAGAGGCCATTGTGGATCACAGCAAGTTTAACTGAGCTCATGGCACAGATGAACCTGCAATCGTCAGCACGCTTTTTAGGCCTCCGGCCAGCCAATGTTCATCTGCTCCATTTAATTGCAGAGCTAAGTGCTTGTCCTTATGCTGTACATCATGATACCCCATACAGGTGACCACTAGTTCTGTTGGCCCCTTGTACTCGGGGGTGGAAATACTTCGTGCAGATGGAAATCAGGCCTGAAGTGTGACACATTCTTGAATGAGGTCAGTTAGAAACACATTTCAGAGGAACAACAGTAGGTGACTCGCCTGCTTCTGAGGAGGTCTCGAGCTCTGTGGAAGCTGAGAGGAAAGAGGACTGACCTGTTACTCTGCTCGCAGAGATTGAGAGAGCCCACTTTGGGTGGGCAGGGTTGCTTGTCCAGTGGATTCATGGTGCTTAACCCTTGCTGGTGCTGCAGTGACTTGGAAGAGGGATAGGTCCCAGGACATTGGCATTTCTTTGTGTTGAAGAAACCATCCAGCTTCACTGCATCAGCCTTGAGATGGCAGACTGAAAAGTTTAAATGTTTCACTGGGGAGAAATCACTGAACTCTTATTCCCATCATTGAAATGGCTTGATTTCCCATTTTGAAATAGGTGTGCAGGGCTCAACGGCCATGTGTGCTTGTGTTTGCTTGTTCCAGGCTGCACTGCCCAGCTGTGGGCAGGGCTGGGACAGTGCCCTGGCAGCTGCCGTGGTGCGAGGTGTGTAGGACGGGAGCTGCGTCTCCAAGGTGCTGCACAAACGTGCACCGCGTGCCAGCTGCTGGAGGGTGCCTTCCATCACCTCCGATCTCGCCGGGTTTCATTGCACTTGTATAAACAACAAAATCACTGCATCGGGTTTTTATGCAGCAGGGCTGATATTGGCAGTGGTACCTTGTTAAAATGAAGGACTGTCTGTCTTATTACAGATAATGTGAGACCAACCTGCATTTTCTGCTTTCTGACAATATACTGTACCAGATAACGTCCAGTGAGAGTTATGTGCAAGTTCAGTCACTTTAATACTGTTTTTCAAGAACTGCTGTGCTTAAGAGAGTTTTTGTTAGCAGAGAGGTGAGAGTTTGGTGTTTGCTTGCTTGCTTTTTAAGTTGTACAATAATGGAAGAGTTGTTTCAAAGGATAGACGTGCCAAGGACAGAAACAAGGGATTATGAAATTTATCTGCAAAAACGTCATCAATGTGATTTGCATCGCCAATATCTTTAAAGCAACTTCTGTGGTTTTGTTTGCACACGTCCTGTTGGCATGAAGTTTGCTCTGTCCAAGTTTATGGCAAAGATGCATCTCTTCCTATACCTATATTAAATTTGGAGGCTAAAATATCAAGTATATGAATATATCATGCTGCAGATAGTAAATTTTTATGGTGAGCTTGTAGGTGGTACAGAGTATTGTGGACTTTAGTTACGGCATCGCCTTCTCCAAACATGAGAGAAAACTCTTGAGATGGTTGTCACTACAGTTAAGCAAAAAAATTAAAAGCAGTATTAGGTGTCTAAATCCCCATAGTGTTAACTGAAAATTAGATGGCCAATAGCTGTAGTCACATCCAAGTTCAGGTATCTAATTTGGGGGTGTCAAGGGTACACACAGTCACTAGAGCCTCCACAGGGTGATTCAAAGCTCTGAATTTAGAGCCTGATTCTCTCCTCGTGAGTATGTGAGGAATTGAAATTCCTTGCTTGGATGTTTAGACTGGCTGCCTAGATTGAATTGATTCTTCCATCTCTTCTCTCTGCTTGCCTTTTGCATCTTCAGAAACACTGTTTGCTTCTTCCTTTCTCTCTCTCTTTATTTTTTCTTCTTGAAAATTATCCAGAATTAGTTAGTGATAATGGATATGGATAATGGATTCAAGTGATGGAAGATCTACCTAAGAAAACTGAAGATAGAAACACTTTCCTCTTTATTGAAAAATTGCATCTTGTTTCCATTTTGAGCCTTGGTGGATCTGGCTTTGATTTCCAGACACTGGAACTCTGGTAGGTGAGGAAGCCCCATGGTAGGGGATGTACTTTGCATGTGCAGGAATTAATCAACTGTAATTAGGCTCCTTCACCTTTTCATTCATAAATTAAATATCCTTAATTCCTTTACTTTTTTATGCATTTTATTCTGACTCTGATTAATAAGCTAGTAGGGTAATACTATGAAGCTGTTGCAGCTTTAGTGTGTTTTACAAGCACTGTCCCAGTGTTTTGCACTGGTGTTGTACCTAGAAAATGCGAAAGGGGTGGGGGGGGAAGCCTTCAGCGTGGGGTCTGGCCCTCAGCACTCCCTACAGCCCTTGGGGTTTGAGAGGGGTTGTGGCTCAATGGACATTCCGTATTGACTGTGCACTGGAGAGTCTCTTCCCAATGGATGCCCCAGTGCCGTGGGGTCAATGATTGCGAGCAGCCCCAAGGGGGAAAATGGAGCACTTGTCCCAGGGTAAGCAAGTAGAGGGAGGGTTTCATAGTTGTTTCTTCTTATTTTCTGTCTTTTTTTGTCCTGAGAGGCACTTCCCAGAGAGAAGAAAGAAATGGAGAAATACATGAGTTGGTTTCTTTTTTTTGTTAGTGGGTTTTCTGGTGGGGTTTTTTTGGGTGGTGGTGGTTGTTGTTGTTCTTGGGCTTTTGTTCTTAAGGTTTGTGGTAGTTTGGGGTTGTTGGGGTTTTTTTATCTGTAATGAGAGTGGTTTATGGTGTTGGTTGTGCTTTGAAAAAGTGACCTCTCGTTGGTAATACAAGACAGCATAAGGTCGTGCACTGAAGGACTCGTAAGGATTTGTCCTGTAAGCTGGGAGCTCTGCAGTTAAAAGCAACAGAGGAGTAAGACGTGCATTGGCTGTGAGCGCCGGCTAAATGAAGCTGTGGAAGGTCAGAGGTTGATAACAGATCAGGTGAGGCTTTTCTAGTGATGACAGTGGAAATACCACTGGTGATGTCTCCACTGGAATAGTGCTGGTATTCATAGTGACTGCCTCTTGAGAAAGATGAACCTAAACTGGGCCAGCACTGTGGAAAAGTTGGTGGCATGATGAAAGCTCTGGAAAGGAGCCCTGACAGGAGATGAGTAAAGGAAAATGAAAGCTGAAAAGAATCCTGATTGCTAATTAAATACATACTGGAGGGGAGTACAGATGGGGGGGGGGGGGGGGAAGTAAATAAGTTAAAGCAAAGTACTGGAGCAAGAATAGAAGATATACTTTGGCTATGAAGCCATTTGGACTGGAAATGAGATGGAGGGCTATAATTAGTAGAGCAATGTGCTTCGAAGAGTGGGTAATGGGGTGTAGTTCGTGGGAGGGTTAAGGGAGACGATGGGGCTTAGGAGGGTTGTGCCCCTGGAAGGCTTTGCTGGTTCTGTGTTGGTTGATGTATCTTCCAGCCAGCAAGTTGGTGGCTTTTCCACTTTCCATTCTCAAATTGCGTATTTTTCCTTTAAAAAAAAAAACCAACCAGTTCACAGCCCACAGTGCCTTGAGACTATGTTGTTCACATTTACAGGCTTTTCTTGTCCATCCACAAAGGCCAGAATTGTTTTTCCTGTGTACAACTGTGAGATTTATTAATGATGCTATTCTTGACTTGCCAGCTGGAGGGAACCAGGAGGGAGTAGCTTCTCTGCCCCAGCTCGGTCTTACCTCTGCAGCCCGGGCTCTCTCCCCAAGGCAGGAATACATTTCTGGTTATCCCATTCCTGATAAGAACTGAGCTCTTCTGTTCGCAAAGACAAGGGGTCCTTTCCTATCTTATCAATTTATTTTGAGGGGAGACAGTGAAATCCAAATCTGCTTTTGTGTTTTGATAGGGCTGGATGACAAAGCCATCGTGTTTAGGGGAGGAAGGCTCAGATAAAGCAGTTTTGGGTTCCTGTGCCTGGATTCTCCCCTGCACAGTGCTCTGTCCTCTGTGGTCGAGACATAGTGTATAAGGAGGCAAAATCAAGATTCCTGAGCGGGCTTCAAATCAAACAAACTGTTTCTCAGTTTCCTGCCTTTTTTTTTTCCTCCCCAAAGGATACAAAAGCATGGAACAAGCCATGCAAAAACTGATTTGCATTTCCATTAAAACCAGATAAAAACAGAAGTGGAAGTTAATATGCAGCTCTTTAACAGAGCTGAGAATGACAGCATCACCATTAGGAACACAGAAAATAAAGGTCAACACACAGAAAATATTTGGATGTTAAATCAATGGAATGTATGCAGATGACCAGTCCATCCTCAGGTTTGCTTTCTCTGTGTATCCTGATTCATGCAATTTCCCAGTGTTTATTTTAGCTATGCACATGGGGTTTAATTTTTTTTTTTTTTAAACTGAGTTAGGCTAGAAATACTGTGAATTCCTTTCAAGAAATTTTTGCTAAGAGTGCCTGGTATTCAGTGAATAATAATGATCAATAACAGGAAATGAAATCCAAGAGTTCTCTCTTTGTCTAATTAACCCTGAGAATTAGCTCCCTGTGTTACAACTTTCTCAGACAGGATGAGTGAGGAGCACAGGTAGCATTAGTACTGACATGGTACAAGCAGCTCAGAACGTGTTTTGATGGCTTGTCAGTATTTGGGATCAGTAATGCTTTTTTTGGCAGCATCAGTTGTGGGGAATGCGTAATCTTTCTGAGCAGCCAATTAAAGTAATGACTGGGATGGCAAGTTCCTCTCCTTTTTCCTCCTGTGTATGGCTGTACCCTTCCTATCAAAGAAGTTGTATCTTAATTGGCAATCCCCCATGCATCTGCTCACTCTGTCACCCCCTACAGAGAGGCACAGTGCTTAATTAAAAGGGAGTTTGTGTTTGTTTATCTCTGGAATTTCACTTGTGCTTTTGTAGATGTTTCAAAGGCAGATGAGTTTATAGAGACCTTGCTAAGTAATTAATCCTGTAATATTACTTTAGAAAAAGAAAAAAAAAAACCAAACGCTGAATCCGTTGGAGATGAGAAGAAGCCCCAAAGTTGTGAAAGTTGGTATGTGCGTTGGAAAGAGGAGTGTGGTGAGACCCATCAGAGGAGCCAGCCTTCCCAGGAGGGTGGTATGGCCACCATGAAAAGTGAGGTGTTTGCTGCACCATTCCTCTAATGTGCTTCTCCCTCTGAAGGAGTGGCTGCTCCTGGAATGCTGAGGTTGATATGCTTCCAGTGAAATTTTAGTCTGTGGCCACAGCAATGAGCCTTTATGTTGGGCAATGTTTTATAGTTGTGAATCAAGCTGGCAACTCATTACTTCTAAGACTATAATTTTATAACTCAGTAGGTCTTGGGCACTTTGGAGTTATGCGTCATCTTTAAACTACCTGCAGAGGGCTATGCACTTTTGTCATCAAAATTTTAATTAAAAGCACTGCTGAGGTGTGATGGGATCCCCTGAGACAGATGTGAACTTCTTCACATGGCTTCAGAGACCAGCTGTCTGGAAAATATTGCTCTTCATTTTAAGAGAAAATGAATGAATGAGTGAACAGGAGCAGCATTTTCCCAATACCTTAGCATTTTTGCTATCTCATATCCTTCCTCTTGTTCTGCCCAAAGGAAGGCACATTGCCAGGGATCCACCGGCTGGATTTTGGGAATGGCTTACAGCACAGTCATCCTAACAGGGTCTTGCTAGGATTACACTGATCTTGAGTTGGAGAAGCTGCTGCTGGACCCGCCTATTCCCGGGCCAGGTTCTTCTGAGGGGTTCAGCTTCTGCTGTGCCAAACATTGCATTGCTTCAGCTCTCTGGGAAGCGGAGGGGTGGTTCATATTTCACACCATCGGGTTTTAGAAAACGCTAAAAATCAGATGATAAAATGTCTAATCATTCTGAGCGGGGTTTCTTCCATCCCGTTTTAGTCTACCTTCTGCACCAGGCTTTAGCCAGAACACTTCTTAAAACAGTTGCTTATTTGCAAGGGCTGAAATGAGGGGTAGTGTAAGCACAGGTGTGACTGGTAAACAATAGCACGTACATATTTCGTATACCCATAAAGGACAACGTTGTAGTTTATCTTGCATGAAACAATGCTGATGTCTTATGATCAGAACCATGCCACATAAAGGGGTAAGGACTAGTAGTGCGTAACCATGACTGCTCTGACATTCCTTGAACTGTATACAGAGTTAGAAACTTCATTTGAATGGAAAGCTCCCAAGTATCTGGGATTGATTCAGTGATGTTCTTTCACATTTTTTTGCTGGGCACTTGGCAACAAATAGTGTGTTTGAGTCCCTTCTAGAATTTGGCAGTGCTGAACCATGAGCACAGCACACTCAAGGGAACAACAACAACAACAAAGCAAATTGAATTTATGCTGGTGGTATGGTCCAGAAATAAAGCTGCTGGATAGATTACGGAGCGTCGTAGTACTTCTCCTACCTCCGCTGGCTCATTAAATATGATGAACCTAAGAGAAGAAGGTTTCTCTCTTGCTTTCCCTCAAGTTCAGAGTGATCTGGTTAAAGCGGTCCTGTGATGATTTGTTTAACGTATGGTTGGAGCAGGGATGGGAGCATGAAGTAGAAAGTCTTTGGATACGTTGTGCTCTAAGCTGTGTTTCTGCTCCCCTGAGCCAGAAGCTTTAACTGCCTGTCTTGTGTAGTTAGTGCAGAGGCAAATCAGCCCCTTGATGTGCTTGCTTGGGTGGGGGAGGAGGAATTTGGAAACCAAAACATTAATTGCCTGAAATTTTGATAGTGTTTTTAATTTGGGGTTGGCTTTGTTAGTTTGATTTTTGGGATTTAGGAGGAGAGGGATGTGAAGAGAAGCTCTTCTAGAGCAGCAGTACTACAAAAGGAGTAAGAAAACGTCAAACAAATGGGGTTTCTGTCTGCTCTGTGCACTCTGCTTTTCCATTTCATTAGGACACATTAAACTCGTGAAGATGACTAGCAAAATTGTCTTGACAAAGATTTCTGCAAGGAGATCAAAATAAATAAGAAGGGAAGAGTGACTGGAAAGACCCTACCAATTACCATGTTCCCCAACTTTCTTACTTAATTTTCTCACAAGCTTTGGGAGGGGCGAGGAACACACCTTCATCAGAATGCTGCACAGGAGAACAGGGTTGCTATTAAAAGCCCAATAATGACTTGTATCAGTTTATGCAGATTTGCACTGCTGGGTTACTCTGTGCCTGGCACTTGGCAAAGCACAGATAACATTTAAATCAGGCAGTAAGTGTAATTAAGTACTACCCTTCAGCGCATCTCTCCTTTTAAGACATTTTTATACACAGTGATTTAGAACATGACAATTGGGTGAGATTAAAGCAGCAAATTGTGCCTATAAAACAAGCCCTGAGAATAGCAAGGGGCTGTAAAATTTTATAAAGGGGAATACAGCACATGCCTCCAATCCGATAAAACTTTTGTGAGCTGGGAGATTAACTGTGAAATACAAATAAGGTGATACAGTATGCATAGCATTCCGACAGTAAATTGCTTGTTATTGTAACAACTTATTTCCTCTACCCAGATGATTTCTTACTTAACTTTTCCAGAAATCTCACCATGTGAATGATTCATTAACCACGGGAGGTGTGGAGAGAAGGTAGGAAGCCAGACAGCAGTGGTGTCCCTGTAAAGAAAGCAATAGTGTAAGTGTTGTGTGAAAGATCGTCTGTGCTGAAAGACGTGCAGTCAGGCTTGTGATTGGTTTCTTCCCTGGATTCAGGTGAGTTGTATTTGCAAAGAGAAAAAAATTCCCTACCTTATTTCACAGTCCTTAATAAGACCTATTGGAAGGTTTTCTTGGGAAACAAAAATATTGCTTTATGTGAAAAGTCTAAAATGTCTTCTGTGGTACTTGGCAGGGTTTGGCTGTTTGGTTTTTGCTGCACTTTGCATGCATCTGAGCATCCTCATCAGCTGCACTCAGCACATATTAAAGAAAAGGTGCTGAGCCTTTTAGAGATTTCTTATTTTGTTTGCATTTCTCACACCTGGTGGGTCACAAGTCACCTCGACAAATCACACTGAAGTCGTCATTGATAGTAGCTGAAAGGCAGAAACTCCCTTGGTATCACTGGTCTCGGTGGCTTCTGCTGCTCATGAAGCATTGCCTGTGTGTTACGGCATTGCCCGTCACAGTCTTCACGATCTCGTGTATCCTCCCTTCCTTTCATTCACACTAATACTCCACCATTCAGTCTTGCATTGCTTTTTTATTGATTAACAAAATTGCCCTTTATTAAGAGCCATTGAGTCTAAATATATTCAACTTAAATGCCTGGTGAAGGGATGAAGAACCCAAAAGCCTGCTCCTTTCTTCCCAGCTGCATTACTTGTAGAGAGAAATTGTGTTGCTTATCAGACTACTGTATGTCAGTCATATTAGAAGGAAGATCATGTGTGGCATGGGGAGGAGGAGGATGGCTGATATTCTCTGACCACCTTTGCTCTGCATTAAAGAAAAAGCATGAACAACTTTATAACACTTAATTTTGATGACATATTCTATAGGGAAATTGCAAAACTGGAAAAGAGGTTTAAATTATTCTGGAGGTGTAAATAGACAGTTGGGTTTTAAACGCTGAGCAGGCACTGCATTACGAACAAGATCTGATGCCAAGGCATGGGCAAATAGCAGAGTAAGGAAGGAAATGGAGAAGAAACAAGTGGGTGCCTCTGATGAGAGAGCAGCTGCATTGACGGCGATCCGTTCCGTGGGCATGTGACCTGCCGAGCCCTGATTTTGATAGGGGATGTTTAGACATTGTGTGTTGCTTTTACGCTTGACTTCCTTTTGACTTTTGGATTTATTATTCAATGCCATATTCATGTTTGAAATTGTTTTGATATTGTTACGGAGATGTCAATGCTTCTGAATCAACATTGAAAAAGTTCTGGTATATAGAAATGTTGACCTTTCCTTCTTGCTTGGTTTGAAAAGTCAGTTCAAAATGGCAAGGTTTCATACAGAATGGAAATTCCCTTTTCTGTGAGATGTGGGTATTGGCAACCAAAACAGGCCCTCTTGTCCCACCAGTGCTCTGTTCCCACCTTCTATCATACTCTGCTCTCCCAGGGAGGATGGGAATTTTCTTCTCCATCTCCCGTTGCTACTAGATGTCCAGGCAGGTCCTGGATGGGTTCATTGCTGCAGGTTATGCTGCGTTCACCTCAAATCACAGCTCACTGAATCAAAACAGAACAGTTAAAACATTTCAAAACATCTGTAGGAAGTCATTAGCATGGAAGAGATTTTTTGAAAATGGAAGTCCCAAATGCTTGAGACAGTGTTATGACAAGCTGTCAGTGAACAGCGAGTCGTTCCTGGTCTTGCTTGGGAAGGCAGCTGCCTCTCACACCCATCACACCGTGCCTGCTGCAGGCAGAGCCCTGATGGTCTTCAGACTTGATCTCAATGCCCACAGTATCTGATCTATCTTGGACTCTTCATTAATTTACCCAGTAACTGAGGAAGCTTATTGTGTTAATGCT
Source organism: Gorsachius magnificus (assembly GCA_034008185.1). Classification (NCBI taxonomy): domain Eukaryota; kingdom Metazoa; phylum Chordata; class Aves; order Pelecaniformes; family Ardeidae; genus Gorsachius; species Gorsachius magnificus. The sequence continues at coordinate 12,989,536 of CM067093.1, read as the reverse complement.
CAGGGGAAGTTTTTCCCTGTGTGGTGACACTGATACCAGCTTTTGCCCATCCTAGTGTCCAGGCTTTTTTGCTTTTTTTTTTTTTATTTCATTTGAATGAAATGAGTCCTCAGTCTTCCATTAGATATGTTGTCTTACTTGTTTTTCATGAGGATGAAGTGGGCTTTGGGATTTTGCCTCTACTGTTCATATGTATGTTAGTGCCTATAGCGTGTGCCAGAAAGTGAACTTCAGAGTGAATTGGACCATAACTCAAACTGCCGCATGGGAGTTGCCTACGCTGATATGCTGGGCTAGGACTGGAATCCTTTAGTACTTCTTTTTTTTTTAATTGTTTTTTTTTTTTTCCTAGGGTTTAGTGGTAACTCTTGCTGCATAATCTACCTTTCAGAAGCATCAGTTTAATTTTTTGCATTAGAGGTGGTAGGGAGTAAGCACAGAAACCAGGGGAATATTTGTTCTTTGGGATGGAAAGGCATAATCTCAAAAACTTGACCTATAAGCTGCATTTGACTTATTTGGTATTAAAATTTGTTTTCTTATTTGATTTTGTTTATAATTGGTCTGTTGGGATGGCTGTGCTTGTTGATTAAAAACCAGAAAAAGTGGAACAATGTATTTCTTTCTCAAGGTAATGCTCATCATTTTTTAAGTTTACTTTTAAAGCTCCTGAGAGTGAGCAAAATGGACAGAGGTTAAAATAAAGTGAATTGCTCTGCTTTAGCTTAAGCAAAAGCTGCAGTGGTAGGAATGTCAGTATTCCACCTTGGGTAGGGATTTATAAGTCCACCTCTGTTAACATTAACGGGAGTTAAGCGAGCAAATCCTCTGCCCGTAGATGGGGAAAACAGACCCATTAATTGAAACTGCTGCTCAGCAATTCAAATGGTTATTTTCAGCTTTTCCTAGCAAGCATGTGAGCGCTTCTGTATTCATGAATACATTTTAATACTACTGGGATATGTTGGTGCTCTGGCTGTGTCTCCTGTTTGGGCTGAAGAGCTAAATATAGTTGGGGTTGGGCTTGTCTGTGTCATCTAGGCTTTACGGGGAGGCACCGCATTGCTTATCCTATGCTGCCACATCAAAGGAGCTTCTGACTTGTAGCGAGTGATGGACTTCCTGAAACCGCATGGTGCTCATGTGTGGGACGTCACTCCACATAACTCTCTTCCCTCTGCCCTGAAGCCCCCCTCAAAGTATTTAATGGCTGGTGAGGACTTCTTGAAGCTGCTTTGTTGCTTGAGGAGAGGCTTAGATGGGGAAGTTCCCGTTCTCATCAAGGCCAGTATTACATTGCCTAACACACTGGCCATTCCTTTACACGTAACAGTGATTTGTCAGGGATTATTGCTTAACTAAAGACTTAATTAACTTAGAGCAAGCATAACTCTTAAATTATTTAAAAAATTTAAGAGCATTAAGACTAAGGATACTGATGGTTCAGGTGTTCTTTGGCTGCAAATTTCATAGCTAGTGTGGTTTGTGGTTGTGAGCTGGGCTTGTCTCATACAAATAATTTGGGGTCTCTCTTTCTCTGTAATACTGTACATTTTGGCAGGTTTTTGACCTCTGACCTCTTTCTGCATTGAACAATATATACCATTAAAACTTGAATAGTTTGTGTAGCTTGGCTAATAGTTGATTCCTGGGTTAGGTGGATACGTAGAGGAAGCATATGCAAGGCACGGTATAAAGTCAGAATTCAAACAAAGGAAAATGTTCTTCCATTCTGAGGTCTATGTTTAAAAGTTTCTGCATTAAACCTTCCTGTCCCCCCGTCTTGTCCATCCCGTTGTCGTGTATGTCCCCTGTCCCTCCCCTCCCTCGTAAAAGCATTTGGAGTGTTGGGGTTTTTTGTTGTGTGTTTTTGTTTGTTTGTTTTTTTTTTTTAAAAAAGGAAAGTATCAAGTGGTGTGGGAAAGGAAGTTTTTTTTTTTCTGAGTAATTCCCCTTACTGTCTGCATTTCAGTGATAAAACCTCTATTCAGTGCTAGGTTGAGAGTCCCTAGGAGTTGCCAATAAATCATTTCACTTAAAGATGTGCTTTACTACTTAAGGGTCTCACTAAGACTGAATTCTGAAACCACATAAAAGCACATTATCTGTTTCTGGGAAGAACAATGGCAACAAAATGTGTTGCTAGGTCTTTTCTTCGGGGCTAGATACTGCTGTGAGAAACTGGATACAGAGGAAGGAAAGGTGGTGCAAATGCATAGGGTATTTGCATTCTTAATATCCTTTCTGTTTCTTATTTAATAAGAGAAGTAAAATACGTTAGTTGAAGTATTATGATATTATCATATACTACCTACCTACTGCTGCAAATTAAAGTAATTTTGCTGTTCTGTAATCTGTTTTGAAGATGATGTGTTTGGAAATATAGGTCATTAAAAGCCCAGAAAGCAATCCAGCAACCCAGACAAATGCTTCGCCACAGTTGGGTTCCTTGGATTTTATTAATACTAGGTATTATCCTTTCTGGGCAAAATTATTATTGCCTTGGAATCTGTGATGAACAAATCATGAACTTCATGGTTCTCATGTCTTAACTTTTCTAAGTGAGGCCCCCTTAAATGGCTTTCATGTAAGATTGAAGCCAAACAGGAGTAAGTTGGGAGAAGTGTCTGGCCCAGTATCTCATATGCTGTCTTCTCTGCAAAAAAATCCTTTCCTGTTGCACGCAAGCTAAGCATTAACATCTCATACCTTTTTATATTTGAACATATTTATGCAGTTATGTCTGGGCTATAAGACTTTGGGGGCGGAGGGATGAGAAGCATCAAGTGTATATCTCATCTCAAAAAAGCCTTGAAACACGAGAGGGCAGAAGAAGCACTAGGTGTATTGGGGGAAAGAAAATGCAATGGGAAGTTGTTCTGGAATTTACGCTGGTACCATAAAACTTGAAAAAAGGAATCCCTTTGTGTGCTGCCTGCTTGCTCCTCTGGCTGTGCGCGTCTCTGAAGAGGTTGAGCAGGCACCGTCTGGGCATGCAGCACAGCATCGTGCGTGCGGGCAGAGGTTTTGCTGTGCACTTCAGAGTGAGCCACAAGCGTGGGGCCAATGTTAAAAGCCTCAGTGATACGGATGGGTGAAGAAGTCCGAGAGAAGAGTGCAGCAGGTTATCCATTTTGTCTTCAAACCACGCTTATTTCCTATAAAGAAGCATATTTTGTATTCTTCAGCTGAAAAAATGAAGTAAAACTGCAGCTGAATTTGTTCAAAGTAAATGGCTATCTATTATTATCATCTTCATTAAACCTAGGCTGGGTGGTCAAAACTTCTGGGAAGTAAAGTTTGCTTAAAAAAAAAAATAAATTCTCCTTGAATGTGTTGAAAACTAAGAGTCAGGCTAGCAAAACCCTTAATGCGAGATCAAGTAGACCAGGTCATTCCTTCTTTTCTTTATCAGTGAACTCGTATCTCCATTGCTATAAATTAAATCAGTCTTGCCTTATCCTTGGTGCGTACAGGGACCAGCTATTCTTCCTCCTCATTTTAATCACTTATGCATTTGACGATGGCTCTTGCATGCTTTTCTGGTCTCCTCTTTTCTATGCCGCTTGTTTGGTTATTTGTTTCATTTAACATGAATGTTTCATTTAACACGTTGGTGCCTTTGGAGTGCTTTCTACTGTGCTCTCCCTCATTTGACTATATCTGTTTAATGAGCAGTATATAAAACTGAATACTGCCTGCCTAGGAGATAAAGATGTTTTGACGTGAAACATGGCTTAGATAGCCACTGCACAGTGTTTGTGGTGGTAGCGCTTTGAAAATGGGATCCTAAGCACTCTTAAGAATTTGACCTGTAGTATATTGTGTTAATAGATAGAGAATATTGTATACCTTCTTGGTAGGAGAGGGTATACAGAAACCTAAATATCAGACCGTAAGCAAGTATGTCTTTTAAATCCAAGTACCCCTGTCTTCTATGCAATATCGACCAGGTGGTTCTGCTATTGGGTTAGTAATTGCTGGTTGAGCCAGAACATGGCTTCCAAAACACATCTACTGTCTGGTTAAACCCATGCAATGAAGAAACATCTCCAAAAAGAACATTCAAAAAAAGGGGAAGGGGAGGCACCCCAATCATGGCCATTATTCTGTGCCTGTCTGTATCCTTTGGGGTCTCTTAGGACAACTGGCAGCGTGTTAGCAACTAGACTGATTATAAGCTGAAGAGAAACGGACATTTTTGAGCCAAGATAGCAGAACTACAAGTATGTTTATTTTTGGAAGGATTGTAATGCCAACTGGCAGCACAAACTTGGCTGGGTTAAGGGTCTGGTGCGGCTGCAATAAAACATAAGGATACTGAATTTAGCAAAGGAGCAACAGGAATTATCATTGGTATTGTTGCTGCGGAATGCAGATGCAGTCTGGCATTTTATCAGCATAATCTTAGTTTGAACTTCATGAATAAAATTTAATATAGGGAGCTTGGAATAGCTGGTGTTGGATTTATACCCAGAGAGCAGGTACATTTAATTTCAGTAAGTACATTGCACTCCTCCTCATCATTTGTGTAATTTGAATGTTAACTGCTTAGTATCCATCGTTTTTTCGATCTTTCAGAAAATTTCTCTGGCATGAATTATGTTACGGTATTTTCTTCCTGTTTATCATTATCCACAAAGTAAAACACAGATTAGTTTTCGAACTACTGGTTAAATGTTTCAAGTGGAAACATTCCTCATTACAGTTCTTCAAATTAAAAGAAAATGCTTTTGCTGTGCCATTCCTCAGTCTAGAAGATCATTAGCTGCACACTGACGGAAGAAATAACCATGCAGTTGTGTTACTACATCCAACCCCAGCATGAATAGATGTGAGAAGTAAAAATGGCAAAGGAAAATAAGGTAGAAATAATGGATGAGGTTGAGAAGTCTGAAATGGTAAAAACCATTTGACCCCAGTTCTTGCTAGTTGTTTTGATTTTTTTTTTCTTATTTTTTCTTAAAGCTCCATTTGTATTGGTACTTTAACTCATGTAAAAGCAGTATTTAGCAATAGAGTCCTTGGTGACTTAAAGCAACTCCTTTTCCAACCTTTTTTCCTTCTTAACTATCATTTCCTTTTATTTTTTCCTCTAATGTCCTATTGCTTCCAAGAGCCTGTTCACCTGGATTGATATAATCTGAATCATAGGAAGGTTTTTCCTTAGTATATAATGCAATTTTTGGGACTTGGTGCTGATCTGAATCCTCCCCAGCTGAGAAAATTTGCCATTTATTTGAGAGAGTTTTCTTCAATCAGTTAAACTGCAGCATAAATTTGGATGTGTTCGAGTGCATTCCTTTCTGCTTATTTTTTGCAGGATTAGTATTTTTCAGTAATGACCTTATTTTTGTTGTTGGATGAATGGAGGAAGCTCAGGCAATGGGGAGCAGGACCAAGGTGCGATGCCCGGGCAGCTCTTCATGCCAAAATCTTGTGGCTGTCGATATGCTTGCTCAGTGGGACAGCGTGTGAGGTTGAACTAGTGACTTCAAATTCCAGTGCCACTTACTTATGGTCATATTTCCTCTAATTTTGCAACAGGTCTCAAACAACTTGGTTTAATTAACTAGTAACTGAGTAAGAGAAAGGAATAATCCCTGTCTGATCAATCACATCCACTTCCCGGAGTAATGAAGCTAAGTAGTCTGGTGATAAAAATAGGAGACGATACAGAGGATCTGCTGCACTGTAGACAGCAGATAGAGCCACGGTGCTTAGCTTGGGCCTCATTCAGTGCTTCAAATTATCATTTTAATGACTAACCTCCTGCCTGAACTGAAAGTCTCCGAATTACGCTGTCCCTGCTCCAAATCCTCCTGTAGCTTGCTGGTCTGGTTTCTCATGCAAGTAGTAGAAAGCTGTGATTTTATTTTATTTTTATTATTTTTTCTAAAGAAAAATGTCTGGACATGTGAGATAGATTGACAGCAATTGGGTATTAGTTCATTTATCAAAGAATGGAGTCATATTGTTAGATTTTTATTCTTATGTTTTCTTAATAATTTACACTTGATTATGGTTAATATGGGTCTGCACAGTGAGAAGTAAAGAGGGGATGGTGGCATGCTTTCAGTGTGCTGTGTCATCCACGTTAATACCCTTGGGCATGCCAAGACCTGCTGCCGATGGGGAATTTGACATCTACGGTGTTAGAGGGTGTTCCTGGGCACTCGCAGGCTGGCTGAGGGATGCGGGTCCGAGATTAACTGTAAGGCACTCCAGCCACGACATGTGTGTCACAAGCTGAAAGTTTGACTCTGAGCCGCTGCCTAAATCCATTTCCAAATTCACAGTGATCCTGTTGAAGCTCTGAATCCCACCAATTTCTCTGAGTGTATTCTTCTGCAAAATTTTGAGTGAGCGTGCTCCGTGAGTCAGTGGAGCTGAGCAGATTGCATGAGGATGAGACACCTGGCTGGATCTCCTCTAGAGCAGGGTGGGCTGAATCCTGGCAAAGTTTCCCTCAACTTCACTGGGAAGAGAGTTGAATGCTCAGTGAGTTTGCTGCAGTTCTGGCCCATCAGTAAAAGGGATGGTCAGAGAAAGGTGGAATCTGCTTGTGGTCTGGAATCCCAAACAGAAAACTGCACAGTCCTAAAGGAAGGAGGATTGCACACCTTGAAGGCAGAGCGGTAATCTTTAGAAAATGTAATCAGCTCTTGTGTGTTAGCCACCATCAGCCCAGAGGGGAACAATTTTTGCAGTTCGCCTCCACTTCAGCCAGTAGGTATCGGTATTGGATTTAATTGTAGTTCAGTTAATGGGAACATTAGATAACTAAAGAGCCTGTAGGTACAGCTCACCCATTTCAGGTTAAAAGAGCAGAGTTTGTAAAATCCCCACCTAGCTCTTCCTACCTGACAAGTTCTATAAAAATATTTTTAGACTCTTAAAGGCTTCACAGTCCTCTTCATATGTGAGAAAATTTCTTTAAGCAGACCATTTTCCTAATGATGGCTACTCTCCAGCACTCTGCTTTTGGTTCTGAAATGCATGGGGCTCAAAAAAACCTGCATTTTAACTGTTTTTTCTTAGGTTTTAAATTGATTATTGGTACCTTTGAGCATTCTGGCAAAAGACTTTCTCTGTAGCGCAGGATGGGGAAGGGAAGAAAAATACTTTAATGAAGCATTCCTGCGAACCCAGTAACAGTGCATGGTGGTATTTTTCGACCTCTTCTAACCCACATCCCTGTGCTTTTATCTTTCTTTCGATTCTCCTCTTTTCTTCAGTAAAGCTCATCACAGGAAGAGCTTTGGAGGAAAAGTCTTTTGTAATGTAGATCTTCCAGCGAGGGGCTGGGAGGGAAGTGGTGTGGGATGTGTGCCATGTTGGAGGATCAGCTCTGGTTTTATAACGAGTTTGCAGTCCTTTTTAACCCTGTGAGTTATTGGGTTTCAGAAGTCAGTGCATGTGGACTTCATCCTTGTCTTTAATGGCTCAGCCTATGAGAGGCGAGAAATTTTGCACTGGAAATCTGTTGCTGGTTATACTTGCCTATGGTCCATGGTTTCTTTTTCAATGCAGTTACTGTTCTTTCTGTTATGCTGGCATCCATGAGCAAGATTTTTGTTCCCTTTTGTCCAGGTTTCGGCTGGGACAGAGTTAATTTTCTTCCTAGTAGCTGGTACGGTGCTGAGTTTTGAGTTTAGTATAAGAAAGATGTCGATAACCACTGATGGTTTAGTTGCTGCTGAGCAGGGCTTACACCAGTCAAGGACTTTTCAGCTTCCCCTGCTCTGCCAGGGGCACAAGAAGCTGGGAGGGGGCACAGCCAGGACAGCTGACCCCAACTGTCCAAAGGGATATCCCACACAGTATGGCACCATGCTCAGCTTATAAAGCTGGGGAAGGAGGAGGAAGGGGGGGGACGTTTGGAGTGATGGTGTTTGTTTTCCCAAGTCATTGTTAAGTGTGATGGAGCCCTGTTTTCCTGGGGATGGCTGAACCCCTGCCTGCCGAGAGGAAGGAGGGAGTGAATTCCTTGGTTTGCTTTGCTTGTGTGCACGGCTTTTGCTTTCCCTATGAAACTGTCTGTATCTCAGCCCATGAGTTTTCTCAGTTTTACCCCTCTCATTCTCTCCCCTGTCCCACTGGGGGGGAGTGAGTGAGCGGCTGCACGGGGCTCAGTTGCCAGCTGGGGTTAAACCAGGACACCTTGTGCTAAGTCTTGTCCCAGAGATGCTCTCTCCTCTTATAAAGTACATGGGAGGAGTTGTGGAGAAGAGGTCTTGCCCAAAGCTGGTTGTTGGCAAGCTGCGCTCACTTCCGTTAGAGAATTCACTCATGCTGATGACTGTGGGAACACACTGAAAAGTATCATGGCCAAATAGCAAAGTGCCTTTAATGAGTGAGGTCACTTATTTCCCGTGAGATGTGTTATATGCACAGCTGCCTTTCATCTAGATGACTCCTCTGACAATATATTGTGTTTTCTGCTTGGACAAAGTGCAAGCACTGTGTTTCTTGGTGTCCCAGCTGCTGGTCAGGGAGGACTGCATTCGGGTCCCGGAGAGGGAGGGGCGTCTGGCGCAGATGGAGGTTCCCGCGTAGATCTCAGGCCGAGGGATCCCTCCTGTGCCCTGTGTTCCACTGAGGTCTTGTTGTTATTGCAGCAATTTCATGCTCTGCCTTTTGGCACGCTTAAATCAATTTAAAGGTAAGAGGAGAAATCCAGCAGACTTCTGGTTTGGGTCTGGTCCTTCATCATTTAAAGTCTAAAATGCCCTGTAGGAAACTAATGCTTTATGTAGACCAACTGCAGTCCCATTTGCTACACAGATAATAATAAACCCTTCCCAAGATTAGTGAAGGTTCCTTTTTGAATTAAAATATCACTTTGGGGAAAAGCTGTCTGTCTTTGTGCGTAGTCAGTGTCTCTTCCAGCTTGGATTTCTGCCAGAGCTCTGGCTCAGGGCTTTCTCCTGACCCTTACAGGTTCTTATTAATGTTGCTTGGGTTCTGCATGGAGAAACTGTTGAACACCCTTTGGGGGGGCAGCTGGGCAGCTGTAGTAAGAGATAGTCCTGCAAAAGTTCAGTTTATCAGGACAGTATTGAGAAAGGGAATAATGCCACATCTGCTTGAACTGTGGCTGTGCTTTGTTTTAAATGTGGCTGTGGGGACTTGTGCTAAGAATTGCTCTTCCCCCTCCCCCCGCTTATTATAGATACTGAGCACAATTTTCAAACTTGGACCAGTTTAGTCTAGCATCGTCTTGGATAAGTATCCAGCCTCTAAAATGGGAAAAAAGTCCAACCTAAAACCAAACAAAAAAACCCCCCAAAACCAAAAAACCGTCTTGCAATGTTTAACTTGTAAACTTGCTTCACACCTTGGCCTCTTCCCTGAATCTTTTCCCTGGGGTGATTCTGCAGTTTTGAAGCTATGAGGATGTTGAATGTTTTTTTCTTTTCTAGAAGAGGTGTACTAGTCCCCAGCTGCACAGCCTGTGAATAATGCATGAGGAGTTTATTTACTTGTGCGTGGGAGAAATCTTTGCTTCTCATTCAACATTGGTTTTGTCCTTTCTCTTGCATGTGAACTTTTTTCTTTTCCTCTGTCTTTTTTTGAGTGTCTGAGCAGGACATGAGTTCTCTTGCCTTTGCCAGTCAGGGGGATTTTACAAGCTTGGTGTTTCACTCACTTCTCAGTTTGCCTTGATACCCATTTTCTCATCTTTAAACTGTTGTTGAGAGTGTTGAAACCCTGTGGCAGTGTTGAGGAGCAGATGTCCCCCGGTGCCAGTGCCCACAGGGGAATGGGGATGGCCAAATACCATCTAACCAGGGAAAGCAGATCTGGGGGCCATGGGAAAGGGCTGTGGCTACAGGCACTGCTACCACAAGGATCATAGATCTGTTACCAGTTTCTTATTGCCCTTGTGACCAGTGCATGTTGCAGATGCTGGTCTGCATCTGAAAATCAGGTTGGTTGACTTGCTGGGAGATCCACCTATGTTCCAGCATGTGGTACCAGCCCCTTTTCATTTAGGTGGTAGTCTAACTTCAGGACGAATGAAGAGAGACTGTGACTTTAGAGCTGAATGAGTTGGAAGCTAATTTTTAGTATGTGCAGAATTAATTTGGTCAGTCATATTTGACACCAGTCAGGGAAGAGAGAGGTATTCAGGCTGAGAGAGCAAGAACACATTACAAGCTTTTTTTTTTCTCTTCTCTATCCTCTGAATATGATGAATATTTTTTCCCTCAGCTGTCACAGTCCTCTAATGAATGCTTTTCCTCCATTACATTTTTAAAAATGAGATTCTCTCTGTAACACAACCCATGTTTCAAAAATAACTTTTGTGACGTACTTTAATGGTGGCAATTTCAAAGTCTATGGAGATGGTGCTGGAAGAAGCTTCTAATCTAATAATGAAAAGTGTACGGCACACATGGAAAAGAGAGGACTAGTCGGAATCAGCTTATTTTTCCTTTCTTCTCTCTTGCTTCTTCAGCTATTTCTGGCATCTTCCCCTGTTAATTGCAGGGCAGAGCTGAGAAATGTAGAATTGTAGATGTCATAAAAACTAGAAGAAAAGGTCTGTTTCCATAATCTTGTAGCTTCTTCTGTCACAGAAGCCTACTGAAATCACTGCATCCTCATTTCAGAAATGAAAAGTATAGTCTGCTTCATCTCTAACTGCTGTCAAATGTTTAAGCTTTCCTTTTCCCAGCACTTACTCAAAACGCATTTTCAGTTCAGCTAGGAATGTTATTACTAACTGATGAACAAGCCTGAATACTGAATGTGGCGAACGATTGACATTTTTAAAGTTAATCATAGAAACTTTTCATCCAGAAGACGCCGAGGCTGCTGTGGATGCTGATATACCATCTGACACCAGCAGTGAAGAGCGCTGTACAATGTCAGTTCAAGATGAGTGGCTATAAAACAGCGAAAAAGAAATATGATTCCCAGGACACTAAGTCATCATTGGAGTTGGGCAGACTTTCCTGACTGGGAGAGTACTAACGAAAGACACAGTCTTGCTAATACCTAAATGCTCAAAGTGCTGTAGTTTTAAGAGCTCCTCTTGCACAAAGTTTAAAATACCACATCAGTAAGAAACTGTCCAACTAACTAAACAAATTGCATCAGCTTGTTGTTTTGTTTTGGTTTTGTTTTGTGGTTTTTTTTTCTCCTTATTGTGATAGTATGTTTCTGGAGACAGAAATAAAGTTTATAACCGATTTAGCAAAGAGGGTGGGGATTTGGGTACAATTTATGACATTGGGGATGGAGGTGAAAGATTTGCAAAAAAGCCATTGCTGCCTTTAGAAATGCAATTCATTCCAGGGCAACTGGGCTCCTAAACCCATTTGTTTCTCTTGAAACGCTGTGCTTTGATTTCTGAAGCCTTGCTCAATGCCTGCACTGCAGGCACTGCTGTGGTTATAGCCATTCTGTGCTCTGCTAACCACGGCACTGAGACCTGGCTCCCGATCCTGTTTTCTTGACTCTGATCTAGCACTTTACTCTTCAAATAATTTAACAGTTTTCAATATGTCTGCGGGAGATGTTGAATTTTCCCAAGCTCCCATCAGCAGGAATGGCAGAAGTCAAGTGGAGGACACCGTTTGCGGTGGGACAGCCCAGTACTAGACAGTAGCAAGCAAGATTTTTCTTACTGAAAGCAGAATTTACCTTGGCTTTCTAGCCGTGACTTGGTATGATTTTCTTTAGCTGGGTTACTGTTCCTTTGTAGGCTACCCCAATTCTCCTTATCTATCTCTTTTACCTTTTGACTTTGAAATTATCTTTTGTTCTTGAAGAGCTTCCTTCGTGTAGGATGTTTTCTGCTGGGTGAGATCATTTAGTGGAGAGCCTTGTCAGCTCTCATCATGCTCGTAGCAGGCGCTACCTCAGGGGGCTCCGGGTTTAAGTGTTGTTTACACACGCTTCAGACCTACTGGCCCTGCAGCACAGAATTGGGAAGAGTAATGGAAATAGTTACACTCATGCTTAAGTGTTTTTTTTAGCGTGCACTGAAATGAGCTGATTCTCTGATACAGATGACATCGGGTGACAAACTGTTACAGATCCCAGTACTTTCTACAGAAGCTATCTTCCTCCTAATTCCCACTTTGGTGAAAACTGCCCTATTATGAAAAAAAACCAAACCCAAACAACTTTACTAACAACCCTCTTCCAGTATTGTCTAATAGCTTCAGCTGTATTTAACCTTCATCTGCTGAGATGCTTGAAAAATATTTTGCTGTAGTGACTGGAGTGCGGATAAGATAGGAGACTTTTAGGTGATGTTCCAGATGGCTTTTCACATTTCACACAGCCTTGCTTGATGCGAGGGCTAAGAGTCCTTGCAGAAGCTAATACGTTATCCACTGCCCCACTTTTAGTACCTAACTAGTGGTCCCCTAGGACTAGCAAAGGTTCCTCTGTGAATTATACCATCTCCATAGGAATTTCTGCCTCTTCTCTATCCTTGCCATTCTGACATAGAAAGACTTGTATTTAGCTGGTCTCTTGCTTGTGCTTCTCAGTATATATAGGATGCTCATCATCTGAACGTACAAGCATGGGAAGAATATCTCTGGTCTTGTGGGTTGAAAGTATGTCTCAATGAAGCAGTGGGCTTTAAATCTATTAATAAACAACAGCCTCATATTGAAACAAGTGCTCAGTTACAAAGGATGGATTGGCTTTTGTTAGGTTTGGCTCCTTCACCTGTTAACCCTGTTTGAGGTGATCTAATTTAATTTTTAACAGTACTGTGAAGACTTTCGGTGGTTAATTATATCACTTCTGGGGGCCAGTAACTTTGAGGTTGTTAATATTTTCAATAGTATTTATGAGCTCAAACACTTAGAAGGAGCTCAAGTACAAATCCCATGAACCCTGCAATGAAAAAGAATCAAACCCACAAACCCTTGCCTTTGGATTATAGAAAATGTTCCCTTTTTTTAATTCTAGAGGTGTCCTAAGATCTGTTTTGTGTTTAAAATTCATCAGTTTAGGGAAGTTCCCATGTTGTGACTCAGACAAAAAAAAAAAAAATCCTAGACATCAGGGTAACAAATCTACAGGATTAATAGATATTTCTGGATCTCAAGCTTTATAATTCAACGTTTGTTGGTTGTTTGGTACTTTTATCTGGACATACTGAGCATCTTTATTCAACATCTCTGTCAGATTCTCCTGCACTGTGTGGGATTTGCTGAGCGCTTTCAGCAGTAGCGACGCTACTTTATTTCTGCCCTGGTATTCTGGGAGATTTGTTCGAGGGCACATCTTCCAGGAATTTTATACAAGAGGCAACAAAAAGAACACTTACCCTAACAGAGCCACAACTTCACTGTCAACTATAAAAGAAGAGCCAACAGATTCCAACTTAGATTAAAAGTCAGCTGCGAATAGAGGCAAATATTTCCCTAGGCACAGGGCATCTCTCTGAAGAGAAATTGTTGAAAATGCAAATAGCTGAGAGAAAGTTCAGTGTGATTACTTTGTATTTCACAAGTGCTGTGGTTTCATATGCCCCAGGTCAGCTCTTAGGAGATTTACAGAAAAGATTTCTGGAAGACCTATGGCAGCTTTCCACATGCCATCTTCAAAATCCTCCCATTTTCTTTGCAGGCAGATACATTCTTGTGAAGGACTCCTTTGGGGGAATGCATAACAGATGCCAGAGTGGCTCCCTCATGCAGCCTGACAGCACAGGGCAAATATTGGAGAAGAAGAAAAGCAACTTTTTTTTTTTTTCTCCCAGCTCAGAACTGTCACATTAGCTCTTCCAGTTGTGAAGGCATCCTTGACAGGACATCACATCTTAATAATGCCAAGCAGTGTCTTGACCATAGCTTACGTAAGTGGGCAGGGGGTAATAATCAGTTCAGACTCCATCGGGAGACCATCAGCTAGATGAGGAATGATTGACCTTTCAGGAAAAGCCATACAATTAGAGGAAAACTAAATAAAGTAGGAGAGAAGTTAGAGTGGAATTGGAAAGCCACATACTTGCATCAGATAGGAGGAAGAGGATGCTGGGACTAAGGTTCTTTTCATCTTCAGGCAGAGAAAAATGCATCAAAAATCTACTTTTCAGGAGATGTGTTCACCGCAGCTGTCTTCTCAGGAGAGTGTGGTAGAATTAATGACTGTTCTTCAGTTTTACTGATAAATCTGTGTGCCAATGGAGAAAACAGAAAACAGTCACGTAAATGATACCATTAAACTCCCCATACTAATTGGCTTAATTTGACAAAATAGTTTCTTATGTCCCTGCTTCACATTCAAGGCAATCTAGAAGTTCACAGCACTGAAAGTTACTTATTTTTGTGCCTATTTGCCTGTCTTTTCTTGCTCGGGGCATAACAGAAAATGAGGATATATTTGAGGAGGATGAGCATAAGGAGGTAAGAGTAAAAGTGAGGGAACCATCCGTTGGAGTGACTAGTTTAAGGACTTTGAGAGTTGGCATAATCTGGAAGAAAAAATGCTCAGACCCAAGCAGGTGACATGGATTTCTTTCAAGAAACTGTTGTGGTCCTGGGTTGGAGAGAGGGAAGGCAGGGGAAGCAAGCAGCCAGCAGAGTCCTGCTGATGGGCAAGAGAAATTCCACCTGCAGGACTTAATGAGCAGAAAAATAATTGTTTAGCCTAGTAGTGGGCAGCACTGGAGGGGAAAAGCTCTTGAAATAAGACTTACAGCAAACTGTTTGCGAAGATGCTATTAAAGTCTGTCTGGTCTTCAAGCCTGAATTTGAGGAAAGAAGAGGAAGGGGATAGTTTGAAGCAGTGGTCTGATGCCTTTAAGGATTTAAATTCAAGGTTGGGGGGGAGGGGGGGCGTAAAGAGAGAGAGGTTCACAAATTCTATTCATGACATTTTATCTCAAAATGTCAAGTGCTAAATCTCTGGAAATACTGCTTATGTGGTGGGTGCAGTACTACATAATTGAAGCCACCAGAGAGTTAAGGAAATCTGTACTTTCTGGCCATTATTTATTTAAAAATAAAAACTTAGGCAACACTGTGTGTACTGTTGAGTACATACGGCACTAAATCTCAGTGCAAAGTGCTGAGATTTCGGGGACTGAGCAGAGATGCTCCCCATGGCACCATTCCTTCTGATCTCAGAGGTTAACCTTTGATGGCCTTTGCTCTTAACTTTTCATCCATTCTGTCCTTTGCTGAATTCCTGGGGATAAAGACTGACGCAATTTTGTTCTGACACCAGGGAATATATGTGTTTAGTTGGTACACGTAAAAAATGGTGAAGATGCTTATCTCTGTTTCTACCACTGAGGAAATGCGCATCGCTGTTAAGTGTTGAAATGTTTAAACTGAGAAGTCTGGAAGGGTCCTAGCTCAGCAAACTTTGCATTCATCTTTGGGTGGCTTTGGGGTAGGACAAATGGTCAGTCCCAGGCTGGCTTTATTCTTCATGCTGTACACCTCCTCCCAAGAGCAGCAGTGTCAATCTGTTAGGCTGGGCGCTGTGGACATTTGTCTTGCTTTCCCTATGCTGTTAACAGATGTAGCAGGAGCAAACATGTTCCTGCATGACAGTCACAGCTGAGATGGTAGCATAGACAAACCCCTTTGAGAATCATTCCTATGGGTGAAGGAGTTTCCTGTGGGAACCAGAGTTTCCATACTCATTATTTTCTCACCTTTATGGCTGTGGCGTCACAAGACAGTGCCATCATCAACATAATTTTTGTAGATGAAGATACTCAAAAGTTCCTCTGCTAAGGTAATCCCATTTTTGAGTAATCCCTTTGTCGATGGTTGTGGCCAGTATTTGTCTCTAGTGATTTTAAACTCTGATCCAGAGATGAATGAGTCTTTTGCTTCCTTGGCTCTTTGGGACCCCACAGAAATGCGCCCACGTTTCTATAGGATTGCATCTGAGAGAGTCTGGTCTGGAAATTGGTGCTGGAGGCTCCCCACCCACCTGTCTTTCCCCAAGACTTAACTGACCCCTGCATTGCTATTAGAGAGAGACTCCCCTCCAGAAATGTCGCTGGGTTGTCCGCAGGAATGTTATTCAAAAGAAACAAACATGTGGGACGTGCTTTCCTAGTTTTGGAGGAAAGCCTATTTGCGTCTGCTACATTAGAAAGATTGTTCAAGGAACAGTTCATCCATGTGTGAAGTTGCCCCCTCTAATTCTGCCAAGGCTGAGGAGCTCGAGATCTGCTGGCGACGGCGCCAGGGGCTCTTTCCACATTTTTCAGAGACGCTGGAGGTCAGAGGGGAGCGGATATGTAATTTGCTTGTCTGAAGCAGTTCTTCTGCCTTGTTTTGTATAACTAGTGAGTTCTCACACTGTGTACCAAGCTTCCAGAGACAAAATATCGATACTGCATAATTTAAATGGGAGAACTAAGTCTCCTTGCTCCGCAATTTGCATTATGCAGAAGTCTGAGATAAAGAGGGTGAGAGCACATGTTGCAGGCTCTCTCCTTTGGAAGCTCGTCAGCATGACAAATCGCCCGGCGTACAGTACCATCTACACTGAGCCTTCCTAGTTGTTTACCTTTATATAATTACACAGCATGGGCTTCTTTTTTTTTTTTCTTTTAAGGAAAGTACTGTGTGAGGCACTTATGTTCCTTTGAATTCTAACTTTACCAGCATTTTTTGCCAATGCATACGTTGGAGGAGAAAAATGCATATTTTCTCTTGGTCAAGGTAAAGTGGGTGTGTTCATCATAGCTACTCAGAGTTGCACAATTCAATTTAATTTTTTTCTCAAGGTAAACTTTTAATTGCTTTGATTTTTTTTTTTGTTCATATAGGAAAAAAATGATGGTAGTACAAGCAAGTTCCTTTAACCGTCCTTTCCCATATAGCGTATGGCTCTGTATACCTTGCACTTGTGCTAACCTTGTCCTTACAGGCCAGCGCTCTCCTTGGACATTTCACTTGCTAAAGTTTTAAGAGGGGGATGTGTGCATGTGTGTGTACGTGCATGTGTGTATGCACATGTATATGTATATATACACACATATTAAAAAACCCAAACTTGGCTTTAACTTTGATGAAAGCGCTTTGTTTTCTTTCAGCTCTAGCAAACTGCATTGAATGGTACCTGTGTTGAGTGCACTTCTATAGCACCTTCCCTCAGGGATCTAAAACCATTTTCTCACCACTGCTAAATGCTGAACTTTCCCTATACACTTGCAAAGTAGGTAGGATACTGCTATCTGTTCTGTAGGGTAGAAAACTTAAGAAAAATATTGAATGCAACATACTGTTTGGAAGAGAGACGGGTAAGATTTTTAGCTCTTGGTTTTGAATATTGTGTGTTCACACGGTTGTGCTTTTCTGGGAGAGAGGAGTCTTTTCTAGTTACAACATGTAACTTTAATGTGCCAAAATGAAGTGCAATGTTTACATGCGTAGCAGTGTAACTGCACTTTCAGGTGGTATGGAGCATGGTTTTTTGGTAGTGCAGGGACAAATGGGGAAAATAAGGAAGGAATAGCAATAAGTATTTTTGAGCAAATACGGAGTGTGTTCCTTACCTGACCCTTGGTCAGTTGTAGCTTAGCCGGTCACAGTGTGGACTCCAGCTTCTGAAAAAAATGTGTTTAGAAGTCAAGCAGGAGGAAATAGCTCCATTTGGCAGCTGCTTGTCTACACTCTTTGGTGGCATAACCTCTGGCCAAGGCAAACGGAGGTGCTGCCATGCTGAAAACGAGAGAAATCTGCTCATCCTTCATACCTAGCATGAAGGGGTGGATATATGATGGCAAGGAGGGAAGATTTGCTTCCCAGAATTTGGTTTTGTTCAATTTCTGGTATGCGCTTTCTGTGTGTTTAACAAACAAAGGCAGAGCACAGTGATAGCAACCACGGGTTGGTGATCCCATGGCGGCTGTGTTCCTAATAAACTGTAACGAGAAAGCTGACTACAGGACGGTTGATGGCTAGGTTAATGTACACTGTAGTGGAGTCATTTTAAAATAATCGAAGCAAAGAAAGGAGATTTATATAAAAGTAATTTTCCATTACTTGTGCCTCTGGCACACTATCGTCTCATCCAACATAGTGAAAACCCAGCAATGTTATTCTTGTTTTTTTTGTAGCTTCCATAGCTTTCAGTACTGCTTTCCTTTGTTAATTTTTGAAAGATTACTTGTTAATCAAGAGACATAATTGGCTCAAATGTGAGTCTTGACTGAAAAGAGCTTGAAGAACGTAGCAGGACTCTTGTGATTTTTTTTTTTTTTTTTCCTAAATAAATTAATTTTTTGATGTAATATTCAGTTAAAATTTTGATACTCTACTTGAGTGGGAGGCAAGCTCCTATGGATGTCTTCATGGCAACTGCATTTTGTGCTGCTTTTCTGAGCTGGAAGCAGTGAAACACTAGGGTGAGTCTTATTTTTGGGTCAGTGAAAGAAATCCACTTTAAAGCAAGGAAACCAGACTACAGGTTCAGTTAGGTGTTCCCCCCCAGAGACTCAAGATCAGTCTTTAAACACCACAGGTATGGCAGCACTTTTTAAATCCACTTTTTGTTATTCTTTTCATAAGAGCTTAGCACCTGGTGAGCCTGTAAGTGGAGTTACTACTTAGAAAGTCTGGCTACTTGCTTTGGTACTGAAGTAGAAGCAGCTTTCTTCTAAAAATCTATCCCAAAGGGCCAAGACTTAGATATTTTGTATTTCCATTACTTTGAATGGGAATTTTTCCGTATTAAGGAGTTTGGCATTTGGCTTGCTTTATAGAGCCAGGCTCTTCTTTTATGTAGGTCCATTAATTTTGCTCCTGCTCAATGTGTATTCCTAATTGCACTGAGTCAATGTACGTAAAGAGATCAGAGGGGGGAACTGATCCAGAAGGGAGGGTACTCGGCACTGTGTGCTTTGACGCTGTGGGATTGAATGACCGTCTCATCTTGGATGTGACCTTCAGACTGGTGAAGTGAATGTATAGCTTTTAAGAGATATGTGGTGTAATTAATGATTAATCAGGGCACTTTGTTTTGCATATTTTTGAATTCTGCAGTCAAAGCTTGTGTGTATAATGGATGTTTTTTATTTTCTTTCTTCTGCAACTCATCTTTGCTGACTGCATCCGTTTGCTCCCTGATGTCTGTAGGCTCTAATAAATTGAGGAGTTTAGGCAGACAGCTCCTTAGGCAAGAGCCCTCCCTCGGCTAGTAATGCTGTTGAGATCTGCCAAGACTATAAAAGGCTCAGAAAAGGGGACAAGCTTTTGGCCGAGAGGCATAAGAGAAGTGTAACAATTTGATGTCCCCCCTTTTTCTCTTTTCTTGGAATTTTAATTGGCATTAGGATACAGCAGTTCATCAGATTCATAAGGGGAAAAAAAGGACTGTTTGAGTGAGAAATACTCCTAGGAAGTCTCATGTTGATAGTGTTTGCACTTGTGTTATGAATTCAATGTTATTTAGCAATTTTCATAAATACCTTAGCTGTCAGAGTGATGTGATAAAGCAAAAATTCGAGTTCTCATCATAGAAAAGGTGTTTGCCCACTTATTTGGGGAGAACAGCTTGAAAATGTGACAGCTTTGGATTTGAAGGCACAAAAAACCCCACCAAACAAATAGAAAGACCCCCACAGCTTTCATTCCCGTGATGTTCCTGTCTTGTATAAATATCCAGCCAGAACTGGTTTATAATTTAGTGTTTATTAAAGAATATATCTTTCACCAGCTCCTGCTTCCTTGTGCTCAAAAGCCTGCTTGACCTGATCTTAATGCCATAACATCACAGGTCAAAGAAGAGATCCTGTATAACGCAATCCATACCAATTTGCCTGGCAGCATCCACATCAAGCTCATGTCTTTCAGCTGACTGGAGTACTTGGCTTTTGTCCTCTCATTACCTAGATGCGTGCCACTTAAAATCATGGTGGACGGATGCTTTGGTTCAGTGTTTGGTTTTTTTTTTCCTTCCCTCCCCTCTTTGAATATTGTCTGCTGGCAAGAGCCTGTGGCTTGAAAGGGAAGGGTTCAGAGAGATGATTGCTGGACACAACAGCCCTAATACCCTCACAGAATTACTAGCACTATGGTCATGGGAGGAAGAATTGTGATTCTCTCTTCATCTTTAGGGAGAAGAGACGATCTTCTTCAAGATTAACCATTTGTAGACAGGACAGATCAGTTAAAATTCATCCTGTTACCATGGTGCTACCTTCAGCATCCCATCCAAAAAATCAGTATTACAAGCTAAATAGAGAAATGGGAGCGGCAGTGGCAAGAGTTAATGCCGAGTTTGGGTCACTTGGGACACTGCTGCATTTTTCTCCTGCTGCACAGGGAAGGGGAACACCCTTCTCCTTGTCCACAGGGGATGAGATGAGAAATAATGAGCTTCAGTTGCAGCAAGTGAGATTGACTTTAGTGACAAAAACTTTCTAGCATGAAATACTGCATTAGATCACTTATGGGGGTTGTGGCACCTCCATCATTGTGGGTCTTTAGGAATAGGTTAGAAAAACATCTGTCAGGAATGATATCTGTAGAGCTGCTCCTGCCTTGGGACGTGGAGATGGACTAGCTGACCTCGTGAGGTCCCTTCCAGCCCTGTTTGCTATGATCTCTAATCCAGGATGTTTCATTACTCATCCCTTGAAGCCCCAAAGGTGACAGGGCTATCACACTTCATTTTTACCCTTACACAGTCTTTTTTGCTGGATGGTTTTTACTCATTCTGAGAGACTGGCTTCAATTACATTTGTCATATGATTCTCCTTTCTTATATCCTCTCCCCGCCCCCCCCGTCCCCTCTAGGCCTTTTCTCTCCATTTTTTTAAAAATCCTACTCGCAATTGCAAACTTTTTGAAAGCAAAACTTGCTCAAAAACTTAAATCTGTTTTGTGGATTTGAAATTTCAAATGAGACAAAATGAGTTGGAGGAGCTGTTAAGTACCAATGTCATGCTCAGTGCATGACAAGCACCTCAGATACAGGAATGTCAACTGGTTTTGCCTTGTTGAAGTAGGATAAATGTGGATAGGAGCACATGATGAGATGGGGAGTTGCCCAGGGCAGAGGCTATTTTACTTGTTTATACAGGACTTGGTGCAAGTGTGGCCCTGAACCTTGAGTAACGGCTCCTCTAATAATCTTACTTGGGATGGGAAGCACACAAGATACCAGATGCATGTGTACAGTCTGCACGTGGCGTTGCTGTAAGGTATAAAAGAACTGAGGTTTGTGCTCTAAAGTGAAAACGTGATGATTTAAGGGTGGTTTAAAAACCCACAGTAAATGAAAAGGTAGCCAAAACAGTGCGATCCTGCAAGCGATGGGTTTTTATTCAGGTATCAGCGGCAATATGTACCTTACACAGCTGCACAGTCCTCTCTTCCTGACGCAGCTGGATGTTTCATAAACTGGTGCAAAACAGTAGGTTCCCATTATATTTGCCCCTTTTCATGTCTTCCTGAAATAGAATTAAATTTGTTCTGTTAGTGGCGTGTGATGGTTTCTAAGTGGTTTCCTTGCAGGTTTGCTTTAGGGCCTCCCCAGCTCTCGATTTGGGTTAGTAAAGTGGAAGATTGCACAATAAAAGCAAGGTGTCAAGATCAAGGTAAACAAACATCCTGCTTTACCGCGTAGCAGATTTCCAGTTCAGCTCCGGGATGCCTTGGTGTGTGAAATAGCTGTGTTAATTCTCCACGTGTCTGAGCCTAATCGCTACAATCAAAGCTGTAGGGAGGAAGGTGCTTGGAGAGCAATCCATGCCGCGGTGACGGCCCTGCTCCTGCGGTCTCTGCTTGGGGAGGAACACCATGCTTGGGACATCATGCTCATTTCAACAACTGTCCAAGACTTTGTTGACCTTCTTCCTCTTCCTGGCCTTCTTCCTCTTCCTCCATATTTGAACTGACAGCCAGAAGATGAGAAATCCCTGGAGGCATTTTGCACAGGGCTGCACAATACGGTGATTGACCAAAGTGTTTTAAGTTCCCTTGAATATTTGATATTCAATAAATGAATGCGCATTTGCAGCAGTGGAGCAGTGTGGGGCTCCGACGGGCATCGTGCTGCGGTGTGAAACCCCTGCTGGTCACTGCTTGTCTCTGCTACACTGGGCAATGTATTTGCAGGGTTTTCAAGTTTAACTCAAGCAATAATATTTAAATTATGAAATTATCAACTCTCCTCCTGACTTTTGAAAAAAAAAATTGACGAACCCCATTGTGTTATTTTTCTGAGGAGCTGACTTTTTTGTAACTAGTTATCCTACGTAAGCACTCAGCTATACATTCTGAGTGCTGCTTGCTCCATGGCTGATTTTGATGCATTCTATTTAATTATGCAGTTTAAAGATAAAAAAGGAGGGGAAGCTAATTTTGGCAGCTCCAGGCTGCAGGAGTTGCCATGTCTGCTTCAATCTATCTGCTCCCTCTAAAGAGTCTGGTTGCTGGAACCCACAGACCCCCTCAGCAAAGTTAGGAAGGCAGGATTGGAAAAGCACATCTTTATGGAAACTTTGATTAATTTTTCAAGGGGTCACCAGAGCTGCTTTGTTACAGAGCTGTCAAATGCCATATGCCAGAAGCCCTGTCATCTGGATTTCAAAGTCAGAGCCATATTTTAAGAGACTTGCCCTTTTCATCCTATCTGGTCTGTGAGGGAGTGTCGCTGGGACTGAACCCTGTTCGGCCACGTGAAAGAAGCATGCCAGGCTTCCTTTGCCAGGGACTTTGAGTTTAAATCTATTTCAGGCCATTAAAAAGGTCAGTCGAGGCTGCCAGCCAGAACCTGTGTCTAATTCAACGCTATTAGAATCACAGAAAAATAAAATCCCCAATCTCAGGCTGGAGGGCAGGGAGCGAGGGAAGTATCAGACACTTTATAAACTGCAGAATATGCTCTCGTTGCAAACTGCTTCTGCAGTCCGAAGTGAGTAGACGTGTCCCTGAGCACTAGGAAGGTCACTCGGGCTCTGCTGTAGTCGTTGGGCTCCACTGGTGGGGATCCGATTGCTGGTCTGGGGCCTGAAGAAGCTGCTTTCCTGCATCTGCCAAGAGAGGTCAGGATGATGTGCCTTCATTTATCTTAGCTGCTAGGTGGTGGATCTTTCCGAGGTGAGCTGTATCTGGCCGCTTAGGCTCCCCACATCTGTGGTATTTGGGTTTTTCTCCTGCAGTGAGGCAAAGGGGAAGCAGAAGTTGTGTGGGGGTTTTTGGGTCCGGATCAGGGTTTATTGCAGCGTTGGCTGTGGTCGATGGGCAGGGGGGAGAAGCTGAACTTAATGCTGCGGTGACCCATTCCCATCCTCCGCTGATGACCCTGAAGAAAGGTACCCAACTTAGTCTGTATCTTCTGAGATACTTAATTGCCCTAGTGAAAATATTTGTGTGGATTCCTACTAGAGTAACAGGAGCTTTATTTCTCCTTTTACTTTATTCCTACTTCGCTGGAATCCTTCAGCTTGTGCTCTCCTTTGTAATGTAACATGCATTCTTTTAAAGTTGGAAGGAGCTGACATCAGCGGTTTGAAGAGCCAAAGGAAAGATTTCTTATAACGGTAATCGGTCTGGCTAACTTCCCAGAAGCATCTAGACCTGCCCAGATACAGAGGAGCCAGCGCGCGGGACAGAGTCTCTTGGTCCATAGTTGGATCTAATTTAATCATACGTTGTTGCAATGCAAGTTTGATTCTGGGTTTTGACTGGTATCATGGAATGCAGTTTTTTGTGCTCTGGAAAATATTATATTTGTTTCATATTATCATATCGGGGGTTTAATTTTTTGGCTTCTTTACTGAGTAATCTGATGAATGAGAAAAGCAGCTTTAATGTGATTTCTCATTGATTATTTTCATATTAAAGCCCTGTGATCTGAAGAGCGAGCAGTAAGTCTGTATTCACTTGCCATCTATAAGTAGGTCTTAGTTTTAATCTTGTAGGTTTTTAAATCGAATCAGCAGAAATTGCAGAAATTATGTTTATATTCACTTGCCATCTTACTAATGGATCTCAGCTTTAATCTTTCTGATTTTCCAAATTGATTCAGCAAAAATTATGTCACTAGGATTTAATTAAAGCATGTGTTTTCAGCTTAACTCTTTCCTAATGTGTTAAATTTTCATATGCCAATGTGAAAAGTTTTAACAGTGTTACCCTCTTATCTCATAGACCCTTGTTTCTCAAAGTATTGCAAGAGTTTGGCATTATATTTTTTACTAAAATCTTGACTGCTAATAAAATGTTCTTGTCAATTTTGTAGTTAACTGCTGTATTAATTTTGAAGTTATAAATAAAATTGGAAAGTAAATTTGGTATCTTGGCATTACACAGCAAAAAATAGTTGTTGCAGTAGTGATGCTGTCTGGTAATACCCTTACCTCCTGTTAGCTCATCCCTGCTCTTTGGCTGGATGAAATCCGTCTTGCTGTGATAATGGCTGGAAACAGGTAGGGATCAGAGTGCTGGTGGATCTATGAGATGCACTGTTGGAAGGAGGTTTGTGCAGCAGAACATCTACCTGTGCTGGCAGTAGATAGCCTCTGGCGTTGGGTTGGGAGTATTGTGCTTGGGCTGTCCTTGCGTCCCCATGGTTGGATGCTGCAGCCTTGCTGTGTGTGTGCTGGAAATCAGTGGTTGAAGAGAACAGAGTAAGGAGGTCAGCTTGCCAGTGCTAGTGTCTGCTCTAACAGTTCTCCCAGCCTTTCACAGATACGACCGCAGCATCAACGCCTCTCCATCATCTTGCACCTCCTCCTTCTTCATAGCACTGAGTACCTTCTAGAAATAGATTATGCAGTGTAGCTGGCATGCATGATTGTCATCCCATTTTTTTTTCTTCCTTCCTAGAATAGCTTTGAGAATTTTGTTGGTGTTTTTTTTTTTTTTTTAAACTTAGTTTATCCTTGTTGTTGTATGTGCTAGCTGCTGAGGGCAGGTGAAAAAACACCCCACAAGACAGAAAATAAAGGGGTTTTTTTCTAAGCAGTTCTGAAGTGTGCCCAGCTAGCAGGGGCACCAGATGAGCCGCTGCAGTGTTTTACTCATCAGCTCTGTTTATCACTGCCTACGTTCTTATTGCAAAGGGGTAATTTTTGGGGTAATTTTTAGCTCCTGTGCATTGTCAGGGAGGACAAGGAGTTCTTCCTTCTCATTCTGAGCTGTTTTTTACAGCTCTGCAGGAGCAAGGAAGACCCCTCCTGAGGACCATGCAGATGTGCGCAGTGGTTGGCACTGGTTTCTGCAGATGCATAGAAACTGAGGATCCCTTGCACGCCCCTGTTTAAAAAAATAATAAAAAAAAAAAATCACCTGTAAGGCCTTCCCCAGTGTGGTGGTGCAGCATCTCCGTGCTGCAGAGAGGCCACTCATGGACCTGTGCATCCCAGCCAGGCCCCTGCAGCCACAGCCCATCCCAGCCCAAATCTTGCTCTGAAATGTGGGTCCGTGCTGACGCTGAGTCCTTTTCCCCCTTCGGAAGGCTAGTTTCTGCAAAATGGGTACTTATCCTAAGTGAGGGGCAGATGAGTATATAAACCTTTAGGAAAAGCAGAAAAGACTATGAATGTATTTCTCTTCTTTGTTAATCTCTTTAATAATGCAAGAGGCATTAATAAGAAAAAGTGGACTGGGATGGGATGTTTTTCCACTGCTGCTATACAATGCTAAATTT
Organism: Gorsachius magnificus; assembly: GCA_034008185.1. Classification (NCBI taxonomy): domain Eukaryota; kingdom Metazoa; phylum Chordata; class Aves; order Pelecaniformes; family Ardeidae; genus Gorsachius; species Gorsachius magnificus. The sequence continues at coordinate 12,963,928 of CM067093.1, read as the reverse complement.
AAAGCGTGCTCTCAGATGAGGTAGCAGGTCTGTATCAGTATATCTGACCACTGTTTTGATGGAACACCAAGGAAAAAGTGTAATTACATCTCAAGCCAGGGTGAACTATCACACCAGGGCAGCTGCGAGCCACCTCTCCTGCTGCACGTGTACAGGGCTCCCAAAATCACCTCCGTAAATCCTTCATCCTGAAATTGCACCTCTGTGGGTGGCTCCTGAGCTGTCAGTGGGCTCTGAGCACCAGTGCCATGGTCCCTCCACTTGGAGGGGATTATAGGATCAAGGCTGGATAGTATTGCGGCATAACGTGATGTGGTATTGTGGACTATTTTTAGGAACATCTCAGTTTTTCACAGAGGGAAAAACAGTGGTAGGTTAGGTGCCTGGATTTTGTATGCAGCTGAGACTGAAAAAAGTTTGAGTATTTCTGGAAGAAATAAGAGTTGTGTCTTGCATGCAGGGAGCAGTACTGTCCCTAACATTGTAAAGTTTTGAGTCCAGTGCTTACCGCTGCCCAGATGTGCCTTCAGTTTGCTTTACTGTTATCAAAGTAGAAACTAATAAAACTGTACTGAATCTCAAGAGGGACTTGAGGAGATTTCGAGGAGCACTTGCCACATTTCATGTCTCCCAGGCAGTCACTTTGGCTGAATGGTGCAGGCTAATATGTGAGCATCGCTGCTGCTGCGGGTTTGATGCATGGCTGGTGACTGCATTTCTTACAGTCACCTCCTGGGAGCAATCACCTTCTGTGCCTTGCCTTGCTTACTGTTAACTTCAGCAGCCTCAGTGTTACCCTAGAACTATGTTTTTGCTTTCTTTGTCACCTTGAGTTGCCTCTCTATTAGCGAGTTGAATAAAGAGGATAACGATATAATTGGGGAAAATGTTTCTGAATTAGTATTGCAGTTCTTGTAATAGGCTCGTAAAGGAAGAGCGGGCACTGACACCTGCAGTAGCCTGTGGTAGAGAGGAGCACAGTATGGGGCAAGGTCAGGTTAGACTGAAATGATTTAAGGGCGTGCAATCAAAAGCAAATGATCATTTTAGAGGCAAAATCTACCACTTAGACTAAAAGTTAATGTCAGTTCTTGCAAGCTGTAACAATATCCTGCCTATTATGAAGCCTGCCGCCGCTTACCAAAGAGAGATGCTTAAACCTTCCTGTAAGCGGCTGCTAGTGAAGTTGGCGCAGTAAACATCAGCGAGGTCAGGCTGCTGACCTTGGCAAAGAGTTTCCCCTTCTGGAGAAGTGACTCCTGAAAAGGCAGTCTGCTAACTTGATTTTTGGTGTTTTATAGTGTGCAATGTCCATAGTTTTCTAAATGGTCTCTCCCTGCTGCAGGCACAACATCAACGGCATCCACCGAGTGTGTGTGTGGAGGGTTGGACCAGAAAGTTTTAAAATGTATTAGTTTGGAAATTAAGTATCAATGGTGTAAAAAGTCTATGAAAAGATTAGAGAGGAATTATCTGGGGGAAGGGAAAGATGATAACTTTGTGTCCAAACAGAGTATGTGACTTGCTAATACTGTGAACAGAGAGTGAGGCTGTCCAGGTAATGACTTTTGTGAAGGTTTTATGAAATGACATGCCTCACTACATGGCTGAGCTCGATTTAGTAATAGATCAGGGTCCTTTCTTTTAGGCAGCGATGCTGTTTAAGCAGAACATTAATTATATCATGATAACAGATCTCCAAAGCTAAATAATTGGAGACAGGCCCTGGAAAAACAGCGAATACACATTACAAAGACTGCTATTGCTGAAAGCCGCCTAATTGTATTCTGCTGCAATTAATAATCATCTTAGTGGCTTTGCATATTTATGAATATATAAAAATAAGACAATACACAGGCTAGGATAAAATGTTGGTTCATAAACTTTTATTGCTGAACAGTAATTAAGCATGCCTCTAATCACAGCATCATTTGTCATTATGGATAGGCTTGGGTGGGATAGGAAATTTTGGGAAAGAAAATGTGACTATTCAGAAAAGAACCTTGCATGAAAGATTTCAAATCACAGATATTTAAAATGAAGCACATGTTTTCCTCTCATTTGCTTGCCCATTATCTGTAGCGTGGCTTCTTGACTTGGTATACCCCAAGTACACAGAAAGGCATCAACTCTCATCCCCCTCTCCCCTGCGAGATGGCTGATAAAGTTTTTGGCTGCCTTCTTTTAGTCTATATTGAACAGGAGGTCATACTGGAAGATTAGAGAAGCCCTTCATGGCCTTTAAACAGCTACTAGTAATCTCTGAGGTTTTGAGATTAAAATTTGTCTCATGCGTATGCAAATACAAATTCAGGATAAGGCCACAGAGAATACTGCTTGAAGCTCTGGCCCAAGTGGAATTACTCTCCGCTTACATCCATGCAACTGAGAGATGAACTTGGCTTGCTGAGGTTTCTCTTCAGTCTGCGCAGTAACTGCTTACTCTCGTTAGGATTTTTTTTTTCCCCTTTACAGCCCTGTGCATTACAAAATGTTCCTGCTTTGTTTTGACTTGACCTTTCATAGTCACTAAAAATCAATAGACTTTAATGCATTTATTAAATAAGGAGGATTCTAGGGATTAACATGCAAGGTTCACTGCGGTAGCAAGAGGAGAAAGTAAAGAGTGGAATATTACTCTACAGCCAAGACAGGCTGTGGTGGTTACAAGAGTTCTCTGCTCCTTTTCTGGTAGGAGCTGGTGACTGCCTGCTGATCAGGCAGCCCAAGCCACTGCTGCTGGCTTCTCCTTCATTCTTAAACTTCCTTCAAAGGAGGAAGCTTGCTCATATATTTTTCCTATTTCTTCTTTCTTTTCTCCTGTGAAGGGAAATTACTTTTCCTCCTGCTTTGGTTGGACTGTACTTGACATCCTAGGGATAGGGAGTGATGGGACTTCAAACACAGCTGGATACCATTGAGCTTCAAAGAAATGGAAGTATTTCCCAAGAAACATGCTTTATGGATGTCACACAGACCTGTACACCCTTCAGGTCCCAGCAGTTATGGAGAATAAGATCCAGCTGATAAGACGCCAGATTTCTGATGTTTGTAGGGGCCTTGCAAATGGAAGCTCTCATTTAAAAGCATTGCTTGAGGAACTGACAAATTATAATCGGAGAAAGTTGTTGTCTTTCTTAAGTTGTTCTTTGAGGTAGGACTTAACCATCCACAGTGTTGAGGAAGGATGTTATGCCTTGCACTCTACATGAACACTTACTAGATTCAACAAAAGTTTGAAAGCTCTTTTTTGGTTGCAGCTCTTGAATCTTTTCAGCATTCATATCAGCAATTTCTGCAGCAGCTTTTCTTTAGCCTTAATGTCTAGAGCCACCTGTGATCTTCTCAATTTGCATGCAAATCCCCTTTCAGAGTGATGGTGTTGGGTTCTGACAGTTGTGTTGTGTAACACTGATGTCACATGGACTGGCCTGGTGCAAGAAACCTATTTCCTTGGGAGGACCGGCAGCTTGGACGTAGTGCAGTACTTTTCTTCTCACTTTGCAGCTTTACCTCTGACCTGCATGGAATGACAGTTTTTCTTTGAGATGAGCAAATAAATGAGTTTAGGAAAAGCTCAAGGTGCCATGCTGAATAATTTCAGCAGCAGAAGTGAGATGACTTTTGCCTGCCTTGTTGACTCTCAGACAGAAGTTCCCAAACTCTTAAACTGTTTAGGTGTGGGGCCGTTGGTGGCTGTATTTACAGCTTCGATTGTGAAGTTGGATATAACTTGGATTCCTGAAGACTCACAGACTGTAGAAAAGTCATTTGTTTGACCAGGCTATCAAAAGATTTTTGGCATGAGCAGAGTTGTCTCTCCCACCCCCATCTTTTGTAACCATGAGCTGCCTATCAGTTTATTCCATGCTGTAGTTTTTGTTTCCAAGAATACACTGACTTTTATGACCTCATTTTTATTTTAAGTAATGAGACTTGTGCAACTTTTGTGCTCAATTTAGTGTTCCATAGCATGTATATACTTTATACATCCTTTCTGTTTCTAAGTTTAGCTGCCCATATTTGTGCAAATCTCTGATTTGCATGTAAATTAAGGATGGGTGTTCTTTAGCATGCCATCAGAGACATGCGTGCATATGATTACAGAAAGTCAATCCTGTATGTTTTTTAGGTCCTTTAGAGAAGAAGCAGCTGAGCTTATTCTTACTATGTTCTCATCTCTAGCCCCAAATGCACACGTTTATGCTAATATCTTTTCTGAGTGGCCCGTGTAAATGCTATTGATTTCAGCATGAGGTTGGCTGAGCTCAATGTACCTGATGTACCAACTTACCTAATGCACGGGTGCCCACCTACGCACCCGTGTTAATGATTTTGAATGTAAATTTAAGATAGGCTTTTCTTTAGCAGTTTATCGACCTGTGCCTTACGAACTGATAGTAGCGAGCATGGATGTCCTGGCATATCTTTTCTCTAAATGTCCGTCACAAAGCTTTTTTGTCTCTTGTTTGTGCCCGTTAATTAGGGAAACATTGTCCTTGCCTGTTTTAAGCCGGTAATTATCTTGTGTAGCTGACACTTGGTAACGTGCCTTTGAAAACAGGTTGACCCCTACCCCTGACCAAAAAAAAAGAAACCCCCAAACCCAAAATCTGGAAAATGACAAGCTACTTATGGCATGATATGCTACAGCATATTAAAACCAAAGTACATATATGAATAGTTTTCTTTCAGTACGTGACAACTCTCACACAATGGTATCTTGATGTGTCAACATGCATTCACATCTCAGCATATTAAGAATGATTTAGAAGGAAGCAGTGTCAAACCATATTGATCAAATTTTGGTGTTTCAAGATTTAATTTTTTTTCTCCCCTCAGCTGCTTTATAGGAAGCAATGCTTTGGGTAGGTTTAACAAAAAAAAAAAAAAAAAAAAAAAAACAAAACACACAAAAAAAACCACACCAAAAAACCAAAAAAACCCCCAAACTTCTCTCACCGTAAGAACCTAAATAAATTCTTGTACCAAATGTATCAGAAGCAGAATTTTATGGCATTTTTGCTTTCTTGGGACATAATCATGTCTAATCTGCAATAACAGAAGAGTGATAGATATGCACACAGAGGTGGTTAGATGATCAGTAATTGATTGTTTTCTTCTTAAAGAGCAAACTTCTTGTATTCCAAAATGTGAGAGTGCTTTCTTTTTATGGGGTCAGCATTGATCGTACATAAAACACATGATAGAGGGTGTCTGGAAATGGTAATTAAAATTGTAGAGTTTCAAAAATGAGCACTGATTATATTTCAGGGCCATACCTTTCAGTTAAAGAGTAAACAACAGTCATTCAGCTACTGTGCTCTGAGGCTTTCGCATCAGGACAAGGACGAGGCTTGGAATGACAATTCATGTCCTACCTAGTGAAAAGTAGAACATTACAGGTTAATTACATTTAAGAGAGGGACTTACCTGGCTTCCTCTTTTTCAACTTCCACTAGTAATTTTTTAGTGATGAAAGCCCTTAAGGAAGTACTTGCTACTTCCTGTGAAACATGGCTTAGGAGCCCAAAGGGAACCTCTGGTGCTAGACTTGTCTGGTAGGCAGGGAAAGGGGACCATGAGGGGTCACACTGCTTAAATGACAAAAGCTGGCCTCAGATGTTATACAAGTGGAGTATATCAACACACTGAAGATCAGAAGAAAGGCATATCTTCTAGGCTATTTTCTTGAAGAAGAAAGAAATATTAGGGTGGGTTTTTTTGGTTGGTTGGTTGGTTGGGTTTTTTTCAGTTTCACTAAGCCAGTAAAAGCTAAGGCTTATAGTGGAGAAATGCATGAAGTCCTACTTGCAGCACAGCTCCACAGTCTCCATTGCAAGGTGGTTGGCTTCCTGTAATTTCATCCAGATTGGGATGTCATCCTGATGCCTCCCTCCTGACACAGGCAATGCAGAAGCCATACATCTCGCCTAGCAGTCACGTCAGCTTGAAGTATTCACAGTTCCTTGGTGCAGGCTGAAAGACACATCTAGGCTGCACCTTTGGCTCATTTCAATGTGCCATTATTGTGGCAGCTTGTGGTATTAATGCCAATTAATGTAACAAGGCAATTCAAATGTGGATGAAAACCAATATACTTAAGGCAGCCTAACTGTATTGGAAATAACTCTGGGTCATGATGGTGCCCTCATCTTTTAAAGGCAAAAGAGCAGTTCTTTGGGATTTGGTGTTGCACTTCTCTTTCTGCATGCAAAAATTGTTCCTGAAGCACTTTCCTATGTCGCATGCCTTATGCACAAATGTATCAAAATAACTTTCCCTGGAGCTGCTAGGATACTGTGAGAAGTTTCCACAACAGTTGGCATAAAACTAAGTGAATCCAAAGCTCTTCTAGTGTGATGTGCAGTGTGTGGAAGCAGGTTTCTTCTGTAAGCCTTCATCCTTCAAGACATGAACCAGGCAGTAACTAACAGGGGTTAGAAGGAACTTTTTCCAAAGGGTAGGTTGTTCCACAGTTCACCATCATGGATTTTTTTTTAATGCTTCCTTAAGAAGCACTTTGTATTAGTTCTTCTTAAAAGCATAGGATAGGGTATTCGATGGGCTTACTGTTGACCTTGCATGTCTCTTCCATACAAATTTAAGCTGCAGATCCTCTGTTGCAGTTATGGTGCATTCTTCTGGCTTGTTCCCATCATTGGATGAAATGCTCTAGTGAGTTGAATAAAGCACATTTTGGTTCACAGCAGAAGTACAGACCATGCTTTCTGTCTTAGACTTTTTAATGGGAATTTACATGGCCTGCCTGAGGCCAGAAAGCACAGACACCAAGGTGCCACCAAATTAATTGGGTGAGACATGTCCAGATGATTGTTATAGGATTGTATGCCCTGCTAGCTGTTAAGATGTATGCACTTACTCTGCAGCAAATATGAGAGCATACAAGTAACTTAGCACTCAATAAATTAAGTCAAATTATCCTTCTACTCTAGGTGCATAGGAGGTTAATGCAGTTCAACAAACTGTGAGCTGTGGCCTGGCCTTGGGGTTGCCTGTCTGAAGGGTACCAGCCCAGCCAGCTGACCTACTGCTGCGTGCAGGGGCTTGGGACTTGCTGCAGAGTGTGAATGAAACATATGCTTATAATGTTGTCCAGTCCGGTTTTAAAGAATACCAAATGAGGGAAAGCTTGTCATGTTCTCCAATAACCTTTTTGAGTCTATAGTAACTCACACAATTAGGAAGCTTGCATCTTATTTGAAGGTTGAATTCATGTTGCTTCACTTTCCAAACACTAGATCTTACTTGTATTGGGTTGACCTTGACTGGACACCAGGTCCAGCCAGGAGAATATTAACTCCATCTCAGCCCAACCCAATACATGGCTGAAAAACTCCCTACTACCAGATTCCATTTATGAGTAGCTACGGATAGTGATTAAATCATCTTGTAGCCTTCAAATTGCTGGTCTGAGCAGCTTTGGGGATCTAAGACCTCTGGGTTTGGTCTTTGGACACCCTAGTATTTGACATCCACCTTGAAGAAGTTGGATGCAAAAACTGGAGTACAGTGTTATAGCACTGTATATCGGTGCAGTGTTGAAAGCTCAAATCATGGCCTGTTTTTTGCTGAATATTGCCCTTTTTGTATGCTCAGGATTGCAGTGGTTTTTGCCATCTCATTGTGTAAAGAGCTCATGATGTGGATGTTAGCTGCAGGAAAGAAGGAATTGTCCGTCTTATGTCTGTACACACTGTTCAATACAGGTAAAATATTTTTTTGTGTCTTGTATTGAAAACTTGAAATTAAATGGACCAGCCAGCCACAAAACCCATTGGTGTAAATCCAACAGGATTTCAGTGGAATTACACCGTGTCAGAAAGTAGCATGGGATGATGCAGTAATTCTTATTACTACAGCTGCACACTGCTCGAAGCAACACAAATTGTTTTAAAGAGGTCTTGTGTTTTGCTACTAGTAGATTATGTTTAATTAAAGTACATGTTAGCTTTGGCTTATTATGCACGTGTATAGAAGGTAAAAAATAAATTGTCCTGATGAGATGAACCAGTGCATTTACTGTGAGAGTTAAAGGGAAGTGACAAGCCTATAAGTAGGTAAAAATTGAGAGTTCAAGTGTTTTCTAGGAAACTGTGCGCTTATATGATTTAACGGGCAGTGGTGCTGATTTCAGGGCAGAGCTTTTGCTGCCTAAATCACACACACTGTCAAAAAGTCCCAAAGTGGTTTTTGGCTTTTAGTAGCTTATAGGCAGAAACAACATCTGATTGTTGATCTTGAATCACTATATATCTGCCCTGCAAAGGTTGCATCAGTAATTTAGAAGCACAAATGGGGTTGTATCTAATTCCTAGCCATCTACAGCCAAGCTTGTTCTATTTTTGCAGAAAAACGTACAAAGAAACTACATTTTCACCACAAATGAAAATACTAATTGCCTTTGGAAATGAAGTTGTTAATAGTTCTCGTATTTATGTATTGGCTGCTGGTAGTGTCTGCCTTGCCTAGCAAGGCTTGCACATTAGACTGTCTTATGTCCTTGATAAATGATCAGATTAGCATTATGATCAGCATTAAATGATCAGATAGGAGTAACAGGCTCTGTAGGGCTTTTTTCCCCTCCATACAGTTCTGCTTGTCCAATGGTGGCGCTTGCATTATTTGGGATGACCTCAGCCATGAGGTATTTTCAAGTGCTGGGAGATTGCTGCAGAAAAGCTGAAGAAGCCCTGTTGATATTACTGGAGCAACAAAGATGAGCATGGGGAACATGTGGTACTTGAGGTATTTGACCTGATTGCTCACAAACCACGTGTTTGATCACTGGACTAGAAGACATTATCACCCCTGGAAAAGGAAAGCAATGCCTTTAATGCAGTTATGCCCCTTCCTGTAATAGCAGCTGAGTGAGGAAAAAGTTTATCACCTCCACATTTGCATCATGAGGGCAGAAATCCTGTTCTGTAAGACTTGGTGACTGTGCACAAGCTTCTGAAACCCTGTCAGGGTTTTATTTATTATGAGAGGAACTATAACATCTTAAATACAACTGCTATGTTTCATTATTAAATAGCAGAGTTTTCAGCTTGGGTTTTAAACCTGGTGTTTTTAAGTCTGCAATCTCTCATCTGAAGGATGTGATGAGAAGGGCTTCCTGCTTTCTGAATTAGTATTTAATGTGCGGAAAGTGTATGTTCCAATTGAAGTTTGTCTTCAGAAGCTCCTAATTAGGACAGAGTGATTTGATTTTTCAGGAGGTACCTTTGGGTTTCCTGAAATAACAAGACAGCCACAAGGGTGATGCAGAGCAGGTATCACAGGTTACTGTCATCTTTGCAACTGTCAGAAGTGTTTTGGTGGTAAGTGAATCCATGCATCTGAATAAATAAATATTTTTTACTTAATTTATGGTTTTCATGCTGAAAAAAGCTGTCAAGTTTGAGGTATAATGACTGACTTTTTTTTTGTTTGCAGTGGCATGAAAATTTTCAGAAAAACTGAGTGATGTTTTAAGCAACTTCGCTGCAGGATGCAGAGCCACTTAAGTATTATTTTCCATATAACTTTATACAACAGAGCAGGAGCAAGGAGGCAGGAGAGCAAAGCATAAAGTGGCCTCTTGGGGGGTAATGATATGGTATGCATTGCAGAGAAAAGCAGGCGAGTGTTTGAAATCACTGCAGTCAGTCTGGGATGTGTGAATGAAGACAAGAATTGCCCTGTATCTGGTTTTCTGCCATAACCGCAAGGCTGGTCGTGTTAGCTTGCAGACAGTGTTTTATTTCGTTACTAAGCTTTTGTGATCCCAAATTCTGGGTGCAGAGGTGAGAACTTAGAATCGATGGCTAAATTTCAGAGGGAGGTCCTGAACAGTGCTAAGGAGAAGGACAGGCTCTCAGCTGTAAAGGTTGGTACTTGGTTCTGCGAAGCAATGACCATGGCCGAAACACGTTTCCGCCAGAAACTGTTGGACAGACTTACACAGTCAACACTTTTGTCTTTTAATCTACTTTCCAACGAGAAAAGCAGCTTGTTTGTGGATTGTGGAAGGATCCATCCTCTTATTTTCCTGATTAACGTTTGGAGGTACCTTGAACCCTCTTATCCCAGCAGATGTGCACCAACAAGGGAAATTTCTGGAGACTCAGGTTTTGAGTCAGCACTGTATCATGTACTGGATGCAGCACTTCAAAACTGAAAGCTGTGGAGCGATGCAAGTGTCCGAGCTTGTGCTGCATGACCACAGTGTAGTTAGTGGGGTCCCATACGTGATACTGGGCTCTGGCTTCCTTTGAAGTTAGTCTATAAAAGTGAGGAAGGATTTCAAAGCAAAGCAGCAGATGTGAGCCTTTGCCCTTGTGAATTCACCGTTGTTCCCTGGCGCCGAGATCCTCTGTGTCAGAAGAGGGGAATTGCTAGGGCAAGACGTAGTAGGTAGAAACACAGAGACTTTTTGTTTCTGTCTGAAGTCACCTCGTCGAGCTTTCAGGCTGCTATGTTGGCAGCTGAGCAAAAGGCTGTTTATTCTACATGACTCTCAGAACAGTTTGCAATAGCTTCCAAATACAAATCAGTGGCTTGTTCCCCCAAAAGCTAGTCAGACTTTTATCGCATCTGTCAGTCATTGCACTTGATTTTACGGGTCAGCTCTGAAGAGCCAGTGCAATTAGAGTATTGCCTGTAATCTCCAGGCAAGCTTTACGGCTCTGCCAATGGAATGGAGATTTTGTTTATAAAGTTTTAAATTATTATCTGTATACTTGTGAAGACCTTGTTTATGTAGCAAAGCCACTTGCCTGGTCTCAAAACGGGCACAAGAGAATCCTGCTTCCTTCCCTTGCTTTCCCCATGTTCTCCAAAATGACATAAATCACATCCTTTTTCCTCATGCTCCCAAAAATGTAGGTTTCATTTTAATGAGAACTATAAAATTGCTGGTAACCTCTTTCCCTCATCTTCCCTTTTGCAAAACAATTTCATGAAATTACATCGAATGACAATAAAATCTGTGGGATTTGCTGATCCTTGCAGGGTGAAGCGTGTGTGATTCCTTCTGCCTCTTCTCTCCTGGAAATCCCCTTGCACGTTGTCTTTGTGCGTAGCGTACCTGCTGTAGCAGATACTCTCTCCTTGTTGGTGTTGGTAGCTCTCTTCAGCCCTCTGTTACCATTGAGAGCTATAAAATGATGAAAGAGGAGGATGAGGAATAACAAACTGCTTTAACGTTTCTTGCAGGGATGAAGTCGTACATGGTAGGTGCGTTGTGGGGAACATGCTCTGGAAGGTATAATGTGTTGTTGCTGCTCTTTCAATAGAGCTGCAGGGAGCCTGATGCAGAAATGAAGAAGTTCCTTCTTAGTATTGGCCCCCCGATATCATGCTCCACAAGATCTGCGTTTTCCAAAGTCTCCAACTTCCATTGCCTTTAAAGAAGTATTACCTAGCTTTGGGGGGAGGAAGGGGATAACTGTGATTGTAAGACAAAAATACCTACATTTTGGTGTTTACCAGAATTTTTTTTTTTTCTCTTTGGCTTTTAAGTCCCTTGTTTATGGAAATAGTTTTTACTTGTAGTCCCCTTTTTTCTCTGGAAGATAAAACTGCAGATTAAGTAACGTTACCCATGGGAGCTCTTGTGATGGTTATCGGCTTCCTTTGAAATACTGAATTGTTTTCTGTAACACTGGCAAATAGGGATGTGGAGGTATAAATTTTTGCAATAGTGTCTATTCAAGCACTGTTTGAGAGAGACTTTTTTTTTTAATTCCTCATTCTTGAGCCGTATGAAAAATGGTAGAATCTTTTCAGTTTGAAAGGGACTATGAACAAATGAATGGTATTAGAGAGCTGCAAAATGTGAAGTGACTCTTCTGCTATAGTTCCTCCTGTGCAGTCTTCACAGCAGCTTTGTAACACAGGTCAGATCTGCTATTTCTTTTCAGCAATGAATACCCATCTGGGAGTCATGGTTTAACCCCAGCCAGCAACTGAGCCCCACGCAGCCATTTGCTCACTCCCCCCTGGTGTGATGGGGGAGAGAATGAGAGGGGTAAAACTGAGAAAACTCATGGGCTGAGATACAGACAGTTTCATAGGGAAAGCAAAAGCCGTGCACACAAGCAAAGCAAACCAAGGAATTCACTCCCTCCTTCCTCTCGGCAGGCAGGGGTTCAGCCATCCCCAGGAAAACAGGGCTCCATCACACTTAACAATGACTTGGGAAAACAAACACCATCACTCCAAACGTCCCCCCCTTCCTCCTCCTTCCCCAGCTTTATAAGCTGAGCATGGTGCCATACTGTGTGGGATATCCCTTTGGACAGTTGGGGTCAGCTGTCCTGGCTGTGCCCCCTCCCAGCTTCTTGTGCCCCTGGCAGAGCAGGGGAAGCTGAAAAGTCCTTGACTGGTGTAAGCCCTGCTCAGCAGCAACTAAACCATCAGTGGTTATCGACATCTTTCTTATACTAAACTCAAAACTCAGCACCGTACCAGCTACTAGGAAGAAAATTAACTCTGTCCCAGCCGAAACCTGGACAGGGAGCAAAAGCAACATGTAAGATTGATATATATAGCTTTAAGTCAGAATGCTAATTTTAAACTTAAAATCACTTTTAGGTTAATTTATATATGTCTTTATTAGCTCAATAAATGAAACCTGTAAGAGTAAAGCAGATTGCTGTTGCTGTGGTATAGTAAAAGAACTTAGTTACAAGGAGTTTATGTGACAACAACCTGCAAGAAAAAATAAATTACATGCATGATTCAGTAATTCACAGTGACTGTGAACTTGTCTACTAGCACAGGTTTCATTTTGGGGGAAAATAAAATTGCAGCTAATTTGTGACAGAAATACGAATGTCAAGAAGGAGTGATTAAAATGGAGAAGAAGGAATTCTTCATTCCGTGAATGTGTTTTGCTCTTTTCAAAGAAATTTTTGGTTTAGTTGTGTTCTGCTGTTTCAACTTTTTCAAAATCCCTGTGTGAGCATTTGGGCTTTTGCTCCTGGAAGAGATTAACGCCTCTTCATAAAAAATGCATCTGATGGATGGGGGTTTCTCATGGTACCGGTTCCTTCTACCGAACAGGGTCTTGACATGTTTTTCTCCCATGGGATAAATCATTCATAAAGGTTAAATATGACTGTTTGGATTGGTTCTGTCCTCATTCAAAAGTTGACTTAAGGTTGAAAATTCTTTTGTTATTCTGGTCTGCTTGCTTTTGCCTCAGTTACGGTCTTTCTGTTGTGCAGTTGTAAATTAGCACATTGCATCATGTTTGCAGATAAAATTTTAATGAAAATTGTTATGTCTGTGTGGTTGTCCATCAGGAAAAAAATGGGTTGCTCTGAGATAAGTCAAGGGAGAGAAGAACACTTCAGGGAACCTGGGATCGCAAGTTACTTTTAAGTATCTTGAAACAGGTACTTAAAAAAGCAGTTAGAGGAAAAAAAATACTGAATTATCTGTTTCACAGAAATCTTTATTTTGAATTACAGATCCATGGTCTAAATGTGTGTAACACATATGCGGTATTTTATCTCCCCCCCAAAAATGATGAGTGAGGGGGAGAATCAAAGAAGAAAATCTCCTTTCCTCAACCCTGGGTAAGAGAATGCTTGTATGATCCCCCAGCCTGCCTTCGGAAGGCTTTGTCTGAATGTGTGTTTGAAGAAGGGAGAAACCAGTGACTTAACCTCGGGGGAAAAAACCACTTGCCCGGAAAGAAAACTCAGTAGGTGCTGTCGGCTGTATAACACTTACAATCTCTCCAGATGTTTGTGGAAATGTAAGTGGATTTAAGTGTCCTTAAGAAACGTGTGGTTGATGAAATCAGCTAGATTCAGGGATGGGCATGCATCCTTCTACAGCCTGTTTTAGAGCTTCATTAATACATAGCTTTCTTGCCTCCTGCATTTGCTCTCATTAAAATTCTGAAATAGTTGGGAAGAAAGTGTCAAGTTTTGTTTGAACTTTATTTCTTCCATGCTGCATGTGACCAGTTTTAAGTTTGCTACATTTCAGCAGGGCAGTGTAGCATACAGGCTGGTCAACAAGGATTCTGAACTTCTCAGAAACAAATGTGAATCAAATTATCTATTTCCCTCGAATCTTACAGTTTTGTTTCTGTTGATGTGGGCTCTGTCATAGCAATTGCTGTGTAGTAAATTGTTACTAAATGTCAGGTGGTAGTGATGATTATTTCAAAGATAGGGTGATCTAGAAGAGACAGCTTGCGCAGGAGAAGCAGTCAGTCATATTAACAAAACTGGCAATAAATGCCACAAAACATCATCATCATTTTATACCCCTTTTGGTCATGCTGTTGAGCTAGATGAACTATGTCCTTGTTTGTGTTTCAGAGAAGAAATCTGAAATATAGTCACTTCAGGGAAAATGCAAGTGCCTTGATTTATTGATGTTATTTTATCAATTTTGCACAGGTTTTGCGGGGAGGAGGGAAGGAAGGAAGATTAGCAATTTCAGATGAAGACAGGCAGAAACGTTCACAAATGCCTGTCACACCCCAAAAGCAGTAATCAAATTACTGCCGTGAAGCAAAATGATATAATTGATTATGAAACTTGAAATCAGTGCCTAGAGCATTAGGAAAGCTGACAGTGCACGCCAGTGTATTTAAAGAGAAGAGTGGGTGCAAATCTATTAAATATGTTTTTAAGGGGAAGGAATCTTCTGCAGAAGGATACGGTATCAGTAATTTATGGGCATAGACAAAATGCTACATCAGTGATTTATAGTGTCAGGCAGGGCTATTAATGTGATTAGAGTTCAGAGTTTAATTCACTTCCCTCTTTAAAAGAGGAGAATTATCTCCTGTAAAGGCTCATGAGTTGTTTCAAATTGTGTGTGAGGACCCTTCTGGGTTAAGCCAGAGGAACCATTTTAAAGCAGTCAGAGGCACGCTGGGTATTGCATCTTCCTCTTTCTTGGACATATGGTACCCATGATCAAGTCTGTATTTTTCTTTTTTTTTTTTAATTTTTCTTAAAGGAAGGAATTATCTAACAGAAGTACTAAATAACTAGGTGACTTCTGTTTCCCATACTATCAATCTATTGTGAGCTCACCTTTTACATGCACCCCAGTAGCAAAACCAGAATTTGTGTAGGAAAACAGCACTTTTCTTTAAAACCCAAGCAGGTGGGAGAAATTGCAACGCTGTAGTTGGAGTAGGGTTGCTAGTGTCATTTGTATGTTAGAGAGCATCCCTCTCATTGCACTTGTAGAGGAGACCAGATTTGAGTATCGCTAGCTAAGGTACCAGTTGCTGGCAAAACAGATTCCAGCATCAGTAGGCATTTGCTTTAGGCCTTTTCCCCCAAATCTCTGAGTTCCCATGCCTCTGCAGTCTCTGAAAGTAATTGATATTACCACAATTTTTATGAACATCTATTAATAACAAAACCTAGGGTACAGTTCATAAAGTTCATGGAAGACAGGTAAGCTTGGGGTTAGCAACCAAGATGACAATTCAGGTGCAAGCCACAATTATGCTGCTGCAGTCCATCACAAGAACAGGAGGACAAGGTTGCTGGTCGCACTCCGTGAAGCAGCATTGACTTGCAGTCCCCATGGATCACATCTGTGAGCAGAGCAAGCAGGAGCGGGTCTCGTTCTGTCTGGGCTGGATCCAGTGCATGCCTCTGGTGAGTGAGAGGAGGCAGAATATGGGCTGGCGACAGGAGGTGCCTGAGTTTCTGGCTGGATAACCTCCCTCAGAGCTTCTGCCTGATGGCAGAGCCTGCTCTGGCTGCTGCACAGGAGAGTCCCTGCAGGGCTGCAGTTGGCTTGCAGTGACCCAGCCCTGTCGCCCATCTCCTGGTACGTGACCTGACACAGCTGATGTGTCTCATGACCTATGCTGGAAAACAAGATACTCGAGAGGATGAAAATTTAGTCAGTTAAGGGAATTTAAGTGTTTTCTTCCTAACCTACGAGAGACATTCTGTTGGCACAGATTCAAAGCCATTTGGCTTAGAAGAAAAAAGTGCTCTCTTCTCAGTAATCAAATGTCACAAATGTCTTCTGAAGATCTTAAACCCAGAACTGTCTCCTGGAAGTCTCGTTGTGACTGTCTTGGTATCCTCTGTGCTTATGTGAATATTTGCATGGTTTGTCACAACTTTCAAGGTAGTCCTTGCACGAAGACAGCATGAGTTAGGCATGGCATCATTACCCTCATTTTATGGATGAGAAATGAAACCTAGAGACACTAGGGGAAAGGAACTAATCTCCCCAGAAGAACTACTAGTCTAGGTGAAAAATGAAAGTCTCATTTCTTCCTTCATTAGGAAATCTGTTTGCAGTCTCAAGCCCCAGTGACTTCAGATGTTTGCCACCCAATTCTCTAAATCTGCTTTTTGAACACAGTTTCTCTTCCCTGTTTGCCCTGCAGAGCTGCTGCTTGCTATCTTGGGCATCCTCCTCTTTCTCAGTTTTCAATTAATCTCTCCCCACTCATCTCGGTCTGTTCCTCTCTGGCGGGCGCAGAGCTCTCCCGACAACTCTCATCTGTGGGAGGGAAGTGTGATTTAATGGGGAGGAAAGAGGAGCTGAGTGCTTGGAGCTGTGAGTGATATTTGAGCTGTGAGTTTATTGGCATATACACCTCACCTTGCTTAAAGTCTGCTCTGGTATCTCAGGAGATCTCCATCTCTTGCAGCTCGCTTTATGCTTTTCTGGACTAACTTCTTGGCTTCATCTTCCAGTGCTGCGGGTAAAACTTTAGGCAGATGCAGTGCTCTTGCTCTGACCTTCAGTATTGCTCCCCCAGCTGATGTGAAATGCCATACAAACCTTGATGCAATTTTCCGTGGCTGCTGTAGGCAAAGTGTTTTATTAATGGAGGAACCACAGGGGATTCTGATTGCGCTATTGCTTCTGATTGTCACACTGGCTTAAAGATAAGTTACGCTTGGGGTAGTCTGGCCCTATCTCCCCATGCATTTCACTTGGGTATAAAATAATCCCCACCTAGATGCTTTTCTATTATCAAAGTGGTTTAGGTGAGTTTGGAATTAAAAGCTCTCTGTGTAAGATTGGTCTCCTAGGGGAGTGATTTGTGAGGTTACTGGGGGCTGGAGGGGGGATGGAGGATGGAGCGGGGAGGGGGCTTCAGAAGGACGTGGGGAACTGGAGCAGGAACTGGGTGTTGAGCAGGGAATTCTTGCTGGGAGTCTGGAAGGGAAGGTATTTCAACAAGGTTTAGGTGGAAGTCAAAGTATTGGTCTGGGTAAGAACTGTGTATGGTAGGTGAGCTGGATGTTTGCTGGCAAATGGAGAGGTGGAACCCTTGTATTTGTAGCAAGCAAATAGTTGGGCTTTGTGTGAAGGGGGAAAAGAAAAGAAACTAAAACAATTCTTCTGGTCTAAATGCTTGATTTCAACGCAGCTGGAGTGACTGCAACTTTCAAAGAGCATTTTCCCCAAAATGAAGTTTCAGCTGGCATAAAAGCTAGCATTTGACATCTTTTTCTTGTAATGACTATATTAACAAAAGAATGCCTCGCTGTTGGCTGCCTTTGTAAAACAACTCCAGTGCAGTTCTTCATTCTCTTAACTCGTGTGTGTGTGACTTAAAGTCAGCTCAAAACTCCCACTGGAACACAAGCAGGTCAGCTCGTGCGCACACACGGTATTTGACAGTGCCCCACATGGCTTGGCAAAGGCTCTGTGCAGTTGCTCGTTTCTGTTGCAGCGGGCAGTTTTAATACCCTGATGTTTGCTGCACTGCAGCATTCAATGTTCCTATCCCGTGAGCGGTGAGAGAAGTGTCTCGCTCTGCTCCAACTGCTTCAGGCATCCAACCTGAGAGGCTGCAGTGCGGGTCTGTAAAGCCTGCAGTTATTAGGAGTTCCTTTGTAATTAATGATAAGTGTTAATAGTTGTTGCAAACACTGAGTTCAGCTACTTGCTGAAGGCTGAATATTCTCACAGCACTGAAAATTAACCTCACTGGCCAGAAGATACTGACCAGAGTCTGTGTGTTGATGTCCTAATGCTTCTGGTTTTCCTGACGTCAGGATGGCTTTCCTTAGAATGCTGTTTGATATCAAAGTTGCATTATGGTTCTAATTTTTTCTAAAATGCCAAAACACAGACTTATCTGTGCTCTCCCTTCTCCCCGTGGGATGCACCCACAGTTAGTTAAACCTCGCGCCTTTACGGGAAGTCTGTATCACCTCTTAAAGACTTAACGTTCACAGCTTTTCTTTAATACTCAGCATCTGATGGGAAGGCTGGCTAAAAAAATAATGTCTAGGAAGTGGTTTATGTGCTGTGTAACTTAAATAGCCATCCTGATTTCTTCTGTCTCTAAGAAAAGTGCCAGGGATAGGGCAGGACTGTATAGAGAAAGAGCTCATCTGTATTTTAAGCTGTTCCACCAACGCAGGCTGGTGGGATGTGTATGGGGGAGGAGATTTCTAAATAGGAAACTATGATGTGAGGAATCCTAGGAGCAATGAGGATTCTGTAAATGTTTTCTCTTTACTGAGAAAACTCACTTTGCTTATGAGAGAGCACAGTTTACAAACTGTGATGAAGCGAAGAGATGGGATTGTCATTCTGTAGGCTAAAAAAAACCCCAAGAGAGCGTTTGTGTACTGTTTTGATTTATTTTATAATCACTTTATCTTCATCTTGTTGCCATCATTCAGATAGAGCTGACTACAGGTATAGGGCAGTGCAGAAATTTTGAACAGAGCATAAATGGGAGAATTAATGTTTGCTTCATGACTGTGAACATATTCTGGATAGGTGAGAAAAAGGAATGTGAGAAGTGCTAGACATCGACTTTGTTATAATTTACATTTTATTAATAAATATTCTCGGAGATGACATTTTCCTTAGCACCTTACTGTAAACTGTTGCTGAGGCTATGGGGGTCATATTTCCGACTGGTATAAATGGGCGTAGCTGAATTAAAAGCATGATGATTTTCTACCAGCCTTGGAAGCTGCTCCGGTTGGATCAGGAAAAGTTTAGTCTCTTTGTGAGACTAAATTGCAGAACTGGGCTTTGCACTTCTCTGCATATTGCTGTGACAGATAACAGGCCTTAAATTCAGTGGAGAAAGGCATACGAATAACCTACAGCTCAAAATTAAGCCTAGGTAAATTAAAATTAAAAGGCACTTTGGATAGTGGAAGACAATGTACCATAAGACCAAACTGACCTCAGTGGTACATTTCCTTTCTTTTGATGTTTTCAGATCATGACAGAATTGCGTTCTGGTTGACTTTTAGTTGGACTGAAGCTATGGGCTTAATACAGAGGTAACTGGGAAACTGGCTTATGAGACATGATCAGATTAAATAGCTGATGGTTTGTTCTGGTCTTAAAAATCTCTGATACCTAGTGCTAGTTACCTTGCGGATGACGGTGTAATATTCCAATCCCTTTGAAAAGCAGTGAGGGTAAATGTCTTTCTGAGATGCTTTATACAGTCCTTGAAAAACGTAATTCCACATTATAAGAGAAATCTTGGTTTGGTGAAAATGATACTAAACTGAGGTTTATTCATTAAAACCTTTTTTTTTGTATGATGGATGGAAAATGCAAAAGCAAAGCATATGCTGGCTGCAAAATGGGGACTTTGAGTGATTGCTCAGCAGATTTCAGCAGATGAGATTTTGTAAGCTCATCACAACACAGTATATGGGACAAGTATGACTGTGAAACTATCTAGGTTAAAAAAAGCGCGGGAGAGATGGGTTAATATGAATGCAGTGGTGGGTCTTGTCCCAGTGTCCCGTTCCATCTCTGGATGAAGACTGTTGAAGTCCTGGGAAAGTCCTGTTGCCTCCTCTGACATGGGTGCGTGAATGTTCTCTGCTGTAGCTGATGGCTGTTTGAGATGGCCAGAACTGCCTGTGACAAATGCTTCTGCAGGAGGCTGGGGGCATTGTGGGGTGTGTGTTCCGCATATGGTTTGCTTGAAGACATTGTTTTGGATAACTGCTCTTGGTTTGTTTCTGAAGAATTCTACATTTTCCTCTAGAGAAACTCAGTAACAGTATGCCCCGGATCGGCTGCTGAGCACCAGGCTCCAGGAGGGGTAGAAGAAGCTTAAAGGGGCAAAACTGTGTTTATTGATGACTAGTGCTGAAGACTGCTGTCTCTTTCTCCCACTTCAGTAGGAAACCAAATTTTGAAGGGAGCTGTTTCCTGGCTGTGGAGTCATTAGCTCAATTTCTTTTTTTGTATTTGTGTGCTTTTCAGCAGCACTGAGTTGATGATCTTCATATGGTGTAGAAAAAAAGTATCTTTGTGGGGTTTTGTGTGTGTGTGTTTGTTTTTATATAAAGCTGTAGCGGCCCTGCTTGTGCACATGGACTGAAAATTTTGCTCTCCTGCAGTCTGGGGCAAAACTCAGAAAATTCACCAGAATTTCACACAAGGTCTACTATTACCTGTTCCTTTACTCATTGTGCAGGCAGACCCCTCACCAGGAGAATATATGTCTGGGAAGGGACCTCCTGGGTCATTGGGTCCATTTTCCTGCCATCATAAGCAATCACATCATATGAGCCCTTTCATTAACTGATCAAACTCCATTTTAGAAGTACGAACACTTTTGCCCCCACTACTCCCACTAGAAAACTGGTATAGAACCTCATCTTCTGATTTCTAGCGTGTATTTATTCACAGCTGGTTTGCACCCCCTTGTTTTTATGCCAGCACTGTCCTTCAGTGTACATAGGCTTCTGCCTCCCGAGTGTTTAGTTATCTGGTGTATCCATAAGGAGAAGTTAAAGCCCTTTCCAGCCTTCTTTCGCTTCCTTTGGTTAGGCCAGCAATGATCATCCTCTTAGTCCTTTCCACCCACTCCAGAGATCAAACTGAAATTACCCGCATGAGAAATTCTTCTCAGCGGTTGCTAATGCTCTAAAGAGAAAAAGCTAGAGGAAACTTTAAAGGACGGCTGAACTGAGTATCTTTTTTGAAATTTAACTACTGTTTCATGGTCTTTGTAAAGACTGTCGTCAGCTTTTTGTTTTGTGGAAGCCGTGACTGCTGATAACTTTCAAGCTCAGCAATATGAGGGCCATGGGGTGTTTTTATCATAGAGGTTCCTTGAGGAAAAAGTCAGAGGAAAGAATTGGGAATGTGTTTCTCATGTAGTATAAGTAATTTGTGGGGGGGGGTTGAGGAAAAGTACTGGTGGATATTCTGGTGTGAGATGTCATTGTAGTCCTTGTGGCAGAGTTGCTCCTTGTGAATTGGCTTTTTGGTATTTTGGTGTGGTCTGGAAGAATCTGTGCTGTCTCTTTACCACCTCTGTTCAAGAATTTATCACTTTGAAGACACAAGCTGTCCTGCAGATATGCTGTAGCTGCATATTTCTTTCTTCCGGTCAATGAGAAGTCAAATTTCAGGCTAGTCTTTGGCTGGCAGGTGATAATAGCTTTAAGTTTAAAGAAAAGGATGAAATAACTGAACAATCTAGGACATAGAAAAATAGCTGGAAAAGAGACGACTGAGTGAGGGGATGATGGTGAAGGTCTGCTAATCATGAGATGGAAAAAATAATAGAGGGTATTGTTTATTGTCTTTTACAATAGAAGAATCAGGAAACATCATATAAACACTTAAGGCGACTTTGAAAATATACACAAGGAGATTGTTCATCACACAGAACCTGGTTGTGGAAGTCTCTGTGCAGGATAATCTGATTGCAGAAAATTTCTGTGGGTTCAAGATGTGGATGTGGGAAAATGCATTGGTGGTTCTCGCATGAAAGGCAACTTCTGTTGGTTCAGGAAGCCTTTGGGCCACAAGTTGGGGTTATTTTGGGAAAGTACCATGGTGTTTGTGTCTGGTTATGTTTATCCCAGGTCAAACAGTATTTGTGTCTGTCCAGAATGTTTAGTTCAATGAACCTTGGGGCTCATTAGGTCCAGCTGTTCTTAACGTGGTTTTGTGCATATTTTATATTCTTGTATGTCTTGTAAAGTTTTCATCTTTACAACAAGTGGTAAATACTTGGGTGATTATGTTGATGATTAATATGTCCATTTAAATGTTATGTGATATACTGTCTAACATGCAAGTTTGCCCTCAACTTTCCAAATGAAATCTTTAACACTGAAAAAATCCAAACCTCTCTTGCTGAGAAGCCATGATAGGTTTTATGGGAAAACCTGCTGGAAGAATTAGATAAAGAGCCCTGAAGACATGGAGAAGGGAAGAAGTATTACATTTTGTATTTAAGCTCAAGCTTCTATGTTTGATTGCAGGAAGATGTTTGAAAATAGCTGCAGCAGAGCTCTGAAGGATTCTTCAACCTACTGATACAAGCTCTGGGAACTGGGCTGTAAACTCCTTGAAACTGGAACAGATGTTTTGGTATACAGCTTCAAAGCTGTGAAAGACTCTTTTCCCCACGTGCCTTTGTGTGAGGAGACTTTTAAGAGCTGCTGAATAAACTTTATTATCTTTTCTACAAAAGCACTATCCACAAAGAAGAGGTAGGCTTTGAACAGTCATGGGCTCAGAAGCGAAACAATAACAACATAATGCAGGCCCAATTGAACAAAAATGGAATAGAAACAGGAGAGATGCGTGTCAGCCTGTTTAGGACCCAGAGGGGTGAGAGTTTTGAGATGCTTCAATAGCTTCTTCATGAAGATAAGTAAACGCAAGGGAGCTACGTTGGCTTCAGCTCTGCTACATTAGATAGAATTCTTAATGTGAGGGAAGAATATAGATGAGTAACAATCCAGATGTTAGTCATGTTGTTCTGTGTGCATTTAGAAATGCATCTGACAGTGATGAGAGTGAGTTGAGAACCTAGCGAGTTTTGAGTTGGGAAAAATGTCAAGAAAAGGGAGTAAATTTAACTTATCCTCTACCCTTTCATCCCTTTCCCACACACTAACTGGGTGTGTATCGGTACTGGAGGCTCTTCTGTGCTAGTGCTGTATGAATGCCCAGGATTTTATCAGACTTCAAAAAGAGAAGACATAAGAAACATCTAGAAATAAGGGCCTGAGACATTAGAAACGAGATCCAACTCAGTTGAATTACCATCTTTTCAACCTGGAAGTCTAGGGTGCTTTTCAACACCTATTACCTTCTGTTACTAGGACAAGCAAAACACCAGTATTGCACTGTGCTATTATCACAGGTTCATGAACAATTCTGCATTGTTTTATAGTTTCTAGGGAAAAAGAACCAACTTAAAATCGGGGTGGTTCTTTTATTAAAAATGGATGGCATTGTTAATTTTTTTTTTTTTAATTTAACTAATCTTCAGAATACACAAAAGACTTCAAATGCCTAATTTTTTCCCCAGTGCATTTACTTATTTAAACCTCCTCTCCAAATTCAAAGCCTTGTTAAACATAGCTGAAGTGGAAGAAACCAGCAGAAGGTCCATGCGTGCTTTTCTGTTTCATTCAGCTGTCCCATAATGCTTCTTTTCCACCAGTCACTGATGCCCAAGGGTGTACGGAGTGACCATCAGAGACAGTGACATGTCTTTGGTGAGAACTGTGGCCTTTTTTTTTTTCTGCTGACAGAAGGGATAAGCCAAGCCATTTCAGAAGGGCTCCATGCAAGAGCCTTCTTACACTTCCATGTTGCAATTTGGAGCATTTGTTTGCCTTGTGTCACTGCAGTGAGTTGAGAGCACCAAAAAAAAGGAATGTTTTTATCATAGAGATTTTTCAGTTTGAAGATCTGAACCAATTGTGGAATTGTTTTGATTTTTTTTTTTTTTTTTCCAAAGGGGAATACACCCTTCAGTGACACGACTGCCAGAAACTCTGACCCGTTTTTGAACTATCAAAGGCAGGATGGAGTTTATTTTTGAGGTCCAGATCTACTTATAAGTAATAGCATTTCCCATGGGGAAAAACACTAACACAATTTGTGAAAGTTACTTTATTTGATGGTCAAATAAACTCGATGGCACATCAAGAACAGGGTACCTGGCTGTGATGTGACACACGCAGCAGTATTTAGGCAGGTGACTTTGTTCTTACAAATGTACTGGTGGATTTTTGTGTGGATGTTTGACTTTTGAAATCATGGTCTCAGTAGTCTAAAAGACAAAGATATTAAATTGTAGGCTGAAAGAACAAACCCAAACCAGCTTCAAAAATATAGGAAGTATGGCAGCAGAAGTGTCCGCTCAGGGAAGATTACAGCCCTTCAAATTGCCAGAGCCTCTTTAGCAGCTCCTTTGCATTGTGGGTTTATCTGGCAGAAGGAAGATGACAGGGTTGCCAGCCTGCCTAATGATCTTCATCTAACATTTACCTTATTGAGAGGGGAATAATTCTGTTAAATTAACATCCTAGCATATTTGCTGTCCAGCTAGTTGATGAATTAAATAGCCTGAAGAAAATGTTTTGTGACTCATTTATCCATAAAAATTGCTGAATTTTTCACACAAAAAGGAATGACTTTTTGGTAGTTGTGTGCTGCACTGCCCGCCCTACACCCCTTGTCTGTAAAAATACATATGTATACATATTTAAAATATATGTACATATAAAAATAATAACTTTAATAAAAGCTGAGTGTCTTTGGGAAGTCAAAGAGCACCCGGGCAGATACCACTCTTGGAGTGCGCCGGCTCTCGCCAGCACTGGTGCTTTGCTGCATGGTGTGTGCCTCCTGCTCGGAGGAAGCGCAGACCATTAATGACAGCCTACAAGTCTGTGACACTTGGATCACTCGATCAATCAAATGTGGCACGTTGTGCCAGCCCAGCCAGCTGTCCTCTTCCATCAGCGTCCAAAAGTGCCTCACCGAAGGTCGCAGGTGCCAGCTGCCGTCCTCAAATAACAACTGGACCTGCCCCAGGATAAGTGTGTTTAGGGAACCTGTTTAGATTGAATTTTCTGTCTTGACAGTCCCTTTTGAGTTTCAGTTTAGAAAAGGAGAATAAACAAATTAGAGGCTAATAAACAAAGCAGCGCATCTATAACAAGGAATCCAAGCCTGGGACTTTGCACTTATCTGTGGTAGACCTGTTGTGAGGCATCACCATAAGTGCCTGTGACAGCGGGAGATGTTGCTGAGGATGGAGTCGACTTGTGCTTGGTTTGACCGAAACTTGTAACATCACACTGAAGTCTGTGGTTCAGGGCTCCACCAGAGATTGAAATTTTATGTCGCTTCTATTACTGTGTTGGGTGTGCCAAAGAGGTCAAGAAGAGGAAGACTCAATTTTATGAGAAAATATGTTGTGGACATGCTCATTAGCAAGGTGTTCCATAAGCAAATTTGCTTTCTTTTTGTCGTTTCCAGTGTGAAAGAGCAATGCATACTATGCAGATGTGGAGAGCGTGTCTGTGAGTCCTAGCTAAGGTTCTGATGCTGGTGCACCACCTGAAAGCCTCCATGTTTGAGAAGTCCACCATACGGGGGTGAACCAGTGGCTTTCAGATCAGTGGCCAGGGACAATTCTGTATCCTTAAGTCTTGAGGACTCCAACGCTGCAGAGCTTGAGCATGTCAGGCTGAGGAGCTTGAAGGTACAAGAGGTTCGGGCAGGAGGAAGATATGGGCAGTCGGGCTTTTACAGTGGAAACCTGTGTTTCAAGGCAAAAAAAGTTTCTTCTGCTGGTGTAACCCCCAAAATGAAGTGCGGTAGGCTGTCTTTGCAAAGAGGATCTGCTCCTGTTCTGGACTGCAGTGATTCTGAGTGCAGCAGGTTGCCTTCATACATCTATAGCAAGTTTTTCTCTGCTATTATCATCACTAGATCACTTGTCCTCACTTGATGCTTTCTAGGCTGCTCATTCTTATTCTCCAGCATGTATGAGTTTCTATTATTTGGTTGCTGAATGCAATCGCTTGCAATTTTCCAGGTTGAAAAAACGCAGCTCCTTTGAAAAAAAAAATGTAATGGAACATCTCCAGGTTGAAACAGGCCCTGAGCACAGCCGATGGCATCGGGCTTTTAATTTGCTAAACGTCAGTGGTTTGATGGCAATTCAACATGACTGGTGATTGCCTGCACCGTGTTACTACTGTGGCTGAAAAGGCTGTTTACCTTTGGAAGGCAGAAAGCTCAGCTGAGCAACACACAGAGCAATCTCCTGTCACCCGCTAATAATTTTTTTCCAAAAGACTCCCCAATTGCTGAGGAGCATAAACCCCTGGAAAAAAACCCCCTTCTTTTTCTGCTTATGCTTATTTATATATCTGTTGCCACTATGTCAAAGGAGAAAAATGGTGTTTGGGGCTAAATTTGCACAAGAACACTTTATATCAGGAGTTTTCTTTGCTGCAAAGTGATTCTTAATTTGACCAGTGGAAGACATTTGTTTTTCAAGAGGTTTCTCTCACATTTATTGTTCCAGCTCGACTCAGCACTGAAATATTTCTCTGTATTTCTGATGTTTGTGTTAGAGGTGTGAGTGGCCCTGTATGAGTTGGAGAGCAATGGTTCAAAAAGGAAAAAAGCCATCTGGTTCTCATTAATTTGCTGAAATGATCAGAACATTTTCTAAGAGAAACCAGCCTGCGTGCAGGGAAAGTAGAGGCAGGGGCCCTTCCATTTATGCTAACGGCTCAGTGTAAGTGGATGCAAACTCACCTGCCAAAGAACAATTATGTTTCTAAAATTGAATTTGGGGTCCAAGGTCCTTAGATAAGATCAGACTTGATGGTTTTTTATCATGAGACTACATTGCGGGCAGTGGCAGTGTTAGCTTCCTCCCACTGCTCTGCAAGTCATTACGGAGGGAATAATTTTTTGCGTGTGTGTTAAAAAGACAGCTAGGATCTTGCATACCCTTTGAAGAAAGAAGTTAATAATTTAACCCCATTCTTAGAGGTGCACATCTCCAAGCAGTACAGCTTAAGCTGAGCTGTGTGTACAGTCAGTTTTGGTTGCTGCTGGGGCAGCATCCCCTGAGAGGCCGGCTTTGCAGCTGAGCATGAAGGGCTCTGGATGGTACGAATTTCTGATGTGCCACCTTCCTTTTAACATTGGGCTTTTAGGCCTTGTCTTCTGGGCTTTTTTGGGTACAGAGCAAAATTTGTTGCAACACTCGTGTGCCTGCTCTCGTTCTCAGCCTGAGCGGTTTCCAGGCTCCTGCAGTCCTACGTGGCCCATCTGTTGCTGGTGCAAGCATTAATGTACATGACTTGCATTGCACTCGCTGCTGCTGGTGAATCTATCAAAGAGATTACTAGCTTGCTAAAGATGGTTTTATAGACTCTGCAGCTGGTTTGTTTAAAACTAGATTACTGTCACATTTAGAAACATTTAGCGCCACTGGACCAATGAGGAATAATAATTTAAAGAGGCTGACTAGATTTAATCAGTTTTTAGGAGATGAGACTTAATCAAACATAAGAGGTTGAGAAGGCTGATAGAGCTAATGAATTTGGATATGTAATACAGGGCCTGCCTGAACTGTAGCACATTTTCTCTGGCCGTGATTGGTTCATAATAATGAAGCATTTTCAAAAGTTATCAAGTTAAAAGTTATCAAGTCAAGAAGTATAAAATCTTTTGTGTGAGGAACCTCGGCAATGCGGGGAAGAAACTACCTGCACTGAAACTCAAAGTAGGAATTGCATGACATTTCTTTCAATATGAGACTTCAGAGAGTTAATTTTCAAGCTATTTTCATAATATGCAAGAGAAGAGAAACGGGAAGTTACATTGAAGAAGAAAGGTACCTGTGTGAGCTGCACACTGAAGCGGGTCTCTGGATGGCTGCTCTTGGTGTAGACTGCCAGCACGTACTTATTGGATAGCCCTGGGCAAGTGTTTTAACTTCCCTGGCCCTCAGTTCCCTATGTGTAAACTGGTTGTGCTAGACCTTTCGTACTCTGTTTTTGGTCTATTTTGCGTGTTATTGTCATAGCTAGAGAAGCATTGGCTTTCTAAAGAAAGGCCAGCTGAGGTAGATGCTGTGCAAATGTGCACTACAACAATCTCTGCCCTGGTATTATCAGTCTAAATAAACCGCATTATATTGCTTCTACCTTTAACCCCCCACGCCCCCAAAAAACACACACACACTCCTCCCCCCCATTTTTTAATCTTACTCAAGGATGGGGATAGCATGAAGATCAGAGTTTGTGTGATGAGTAATCTCTCTTGTAATTTCTAAATTGGGGCAATGCTTTAAGTGAATTAAAAAAAACCCATAACTGTATAAGCTTGTAATTTGAAATCCATGCTTGTGTAGTAGGAGCCTGACCCATCCCTTTTTCGGTGGGAGCGGAATTCTGCCTGTGTTTTCTTCAGCAAGGCAGCAGTTGTAAATACTTCTCTGTTTCTACTGAATTAATTGTGAGAGATGCTGCTCTTTGCCACCTCCTCCTGGCGGTGCTGGCAGAGCTCTCCTGGGCTTTGGAGGGAGTTTCATCTCACACCTCTCTGTAAAGAAAAGCTGATGTGACAATAGAAGGACCAAACCCTAAGAGGTCCTTTTAAAAAATTCAAAATCTGGGGTGCATGAGATGGTTTTGCCCCCTGTAAACCCTCTTTCAGCTGAAGCAGCTGGTGTGGAAATAAAAAGTACCTCTGTTCTCCTGCCTCATTCAGGTCAGGTCCTTCACTCTGCTAGAAGAAGGGATAAACTCTATTAACTATTGACACCAAGGTCCGCTATAAAAGACAAATATGCGTGCGATGAGGGGAATTGGGTTGGGATAGGGATTTTTAATCAGCATCAGGCCTGACAGTGAACTAACACCGCAACCAGCTGAATGATTGAGAGTCCTGAGAAAGTGAAATATTCAGCAAATGCCATATTTTGTGTAATGCTGTATCAGTTGCTGAAGCTGTGGCTTTGCTCCATTTTCTCAACCAAGATCAGAAATGCCGCCTTCTATTCTGGCTTTTTGATATGCTTGTGTTGTAGTGCTCAGTAATGATGGGGTTGCATGGTGCCTTTCTTTAAATCATGCTTACCTGACAGGCTTGGTTGCCAAAAACAACATCAGGAGTTCTAGAGCGATGGTTTTGTTGTTATTGCATCAATATTGTGAAGTTCTACTTGAAATGAAGCCTTTATTATGCCATACGCTGTTGGAGACTCTGTCTTTTGCATATTTCAATCCAAGTTGACCATGGTCACTGTGAATCATGGAGGGAGATGAGGCATCGCTGCCTTCTACCTGCAGATTTGAGGTGCAGAGAGATCCATGGCCAGCTTAGTTTCACTGAGGTGTTCGCAGTAAAACCAAACTTAGCTCAGCTTTAGGCAACAAAAGCTACCTAGTGTTTTTTGGTTTTTTTTTTTTATATTCCTTCAGTAGATGTTGGAAATAAAAGGAACCTCCAGATGCAATTGAATCCCTTTATCTTAAACTTCTATCATAGGATATAATGAAATGTGCACTAGACACGGTGGTCTTTCTCCACCGACTCTAGAAGGAGCCTCAATATTCAGTTTGAATAGATTACTCCCCTATAGGTCAGTAAGGGTGAGTGTGGTGAGCCCCATCTCAAGTAGAACGGAGCAACCCCAGTTGCCTTCTGAGTTCCCAGTGAACACCATGCTTCTTTTCTGTGCTCTGACAATGTAACAACATGCACATTTTACTACCAAAGTTATTTAAATTCCAGGGGTGTTGTCAAAACTCCCAAAATCTTGCAGTCATGTTTTTCCTCCCCAAAACACCCAGTTTTAGCCCTACTTAGTATTTTGCATCTGCAGTGTAGGAAGGTGCCAGTTGTGTCAGTCTCATTTTGTTAGAAGCAGTGCACAGTCCTGTTCATTTGTAGTTTTCTTCATGTTTCTAATAGTGGGTAGCATGCCGAGCTGATTAATGGGCTATGCGAAGAAGTCACTGATGAGTACAGACTGAATTATCTTCAGATGAAAAAGCTACGAGTTTCCTGTTGAGTTTAAAGAACAGCCCTACTGAACCTTTGATGTGCAACCAGATGCAGCGTGTAGAAGCAACCAAATCAAGGGTTAGAGGGGGGTGAAATAAGTTCAGTTGACTCTTATTTTCCATGTACATGCTTCTAGAAATGATTATTACCTTGTGGGTAGCTAATCTAAATACAGAGGTGCTTAATTTTTGCTCCCTAATTATACAGGTTGGTACAACAACGTTCATTAACTCATTCAAGGTTTTTCTGAAGTGGGCAAACAGATTGGTATCTTCTTGTATTTTCAGCATATCAATTTGTTTTGATGCCTAGCAATGTAGAAATTAAGCAGGGAGAACTGAAGAGCCGTTCTCAGATGGGGTTCTTAATAGTAATACACTTAAAGAGTTCAGACATTTTTACCTGTTTTCCTTTCATATGGGGAATATCAATGTAGGTGGAATAGTTGTTGACAAAGGATCTCAGAATTGGATTGTTGATGCTCAAGGCAATAGCTTTTCTATTTAAATTGACATAAAATATAAGAATAAACAGACATGAAATGCAGGAAGGAGCTCAAACCCATTTCTGGTTATACTGGTTTTCTGCTTTGGGAGTAGAGTGGGTAGCACAGAACGGGACTCAAGGTCACCTGCTTGTCCTGCTGATCTGGGGTTCAAGCAGAGCAGTGGTTTATAATCAGATCCACATTGCATCAGTAGGAATATTTCTTCTTATCCTGAGGGGCATTTTTCCAACCTACAGTCATTGAGGTACAACATGTCCCTATGGAACATCCATTTCATGGAAGTTAGAGGTGGGTGCCCTTGATCTTTTCCACCAGGTCTAGCCCACAGCAAGTGTCTGCCTTCTCTTCATAGGGAATCCCAGACTGTTCTGTGTTGATGACTTTCATTGTGCAGCCATTTCAGCCTGGCACAGTTCCTCCATCCAGATCTCTGCCCAAATCCTTGCCCTGGTGCAGGGTAAGGAAGCCTGTGAGGAACAGAAAGCTGCGGAGAAGAGGTGGAAAGGTTTTCATCATCACAGCTAGTCTATACCCTTGCAAAGACTTCTTGAAACTACTGATTTGGTAGTTATACCAGTCATCAAACCTGGAAGGAGATCCCTAATTGGGTGTACAGTTTCTTCCTCATTTCAGTATATAAAGTGGACACGGTAGCATGGTTCAGTACTGAACGAAGGAGAACATCAACGTTGCTCTTTACAAACCTTAATTTTGATATCCGCATGAATTTGTACTCTAAAGAACTTTCCACCAAGATAGCAAGTGGCCTCATTGTTTGCCACGAAGGATGAGAAACATTCACTGTTGGATGAAGTTCAGATGTGAGGTTTTGAGCCAATACTAGATTTCTCCTTTTGGGAGAATGTTTTTGCTGTTCTTCCTGCATTGACTAGTGGTTATTGATATCTCCATCTTCCCCCTGTTCCCTCCTTGACTTTTTGGGAAGGTCATATGCCTGGGATTTACAGCTTTTTTCGTATATGGTGACTGTTGTAGCAACGATGAATGGGAAGGGAAGCTCTTGTATGTTCCTGTGCCTGGAAACTTACTCAAGGTTAGAGATCTCAGGTGACTTTTATTGTTACCTTTTCTGACAACAGCCTCTCAATATGAAATATAAACTAAAATATAAACCCTCAGAAGAGTGGCAACTAACTGGAGCTAGAACTGAAAGGACTGGCATGGCGATACAAATTGCTTATTGTTTATGGTATTTGACTACTTAAAGCCCACTTCTCTCTTAAGAGCCTGGCTTACTTAAAGAAGAATTGCTATGCTCTGAGAGAAGTTTCCTATATCATAACAGTGTTATAGAAACATGTTGTGAAACCAGCTGCCATGAAATTGAATTACAGGTGTTGTATTCTTCACTGCTTAAATTGCTCCATTATATCACAGGTCTCATCGTTTTGTTTTGAACAAATAACTGCAATTTAGTAGGAGCCTAAGAGATGACGGTATAAGCAGTCAGGGGTTGTTTAAGGCTTCCCTAGTGATGGAAAATTGTTCTTATCCATCTAGAGTGTGTCATCGAGGTCAAAATGCATGTGCAGTGAATGGAAAAGGAAAACTGTTTCCTCATGGCATCTTTTTCCTAAGTTTGTTTTTATATTTTCAAATGTGTGAAACAATCCCATCTGGCTTTTAGACTAGTCAAAGCAATATGGTTATTCATATTTAACTTTGACGCGGCTCCGACACATCAAATTATGGCACTGGACGTAGTCAGATATTTCACTTCATTCACTTTGAATTTGCTGGAATTAAGTAGATAGTTGTTCAACCTAAAACTTCCCAGGTTTTCATGGATTAAGGATTTAAAAGATCTTTCAGGAAATACTTAAAAATAAATCTCGGTGCAGAAAACAATTATTGTTTTAGGCCAGAATTTAAAACTGTTTTGTCTAGGTTTAGATTCCTAATTGCTGCTGTGTGTGTGTCCACCCTGTGCTCCGTTCTCGCCATCCCACTCTGCCCACCTTGCGGAGTAGCCTTTCCTTTGATGTACTTAGCAATTTACCCTGGAGCTTAATGTATGTGAATTGCCACAGTTGGCTTGGAAACAGCATAGTTCCCACAAAAAAGGGATGCTTGCAAGAATCTTGGGCTTGAAAATTAATCTTGCTTCCCCTACTGCCTATCCAGGTCTGTATTATGCTACAAAAGACACCTATGTACTGAAATTGAGACAGAGAACCTGCTGTACCATGGGGCTCAGAACAAGCGTTGTTAGCATCCTTTACTCCAACCTGAAGATTTGATAAGCTGTTACATATGTGTATTCCTCCAGTTGTCACCGACTTCACAGAAAAAATGAGGCTAGGAAGGATAGCAAGAGATCAGCTTGTCCATCCTCTTGCCTGAAGGCAGGACCTGTGCTTCCAGTTCTTGTTTTATTCTTGACAGATGGCTGTCTGACTTGTTCTTAAAATTCCTCACTGATTGAGATTTGCTTACTTGCTTTGAAGTGTCGTTTATGGAAAGGCAATTAAATCTGCTTGAATGATCTTACTTTGCCTGTGTTCCATTAGCAGTTAGGATCAGTTTTCTTGCTTGTTTCAGGTTTTTGGGTTTTTTTTGTGTGCAGGCTATTTGCTTATGACTTTTTGGATTAGCAATTAGTTGCTTGACTTTTTTTTTTATTTTTATTTTTTTTCCCCCCTCCCCTTCTCTCCTGCTCCTTTCCTGGTTTGAAATGTGATTTTTCAACATCTGTTTTTAGCCAGTGTATGTGTCAGGCCTCTGATGCTCTGCCCACTTGACTGGAGGTACTATGCAAGTCCCCTTATATTTCAGAAATTTCAATTTCATGGCAATCTTTAAAAGGAAAAAAAAAAAAAAGGAGGGGGCAGTTTTTGGAGTGCATTCTTTTGAATGCATATTTTTGCTGATAAATCTTACAGAGGTACTTCTAGTAAACCTTTTCCTCTTGTCACTTGAAGCGAGATGTGAGAAGATAAAACTGCTTTGCAGAGTTCCGTGAAAAATTAATGTGTACTGTAATTTAGGAGATGTATTGCGGAAGGGCATTTAAATGCTATGTTTATGTTTTCTGCAAATTCTGTTTTAAGAGAAACCAAATATCTAGTAAGGGCTATTTCAGAAATTCAATTAAGTGCTGCTGATACTAAAAGAAGGAAGAGAGGAGAAACGAGGGGCATAGACTGCACAGCCTAATGAGGGTACCTAAGCCTAATGATGAAAAATTCCAAATAGCGCAAATTACAAAGCACTGTCCCTTGCATTCAGACCTGCTTTTAGCACGGCCAGGGCAGCTCCAGAGCTGCAATGTCAGATCAGGATTCGGATGTGCTGGCAATGTCGTGTGGCTGTTGCCAGTCACGATGTCTGCAAAGCCTCTGACTCCAGCCAGCGCTGGCGCATGATGAATTGGTACCGTGTGCTGATAATAAACCTTTCCAGACTCTGAACTGTGCTGTTGGATTAAGTTGCTGGGGGGCAAGCTAGGGAATGAACTTGTGGGATATTAGGGAAAGAACTGACATTGCGGTGTAACACCACCGGTACAGGTCCCCTTGCCTAGTGCACCCGTGACTGTCCGCTGCTGGAGGCAAACTGGTTTGTAAGTGCTTATGCAGCTTCAGCTTCCCCGGTACGTGAGCGAGATGCTCTCTGGGCTTCCACTTGCAGGGGAGTGTTTGGAGCAGCTGCTGTGCTGCAGGGTAGGTGTCCTAACCTTAAAGTGGTGTTTGATGGGACAGAAAATCAGAGTCCAGGGTTGGAGGTAACAGAAAATTAAAAAGGCAGTTTTACAGATGAGCGTTTACTTTCTTACTGCCTGCTCCTCCTGACTCATAGAAGCTGCCAACTGCAGCGTCAAGTCTACAAAGTGTTAACATAGCTCTAGCCAGAGCAATGAACTATAACCAACAATTTGAGGGATTTTTTTTTTTTTTTCCCCTTGGCTTTTGCCAAGAATTCAAGCAAAAGTGTAAAAATATATTTTTCTCACTGGTGTCACTTTCTACTCCTAAAGTCCATCCATATGAGCATGTCTGTCTTACCTTCGGAATGCTGGTTGTTCCTCCTCCTCTAGCTTGTACAGGTCAAGGATGAGCTAGCAGCCTCAGCTTTGGTTCTGTTTTGCTAACAGCGAGATACCTGGTAGTCTGATGCAGCTTGTGCACCTTGGAGATGTGATAACCAGGTATTTCTTTTGTTGATGGCTGACTGTTCTTAGTAAACTGTGATAATTCAGGGGAAGTGTTAGGTTTCTTTTTCCTTTAGAAAAGAGCAAAGCATTTTGCATTATATGCAAAATCATTTGAGATAAGTGATGAGATTACTCAGTCAAAGAATAAAAACTGGGAGAGATGCAATTCGTTGTTCTATTTTTTTTTTCCAAGCTGCTGACATGATGTAAGAGTTGCTAATGCAGTATGAAGTACAAATGATATGCAAAATTCCCTGGTAACTACCTGGGAATTCTCATTCCATCAGCAACTTTTGTGTTATCATAAATGAGACAGCTTGAAAGGCACTTGTTGCATTTTGTATTGCATGCATAAGTCATTTGCACTTCAAATGAACTGGCCTAGATTATTTTTTATGTTTTTTTCTGCATGGCTTTTATAAGCAGTGGAACAATTCTGAATTACTACTTGCTCTCACGTTTAACAATTCAAGAATCGCAGAGGGAGGAGACATGACAAATGCACACCTTGGTGCAGGCTGCCTAGCAAAGCAATTGGGATTGTAAAAACTAGGCTTCAGAGAGTCCGACAGGGATGTCTGATCACCTTTGAAAATTGTCGGATGTCTAGGTTTTAACTGTACTATGGTTTTATGTTCAGATTGCAGCTGGTGCTTCAGAGCTCAGGGTGTGAATGTCTGCAGAATGAGTTTCTTTGTCTTTTGGGACTCCCAGGCTCAACCCCAGTGGCTGGTTTCTGTCTGGGGGGCTTGAGGAAGGAGCAGGGGAGGCAGGAGGAGAACAGGTTTCCTTCAGGGGCTCCAGAGAGCACTGTAGTCATGCCCGCACACAGGGGATGCAGATGCAGTCACATCCAGCGTCCCTCCTTCATGAGTGATGGTAGGTTGCTGGGTCTGCGCTGCCTGTTCCCTGGCCATGCCATGCCCTGCGGGGAGTGTCCCCCTGCCCATTCCCTGGTAGCAGGCAGGGGGTGCTAGCAAGTTCACCAAACAGGAGCCGGGCCATGTCAACATTGACTTGTATGGATCACACAAACCTTACCTCCTGGGTCATTGCATACAGCCTGGTTTTCTTCCGTCTTTCTTTCCGTCTTTTTTTTCCATCTACTGTCTGTGGTAGCTTGGGCACATGCATGCTGACCTTCACTCAGGTCTACTTTGGACCCCATGCAATGCTACTGAGTTGATATTACTCAATATTTTCAGGTCAGATTGCCTGAAGCAATGAGGGAGCAGTGTTGCAGTCCATCGGGGCAGTCGGTACTTTCTGTAGCAGGAGCTGAAGGGCAGGTGTTGGATGGCGTGAGTTGTGCAAGCCCTCCCCAGGGAGCAGTGGTCAGTGTCGTAGTCGTCCTCCATAGTCTGCTGCAGGAGCTGTTTCAGACAAAACACTATCACAGAAACATCCAGCCAGAGTTTTCTGGAAATAGGTTGTTCCCCCCCCAAACATATTGGGAGGAAGCTACTGTGCATCCAGCATGAACGGTCAGAGGCCACGAGCTCGGGAGCGCAGCAGAGAGTGAATCATATTGACTAGTGCAGAGTCTGGTCTTCATCCAGGAGGTGAAATAAAGCTAATGGAGTCTCTCCAAAGCTTCAGGGCTTGATTCTCAGCTGTTGTAAATCAGCGCAGTTCACTATAACTAAGGTTGAGGATCTGACCACATGATTTTATCTTTGCAGTGTACAACAGATGATTAAGTACAAATGCATGTTGAGGTGATGTGGGCAGTACGTAAGGATGAAGCAGGAATGTGCTTAAAAGCCTCCTAATCTACAATTTGTTCAATCCATGCCATTTATCTCTCCATCGCCGTTCCAGTATCTCTGTATTAATCTGGAAAGCTCTCCTTGCTGAATATGATGAATGTGTGGAAGTCCAGAAAGGCTGGGAATGCTCATGGTTGCCATGTTAAAAGTAATTATCCGGTGTTTCTAGCCCGGAAAGCATGAAAAGAGCCTGGGATATATGCTCGAGGTTCTAGGAGAGGTCAGCAGGAGGTACAAACTAATTGGACTTCTGGGATTCTGTTTTAAGGAGTGCCTTCATATAAAACAATGTATGTACCCAGGATACAGTTGCTGCTCAGTCAGTTGTTTCCTAAACTGACAGTTGTTTTAAGATAAGAGATGGTTTTATTTCACTTGAAGCCCTTTTTCTCCAAGTCCAAAAGAGCCTGAAAAATATTATCTCATGGAAAAATACCTTTGGGTTTGCATGTGAAAAGGTGAGTGCATTCTGCAGTGCTGGCAGGGTCGCTGCGCATGCCTTGGTCTCCATTCTGAGTGCTGTTTATGAAGGAGAAAAACTGGCTTGAAATGCAAAGGATGCGAGCAGCTGCGGGTTTTATCTAACACGGTACAAAGTGGCCCATCGTGAATTGAGTGAGGTGTTGCTACCTGGGGGGAGGCACTTCATCCTCCCTGTGTGGCTGGAATGATATAAATGTTGTGTGTTGACTTTTAATGAATATTCATCAGTTGTGTGTGTGTGGAGGGCTTTATAGCCTGTCTTACAGCCTTATCTTATGCATTAGGGAGAGAAGGCGGCTCCCGTATTTGGTGTCTGATGTTAGGCAGGGCTAAATACCTTAGCCTGCCACCCTGGAAGGGCTAAGACTTGCTGGGTACTGAAAGAGAGCTTTCTACTGCTCAGAGAATACTGAACAGGGAGTGTCCAAGGTCAAGCAAACATAGGAAAATAAAAAAAGAATACTGAGTAGGCAGTAAATATTGTACTTAGGAGGCTTCTCTTCTCATCCTATAAATTCATGGCCTCAGTGCCTGCACTTTCTGTCTCGCATTACTGTTGTTCTGGACCTGGCTAGGTGGTTGTGTCCTGACTTTTTTCACTGTTTATAATACTTGCGTGCCAGCACAGTACAAATATCATTGTGTGGCACCTTTTAAAGCCCCCCAGAAGTTGCTTCTTTTTTCCCCTCTGGCTGTGTTACACTTTCCTGGCGCTCTACTGGTCTCTGCTTGCCTCTGGAAAGCCCTTTGTGCTTCCCAGTGCCCTTCCACAAACACCTGGAGCTTCTGTCCTCGAGATGTCCAGAGACATTTGGGTCCTGCCATCTTAGGCAACGCTCTCCATTTTGGAAGCCAGGTGGTGAGCGATGCAGTGTGGATCCTGCTGCTCACTCTTTGGGATTCATCTTCTCTGGACTTAGCTGTGTATGCCTTAGAGTCCAGCCTAAATGACTTGTCTGGATGTCCTGTACCGTGAGTGGGTAGAGATGGTTGTTGATGCTGCATGTGTTGAACACTCTCTCCTCTCTGATTTTTGGGTAGGACTAATGCACGGGCTGCAGTACTGCACTTATTTAAAGTTTGTAAATAGTTGGAGTCTTTTTATCCACCTGACTTGAACAGAAATAAGCTGCTTTACTGCACTAAAAATCTGAATTTGCCTCAGAGCTATGGATAATTAAGACCTTTTCACTGTGGCAAATTTACAGGGTAGAGCACTTGTTATGAAAACCAAATATTGCCCTTTTCTGGGTATTGGGCTCAGACCGTCAGAGTCCTTTTTTGCGTGATCCCAGCAGTGCTGCTTTGGAAAGGAGGGGTTGATTCCTGCGGTGAGGTCCGGGTGTGCAGGAAAGCAAGCTGGCTTCACCGGGGCTGGGCTGAGCCCATGGGGTGAACGACTCTAACCCCAAGGGCTCCTAACCCTTCCCTTCCAGGTGAAGCAGTGTTTAATTGGCTTCACCTTCTCTAATGCAAAATACAGAGCAAAATACAGATTAAATTGAAACCAAAAAGTCCATCTTGAAACAAGATCGCTCTTGAATATTCCCATAGCCTTGCTCAATGCAGTATTACAGTGTTCTTGTTACGGTCAGGGGAGGTGCTGTAGTGAAGAACGGAAGAAAATAAAGCAAATTGCCTCCATAAAGCAGTTACTGAGGTGGATGAGCCAGATTTATCTTGTCGTGCTTGGCCTGTTTATTGCAATAGGTTTTCCCTGTGACGTTGTTTGCAGGACAACTTTACATCCCAGCTGATTACTGTCTCTCTTTTCCTAATACCTTGTGTTTGGACAAAAATGCTTTTTTTTCTTCTTCGAATTAATAGCAAATGACTGTTTCTTTGTTGGGTGATAGCGAAGGTTTTAATTTTCTGTGCTGAAAATCACCCAGCAGCTGTTTAAATGAAAAATCTGTTTTGTGAGAAAAACAGAACAAAACAAAAATTACTGGTAGCTAAAAAGTACTCACAGCATCTGTTGTTTAACTGTATCTGTGTTGCAATTAACAACAAACCGTAAAAACATATCAGCATTCAACTCCATTAATTTTATTTCTTTTTTTCATGATATTACTTTCTTATTCGTTCAAGCGGGTTTTGCAAAAGTCCAAAATGACACTAATAATACTTAATAAATGCGTAGCCAACTATATAAGCTTATTGTAACCACCTGCAAAGTCTATCAGAGATGTATAATTTTTCTTATAGTAAACATAGAAATTGATACAAAATTATAACCCTTCCAGGAAAAATGTATATGAGCTTTGATTAGATTTATACCTGTACAGCCATGTAAAGCTGAATTGCTTATGGTTTTGTGTTCGAGTGCTTCATGTCATGCTGTTCAGTTTGGGTTCTGTGTATTATTATTTTCATATTTCTCACCCACGTGTTGCTAGAGTGATCCAGAGGTATTGCCCAATATGCGGACGTATGCTCTTTGAGGTATTACGGTGCAATATCCTATCAGCCCCTGAGTTTAGTTTTAAATTTGTTCCAGCTTAGCGTACGCTGGCCTAAGTTTGGCTCAAATGGAGCAGCTCCTCCCACGCGTTCCCAGCCCGCTGGCCCCGCTGTGCGGGAGCAGGGATGCAGGCACGCGGCTCTGACCCACTCTTAGGTGCCCACACAGCCTCTAATGTAGCTAATTAGCTCAAGTATTACATTGAACTTAGATGAACTCCTGAGCCCAGGTAAAGCCCGGGGCTCCCAGGTTTTTTTACACTGCCTGCCATCATCAGTGTGTGCACGGTCTGACTGATGGGAATTTTTCTAATTTGTAAAGCAGAATAGGAGGAGACTCATTCTACGTCTTCCACTTGCAAACAGCTGGTTGAAGTGCCTGATGTTTACACAAGTGCGCAGAAATATCCTCCCCACATACAGGATGTATCAAATGGAGATGTGTAAACTTGTGCTCTGCTTTAAGCTGATCATTTGCTGCTGTTGGGGTGTGTTTTAATTTCTTTGTTTTTTACTTTTTTGTGCGCGGTGGGAAGACAACGCATAGTGTATACATGTCTCTGGGTTCCGCAGTATTAAGTGTAAGGTCTGTATATAAATGCAGCTAATGAAATTGGGGACCATGTGGCCTCAAACCATTTAAAATAATGGCATGAGCAATCTCACTCCATTACGTTTGAGTGGAAGCACTTCACACTGAAGTGCTGGTTCCCTGAAGAGCCAGGGAGCCCTGATTGAATCTTACTCGCAAAATGGACAGTGAAGATAAGTTTGTTGCAGGGCAGATGACAGCTCTGACTGAACAGAAACCGCAGTGCTCAGGGGGAGGCTTGTCTTGAGCCTGTGAATACATTTTCCTTTCTTTTCCTTTCACTGCTGTCTTGCAAGCTTTGCAGCAAAGGCATCTGCCTGGTGTTCCTGTTTCCCAAGGGCACTGAGGTACAGCACCCATCCATGGTGCCAGGTGGGTTGTGCTGGGTCATGCTTAGGGTTTTCATCCCTCCAGCTATGTGGTGCAGAGCAAGTAGTTTCATCAGGAAGGTGGTTCTCCAGCATTAAAAGCTCCATCCTGTCTTCTAGCATACTTTTATCAGAAGACTAATTCAAATATGTGGGTTTTTTCTTGACTACCATGAAGCACCACAAAGTCCTTCTAGCAAGGGGATTGCCAGCCCCTGGCCTGGGTGCTTTAAGCAAGTGAACCTCCTTTTTATCCTATTTTAATGTGTTTCAAAATACAGAAGTTGTTGGGAGGCACTTGACAAATTAGTTTTGACACAGGTTGATGAGCTGATGTGTATTTTGCTGCAATCTGTCCATCTGGAGTGGTGCCCATCACTGGCGGGTGTGTTATTTTCTCGAGGAGGCCATCCCCTTGTGACCGCTTGGCAAGCAACGCTTGTTTTCTCACCACCACTGGTCAGTTAGTATCTGGATGAGAAGCCTGAAAATAGTGATGCTCCTGTGCTCAGTTCAAGATTCACTGTGGATTTTAAGCCTGGTTTCTGTTCCTGCAGAAAAAGCGCTTGGGGAGTATTTCTGCACTCTGGGGGAACTGCTGTGCACCAACCAGGGATGTAATACATCCCAGTTCTCGCTGAGATAGAAATAAAATTGCTCCCAACATAGACCTGTAATATTTGAATACAAATACATCTGACAAAAGTGTAACTGCATGCATATCAGGACAGGACAGTACTTGACTCTAATCATGAAGACTGACTAGAAGAAACAAGACTCACAATTAAGTGGAACGCTGCAGAAATTGGCTTGCAGGCTACCAGCCTGTATCGAGAGGAAACAGGACTTCTGCAAGATGAATAGCAGTTCCCAAATGCTTATCTAGCAAAAACACATTGAAAAAAATAAACTTGACTCTTTGCAGTGAACATTTCATGCTGATGAGAAAAGTCGGTGACGTCTTCAGTGATGGAAAATAACGGGAGAGGGAGAGAGGAGAAGACTTGGAGATGCAAATCTGGACGAGATGCAGAGCACTGTGCAGCTATGAGACTGCAGCTTCACCGTGAATCCCCTCACCACTCATCCATCGTTGATGTGGGATTGTGGACAAGGACTTGTGTGACGTGGGCAGCAGCCGAATGCAGCTGCAAGGTGCGTGCTGCTGGATCGGTGTCCACAGTGGATCATCCTGCTCGGTTTCATCATCACTGTTGCTTTGTATTTTCTGTAACGACATAGGGAGGGACAGGTTCAGCCTTCAGAGAAGCTGTGGCCATCATTATATGTAGTCTCCAGAAAAAAACCCCTGTGTTCACCCAGCTCAATCTGCGAGTGCCTTTTATGTGCAACTTTTCTAGCCTTCCCACAGCTTTACAGGCCTATAATAATTCTACCAGAAGAAACATTGCAAATCCAAAGAATTGAGATTTAAGCTTAAGTACAACATAAACCTCAATGAGAAGCTTATTTTGCTGTATGGTTGTATCATATTGGGGAATTAATTTTTCAGAAGTGCAAGAGGAGGTAGGTGCTTCTCCCTTCCATGTAGCTTAGAAACATATGGGTGAACTTTTACGTGAATGTAATGGTACTTCTGAATTTCCTGGAATTGGAATGTGATGGGATTTTTTGGGAATACTGCAGGCCTCCCACTTCTGTGTGTGTTATTGGAAGTGGCATGTGACCAGCGTCCCACAAACACAGGTTGCAGAGCCTAATGTTTCATTGCCAAGCTTGAAGCTTTCAGCCTTGATATTCACTTCACGATTTTGGGGAGGGAGAAGGAAGGAGAAGGAACACTTGGAAAAACTTTGATATTCTGAATGTAGGTGATGTAGTTTCTGGGTTCGGCTAGCCTGGCATGCTCACTGAGGTAAAGCCCAAAATCCATAGATGGCATGTGTTAGATGTTGGTGTACAGACGCTGTTGAATTTGTATGCCATTTGAAAAATGTCATGTGTTTAGTGCATAATTGCAAATTACCTCGTGCTTTTACAATCAGCTTTGCCAGGGTAAAATTCAGTTAAATCCAGTGAAGTACAATATTTGTCCTATCGTTAGACAGTTGGTTCATTTAATCACAGCTGCAATGAAGAGCTCATTTCTCTTCTCAGTTTGTTTCCAGTTTAGTTTCTTTTGCCTTTGAAGACATGATGGCTGCTGGTTTGGGGGATCATTTAGTATTCCCGTCTTGTGAGAGGCATGGTGAAATACTGGGTAATACAAAGACTCTTGAAGCTGTGATTCACCCTCTCAGATCGTATTAGGATTTGGATTTCAGTTGCGTTAAGGACAAGAATTATACGTATAATACATTTCTGAACTCTTTGTAAGTTTGGTGTGGCTTGGATCTGAGCTCTTGGTTCAAGACTACTCAAACTGCAGGCTAATAACTTTTAAACAGATGGAAATACAGTCTAGTATCCATATAAACTGCTACTGTCAGTTTGAACAGTTGTGATATTTAGTATGCCATGATACCGAATGCGCTTTGGCGTTGTTAAGACTGAAAATAGTATTTCTGTGTTTGAGGGTAACTCCTCCTCTTGGCTGGTCAGATAATCTTGATTTTAAAAAAAAAAAAAAAAAAGGGCAAAAAGATCCCTAACCCCATGAATTTAAATATTAAGCCTAGATGAAATCCCAAGGCTTTCACCTTTTCTGTTTGTGTATTAGGGTTTCATTTTGACCTGATGGAATGGGCATAAATCAGGGCAGCAGTTTCCTGTCGCTGTCTTTTGGGTGGACTCTCCTTTCCGGCTGTGTGTTGTGTTTTGTGGTTTCTTCCTGTTTTACGCTGCTTGGTTTCCGATCTTCCCTCCATCCTTCCATTGTGAGCATCTACTTTATTTTAATCTTCTTGACAGGACCCTCTTATCTGTTCTTAGCAAGCTCCATTTAACTCAGTCTGCCTTGAGCAGATTTGTATTTCTGCCTTCTGATTTCTCCCCAGGGCACACTGCAAGCAGGCCCCTCTCTCCATTGAAATGTAGAATTTTGATTATTTTAGACTCTTGCATTTAGGGTTTCTGTTCTCTCGGAAATAGGAAACTTGGAGCTGACCACTGGTGGGAAGTTCTGATGTTTCTCAATCCTCAGCTCTTCCTCCAAATCCAGTCCTGGCCTCCACCAGTCTGAAACCTCCTCCTTTGCCTTTCTTCAAGGAAAAACAAAACAAAACAAACCACCTCTGGGGTTTTTTTATTTGATTTTTTTTTTAATTTTTTTTTTTTTAATTATTTTTAAGTCACGGGAAGGGGAACTGAACGATGTGTTGTTGCTGAAAGTTTCTGGGTAAGAAGCCCCCTGTGTTAGAGCATCTCCTCCAGGGACTAAGGGCTGTCCCTCTGATTGACATTTTAATCTCGGAGGGATTAGACTCCTTGCTATATACAGCGGAGACTGAGATGTCTCCTGCTATACGTGAGTCTGGTCTCTCAGAGATTACCGTGCACGTGAAGGTGGGTGTCAGCAGGTGGTTTCTGCAGGAGAAGGCATTTTCCAACATGCCGTGAGGTGTTCGGAGACGACCTGGGGCCCCAGGGGCAGCAGCAGCAGCCCCGGGAGTGGAGCGGGGCTCGCCCTGCAAATTCTCTCATCAGTTTAGAGGGTTTGTTTTTAAAATCGTTCAAGGACTGAAATATTTCCACTTAGCTGGAAGAGAAGACCCTTTTACGCACCTCAGGCATTTTCTTTTCAAAAGCTGCTTTTGTCAAAGCATGACTTGGCTCTTACATTGGTGAGTCTTTTTTTTTTTATATATATTTTATTTTATAGACTCCTATCTGTGTTGGCCAGAGCTTGCAGAGGAGCGAGGGGCAGAGGGCAGGCACAGGAGCTGCCCTTTGCATTTGGCAGCGCGCTCAGGGCCGGCTGCAACCTCATGCCTCCTGCCGAATTTGCCCCCCATTTCAAAGACCAGGCTGGCCACCAACTCTGTGCGAGCGCTTGGAGCAAGCGCTAGAAAATGATTTGATAGAAGTGAATTATTGCAGGGCTGGTGGCCAGCAG
The DNA here is from genome assembly GCA_034008185.1 of Gorsachius magnificus. NCBI lineage: Eukaryota > Metazoa > Chordata > Aves > Pelecaniformes > Ardeidae > Gorsachius > Gorsachius magnificus. The sequence continues at coordinate 12,919,730 of CM067093.1, read as the reverse complement.
CCTCTGTCTGAAGCCTCTCTTTTGGAGCATGTGAAGATTTATGGATGACTGTAGCAAACGCCGAAACACGTTGTTGAGTGGCAGTCCAGCTGACTTCACTCTCAGGTACCTGCCTGAGTTTAAGATCTTTTTTAGCAACAGAAACTTATTCCTGGGGGAGCCTGAAGTGGTCAGAACATTGGGGTTTTTCTAAGATTCTTAAAGTACCATATACTGAAAAAGAGATATGAAACTAGAACATTCACATTTTCTTTCTCTCATTATTTTTTCAACATATATTAGAAGGAAGAGACTGTTCAGTTCCCTTTTCTCTTCTCCCTTGTGGCTGAATCCTTCACAGCCAAGGATTGCACTTTCTTTTCTAATTCTTCTCATTTGACATATGCCTTTGATAATTTCCATCCTTTCTTGGTAAATACAGAATCTTTGTTTCAAAAAGCATTTGAGTGCTATTTTAAAATAAAACTGATTTCCATCCTTATGTTATTAAATGGTGTGAAGTCAGAAGGAAGGTGGATAGGAATAACGAACCTGGCATGTTATTCCTCTTTTCTTCTGTGAGAGTACTTAGGAAACAACACAAAACCCCAAACAAAATACCCCTGGAAAGGAAGCTGTAGTGTCTGATGCAGCAAGGGATAAAGACTGTAATCTCTAATATAAATGAAGGAGCCTTATTTTTTCCTCTATCAACACAAAGGGGTCACTCTGAGACCCTGGCACTAGAGTTGCCTTGTGTAGTATAGATTTTGAAATTGCAGCATGATTCCTCACTTTTTAATAAGCCGAAAATTGCACAAGAACTTTGACAAATTAGCATCGCTATCCAGTGACCTACCTAGGGGCGAAAAAGGAGGAAAACCCCATGAGTAGGATGATTAATTGGGTAAAACATTGTATCGGGGAAAAAAAACAATGTGGAGTCCTGTTTAAAGCATGTCTCAACTGGTAGCATCCACACTTTGTTGTGTTTAATACCGCTGTAATCCATCAAAAGGTATATAACGGTCTGCTCTTCCATTCTAGGTGTATCGGAGTAGCTATTTGCCTTCTTTGTTAACATAAATATTAACTAGGAGGAAGCAAGTATGATTTAAATTTCTCTTCATTCTGCACAAAGTATATGGTTAGTTTAAGTTTATCCTTTCCTTAGGGAGAAATACTGCAGTTGGTCCTTTGTTTCCCTTCCTTGTTACCCGGCATTTGGCCAGAACAGCATGCTGTGGTCCAACAGCAGGGGGACGTTTCGCACGTGTGATATTCTGCATATTCAGGGTTGGCGAGAAGTAATACCAAAATTCTGCCCAAACGTGACAAGGATGATAGGCAGGTGCACTGCTGTAAAACATCCACATTCACATTATGTGAGCTTTCTGTTCCTCCATTATTTCCCTCTAAAAAACCCCAACCAACCAACCAAAAAAATATTTGTTTTTTAACACAGCAAGCTGGCTGAGGCGCACTGGGTCAGCACACCAGCCTATTCCTTTCCATGCAGCACAGCAGCTGATTCTGTCCCGGCTTCAGGTGACTTTTAAGATACCTGCACATTTTGGCTTTCATTGCATCTTTTTTTTTTCCTTACCTAGCCCGTTCCTTGTTCTTCTAGCCTGAAAAATGGAAATTATTAAATAGAGGTTCAGTGGTCTGTTGTGTTTGCCTGCATAAGGTGTAAATTACGTCAGGATTGGACTCTCAAGTTACCATTAGGTCTTGTTAGGCATGTGATTTGAACACGTTTTATGCACGTGAAAACAGGCAAAAAAAAATCCTGAACTTGTAGAAAAAGATGAGCTTCCTGGAATTCACATAATAGTGGGTACTTACTCTATCATATCTGTTCCCAGTTTTCTTCAAGGAACTGTTTCTCATTGCTGTTTTTTGTTGGTTTGGCGACATAATGGCATAGTTGGGAGCTGTAATTTGCGGCATTTTCATTCAGAGCAAACTATACAAAGACGATTTGGATGTTTAGCTGTTCTGTTTCGAGGTGGATTTGACAGTGAGTCGATGATTCTGGTATCCACTGCGATGCTGGCGGGAGGCTGGGTGGGAGCCTGGGACAGGAACAGAGCAGAGGGAGGGGTGGCTCTGGAGCATGCGAAGCTGCAGAGTGCTTTGCAGCCTACGCTTATTCTCCTGGGGTTATGAAGCTCTATGTGTTGCTCCGCTTCACTGAAAAATGAACTACACTGTAAAATATGAAGATTAGTTTAAAAGTGATTTGACAAATTAGAAAATTGATCTTAAAATAGGGGGAAATTTTGGAGAACGGAAAAGAAAAAAGTGTTGATAGTGTTCATTTCCTCATCAAAAGCACCAAACAAAACAAGCAGTGGCGCATCTCCAGGTCTGTAATAGTTATTTTCCTTTTCAGTCCTCGTTAGGACCAAATCAACCCCCCCCCCTTATTTACTTTTTCTCCAGCTGTAACTAAGGCAGCTAGGCTCAGGAGAGAGTTACACGCTTCCTGGACCTGCATTCAACAGTTTGTTTCATGTGCTTTTTCTTTCTTCAATTTAGTTCTGTTTTTTTCCCTGTTTGGTCTGGGGACAAATTTTTCCAGGCTATTCTGATGTTCTCCATCAGTTTTTTGTTGTCTTAATATCCTGAAGTCTGCAGTGCCAGGGAAGTGCTGTATCCCAGGGGTACGTGGGTTCACGTTCCCAAATGCAGCAGTGCCCAGCACCCAAAGAAGCCCTGTGTGGGCATGGAAGCAAGCTGGGTGCATCTTCCCCTGTTCGCTTCCTTCACGCAAACCTAGCTTTCTGGCCAAAACACTTCTGAACGCAGCATCCCTGCCTGCCTTGACCACTACCAACGTATAATCCTGGGAGCATATAGCCACTTGTGGTCTGCCAGCCCCGAATAACTATGGATTTCCTTCTCCCCCTTTATTGCCACATATCCCTGTATCAAATCACTCACTTTAATCCTTGAATAAATGTATTTCATTATTAAATAAATTAATATATCCCCTTTTCCTTCTTTGAGCATCCTGAGTTGCACAAGTAGACTCCAGGTAACACTGGGCAAAGCCACATGTGTGCAAATTAAACACTTGGCATTAAAAACATTATCTAATTCTGGAAGCGCAGGTCTAGTGTCGTAACTGGAATGAACTAAAGCCAAGTGAAACTCCAGTTTCCACCAGAGACTTGAGACATCTACTTCTGCTGCTTTATGCAGTTTGGAACATGTCTTTATTTTTTCTTGCTGAATTCAGCCCTGAGGGTGAATGAGTGGCAGCCAAATTAACATGATGGTCTCTAAAGGCTCTGAATGGAGTTCAGATCCTCTTTTGAATGATCTGTGCAGTAGTATTTATCTGGAGCACAATAGTCATGACGGTTTTGGTAAGAAAAGAGAGCACACTTTCAGTAGAAGAGTTTTTCAAAAATATGTATTGTGGATTTAAATTACTGGTTTAAAATAGTATTTTCTATAAGAACGGTGGTTAATACCTGACAAAACTTTGTAGTTCTTTTACTGGGGAACTGGAGATGAGTGGAACACACTGCTCACAGCATTGTACCCAGTAGCTGAATGGCATAGGAAGGGAATTAAAGATCATCCTGAGCAGGGCAGGGAGCAAAGCTGGTTCTTGCAAACCCTTGCTCTGGGCTTCTTTGGCCAAAGATCTCGTTGGCTGAAGATGTGCCCTTTCATTCTGTTTTACCGCTTGGTTATCACTATGAGGCCAACAGCAACCCTGACTTCAGTTTGCAGAGTTGAGTATGGGCTGTTCTGAATTTGCCATTTTCAGAAGTTCACTGCAGTTAAACTCCCAAATGTTTAATGAGATGTAGGTACATAATATTGTCTGGTATTTTAGATAATAGTCAAGATGATGAAATGCTGTGGGAGGAATTAAGGGAAAGGACAGGTTATTCTTGTAGGCGGAGTGGTTGGTGAGGGGATGCGGCTGTGTCCCAGTGGGGTGGATACTGGTCCTCATTTCTTCCCCTTGCCCTGCCTGGCATTGGTGTGTGACTTGGGTCAAATGCCTGGGAAAGTGTGGCACATAAATGCTATCTGCAAAAATGATGTACCACTGATTCTCTGCCTCCCAGGGATTTGTGAGAATAAATCTGTTAAAGATGATGAGGTGCTTATGGTTACTACATTAATGGGGCTGAATAAAGCTCTTCAGATAGTGAGGCAGTAACGTGCCAGGAGCGGTGAGTAGAAGCTGACTTTTTGAGGCAGCTGAAATTTGCATGTAGGAAGTTTGTAACCACACAAGGTCAAAATCGCTGCCCACCTCACCTGCCTGAATGGTTCCTGCATAAGGCAAGTGAAGCAGAATAAAACAGCTTATAGAATCATAGGATGTTTTGGGTTGGAAGGCACCTTTAGAGGTCATCTATTCCAACCCCCAAGCTTCTTCAGCTCTACCCCGTTTCTCTATCTGAAGGTAAAATTCAGGACTGAAGTATGCTGGCTGCCTTGGGCAGCTGCTCATTCCTCCACCAGCCATCTCGCTAGTGCAGAAGAGCCAATCTTTCTCTGTGAAAAATCTGAGTGTTAATAATTTCTGGCAAGTGTTGTGCTGAAGCAGACAATTTTGTAATGCCAGCCAGGCGTGCTGAGGAGTTACACTGGACAGTGCAAGGAAAACACTTCATTCATGTTTGAATTCCTCGCGTCTTTGCAGCCTCCCAGGGCAGCAGTGCAAGCCAGGGCAGATCCATTTCACGCGGCTGCTTTCCTCTGGAAATGCCTCCAGCAACAGTCTGGTACACGGCAGCACCTGCTTATTTCCGTGACAATACCCCCTACATTGTAGGTTTGGGGTTTTTTTTTTCTTTTTTTTTCTTTATTTTTCTTTTCCTTTTTTTAAAGTGAATGAAAGTGGTAAAGATAACGAGCCTCAATCATGCCTCATGATCGGGTATCTGGTCCCCTAATGTCACTAGGTGGATGTGACGTATAGGCTAGATATATTCAATGGGGCATATTGAACATGTTTGTTTGCTAAATGGAAGCCTAGCTAGTTACTTTTTATTAGTTATATTTGAAATGAGACCTCCTCCCCACAATATTTCTGTCATTGTTTTCCACAACATTTTTAAGCTGTTTTGCAAGTGGATGTTAGAAGTGGGGTTGACTGGAGAAAAAAAGTGAGTTATGATACAGGAAAAATGTTGACTGTATTTTCAGTAGTGTTTTATTTAAAAGTCACTGGGGACAGGAAAAGCAAGGTGAGCTAAAAATCCCAGCATTTCCGTGTGATATATTTCAGTTTACAAAAAAAAGGGTGGTTTATAACTACACTTCACTTGAAATTACTGGTGCTTGCCTGATCCCCAGCTGGATTTCTCGCATACGGTTGCCTGTGCCACATTAGGATCTTTCTTCCCTGGCAGACATGAGATGTGTGAGGAATTAGTATCAGTGCCATGAGAATATTATTAAATATATTGCTGGAACCTAGGAAGACCTTTTCCTGTTCTTTAGGGATGGCATCTTAGAGATCAACCCTATTGATTCCCATCTTAAGTCTAAGCCACTCTGGGGTGAACATGTATGTGTGAGGTCTGGGATAACAAGCTGCTGTATCCCAGTTAATCCACAGTATCTACCCATGGGTAAATACAAGGCAATTCAAGGCTGCTTAATTTAGGGTTATGAAAATATTTGTAATCAGAAATATATTTTTAATATCAGTGTAATTTTTCTGGGCCAACTAGCTTTATGGAACTGTTCTATATCATTGAGTAAGGAGGATATAAACACCCGATAAAGTGTCTTTTAGTCTTTATGTTCCCAAAGCAAGGGATATTTTTGTAATAGATGTTATCAAAAATTGTTAAAAGTACTAGAATAGTTCTATTTTTAAAATGTAATGTATTCCATGCAAAAAACACGGTGTTGTTCAATACTGTGTAAATATTTGTATAAGAAAACTCTCAAGAAGAGTAGATTTTCTTTGTGCAAAGACTGTGCATGTAATAGTTTTCACCTACCAGTTTAGCAATGCATTCACACTGTGATTTTATTTGCCCGGCACTGTATTTGTACAAGGCGACAATGGCAGGGGGAGCAGTCAGCATTTCTCACTACATGACAACAATTTAAACACTCAAAGGTATTTTGCTGGTGACGCTTTTCCTGTCTTCCCTTTCTCTTTCTAATGCATCGGTGGGTGATGCTATTGTCCAGTTTTCAGAAGGCCAGTGTCTGGCAATTCACGCTTCACTAAGAGGTTTCTAATAAAGTTAGAAAAGCTGTAAAGTGAGATCAAATTTCACTGAGAAAATTAATATTCTTGCACAGGTAAATTCTTTTTTTGAATAATGAGCTGTCTAGATGTGCTCTACTCTAAAATGAAGCCCTTCAGAAATCCAGAATAAAATAGCATTTGTGTTTAATGCGATACTTAATTTTTATTGCCCTCTTTTTATTTAGAACAAAAGTGAAAGTGACACATTGCTGTAATATTTCCAGATTACTGCATTATCCTTATGAGGGGGTAGGGTGCTTCCTATTTCCCCGGCCATTCTGAATAACCATTGTTAATGACTTATATTAGAAATAATTTTTCCTTAAAGGCTGTAGAAGTAAATCTGTGCATCAGAGGTGCTTTTTGCAGGCAGTACCCAGCTTTTTCTGCACAAAGTTTCCCCATGCCCAGGCAGCATAATACGAATGATTGATGCCTGGGCTGAGTTGTTTGGCTTTTTTAATTCTCCTCCTCCCTATAATTTCCTTTTGCTCTCACCTTATGTCGTATGAGGTGGTAGTGAAACAGCTGTCCTAGGATCTAATAAGAGATATTTTGTCAGCATATGGTGGTAGTCTTCACTGCAGTATGATTTGAATACCAATAGCTTTTCCCGCTGCTGCCGCTGAATACAGGTGGTAGGGATGCCTGCCAGGATGCTGCTGCTTGAGAGAGGCACGGCAGAGCATATCCCAAATGCAAAATCTGGTTGCTGGGATGTTTCTCCTACTCTAAACCAAGCGGTTTTGGGGTTTTTTTGTTGTTGTATTGGTATTAAAGAACAACCATTAATACTGAAAATCAGGTCTCTAACATAAGCCTTGAAACAATTCCCATCCTGAAAGTGTCAGTCGAAGCTGGTTGGTAGATCAAAGCCCAGGAGTGTCTGGGCATGTGAGCCGCTGACTTTGGTGAGCGGCCGTGATGCTGCTGAGCAGAGCCGGCAGGAGACGCACGGAGGCACGCAGCTCTCGCCGCTGGTTGCAAATGAAGTGGGTTATTGTTTAGTTAGCGAGGCCCAGGATACCGCTGTGGCATTTCTTCTCAAATCCCGCTGCCCGGCATAATAATGCATCTGTTTGAGGTATGGAAACAATTTACATGAATATCCAAACAAATCAACGTTTAAATGAGCAAAATAAAGAGAAGTATCTGAATTGAGACATGTCTGAAAGTTAGTATGAAAGGGACAAAGGGTCATTGAGGAGCTTAAGGATGGGACACGTGAAGATTTCAGTAAAGCCCTAAATTTTTTTTTTTTTTGCTTTGCTATTATTCAAAGACCCTGCTTTTTGACCAGTTATGATCTTGTCTTTAACTGGAGCCAGCTCTCATTTTGCACACTCAGCAAAACACCGGTGGGTGAGGGACAGGAGAACGCACATGTGGTTGATTCTTCTCACGCAGCTTGAGCAGAGCATACGGCTCCAGTACTGCTCTTCTGGGACTTAGAAATGGAAGTTGCTTCATTTCCTTACAAGATTTAAATGTTGTCTTCCGATACACAGATTGGCTTCTTGCTGAAGTTCCTGCTTTTGCCTTTCCCGGCTAGTAGAAATCCATAGAAATTCGTTACCTTCGGTGGGGTGACATAATTAACATGAGCTCAGATCTAGCCCTTAAGGGATTCTTAAAATTTTATGCTAATTTGAGTATAACTTTTGAGCCAATGACTGATAAAATTAAAATCCTGCTTTAGGAAGCACAGAGTGGCTATTTTTGTTAATTTTATTCCCATACTACTGTAATGCAGTTGTGCATGAGTAAGCCTATCAGAATGAATCCCACAATGTTGATCGTTTCTGGAAAGGGATGCTGAAAGTTAGCTGAGGGTAAATACTGAATTATTAAGTAGTTTTCTAAATACATCGCATCTCAGAATAAAATAAATAGAATGGCCGACACCGTTGTTACACTGAGGCTAAGACTTGAGATTTGCAGATGGAATAGGAATTATTTTTATGTAGAAGAACAGCATGAGTCTATGAAAAGCTTCTGTTCAATAAAACCCTTGCTGAACTCACCAGAACTGGTTTTCCTTTGTATGGGAATGCTTTGTTATCTTTTTTTACCAGAAAGAACCTACATTTTATTTTAAGCATGGTGTTCATAAAAGCTTTCTAAATTGTAAAGGCAAGCCCATGAAAGACACTTATATTTTTGTGTATTATTTTAAAGATGGAGCTAAGTAATCTTGTAGAAAAGGCAGGTGTAGTAGGCTACGGATGATATTGGGGATGGAGGGTTATGACCTGTCTGTCTAATAAGATAGCTGGCTCTAATTAACTAAATCAAGCTCGTAATTAGCCATTAAAACTTTGGATGTCCTTTAGTGCCTATTGGAATTGCCTTTTTGTTGATCATATATTCTGTGGTACCTTGGGAAAGTTGCTGGTTTGCTTATGTTAATGCACAATTTCCATTCTGCCTCTCCTTTAAGCTTATGTACAAACATCAATTTTTTAATGAGAGGGCCTGGCAAGACGTTGTGGTGTTAGGAACCGTTCCTGGTTCTACTGGAAATCAGGCCTGCCTGGCACAGGCGCTGTTGTTAACCAGAATTAATTTACTTGCAAGGTTTGAGGTGAAGAAGAAATTTTTCTCCTGATCAGAGTCAAGAACTGTTTTGGGGTTTCTTTTTGTTTTCCTTTTCTGCATAGGACCTGCTGCCCTTCTGGGATCATCTGGGCATTTTCATCCAACTTCTTCCTTCCTTCTGCTGATGTCTGGGAACCCTTTCTGGTTCAGGTCTGGGTTCTTGGTACTAATTTGCAATTCTCCATTGGGAATGTTGTGCCAATGCGAAGCAGGGGAGATGCAGTGGCTGTTCTAGGACAGCGCGGCTGAACGTCGCTGCTTTGCAGGGGCCAGACTCAGCCTGCTGCAGTTTTGTGTTGCTGCGATTGCCCCTAAACGTGGAAGTCGCAGCTGACAGCTACGTTACTTTAAAAGCATGACTCTCTCCCATCCCCATGCCATGAAATGTTGCTATTCAGGGTACTTTATGTGCTGGTGTAATTATAACAGAGTAGAAATTTGATGGTAGGAATAGCATCTGTTTAATTTTTATTTCTTTGATGACAGGAACATTGGAAAGGCTTGACAGTGCCATGGTAATCATCCTATACATTTAATAAAAGCAGTTGTATGCTAAGTGTCAGCTGAATATTAAAATCATATTAAATATGGATCTGTGCGTGGCTGCTAACTGTGTTTTTAATCAAGTCATTTAAACATGATACATCACTCAATTGTATTAAATTTAAGTTAATTTAACAATTAATCTTCACTTAATTAAGCCTGCAGTTTTGGCAACCTCTTGTTTAGCGATTGCTGTAGACTCTTAGAGGCAGTCAAGCCAAATACTTGTGATTTATTTACTTATTTTATTTTCACTGCTTTTTGTGAGGGTATGCTTAAGGGAAACACCTCATAAGGTAAAAGCTGGAAAAATCATTTGAAGTGTGTGTAGCTCCAGTATTGCCCTGATCAGCTGATCTGGCTTTGAAAGCGTCGTGCTACGTTACAAACACGTAAGTGTCTTTAGTTTCACCATTTGAAACTTATTGTTGGTGGAGCCTGGATGGCAAACAAGCCCATTTGTGCTGCTTAGAGAGTAAGTGCAGAGCTACAGAGGTGAAGAAAGTTTTATTAATCCCACCTCTGGTCCTTCAGCCTAATTGATTTTTGACATGGCTCTTGGGGAAAACCACTGGCTTTTTCTCAACTGAATGTTCCTTTCTCTGAAGTGCTACAGAGAGCACTGAAAGCGCAAGGTGCGTTTCTTTGTGCAAAACTAAGGCTGAAACTCTACAGGAGGAATTTGGTGAACACTAAAGAATCAGTCATTTAAATTATGGAGAAAAGGCAATAAATCACTGTGTTTGGTACTCATTCTGAACTTCATCTCATTTAAAGACTTTTTCTGTGTTGACAAAATTAAAATATTAATTTGGTTTTCAATGAGTCTCTTTCAACTGCACTTTTATGTTTATGCCTGAAGTTTTTATAGATTTTGTCACTTTAAAAAACGTAGTACTAAGGGCAGGGTTCAGAAATTCATATCTGCTGCTACTCATTTTGAGTTATCCCGCTTGGATGCAGTACGGCTCAGGCAAGCAAATCTGCTCTGGGTGTACCACTACACCTGCAAGGCAGCCATGGAGCTGGGCTGGGAAAGGAGAGCGGCTTGAGGCCCAGGGGACAGCAAAATTAACTCCATTATGGTGAAAAAAGAATTAAAAAGGGAAAAATATTTCCAGATCTTAAATCTCCAAAAAGAAAAGCACGTGCCAAAGTCATACTTCATTGTGATAATGTCTGGATGGTCTTTGGGCAAGGAAGCAGGATTATCCTTCTTGAAGACCTTGCCCAAGCAGTCCCTCAGGCAATACACTGAATATGTATTTCCTTGTAAACCGTACAGTCACTGCATTTCCAGCGCAGGCAAGAAAAGTTACAAAGGAGCCTCTTTAGGACGGTTTTATTCCAGCGTATACAGAAAGTGAAATATTGCCAGTTGCATCTGATCTAACAGTCATTGGTGATCTTGCACAGCCCACGGAAGTGGGAAATGTGGGGGACGAGATGAGATGTAGAGCAACAAAACTATTTAATAACTTAATAAGATACACCAGCTGTAAAAATTTCAGTCGCCACCAGACTGCTGTGCTTTGGAGGATGGTGTGGGACCTGGGTGCACACCCAGGGTCTGAAGTACAGCCCTGGCTTCTGTGTCCCTGACACTATTTCCATGCATAATGAGACTTTATTAATTATGCCTGTTCTGCTGGAGCACTTACTCTCCACTGATGTAATGAATTTGCTGTAAGTGAAAGTGTAGTACAGTAATTGTGATGCGTGATGGGCGTGTTCAGATAACCCTCCTATTATTTTAGGAAGTGCAGTACTTCAAAGAAAACTTATCCCAAGGTGTCCCTTAAACTTTTCTTTTGTATTACTCTCTGGATTACTCTCCTATCTCCTTCCTTTGATATGTTAATTCAGTCATTTTCCCTATCAGGGCTCATTGTCCTGCTTTTTTCTTTTTTTTTTTTTTTTTTTTAATTAATTTAATTTTTGGAGGCTTATCGGTCTTGTTTTACTATTTGAGAATTTCTGTGACCATTTTTCTTCTTTGACATGAAAGTCCACGTACTTTCCTGACTGACTTCTTTTGTGTTTACTAGTACATTATGTTACTATTTTTTAACACTTCTTCCTCATTATTCTTCATTCTTCTAAAACCAGCAGCACTGATTTTGCTTGGTTTTAGTTAGGGCTGCTTGGGTCTTACAATGCTTTAACATAATTAAGAAACATATATATCAGAGCTCCTGATGGGAAGGTTTTGTCAGGCTGCCTCCTAGGCACATACTTGTTAACTTTGAAACTTTAACCAAGATTAATCAAATTTACCCCCAGTTCATGAAAACTTTACTCTTGAGGGAAACAAATGCTTGCTGGAATTGAAGCACAGTCACAAATTAAGCCTCTGGCATTAGGTGCTTCTGTCTCTTGGCCAAAAGCATCACCTGTCAGATTTCAGCAAAACTTGTACAACATAGCAGATCTGACTTGGTTTTCATCAGCTATACAGCAAATGATAATGAATTCATTTACAACTCATTATTTAAGCCCTTTGAGCAATAGCTTTAATTATCTATCTACTGTTGTCTCAAAAATTAGGTGTCCAGCTGTGCCACTCGTGCACAGCCCGGACGATGCTGATTCTACAGGGCTGGGGGTTGCCTCATACTGAATTGCAAAAATCTAATTCTTTATCCCTTTCTTACTCGGCATAAAGCTGATAAAACAGTTTTGTCATTTGTGCTTCAAATTTAGCAAAAGTCATGGTTTAGCAGGAGCTTAATTGTATTTACTGTGGAGTTCAGCCAGCTCTTTCAGGTTTTTGCTTCACCCCCCCCGGTACTGCAGAAACACGCTGGCAGTACGGCTGAAAATATCACTGCTCGATGCCTTCCCAGCAGACGGTGGTGCCCTTATAATTCTGATGGTGCTGAGGCACTAATATAGCAGAGCTTCAGCGACCAAAGAGGAGGGGAGGAGGGAAAGCCTGGATTTAGAAGTTCACTGACACGCGGCCCTTCATGTTACTGTGTTGATCTTGGTGAGATGCTGCTCTTAGGCCCAGAGGGTTTGTGCCGAGGCGGCTGAAGGGTAATGTAAGGGTAGAGGATTTTACATCGGCCTCAGCGGGTACCAGTCACCTCCCTTGGTTCTCTGCGGGCCTGCTTTCATGGTATTGGAGGGTTTGCCGCCTTCTCTACACTACTGATGTATTTAACAATATTTTTCAGCTTGTGAAAAGTGTACTGCGTCTTTGCCTCTGGGCGCTTGAATAGCAATTAACAGTATCAGTATGTAATGAGGTACTCTGTATAGGTTGAAAGAGCAAGTCCTTCTTTTCCTCTTATGTGTCTAGTGAACATCAAATGAAATTCAAACTCTTTGGGTTACTGTTTTGTTCTTTTGCTGTTGGGTTTTGGTTTGGTTTTTTTTCCCCCCCCCATCCTTGTGCTTTGTGTTGGTGTGAGTGAACCTTGGTGTCCAGGGATTTATCACTCACTGATGAAATCGGATGTCTGTGGTCCATTGGCACTGAAATTGTCCACTGAGTATCTCTTTGTATGGCTGGTTCCCCATCAGAAGCTAAAGTTGGAGGAGTCCTGAACATTGGGGATATCTCGACCTTGCTCAACCACATCTTTTTGGTGGGGTGGAGCTAAATCCAGGAGCCAGCTGTACTCAAAGGCATGAGAAGTCTGCATCTGGAGATGGATTTCAAGACTTATCTCTGCTTGATTTTTCTCTGACTCCTCCATGAGCTACCCTGTGCTACTGTGTGGTTGCTCTGACAGGCAAGACAGAGATTTTGTAATTAGGAGCCTTCCATCATATGGTGTCCCTGCTGCGTTTCATCGCCAGCTGTCTTCCCGGGGCTGAGGAAGCTTTGCTTTTACCATGCTTCACACAGCATTAAACTGTGTAGAAAAGGCTAAATATTGTAGGCCAGATGCTGCTTTCCCTTTGCCTTTTATCAGCCTAGAGAGTAATTTCACTCCTGGGATGGCACTTTGCTCCTGTTAACTGGTGCATGACTGCACGAGGCTCCTGTTCCTCCCCAGTCCTCCCGGTCCTCTGGCACAGAGAGGGCTGTTTGCAAAGGATTATTTCCATAGCGGGCTGATTGCCTGGGACCACCTTTTTTTTCTTCCATTTTGGGAGTGTTTTGGTGGGTTTCCTTCCAGCTGCAGGCCACAAGGGCAGGCAGAACATGTTGTAGGTTTGTGGTTTTTTTTTCCTTTTTGTTTTTTTTTTAAAAAAAATTTTTTCTTTTTAAGGAATCCTTAAAACAGGAATGTCAATGAGGTCTTTTATCAACAACGTGTTCTTTGACTGGAGCTAACCTCTCCAGATATTTATCTAATAAAACTGAAGTTTTCTGCAGTATCCACAACACCAAGAGGCATTCTTTGAAGATGAGAGGCATTTCTATTTGGAGATGCTCCTTACCCCGCTTTTATCCTGCGAGGGAGGAATTTTCTGAGCCTGAAATGAAGCAGCAGCCCCTGAGGGGACTTTAATACAGAGAGTTTACAACTCAGACAATAATTTGGGTCAATTTAAGTGGCATGTGGGTGTGGGATTAAATAAATAGCTTTAACCTCTAGTTTACTGATGGAACTGAAAATAGATACAGGGTTGGGCACATTGGAAGAAATGTGTACCTTTGCTGCCAGCATTACTTTGAATAAATAGATCACTCTTCAGGGCTGTCAAGCCAGCACCATTGCCAGTAAGAGGAAATAAGATTTTTTTTTTCTTTCTCTCTCTTTTTTTTTTTTTAACTGGTAGCTGAATCTAAAAGAAACTCTTACCTTTTTTTGATGGCTTTGCATTCACAAGCCTGTACTTTGAAATTTTCTTCCATCAGCTAGAATTTAATAATATTCATGTATCTTCATGGTTGTGTAATTGCACAGTTACACCTGTACGTAGACTCTGCCTACCCAGTTAAATCCTAATGGAAGAGTTAGAGCATGTGTTGGTCATTATTGGATGTTAATACCTTGTTGCAGCCAAGAACTCTGTCAGCTGTTTTTCTTTTTTTTTTTTTTTTTTTTTTTCCCCCTGTTATCTGTGGCTCAGGAACTAGAGGAGAGCCCATGAAATGATTTGCTTAGTTTACAGGCCAAGAAGTAGTGGTGGTGCTCTAGCAATGGTCCTCTCTAGTCTGAGCTCTATCACTGCTCTTGCCCAGATACTAGATGTGGAGCTCCTGTAGCTTGTGTCTACAGGAGGAGAGTGGAAGGGAGCAAAGTGCCAGCAGAACTTTTTGGCTAGCATACAAACATGTATCCAGAGAACAAATAGGAAGTTCATCATTATTTTAAGCTCTTAACAACATGAAAATCTCATCCAGAGTATTGTAATGAGAAGTAGATATGTGGCAGCTTCTCAAAATTTTCCACAAAGAATGGATTTAAAGTGAAAATTTGCAGTTAGCTGGTGTGAGGGGAAGAAAAAGTTGTTCCTTTCCTGAGAGAAGTGAAAAATCTGTTTTAAAATCAAGTAAAAAAAATGCACAAAACATATGTAATAGAATAATTTTGTTATGGTTTCAAAGTGTAGCCGAACCCAAGCTTGGAGGTTGGCTGGCTAAGCTGTGTTTTCCCCTGCCCTGCAGCTCCAGGCCTCAGCCACCCAGGTGACGGACAGCTCAAGCGGGGATCAGAAGCCCTGGGTGTCCATTTCGTACCAGAGACAGCCTGGAAATCACAGCTCTCTGCCTGCTACGCCAGGGCTGCTGGGCTCTGCCTCCATGGCCCTGGGCAGCAGAGCTGTAGCACAAGATGGGTCTTCAGGGTCACTGCTTTGGAAAAGGGAAGTTGTGACCTGCACGCCCCCAAAAGCCTCTAAATCCTGGGGCTTCTTGCCAGGCCGCTTGGCGA
Source organism: Gorsachius magnificus (assembly GCA_034008185.1). Taxonomy (NCBI): domain Eukaryota; kingdom Metazoa; phylum Chordata; class Aves; order Pelecaniformes; family Ardeidae; genus Gorsachius; species Gorsachius magnificus. The sequence goes on along the minus strand of CM067093.1, from coordinate 12,904,529 downwards.
GAGCACTCAGAGCCTGATGAGTAGCTTGGTCACAATGAACTTCTTGAAGAAAGAAAAAGCTGCTGTTGGGTGTCAAAGGCTTTGCGAAACAGGGTTTCTGGTTCATCTTCTCCTCCCTGTACCAAGCACTGCTCGGAGGTTGGAGGTCTGCCTGTGAGGAACGAAGCTGCAGGCTTGGCCTGGTTTGTGCTGATGGTTTTGATATTTTGGCACCAAATAGCAGCGGTGTAAATGTTCATTGTGTCCTACAGCACTAAACTGGTCAAGCGGCTGAGTGTCCTCACTCTTCAAAGCTGGAGCTACATTTTCTTCGCAAAGGCCCACCCTCAGTAATGATGAAGCTCAGCAGCATGGGAATTGCCTAGATAAATAAGATGCTGATAAAGAATTACCAACTTAAGGTCTTGTAAAGGCAGTGAGATTTCTTGGAGGAGTACAGAGCTATTTTCAGCCGCTGACTTGCTCCTGTAGCATAAATGTAGACATGATAAAATATGCAGATAATCTTTCATAGTAACCATCTTCTGATCGATAATAATGTCAAAAGAAAATAGAGTCATGAGTTTGGCGTGGGCTACAGTTTTAGTACAGCATCCTTCTGCAGGTTATTACTACTGGCTATGCCTGTGGAGTAGCAGATATGTAATTTTAAAGCATGCCACGGACAAATAAATGCATTTTCACCTTTTAGACGTGCATAGATTGCTACCCCTTTACAAACGGCTTGCAGCCTTGTGTTCTGTAAAACACCGCAGTCTCGACCCTACGTAGCTGCGTCATACCAAGCCAGTATGAAGCTCTGTGGGAAGATGTTTTGGCATACATTTCCATAATGAAATACCTTAAATTTGCTTATGCAAAACAGATTGGAAGTGATTCACTAATGTGTGAGCAAATTTTGCAAGGAACCTCTTACAAGAGCAGCAGATTGGTCATGAGCTTGTGATTTCATATTTTGTGGGTGTGGGAGGAGCTGTTGAGTTGCCAAGGCTGGGGGACAAATTGTGACAAGGTGCCACCAAGGACAAAAGCTCAAGAACTGAAGTCCAAAGGGTTGGACCTCATTTCACAGCAGTGAGACCATTCAGCGTACAATGGTAAGGACTGAAAGGGAGATGTTTGAGAGAGGTAGAGAAATTCTTCCTTTTCAGGTTATCTGCTAACTCGCTGGTTAATCAAGATGAGGAAGAAAATAGCACAGGTGGTTTAGTTGTTCTCTAGCTGTTCGCAAGGTTTTCTCAAACCTTTCCCTGAAGCATCTGGTTTTGCTACTGTCTGATTCAGGCTTCTGGTCTGAACAGAGAGTTTGTCTGATCTGCTATGGCAGATTCCAAATTCTAAATATCATATAGCATAATCCCTAAGGATGCAGCGATATCCCCCTGCAAGGTGTTTATCTTCCGTTCCCTGGGCATGTTTCTGACTTTACGTTCCTCCCTTGGAGGTTTCTACAGTGCTTATCAGTGGAGGAGTCAAGGATCAACTAGCGAATGCTGGCCACAGCGAGCGCTGAAGGCCGGTTGGTGCATTATCTTCATCTGCAATTCTGTATTGAAAGTGGTTATGGTCAGTGTTCTCTTTCCTTGGTAACAGCAATAGTAAACATGTTCCTACATCTGTGTGCATCCATACCTGTGTACACGTGCAAGGAACGGTCTGCTATCTGTGTGTATGTATATGAACTCATATGTGTGCCTGTGTATGGACAGATGGAGGGCAGCGTGATATGTAACATGGGCAGGTGTGGATTTTCAGTTATCTGCAGGGAATATAAATGCATGTGTCTGTATGTGTAGCTGTAACAAGTTAGCACAAATACCAGAAAGATGAATATTGCAGTATGCACCTGGGAGGAGGGCTGCACCCTGCAGCTTCAAAGGCTGGCCTGGCCAAACCGCTGGGTGTGCAGAAATCAGCTGCCGATTTGCCCTCCGACACGGAGCACTCGGGTTCAAATGGGAAGGGTGCGTCTTGAGGGGGGGAGCGTAGGTGTTGGTTATTTATGTAACAATTTGTATTAAGTAGGCACTTTCTTGTTCGTTCCTTTTCATCTTTTTAGACACCGTAATTATGGATCCAGTCTTAACAAGGATGATAAAGGGCCTCAGGGGTTATAAACTAGGAGGAGAGGTTAAGAAAATTATGTTTATATTCATTAGAATAGAAGAGATTAAGCGGGGTCGTGACCAAGGTGTACAAAATCCAAAAGGTATTGAAGAAAAAATGATGGCACCAGAATATTCAAGAGAGAAATGGTGAAGACAGGGTAGATGGAGGGCAGGTGGCATTTTGATTGGAATTGGTTGTGGGACATTTTTACAAGGGTATTGCTCTCAGGAAGGAAAATAACTTAGTGTTGATCAGTGGGCTATAGGAAGACAGCTGAGGACACAGATACGTTGATGGCCAGAAATACAGGGTATGTCACATAGCTTCTTATTGAAGTGTCTAAGCAGGCTGGGTTTGGGCAGAGGGTAATGAATTAAAAAAGGGATTGAGCTTTTGAGCTTTTTTGGAACATAAGCTGGGATGCAAAATGTTGGGAGGGGGAAAACCCCACACTTGCATATTGAAGTTGCTTTTCTGCAAAGTTGTTAATTAAAGCAGTGCTACAGAGCTGAGGTATTTGGGCGCTGTGCGGTACAAAGACTAGATAATTCAAGGGGAGCAGCACAGCAAAGAAACAAGACCTTGATTAGTTCTTTCCCCTGCGTGCTCCCATTTCCCAGTGCCAGGACAGCGCCTGCCTCTCTGTGAGCTCTTCTAGGTGAGGGTCCCATCTCTTTGCGTCTTTCATCTGTAGCCCTTCATAGGGATGAATTCAAGATTCTCAGTATCTGTTGGGTACCGCATTTTGCACAATATATATAGCTGTCTCAAGTGTGGTGCAGGGGTAGGTTGGCCTGATCTAGAAGATGTTTAGTCCTGCCAGTTTGTGACCTATTTCTTTAACATCTTGCTTGGAGAGAAAAAAAAAAACCCCAGGGCACATTCAAACCTTTTACCCAGTCATACTGCACTGATGGCTGTATATATTTTTTTGATGTCTGCATACAGGCTACTTCTCAAATTTCTTTTATTAAATGATCTTTCTGTGTTTCCCCAGAATTCCATTCAAGATTTAAAGCCAAAGTTTTGCTAATCAATGCAACTTAGAGCATTTCAATCAGTTTAGCTGAACGTGATATGAATTGCTAGTTCTTGGCTCTGTTAAGTGACTACATTCCGAGAAGAGGAAGCAGTTCTTTTCAGACTATTTTTGTTGAATTTGAAAATCTTTTGTGAGGAAGATTGCAGTGATGATATGAGAAAACACATTTAACCAAGACTAAGGAAGCTGGCAAGCTTCTATCAAACTAATACTGGTTCTTGAGATTCAGCCTAGAGTTAGCTAAAGCTGGTGTAGCTGAAGAGTTTAGTCTTTGGCAATGTGTGGGCGTAGGTTGTGGGCTGTGTGTAGAGGACATGGGGGCTGTGGGTCTAGGAGACCTCCACCCCATCCTCTGATTGTTCACACAGTAATTGCCTGGAAATGTGAATATTTGCAGTGTCCATTCTAATCACTGCATGTGGTGAGGAGGGGTAAGGAGTGAAAAATGGAGAGGCTTTTTGTTCAACCCTTCCCGCCACTGCTATTCAATCTGGCTGTGCATCATGTGGTGGGAAGACAGACGTTGGCATAGTAGGATACGTCATCTGTGCGGGGGTAGTGCGTATGGGAGGCATATGACTTCTGAAGTCAGTACATCTAAACCTAGTATCAGTCTTACTAAAAATAATGCCATAAGGAACTAGCATAGTTACACCAGGAGCTTTTCACTAATGTGAAATGGTTTAAAGCTGGCAAGCAAAAGATGCGTGGCTAAGAACACCGCCCGTTGTGCAACCACGTAGGCTAAAATTGGAAGGACCAAGCGACAAAGTTAGTTACAGCTATAAAGGGTTATGAAACGATTTACAAAAGCACTGGGAGTAAGAGGAAGGCAAAAGTCCATCAGTAAGAAAGGGAAGCAAATAAATGTCCTAGACAGAGAAGACAGAAATACCAAATGCCATTATTTTCCACTGCTCTTCACAGAAAGGTTAATAATTGTGTCAGATCTAGAACAGTGTTCCCTGTAACAAGGGGTTATGAGCAAAGGCAAGAACAAGATAAGGAGTATTTAGATAAGTGTGATATATTTGGCTCAGCATGGCCTTCTGAAATGTACCCACCGAATTATTTATGACCCTCAGAAGCTTATGGAGGATAGGGCAATTGTCAGAAGTCCAGAGGAAGGCAAACATAGTACCTGTCATCACAGAGGACAGTACAAGGGAAATAGAGGTTTGTAATACCCAGAAAGATAAGAGAGCAAATTATTGACTTGGACATACTTGTGAGGAGCAAATAATATCTAACATGTTTTATTAAGCCCAAACTAATCTAATTTCCTTTTCTGATTGGCTGACTAATCCAAACCAGAGGAAAGCAGAAGCACTTTGTTTTTCACCAGGATTCTGGTGCTCACTTAATACATGTTCTCATATCTGAAAGAAAGCTGAGCTCAAACTTGTAGCTTTCAAACTTTTTGTGTAGTGGAAGCTTTTAGCACAGGCACAAATTCTCAGGTAGCAAGGAATTCACTGCCCAATAACTACTAATGGCTACACACCTGACTTTAGCAAAATCTTTAAGAGCAGTTTATTAATATTTAAGTCAAATGTCCCTGGACATTTTGGCCATGGAGTGTGAGAACAATCTGCCTTAATAATCTTCATTAGCTGCCTGGATGATGGACCAGAAAATACATTTCCCAACTGTGGATGAGCCCTGATCATTAAAAAAGAAAAGCCAATTGCACACATGTAAAATAAGGAAAATAAGGAATTGCTGTATAGGGACCATTGCTTCAGGATTGCTCAGGGGATGTTGCTGTGGACCTTCAAACTGATGGCAGCCAACAGAAGTTGCTGTGACACGGTGTTTGGCAAGGACGTAGGCAACCCTAGAGAGAAGCAACAAAACCAGCGCTAGTACTCCTAGCATTAGTCTGTGGTCTGCTATACTCAGAAAATGCTGCAACTTTACTGAAGAAGGGAGGTAACCTGGGCAAGTCGGAGGGAACAGTATTGGCATATTTGGGACTATTTCAGAGCAGCTGCTTCAAATGGAGTTATGATCCCTTGTTGCCAGACTCGAAGGTATCCATACAGGTAGGGACTGGCCTTGATAACGGAACCAAAATTTCAAAATCTGTATGCAAAAATGCGGGATGCTTAGGGATTTGTGCACTCATAAATCCAGTTACGGTCCCGATTTAGAAAAACACTGAAGCATCTGCTTACCTTTTTCTCTGACAGGTTCTAAGCAGGTGCTAAAAGCTCTTCCTTGAACGAACTCTTTTCTGAATCGAGACCCAATCAAACATATGCTTGTGTTAGAAAAAAGATACATGCACTATCTTAAATTCTCCAAAGGGGGAGGGAAATATGCATTAACATATTTTTAATCGTCTATTTTTATAAATGCTTTCTCTTAATGGAAATTCCTGTGTACAGCAGTATACTCCTTTGCTCTCTCTCCACCATCCCTTTCTCCAGTGTATTTACTATGAAAGAGTTTTGCCTTGGGCAATAGCCTGTACTGTAGTGGGGTATCACATACAGAAAACTTATCTAACGTCGTACGAAAAGGTAGTAAGTGGGCGGAGGATGGGAATCTAGAGGTAAGTGTTTAAAAAATTGTCTTAAAGATAATTCTTTTTAAATGTTCCTCAGGCTTTGGCATAAAGATTGCAGAGTAGGCATTCCAGCATCTTATATGAGCACTGGATTTATGCTCTGTAACCAATGTATCAATAGGGTGCTGCATTGTTGTAATGATAGTGAATGACAGTAAAATTGTGAGAATTAATAATCACCCAGCTGGAATTATTTAGCACTGTGATAAGGAAACTCTAGCCTAATACTTGGTGTATTCACAGAACTATTTACAAAACGCATTGAATACGAGTCTTAGGTGAATCTTGTATAGAAGACACAGCGAAACCCTAATCATAAACAAATGCTATAGCATATCATTAAGAGGATTAAGTGGCTTGAAATTGGTGTCTAAGGCATTTTGGTTGATTGTTGCTAAAAATACCGCATGCTTGACAACTCTCTTCTATTTGCCATCCTCTCTCCGGCTAGTTGTCTGTCATGCAGTATTATCCTTGTTTACCAGGACTGCCTCGTACCACGGCTTTATCTGCAAGGTTTGCTGTTTCATGCCAGACCTGATCTGGATTTTGCAGTCTGATGTGTTGGCACCGGTCGGTGCCAAACCGTTAATACCTTAATAATAGTGAGGGAGAGGCCAGGTTCAGCAAACACTGAAAGCAGAACAGCACAAGACTTCTGGATTTTGTTAAAGTAAGTTTCTTCTATGGTGGGGTTTTTTTTGTTTGGTTTTGTTTTTTGAACAAAAGGCTTAGGTTTAAGTTTGAAATCACTTTTTTTCTAAGAAATAGATCTTACGTTATAGTTAAAGTTTTCAAAAAATACAATTGAGTTTTGTATTGACTGTAACTCATAATAGCTTTCTGAATGTTTAAGATTTCTGAGACTTTGACTTTTGGTCTAATAAAATATATATATTTTTTAAGTAACAGATTTTTACAGGTAGAAAAACTTCCTCCTCTGCTCTACCTAACAATTCCCTGTTACTATCTTATTGGGCTGTGCTTTGTTGGGAGGAAGAAGCTGCAGATGTGATTTAGACAAGTCAAACATTTCTGAGGCAAAGCTTTAAAGGTGGCCTTATTGTATCTCAGTGAATGTCGCCACGTAGATCGCTTTCTGACCTGTTTGGGCTACCAGTAAAAACCCACGGAGAAGTGGGTTGCACCAAACTCCTGCATATATGATAATGCAAAGCAAGACCTATGGTTGCTTCCATGAGCATTTAATGCATGTAAGTTCTATGTAGCAATAAGCACAAGGCATGAAGCAGTAGGACAAACTCTGCAATGCTGATTTAAATGCAGAACTTGATGAGGAGCCTTGCAGTGATGACAGCAGCCTTTTGATCAGGTCTTGCTAGAAAGGATGCAAAGTACATTGCTTTTGCAAGAGGATAAGGAAAAAATCTGTGCAAATGGCCACATGGAACTCTGCACATGGAGCCTGAGGGCAGGACAGGCTTTGCCTGCATCGTGTCCGGCATGTAGGCGTGGGGCTGCCTCCAGCAACCTGCCCTGCATCCCCCGTGCTGGTTTGAGTGTGTGTATGGAAGAGCTCTGGTTTCAACCTGATCTAACATACTCACCTGAAATCTATCCCCTTGTCATTTTGGGGGGCATTGAATTAAACTGTCAAAAAAATGTGTATCTTCAACATCACAGGTTGGATTTGGGTGTTAACAAGTTCTTCTGGCTCTGGCCAGTTCTGTGTCTTGTACCCATACAGTACTATGTTGTACTGAGCTGTGTTTCTTTTGTGTTTAAAAGACATTGGCACTGAGAGATATGAGTGTGTCTGCTCTGTTGGCACAAGGATCAATGTCCTGCATAATTTTAGAAAAGGCAAATGTTGGATGAACTTGTGATACCCAGGTCTGGTTTATTGTGATGGGAGCTAATGTATGGACAAAAAATTCCCAGATTTTCAATTAGAAGTTTGGGTGGTTGTTTTTTTTTCCTTTATCAGTTTTATCATCAAAAAATCAACTGTATGTCCTGAATCCAGCCTCTCAGGCCATCTGAGATACTGATAGTTTAAGCCAGATGATTTTTTCCCTGAGACAGAGGTTCACGTGTTCCACATCGCTGGCTCCGCAACTGGGCTACAGACAGCAGCAGAGGAGTTGCAGGAAAAAAAATTAAGGGCAGCAAAGTTTTAAACTGTGATTCTCCTGTAAGATGGGATGCTGAATCCACTTATCTACTGCCTCTCTTTCTGGGACACGCCTGTCCTTCCTTTGCAATACAGTTGCACCGTGGTTGGAAATTTAGACCGTAATTTAGACCTAATCATCCTGTTTTGAGGACACTCGCACAGATAAATATCGAACATACTAGTTACCATCTCTCTGAGCGCTTACTCGGGGTTGGCTCTCCTATTCAGTTTACGTTGTGCAGACCAGTTATCAGTAGGCCTCAGTCAAAGGGGACTTTCGCAGAAGCATGAGCAGAAACGACGGTCGCAGCAGTCTGTTCTGCCTCATGCTGATGGCCAGGCCGCTGCAGCTTTTTAGTAATCCAGTCACCCTCTGGGAAAGTCACATATTTAAGGAACATAAGCAGGCAGGGAAGGTATCTGCTTTGTGCCAGAGTTGAAAGACATTGCCAAATGGAATTAGAATTTCCATCTAGACAGCAATCAGAATTAGCCTTTCATCATACATTCAGGTAACGCTCAAATTGTTCTGTAAGCATTAGTAACTTAATTGTATTATTTTGACGAAGCATGCATAAATAAATATTGAATATATTAGTTATCTTGTATATGGAAATGAGGCTAAAACATTAGCAAGGATGGAGGCTCCTCGCTACTGGGTGTTGTTTCTTAACAGCCCTGCTATTCTGGCTGTGAACTGGATTATTTCGAGCTACTGTGTTTCCGTTTTTGGCTGATCTAACCCAGTGTAGTCCTACATTCAGTGAGCATTTAAATGACCAGGCGAGATGCAGTCTTCATAAATTATTACAGACCAGTGAAAGTCTATTGCACTGCATAAAGGATTTTGGGTACAGAACAGTAAAGGAGCTTGCTCTGAGTCACAACTGGCATCTTCATCGAGGAGAAAAAAAATCTTTTGAAAATGCTATATGTAACAGACTGTAAGAGCAAGAAATGTACTTTTATATCAGAGCGATCCATTAAACACCCAGAACCTGCTGAGAGATACAGCGGTATCATTCCCGTATAAATCAGTTCATAAACTCGTTTTTAATTTTTGGCAGACTTATGAAGCCAATTAGCTTGGTAATAAATATTCAGCTTTAATGGGCAAGTAAATAATTAATGTTATTGCCTTTGTAAATTTAGCTTTTCAGTTATAAATTAACATAATTAAAAGAGTAATGTTTCAGTACGCATTTTACCAGCCAAATCTAAATCAAGCAATTAAACTGTAGGTTTTCCACATCAAATGAGTTGAGTTTATAATGATACAAACTGTAGGCATAAATTTGTTTTTCATGGTCAGATTCATTACAAAAACATGAAGGAAAATATTCTGCAGTAGATGTAATCAAGTATATTATTTGAAGAACCATTAGTACATACTTTATCTACTTTCTGTTGTCCTTCCACAGTGAAATAGAAAGGGGCAAGCCTGCTTCCCATCAGTCTCTGGCACTGGGATAATTGCCTGGGTGTAATTGTAATGGCCACTGTAAAATGGTTATCGCTGGATAGCGTCGTCATATCTCTCTGTTGGATTGGTTGCAAAAACACAATGCATGGTATGGATCTGAAAAGATAAAAATTGCTCTGTAGTCATTAACTTAAAAAACTCCAGGCTGAGTTACACCAGTTGAGAATTTGGTCAAACATTTTCCCCCCTCTATTTACTGCTTCATATTTTTTGCGATGCACGGGTGCCATCACCTTATGTCATCCTTCAAGCCTGGTGAGCAATCGGAGCAGTAATGCTTTCCTTGAGAAGGACAGATGAATTGTTAGGAATATGTAACACTCTCTAACCTGAATGCAGGTTGGAGCTGGCAAAATTCAGCCCCTTCAGTAGCTGTTCCAGAAGAGCAGAGGACATGGCTGTAACTTCAGGTTGGCTCCAGAGTTCAGGAGGTTGCATCGAGATTTCTGAATTTGCTTGTGAGAGACGGTTAAGGGTCATCTGAAACCATATGGTTTCTGAAACTTAGAAGCTCCAGGGACATCAGAGCATATGAACTTGGGCCTTTCCTTTTTTTTTTTTTTTTTTTGTTTTTAATTGGGAATTTCACAGAGCATTTCAATTTCTTTGAATGGTGTCAGTTTGTGACTTTTAAAAATACTACTTTTTGTTAGAAACAGGAAGAACTCAGAAGAAGTGACTCTGACATGCACGTATAGACACACACAGACTCCCACACATGAAAACCTGAAGTCTGAAGATTCTTCTCTAGTCAGAGAAATGCTGAAAGCCCCCACTGAAACCCCAGAGCCATAGACATTTCTAGTCTTGCAGCCTTCACGGATTATAGCTGAGCAGTCTGTCTATAGCTCTTCAAAATCTTTCTAAGAGCAGCATTTGCAAGCTGCCAAAGGTTTGCAGATTTGTTATGAGAAGAGTTTCTTGATACACAGGCTTGCCCGCGTCCAAACCTGTTCATTGACATTTCTACAAGCTGTGATTTCGTAGTCATTTCATGTCCCAGAACCCAGTGGGCAGATTTATCACTGGCAAAAGCCCACTGAAGTCAGCTAAGTTACACCAGAGATAAATTCAGGTCAATGAACTTTATTTTAATGGTGTTCAAAATGTTTGCAGTGCTATGCAGTTAGATAGCTGTAGGCTTTTTTTTCAGTATCCAATTGTTTAAGGACTGAAAAAATTTACCCTTGAGATGAATTTGTGCTAATTGACTTAAATATATGCAGAACTACAGTGCAATTTTGATGATGTTATTATTTGGCATTTTAGAAGGACTTTAAAAAGAGGCAGAGCACACTAAACTCTCATGCACGACTTCTATGGGATCATATTGCCAAAGAGATTTTAATTGAACACAATTACTTGCTGGCATGATGAACTGTGGGTGGAAGAGGGGATCCAACCACCTGATGGCACAGGCGCTTGTCAGCACTGCTAACACTGTATGTCAGCGTGCCTCTGTAGAAGATGAAAATATTTATCAGTGATAAGGCTATTTTCTGTCTCAAATGTTGCCTGTTATGAATAGTTTTAATCTGCACTTCATTATTATACTTTGGCCATGTCTAGCTTGAGATGGGGATCAGGTGCATTGTACGGTTTCTTTGCTGACGGTGGATAAATTAGTTTCTTCACCTCATACCAAGCTCTACCTGGACTTAGTGACATATTTCTGGCTGGGGTCTACTAATCATGGACTTCAAACGGAGTCAGCACTCTTGAGCTGTGTCTGAAGAGAATTCAGCATATTTCGTAACAAGGTTATTCTAACTCCCTTACATTTGATAGTCTGCTTTTAGCTGCTTCGGTTTTCAGCACAAATAGAAAAATTGCTCTGAGACTGCTCGGCACCTGATGAGATTGAAGGCAGTTCAGATACTCGCTGTTCAGGCTGGCTCTGCCATGCAGCCTGCTGGGTGCTGTCTTTCTGCTCCTTTCGTTAGGATTTACTGTGCACCAAAGAAGCCAGCCTTTACCGACTGAAGCAGTGTGACGCTGCCCTATTTTATGGGTGGGTGAGAGTATTTCAGATAGTTCAGTGACCTGTTGGAAAAGTCCATCTAACCTTCTCTATCTGAGAGCAGGCAGCAGGAGGTGTTTGCATGGGTGAATTCAAGATCTTTCTCATGTGGAGTCTGTGGCAGGCATGCCTTCTGCATCAATACTGGATTGCTCTTTGCTTTGCACTTGTTATTGGTGGTGTTCTGTAGTTTGGTGTGTAAGACTAGACGGCCTCATCCAGAAAGCATAGACTGGAGCAGTGTGCGTGCTTGGAAAGGGGAGAAGATATTGAGGGAGTCTTGATTTGCAATTGCAAATGTGTTGGTGGCTGTGTACCAAAAGGTCAACTTCTGGGGCTTGCAAGTGCTCCTGTTTCCTTATGGTCCTTTCTAACTTGTATCAGCTTTCTCCTGACACTTCTCCTAGAGAGCTCTGCCACGCCTCTGCAGCCCCAGGTCTGCGCTGGCTGCTGCTTGCCTCCCCAGTGCACTCACCCAGCCCTTACGGGTCTCATAAGCTGCTGCAGCCACCCATTCACCCTGGTGCCCCCCCGATGCTCTGCCAGACCTCTGCGTCAAAGGAGAATCACATTTTAGACTCCCAGGAAATGCATCAGAGTTTGACGCTACGTGTGGCTTTTATAATCAAAACATTGAGAATAATCTGAATTTATAATGGAAAACCCTGCTCAGATTCTGGGTTGACAACTGACTGACAGCCATGTGTCCTCCAGGTGCCACGGAATCCAATATACTTGTATTTTCTCTAACATTTGTTATACCAGCTTAGCCCAATATGTTCCACAGAGATAAACAATAACGTTACAGAGTTAAATAAATAACTTTAGAGATAAGCAATTTTAGCAAAGGACGAAAGGTTTGCTCAGCAATGACATTTAACAGTAGATGGAGATACGCATTTACTTATTCATTTTCCAACAGAAAGCAGGTTAGAAATGGCACTAACACAAAGCAGAGTATCTCTGAAGGATGACAGATTAGGGCAGCACAGACAGTCGTTTCTTATGACCAATCTTAGTGCAAGCCAGTAATAAATCTCATGGGTTCCAGTGAGAGCAGAGTGAGGCCAGTGCCAGAACTGTTGGGAAATTTCATCTGAAGTATTCAAAAGAGAGAGTCCCTGAATGAAAATAAAATAAATAATTTTTTTAAAAGGAAAAAAAAAGGCAAAAGGAAGAGGAAAGCATGTGTGAAGGAGATACAGAGAAGGCAGTTTTCGGTGACAAAATACAAATGCACTGAGTTAAAATGAGATTAAAGTTAATAGTGGTCAAGCTAATGCCTTTGATACAGAGAAAGAGAAGTACAGTACGTTTATGAAAAGCTTATGCTTTCATGTTCTGATCCTGTACTACGATCCACTTATGTGCTATCAGCTGTGGTAAAGAGATCCAAAGGTATTTGAACCTTCTAGTAATAAACAGCATCCTTCATTCTGGAATGTACCTGAGCTGCAGAACATAGGAAATATATCCCAGAAGAGTCTCAGTGCACTAACTTTTGATCTTGGAATGGATCAAAAAATAATGCTTTTCCTCAGTTAATGTAATTCATTCTGTGTTGTTGCATATATCAACAAGGTTTAGGGCTTGCAGTTTAACTGTGATGCCAAGATGAGCAACGTGGTTGTTTTCTAGTTACGTTCCTGTAAGTTAGAGGACAAGGAAATCCAGTTAGATGCTCTCATATCAGCAAAGGGTGCCTCACACAGCTGCCTCTGCTATAAACCTGTCAGCGCTTGTTGGAAGAACTGGGTTTATTTCATTACTCAATTGTTTTGAAGATCTGACCAGTTAAGTGCAAGCTGTTTGATACTCATCTCTCCTAAATCCAGGAAAGCAGTTAAGCATTGCTTTTTTCCCACAAATGCGCTTCCAACCCTTTGAAAACATTATTTGACAAGGACATATGCATGGCTATAACTTTATCATTGCTTTCAATTGAACTGACAGAAGAAACAATAATCTCATGAAAGAGCTTCAGTACAAGGGCAGATGTAAACGTCTGAAGCTAAGGAGCCCAAGAGATCTTATTTTATAGTGTAACCAGGCTGTAGTACTAGGAGGAGTAATAATAATAAAAAAACCTTAATAGTATAATGCAGCGTTAGCAGCTAGGCAGTTAGACAGTAGCCCACAACTTAATGCTTTTGAACTTGAGAAGCAGCCTTGGTTAATGTAAGTGCCTTTCTTCAGTATGTGTTATTCCAAATTGGAAGTATTTCCATTGAATTTCTTGGATTCTGCTTCCAGAAATTATTTCCTCATATGCAGCTGCAGCTAGACTTGTACAGTGTCTTAGCATTTTCTAACCTGGCAAGATACTAATCATACTTTTGAACCTCATAATATAGCGTTAATACTGTTGTGATGGGAATAGCTCATACAACAAGCATGGTCAACCACTGCTCCTAGCTTTCTTTTTCCTGGATACCCTTAGTTTGCACTTGGATGACAAAACCCAATGCTGATGTTCAGCAACATCACGGTATTCCACTATATTCATCTTGGACAATTTATTCTTCATTTTATTATTGCCTGCATTCTTTAATTGAGTTCATTTCCCAAGGAACTCCATCACACTGCCAGCCTCCACCAAATTTCCTATTCGCAGACGTTATCGCTTGAATTGCAGTTCTGCTGTTTCACTATTTGTTTTGTTGGCAGGGAAGGAAAAAAAAAGCCTGAAAACAGCTGAGTGCCAGTCGTGCTGGTGATTTCTGTTTTATTTATGTTTTGTACTGAGCCATCATGAATGACAGAGTATGTCTGGGACACGGTTGTGGGCAGTGCTCTAAGTGTTATAGTTGGAAAGGTGCCAAAGTTGCATTGCTACCAATTTTTTACCATTAGCCTTCTGGAAGGAGGGATTCAAAGTCTCATTTTATTCTCCTCTTCGCCAGTGTCACCTTTACAGTAAATTAATGTGAGATCTTTACCAGAGATGGAGCTGACAGGATGAGTTGTTAATCCTACAGTTCCTCGACGCGGCAGGAGGAGAGGAGCAAATCCCATAAAACGTCGAAGCTGGCTGCACTTCAGGTTTGAACTGTGAGGAGTCAGGGGCATCCTCTGAGATAGCTGAATACCCTTGCTGTTGGCTGAAGCTACTGTGGTGGGATTGCATTAAGCCGTGCTGTCCTCAAGCTCACTGGGAAATGGTGAGCTCCATCCTGAGGATGTGGCAAAATGCAGCCACTCTTGCCTACTCAGCTGCATGGGGACTCATGTCCAGGGCTGTAATTAGAAGGTATGCCTGCTAATGAATTGGTGTAATCCCCTGCTGTGTCCAGAGTCTGCTGTGGGATCTTTTTTCCTGCATTTACAGAGGTGGTTGACCTTGTTAAATACTTAGCGATAAAAATGTGTTTTCCCTTGCCAGTTTCACAGCCTTTCTTCTGGCTCTGCCAGTGGAGCTCCTTTGTATTAGTCAAACATGTTCACCCCAGTTTAGCTATAGGGAAAGAGGGAAGTTATGAGACCATAGATGAACATGTTACGTATAGCTGAGTGTGGTGTACACATATGGAGTTTTGATTTCTTAATGGTCATGCTAACAGTAAAAATAAAAGAAATATAATATTTAAGCAAGGAGATATGGTTTCAATTATTTTTACATCACAAGAGACTTTAAATATTTAATCTTTTCTATACAAACTAATTTCTTCAATTGCAGTTAGGTAGGTTGTAATTAATTTTTGATGAGACAAACTAATACTAATTTGAATATCTACTATACTGTAATATTTGTTTGCAAATATGCCTTTCAGCTTCTAGATGCCTCTTCTTGCCCCATCTAAAGTTGCAAATGCTCACCAATATTGTCATATCAAGCCACAAGGCCCAAGCTGCACCTTAGGCTGTGTGACACCCAAATGCAAGGACGACCATGCTGGGCTGGATGAGGGTCCAGTCGGCTCCTGTCCTCACCCTGACAGTGATCAATAGCTGATAGCTACAGGAGAGAATGAGACCAAGGCAAAGGCTTCCTGGGAGAGAGTCTCCCAGCCTTCACTGATTTGTGGTCTGGGAACGTCTCAATACAGAAGTGGTGCCTTCAAATTTAATATTTGATCTGATTTGTTATATCTAAAGTGTATAGTTATTTTGTATAATTCATGCTTTCTGTCAGTAAAGGACCGAGGTTCCTCCAAGGGAGATACTCTCTTTTTACTGGAAAAATGTCTTGTCTGCCTTTTCTGATTAATGAGAACATCTATATGCCTGCTTTTGTGACTTGAAGACTGATCTAATACCACTTAACTATGTTAATTTAGGAATGCACCTGAATATTTAATCTAGGCCTTCAGAAACTGAAAGTAAAAATCTGAAGTGGTGGGATAATGAAAGTAATTCGTAGTTTGTCAGCAGTTACCTCCGCATCTAATCAAAGGAGAATGGGGGAGCACAAAACTTTAGAACCAAAACTAACTGACATTGTGGGATTTCTAGTACATTCTGTATGTTCAGACTTGGTTTTGTTCCACAATGGTGCAGTGCCAGCTCCTGCAGCAGCTGCAGACTGAAACGAATGGTTGTTTATCAGGGATGCTGGCCTGTCTCTCTCCGCAGCCATGGGGTGGTCCTGGGGCTCTGGGTTGGGCAGTGGCCCCAGCAGACCTCCATCAGCCTGGGCTTTTCCACCCTGCAGAGCGGCTGCTGACTAGAGCTCCCCAAAGTCTAGGAGGTCTGAGGAGCGTCTCGGGAGCTGTGTGATGGGCTCTCCAGGTTCCTGGACGGTGAGAAGGAAACCTGTTGCCTGCTAGGACACTGATCACCATGTCAGTAGTGGCTCCCTGAACGTGAAGGGTTTTTTTATGCAAAATTGTGCAGGTTTAGGGAATTGGACTGGCACACATCCTTTCTTTTTTTCTCCCCCCACCCCCTGGAAGGTTCTGAGCCAACACAAATTATACCTCACGAGGATCTCTTTGTCTTATTTTTTAGTAGCCTTTTACCTTACTATACTGCTGACTAGGAATGGTCCCTGGTCTGCTTCCCTCCCCCTGTGCTTGTGTGATGCACATCGTCCGAGTGCGGAGGAAGCCCACTGCATTTAGGTTGGAGCGTCTGCACCTTGCTGCTCGCAGGAATCCTGGCCACAGATTTCATTTCGTTATGCTGCACCACTGGGGTGAGGGATGCCCACAAGTGCTTGTATCGGAGAGATGGGAATGGTGCACAGTCACTGCATTTTGTCATGACCACAGTTGTTTTCCCCTCCATGTCCATACCTCCTGTTACTTCCCATTCTCCCACATTACTGTATGTGCATGGTTCTCCACAATTTCAGTCTGGGTCAGGCAAGTGCTCAGCAGCACCATTTTCCAGCTCACTGCTGCTGTGCTGTAATGGTAGTGGTTAGGAGTGAGGGAAGCTTTTTTTGTCTTCGCCAAGGGCTGGAAGTGCATGCCTCTGCCTGTACTGCAATTTGTGATCCACCCAGCAGCGCAGGAATTCAGACAGTACAGAAACTATGTGCGTGCATAGCAGCATATTAATGCAACGTGCCAAATTCTTACCAAAGCGATTTGCTTCAGATGAGCATTGGCAAGCTGTACTAAATAGGAGCTTTCAAAAACACATCTTTTCCAACCTGAGACCAGGCTCCTGCACTCAGCTTGCAGTGACGATCTATTATTGTTACTTCTGCTTCTCAGCTCAGCTGATGCTGTAGTTAATGCACAAAAATGTAGCACTGGTTTTCTTCGTGACTATTTTGCATTACAATTTACGAGCAAAAATGAAAAAGTAATTGTAACTCTGGTCTCCGGAGATAGAAATCCCTTAAAAGCAGTAGAATTAGGTCTTGCTGCTACCTGCAGATCAAACTACTGCAGCATCAGCCACTTCTATACCCATAAGTCATTCAGCAGCCATTTCAGTTGGCAGTCGGATTTTTCATGGTTAGCCTGGAAGAGCACAAGAACTGTGAAGAAGGTCCACTTTTGTCCTTCATGTCCGAGTTCAAGGGAGGCAGAAGGTCTATAAATGTGTGCCAAGAAATAAAGGGCTAGGCTCTGCCGTCCTGACTCCTGTGTGGGTATCTCACGAGCCATTCCATTTGTAGAGCCTTTAGGTGTGGTATGTAACATAAACCACTTATACAAGGGCCAGTGAAGTAATTAGTGCTAAATAAAGTGAATATATTTGATTGTTATGATCTGTGTGACCATGCTTGCTATGTGGACTTTTGGCAAAAATAATTAAAAAAAGAAAGCAATATGATGCTAGCTTCCAGCATGGACAGTTTTACATGTAGATTTCAGTAATCTTTCTTCTTGTAAGCCCAAAAGCTAATGGGCTTCCCAGATAGCTGTAACCTGTTCATGGGTTCAGGATTTTTTGTGAAGTTGTAATAGGATTTTGTCATATTTTGCACTGCCATGGGCTTTCTCCTGTGTAGGAGACCTCTAAGGAATAAATATATCTGTGTGTCTGTGGGGTTTTTTTTCTTTTTTTTTTTTTTTTTTTTTCTTCGCTCTTTTTGCATTTCTAGGCAAAGTTCTCTGGGTGGGGGAAGGATGGTCCTTTGAGTGTTCTCCCATGTGTCAGGGTTGAGGGATGATTAATGAAATGATAGTAATGAATGTCTGAACTTGGTACTTTTCTCGGGTTTTTGGTTGCTGGCAGTGTTGCTGCCAGGCGGTGGTCTTCATCACTCTCTTCTCACCTGTGTGTCCGCTGTGGGGCTCCTATGTCCATGCTCGGTGCCAGGGTCTGACCTCTCAGAAACACCGAGCCCATCTAGCAGTGATGGAGAGCTAGAAAATGCAGTGATGCCGAGCCCCCATGCTCCCAGAAAAGCTCAGGCCATTTCCCTGTCTCTGACAATTGGTTTGGAGACTGAACTTTGGGAATGAGTTGCTGTGTGTTGGGCTGACAGTCACTGCTTCCTGTCAGCTCTAAGGTCCTAACATGGTTGCCTGTTTAGGAGCTTTGAATTCCTTGAATGAGAGTCATTTTAACAATGCAAAGTATTAAGACTGAGGTGATGTCTCTGCTTTTAATATCAAAGTCCTGTTATTCTGCAGAAATGCCATAATTAATTCAAATATTCCCTATGGAGAAGTGTATTCCTTACCTTCTTATTATGATATTAGACTGGAATAAAAAGCAGCCGGGCTGGCATTCATTTCCTGGTGTAGGGACACCATTAAAGTACTGTAAAGCAAGAATAGCTTTGCACCACAATTCTTGAATTCAAAGATTGCCCTCCGAAGGTGCTGCGCATGATGGATTGTCACAGACTCTTTGTCCGGCCTTGACATTTCATTCCTATCCGATGTTGTCTTATGTTCTGCTCTGAATCTGCCAAACAACTGACCCTAGAATTTAATGCCACACCTTCTTCTCTTTCCTTTTTCTGAACAGCATCTTTTGCAGCTGAGGCTCTGAAATACTGGAGGACACTGCATCTTCCTCAGGGACACAGACACGGGGGAGCTGGAGCCTCTGGGGAGCTCAGAAAGGAATTGCGGTTGGTGGTCGCCCGAGGAACTTACCTTCACACCAATGTTGCTCTGAAACAAGTTGTGTCCAACATTCAGGTTTGGTAAGGTATGTCATTTTCCCCCTGCTCTTGTCTTTTTGCTCTTTTCTGAATATCTACGTATGGGGAAAATAGAAAATTAGCAGCCTTCATGTTTAATACTGTATACGTGCCATGCTCATGCTGCTTCTGTAAATAACCTTTGCTTCCCTGAATTTGGAGAGCATTCATCAAGAGTGAAGGATTTTTAAAGTCTTGGGCTTGAGGGCATGCATGTTTGTCAAGTGGTTTATTGAACAAAATACTTGCTGATGGTTGTGTGTTGCTGTTGGTGATGTATACTTGGTGGTAGGCATCTGATTTTGAAAGTCCCACTTGTTGTGTTTCATTAATGTCTGCAGTTCAGAGGGTCAGAGACAAAAAAAATAAGTGGCGCTGAAGCAGCCCATTTGTAATACAGCCCTGTGCTTTCCTTTGTGCTTTGTGCATTCTCGTTGTTTGCCAGGGATGGAAATAATACCAATTTCTTGCATGATCATATTTGCCCCCTTTGTTGTGTAGCACTTTTTGCATGTGTGGAGGTTCAAGTCTCCACACAAATAGCACCTTGGTTATGCTGTAACTATAGCGAGGCAATATGCAACATATCTTTTAACAAGAAATTGAGGGCCAGGACTTGAGGAATGCATTGTGGACAAAGCTTGTGCTGTAGAAGCATTTAGGGTAATAAAGCCTCTGATAATACAGCTGCTTTTATCTAGGCCAAGTTATTTCTGTGGAGGCAAAGTTTGCTGGTAAAAATCCCTAAATTTAAAGTATTGGGTCCCAGATCTCAATAGAATGGTATCAGATAATGCTATATAATTTTTCATTTAACACATGGATATTGACTTCTCTTTTATGACTGAACCAGCAGTATAGTCTTCTAGAGAAAAGGACAACAGCAATATAACACTCGTACTTGGTGTTAGTGGAGGGGAAGGAAAAAAAAAAAGTAAATGAAAAGTCCAGACTATTTTTAAAAGTCTCTAAGAAAACAAGAGGCATCCAGGTGAGCGTGCGTTCATTCTTCTGCTTTTGATATGGTTGCACCAGTAGTGTTACCTCTGGAAACTGCCGGCTTAAGCTCTCACGCTTCAGCAGAGCTCTGCTGGTCTGGGGACTGCCTGTCTCCAGCGACTGCAGAAAAGGCTGGTGGGAATAGCTTAAATTAGGTGCTTAACTTCTAAATGTTGAGGGTCAAGAAAAGCTGTTCCAACCACAGCACATGCTGTTAATTTGTGCGGGCATTTCAAGAAAACAACACTGATGTCAGGGAAGAGAGCTTCCCATCATTAAAACCGCCGTAGCACTTGCTCCATTTGTCTGTCTGCTCTGGTGGCACTTGGTTTCTAGAAGAGGAGGTTGTTAAACATTGCTCATGCTTTTGTTATCATCTTCACTTTTGTTTATTTCCAAGCCGCTGCTCTTGTTATTATAATACCTAAAGGGGAAAGCTGTAGGAGAGGTATTTCATAATCAAGAGGGCTTCTTGACTCTTGCGGAGAAAAATCTTGCACTGTTGTAATGTAGAAATCATAGCAATTTGTTAATTCCCTGTTTCTGTGTGAGATTTGTAGGTGAAAGTGTGTAAATCCTTCTTGCAATGAACGTGTGTGTTTTGCTGGTACACAGGGTGCCCCAGGGTGTGCGAGGATCCTCACCAGAGTGGTTGGTTGCTGGTGGGACCATGGTGGGACCTTGGGTAGGATGGTGTGGGACGAGCTCCCCGCATCCTTCCTACCTGAATCGGTCCAACTCAGTCTAAGGCTCATGCCCTAGTCCACAGCGTGTGCAGGACTTTGCAGAACCTCACAGTTTCAGAGGGCAAAGAACATTTTCCATACAATTGATTTATGCGAAACGGTTATTTATTTAGACATTAAACCCTAGCTTGGACTTTGGTTATATTTTTGCATTTTAATTTGTGACCATCAGGTCTAAAACCTTGGTTGTTACTTAAGGAAAACTCACTTGATCTTTAAGAACATTGCAGATTGAGAGGATTGTGCTAAAGTTTAAAGACTTGCCAGCACTGCTGTTGTTCATTCAGGTAGCTGAGACCCTTTTTAATCCTTTCTCTTAATCTTGGAGGCTCGTGCAGACTTACCAGAATAATTGACTACCATCAACTTCATCTGTTCCCATGACACCCTTGTAAGACAGAAGTGCTACTTATCCCCATTTTAGATGGTGAATAAGGAACAGAATCACTTCTAGGTTACTTTTAAGCAGTAAATATCTGTCCCGGATTTGCGTGCAAACACAAGTGCAAAAGGTGCATCTGATACCTCCAGCTGGAGGCATGAAGGTAGCCTTGGCTGAACAGCTGAGCCTGTAGGGCAAAGCACGAAGTTTGGAGGTGGATCTGTTTGACGTCACTGCTCTGATCTAAGCCAGTTTCTTCCATGTGGTCCCGCTTTCCCAAGAAGAGGGGCTTTTAATTAAGCGATTACAGTAACACCAGATGACATCAGGACCCACATTTGCTCCATATCTCTGCTGGAATTGGCAACATATGTCCAAATAATGTTAGCTGAACTCATTGATCTTTGCAGCAGAACGTTTGCTTGTGTGAGACAAGCAGATTCCCTTTCAGCAGTATTTACCCAACTGTGGTGATGACAATCTTATTGAGTAAGGAATTATTTTAAACAGATCTGTAGATAACACGCAGAGTAATATTTTTTTTTCTTAAATTGCTCATTTTTTAGATTAGTAGAATCCGGTTAGTAAAATGCTCTGTTCTGCTGAAAAAGCACATTTAATAAATACGTAAGAGAAAAATTTTAACTAGCCATTAAACATAGTTAATAAATTTTATCTTGAAGTAGAATTGGAAAAAACTCTGTTCATTTAATGTGTTTTATGGATCTCATAGCAATTAATTGTCTTCATTACATGGACATAAATCCTCAATGTAATTCCCCTTTTTTAGATTAATTGCTTTGGAACTTTTCCCTTTGCTTTGTTTAGGCTGTAATATTATTTCTCTTTTTTTTAGAAGTTGAATCTCAACATCACACTTTTTACCATTCCCAAATGTTCTGTAAATCAGTTCAAGTTAACAAAAATCTGTTTGCATTACAGGACAGTGCAGAGGTGGTGTTGCAGCTGTGATGGTCTTGTACAGGTGAAGCAGAGAGCTTGCATATTTGAGTCCTTTTTGACCTATAGCGAAGCGGTGGGCAGGTGTCCTTTTCTCACTCCCTATAGTATGTGGTCTGATAAAAAGTTATTATTTCTCTCTTCAAATCTGTCTTGCTTCTTATGTGATTTTATTTATGAAATCAGAAACAAATGCTGATTTTACGTGCCTCCAGGTTTGGATGTCAAGGTCTTAATGCAGCTTCCCAATGGCTTGATGAGGGGTGCAGGTCTACTGGTTGTGGGAGAAAATGTGTCAGTAAAATTGTCCTCCTACATTATTGAAGGACAAGTTCAGCTAGAGCATCACGGGATGTCTGCTTGAATTCCCAATGTTAAATTCAAAGCTTTATTTTGAATAAAGTCTTTATTCTTCTTGGCTGAATTTTGCACACCAAATAGAAAAATAGGACAGCATGTAGGATTGCTTTTTACATATGTTTTTTATCAGTGAGCATGCTGAGCTCATTTGTATGGGTAATATTTATGCAAATATTTTCTAGTGTTTCTCTGAACTATTTTGCCAGGGTGAGGAAATAAAATGGCTATTATGTTTGCATGTTTTGCTGCAAGATCAGCAAACTGGCAGTTAACGTTTCAATTCCCTTGATGACACCACTTTTGCAACCCTGTTCACTCAACTTCTTCTGACAGGGCTTTTATTGAATCCATCAACCTGACAGATATCAAAGCACAATTTCTGATAACAAATATCTTGGTGTAAAATGAATTAAAAAGCTGATATCAGCAGCAGAACTGAGTTGAATTTCTGAAAGTAAATAAGAAACTCCAAAACTAACATAAGATTCTTAAGATATCAATCACAGAACAGTAATATAATAGTCCTTTACCTGTACTCTTGAAGTACTGAGAAGTCAATGGGTCTGCCCAAAGTCATACAAATCAGCTTGTTCCTGGGCTGTCAGCCTGTGGCCTTGCCTTCTGGGCTCTGGGTTTTGTAGTGTTGCTTCAGAGAGCATGATGTTGTGGTTTATTTTCTTCCGGGGACCTTTCTCCTGTGACGACCAATGGCCTCCTTGTAATTACTTTGCACTCTGGTCTTTGAGAAATGTGGAGACTGAATGGTGGAAAATGCTAACCAAGATCTGAAGGGAGCAAAGCTGCTTTCAGAAGACAAAGCAGTTTGGAGTCCCTTGTCCTCTGCAGAGCTGCTGCTTGGCAGCCCACGGGCCACGTCTTGGGCAGAGTCCAGCTGGGGTGGAAAAGGCTGTGTGTTTCTTTGGGCTGCAGATTAAATTACCTGGCCCCAAACCTTCTGAGAACACATTTCTGTATCCACTTGCAGCCTTCTCCTACCTGTCTTGCTCTCCCCACTCTGCTTTTCTGTCCCCTTCATTTTTGCATCTCTTAGCTGATGAGCAGCTTCAGGCAGGGCTGCCTTTGTGCTGGTACTGCTCTCACTGCACCCAGGCTCGCTTATGTCTTATTTTTGGCTAGCACACACTACAAAGTATTAGCTAATAATAATCATGCTTTTTGCTCTCTGGCATGTCTGCTCTTTGGATAAGTATCCACTGTCAGTTTGCAGCCTAGCAGAGAGGAAGAGGAGGGTGGCCAGCAGTTGATGTGGAAAATTAATTATGAATTACCATCCTCCTGCCATGTGGTTAAGGCACTTCTGCTTTCCAAGCTTTACTTCCAACCTTGTAGAAAAATGGAGAACACTGCATTTCCTTCTACGAATAGAGGGAATATTGCCTGAACAAAGCTTAGTGGAGAACGTCACACGTGGGACTGATCACTCAGGATCACCAGAACGGCTCCTGCAGCTGTGACACCACCCAGATGGGCGGTTTTACCTCTCGTTGGACAAATGTTCGCTTAATTGCACATCCAAGTTGATAAAGGCCTGTGTGTATGATGGGAAGCCACCCATGTGCCATATGGAGTCAGGGCTCAACATTTTGTGTTTCTTTATAGTGGTGACTTGGTAATGTTCAGGTTCAGATAAGCTACAGCTTGTTATATTTTCATCCTTCAGGATGACATATTTATTTCATAATGATCCAGAAAAACTGGCCTGTGAGGTAGAGGGGGGAGAGTTTGACAGGCACCCTGTAGCCCTGGGAATGTAATTACCTAAAGGAGCAGTTCTGCCCCTGAACAACCTCTGTCTTAAGGATCAGAGAAATAATTGCTGGAAGCCCTGGCACTGTGTGTGCTTCAGGAGCCGTTCTGGTCTCACAGTTGCGTGCTGGGTCCTGCTAGCTCCTGTTGAGCACTGCAGAACCAGCACAGCACAGTTTCAGTGCCAAAGATGCCCGCCCTTAGATACTTCTGTAGGGTGCATGAAAGAGCATGAAAGAGTTAGGATTTTGGAAAGCCCTGACAAGTTTTTAAGTGACTATTTGGGGCTTAGCTGAAAAAATGAGCATTTGTTGTAACTTCTCTCAATAAGGCCTTTGCTTAGTCTAAAGGATATTGAAGTGTGCAATGGAAACAGCCTTGCAAAGCCACAACAGTTACCGGTGTGAAGTGTTACGGCGATACTTTGCTGTATTAAGTGTCTCTTTAGACCAGAAAAATCCTTTAGGCTCTTCAAGTTTTCAGTTAAGCTATCAGAAATTCCCACTTTGCACATTTTTATCGTGAAAAATGCTTACAGCTCCTGACTGCTTTGACAATTATCTGAGAGGTCATACTCTGAGAAATACCTTGGATTTTGTGAAGGGCCAAATTGCTGCCCTGGTTGAAGTCACTAACTCAGCCCATGATGGTGTGGCTTCCAGTTTCCTCTTCCTGAGCTCTACCTCCTGATCGACACAAACCCCTTTCTAGTGCTGTCATGCAGAGCTTTTGCAGCCAGGGGCCTCTATTTAGAAGCACAAACCTGTTGTACAAGTACTTTAGATGTGCTGCAAATAATTATGAATATGTTTAATGAAGGGAAGCTGAAACATACTGAAAACATTTGGAAATAAGAGAGAATGTGTGCAGCCAAGCGTTAGCTGTGAATGGAGAGTTCTTGTTGGCATCATTTAGTGGGAGCTTTCCAGCCTGTAGTTTCTAGAGTGAATATATAGGAAACAGTGAAAACTAGAAAGGCAGGGTAGCTGGAGGTGAATGGGAGGAGAAACGGGTGCCTTTCGCCTCTGGGAATAAAGGGACGGTGAAGTGAGCAGCATTTATGTTGACGGGCTATCGTCACTGGCACTCTCCCTCCCATTTACTGGGAAGGGGCCAGCAGAGACCCTGCTGGCACTGGCACCCTCGAAGCAAGGTAACGCCTTACTCCTTCACCACAGCAAACGCCGTCTGTTGTTTTCTCCTGTCTAGTCAGTTGATAACAGGGAGATTTTTTTCTTTCTTTTTTTTTTTTTCCTTCTCTACTAGATAGTGTAAGTAGCTCTGTTTATCTCACCAGACAAGCTTGGTGTCTTTTGACGTTAGTGGCCATATGCCTTTTCCCCCAGGAGCTGTCCCCTGATCTTTTTGGAGACTCCTCCCTTCTTTTCTTCCCAATGCTGATGTGCTTTCCAGTCTTTAAAATCGTGTGAGAAGGAACTCTTTAGTTTTGCATCAGATCTCATCTAAAGACTTGGGCTGAAGGACCAACAAGTTGATGTGCATTCAAGCTGTGTTGTGATGATGCCCGTGCAGATGGAGAAGCTGAGAACCAAAGCATCTGAAGTAAAGACTATAAAAGGCAAGATAAGGCTTAGGAACATGCCATTACCCTGGCAGACCTCATGCCTTTGTCAAGTACTGGAGGCTCTCAGCTTCTCTCCTTCTGCCCAGCAATATTCTGGAAGGTCTGCACCAGCATGCTGGGTTAGAGAAAACATAAATAAAATGAAGAGAATTCAGGAAGTGTTTTACAGACCTCTTTGTGTTTTATTTATGAAATGGGTGGGAGAAGTGGTGCTGACTGCCACTGCAGCTCAGGGAACCTTCCCAAGTGTTACTAAGTTTGTGGCTGAAGCAGGGAGGTTGTAAGTCCTTCTCTGCACAGTTAATGCTGTCCTGGGGTGCCAACAAAACAGAGAGGGCCACCATGCTGTGCCTGTGCTTGCATCCCATTCTTTGATGGCTTCTCTCCTGAGATTTTTTTTGCCTCTTAGTCTCTGTACCAATGTGGCCCACTGCCCTGTAACTGATGACCACCACTGCAGAGGAAGCTCACTGGGCTGCTCTCCAGCTGGACAAGTCCCAGTGGCCATGGTGGGACATCCCAAGTGGTAGGTGCTCAGTTGTATAGTCTGGTATACTAGAAACTGGTGCCACCATTTGGGATGATTCCATGTGAAAGGCTGACAGCAGGAGCAGGCTGGGCTCACTGAGTAGCAGTCGCAGTGCCTTGAGCAAGCACCATGCATTTGCTGGGTTGCAGAGCAAGCGTGTTGTGCACTGGGCTGGCCTTTCTTGCAAAGGGGGACCAGTTGCGTGAGTATTGCTGGGAATAAGGAAGCCCCTCAGCCTCCACATTGGGATTTGTGTTTGTGCATGACCCCACAAGGTCATACTGTAGCACCATCCCCTCTTCCATGAAGGCCCTGTGCTCCTGCTGGATGGGCTGGAGCGGATGGGGGGGGGTGGCCAGGGAGGTAGGAAGACATTTAGCCATACATGCACTGCAGTTTGCTCAGAATAATGTGTCTCTCCTCCTTTTAGGACCACTGAAAGTTTCCCCTGCAATGCTCTTAAAAGAAAAGGCGGTGAAACAACAAAAAGTCTTTCTCATTAGGAAGGCTTGTGGACACCTCTCCTTGGCTCAGGAGCAAGGGAAAGGAGGGTGGGCAGCCCTGCACTCTGCTCGCTTTCTGTCTGGGAGGAATTTCTAGTTGTTAATGATTAATTCAAATGTTTCTTGTCATGAGTACAGTGTGCGCAGAGTGATAAATCTGTGGTGGGTTAGAGGTTGAGGTTGCTCAGTGCTGACAATTAGTTTGAGCCACAGGCTTTGCTTTCATTGGCATTTTCACAGCATTAACCCAGACCTTGTCAATTAAAATCCAGACACATTTTGATGAGGGACATCTTCTTCTAATGATAATTGTAATAATATCACTTTTATTCATTTAAAACCTGTCAGACAGGCCATGTCTCCTGCAAAATAACTGCCCAAGTTTCACATTGCCTAAATAACTAGGAAGTATCTTTCAGTTTTTTGAGCCGACATTTCATCAAAAATAACTAAAAGCAAATGAGGCCATAGCTGTTCATCTTTGAACACTTACGAACTTCAATCAAGGTAATTTGACTTTATCTGCTAAAATAAGCAGGTTTATTAGCCTTCGCTTTGGAGGCCAATAAACATTTGATAATTTTGTAAAGTTGGTGTTGGGGATTTATACTATTTATTATTGGCTTTTCTATTTGACAGCGTAGCTCCAGAGCATGTCCTAGGCAGTGATCCATTTATGCAGCTTACCTGTTCATTAGATGGAGGAGGAAGCCTGGCTGTAAGGATTGATTAAGGAACTTGTCTGAGTTGCACAAGAAGTCTGCAGTAGAATAAACCCCAGGAATCCCATGTCTGTTCTAGTACATTAACTACAGTGGTTTTTAATGTGTGTATGTGTCTGTAAATATTATATTTAGAATCTCTATCAGGCCATAAAAATGAGTATTTAATAGTTGGAATGGGAGTGATATATCAGATATCAATTGAAAATTCACTGTGGTTTCATTTTAGCATGGCATGAAAAATAACAAAGTGAAAATCGTCTTTAGTTTTGCATGGAGGAATACTTTTCATTCTTCTGAGAGGTGGTTCATAAGTGAAATCCTTTATGAAAAGGGAGGGTAGGGAAGCAAAAATCTGTATCAAGTAAGGCTGTATCTGGATCTTGCAATGTGTTTGGTCTGTGCTTGTCCATATGGGTGGGAAGTGCTGCACTTCTTTTTACTCAGGCATTCCCTTGTTTCTCTGCTAAGAAATGGATCGCTGGCCTTTAGCCAGATCACATATTTATTCCCTTTATTTGTCGTCTCATTCCTTTAAAATCTAGGTTCTTCAAATAGTCAGCACTTGTGTATTTAGAAAACCTCATCAGTATTATAAACGGGCTTCTTCTCTGGTCCTTCTCTGAAAGGTGTAGAAGAAGGAATTCCAATTAATTAAAAGCACCTCTAGGTGATGCCGTAATATAAATAACCTGCCTTATTTCTATAGCATAACATAAATAACCTGCCTTATTTCTATAGCAACTGGAATAATGCCACCGGTTGTTAGTAGTTCAAAATTCAGGGCATAGCATGGACTCTGAGTAGGAAATCCAGGCACAAAATATTGCATTGAAAAAAGGTTGAGGAGTAATAACTGAGAAGTAAATGGACTTGTGCTGCTGTGACTGTATTCTGGAAGTCAATAGTTTGCTTTTAGTAAATACAAATACTAATCCACCTCTGCTCTGGTAGGGCTCTTTTTTCCTTTTCCAGTATGAACTGGCAAGCCTGTAATCTGCATTCTGGTGCATAGAGAGGTGGCACTGACAACAGCGTAGCTTGAAGGCTGTAAATATTCCCATGTATTTTTCCAGTGAGCCTTTAGCAACTGAGCGGTGTGTTTGTCTCTCATTACTCTTCTCTTTTTAAGAGTGCATTTATAAGCATTAGAGGCGATCAATAAAACCTGACCTACCTTTGCAAGTTAAATAGGCCTGATTTGAAACTACCAGGCTTAAAGAGATTCAGACTTGCTAACAGTGATTTAAGAGCAAGCGAAGTCCATTTATGTGCTATTTCTTTTCCACTTTTGAGGTTTGAATTGCATTGGAAAATCTGTCACATCGCCTGTTTGAGCTTGGAAGTTGCAGCTAATACTTTTTTGAGCATGCCTTTATGTAGCAGCTGCCTTCTTGCCTTGCAATTCACTATATCTTACTGAAAAAGTAATATAATTAATAGATATAGAACACACCTAATAGTGCGCAGTGAAGTCTCCATGAACTTTCACTCTAAGCAGTATTTTCTGTTGGTCACTTTTGGTCTTTGGGTGATGTCAAAGGGGTAAAAAAGAATGTGCAATTTAAAAGAAGACAAAATAATCATAAAAAAATCCAAAGACTTTGAGAAGAATTAAATCCTAGCTATAAAGATATATTCTCATGATGTTCCTGGCACAAGGGTATAAAATGCTTAATGACAGATCTTTTTTTGCTACGCAGGTGGAGTTCTTTTGAAGATTTATTCTATAGAGGCCTCACTGAAAATATTAGTGTGTTAAGCAGTGTTCATTATAAGCTTTTGAAAGGGCAGCGACTCTTCACAGCACCCAACTGTTTACCTGGATGGGTCCCCGTTGCCACTGAGAGCAGCTCTGCAGGGCAGCTCAGTGCTGTGATTTCTCCTGCTTGTCTGTCCTGCCTGGCCATATGCACTAGGCTGCTGCAAAGGCAACCCTGTTACCATTTACTGCTTATTTTCTAGGGGCTAAATTTTATCCTTGACCCTTTGATGATGGTGTGGAAGTGGAGGCTGGAAGGGCAGTGTTCCTCTGCAGCACAGGTCTGGCTGGGCATGAGGAAGGGATGGGTTGATGCTGTACAGCAGTCTTTTATTTTCCCATCTCGTGACTTTTAAGCATTTATTTTAAGAACCTGAAAGCCACGTGGAATGGTCCTGTGTCATGAAAGACAGGTTGAGTGATGTAAATTAAATACTTTATTGGCTTAAAATTGGTCTGAAAGTTGTAGCAATAAGTAGGTCATTGAGGCAAATGTGCTGAAATAAAACCTTCCACCAAGAGTGTTGTATCCTGCAGATGTTATCTCTGTTACAGAAAACTGTTTTAGGATGTTTTAAATATTTTTATGGGGCTTGTTTGTCATAGCCATCGAGCTATCTGTTGGACTAGTTTTTATTACTGTCATACATAATGTGCTGCCTCCGGAGGTTGCAGCTGAGATTGGGCATAATACAGGTATTTACTGTGAGGGTGTCTCAGTTTCACCAGACAATTATGTGCCATCCACTCCTCCTCTCCTCTGCAGGGTTCAGATTTAGAGCAAGAGGTGTGTGGACTAAGTAAAAGCCATCAGAAGGCGCTATTGCTCAGATACTGGGGGATGCCTCTGTTCTTCTACATGGGGTTTGTTTGTATTAATTTCGCCTTTGGACTTGTGTGCCTGCATGCTCATACTCTGTTGGAGTAATTATTAATAAATATAATTCTTAATGACCCATTTTATCCATAAATGGTTTCATCTGTCTCTATGACCTGTTTGAGCCCTACTATTCTCGGTGCTGGAGAGCGAGGACGTATGTGACAATCCTTGGCCCAAAGAATTTTTGTGTTAAAAAACAAAGTATAGTGGGTGAACGAGACATGTTTGCCAGCAAGCGTGGAGGCGACAGATGGAGCACAGCGGCGAAGATGAAGGATGTGCAGAGCTCCGTGTGTTGCAGGGCATCGATGATCAAAACTCCTCTTTGTTGTGGTGCCTGTACAAGGCTCACAGCAATCAGGGATTTGGTTTGCTGAGACTAACTCCTGCCTTGTTAAGTACTACTTCTTGATTATTTCTGTCTATATCCATCTGCTGCTTCAAATTCCTTAGGGTTCAGACAGCTTTTTATTTTTGTGTTTGTGCAGTACTGAATTCAGTGGAGCCCTGGCCCAGGGTTGACGCTAGTAGCTGTTAGCAGTGGCATTTACACATGAAAATAAGACATTGGGAAAACAATTATTTTCATGTTCTGATTATCTTTATTTGCATTCCAACATCCGCTGAATCTTTGAAACTGAAAAATTATTTAAATAAAGGATACATGATTAAAATTATTATTATTATTATTATTATTATTATTATGTTCCCTACCACAAATAGTTCCATGCAGGAAATGCAATTTTTTTTTTTTATGTGGTTGTTTATATATACTTATGTATTTGTCTGGCAAATAGATTTTATCCTACAGCCTGCTGGCTGTTGGTTTCCTAGGTGCTTATTCATATTTAATATAGCTCTCCTATGTATTTGCATACATAAATACACACTTGTTTTTAACACCTGTTGGCATCCTTTAATTATATATTGACCCTGAGGCTGTTGGCTTTGAGGGCTGTGCCGCTGCAGATAGCTGGATGTTATACATTGTTCTTTCCCAAGACCTGAGCCCGCTTTGCACTGACCTGCCAGCTGAAGTTTACCCTCCTGGCGCAACGCCACAGCTAAGTGCCTTTCAGCGAGTTCTCGGCTATAATCCTGAGCTGATTTCTGGGATGCAATTCACTGCTACGGTTATCATATCAAAAGGGGAGTGATTTACATTTCCCGCACGTCTCAGTGTTGCCAGCCTCGGAGGATGCTGCAGAGAGAAAGTTAACACAATCTGATAAAATAACGAAAATGAGCCTATTTACAGTGTTGCATCTTATGCTGTAGAGGAATTTGATGCAGACACAAAGTTGGCATGAAGTACAAATTTAGGCTGTGCACAGAGATTAGTTTTGGGGCTTTTTTTTGGCTCCTGGGAAAAAATAGTAAGATTGTCCCTAAAGGCTGAATGTGTGGAGAGCTGTATGCTTGCCTTTGTGCGCCTTTCCTTTTTATCTTGATTTCTTATTGTGTTGCCCTTTAAAGTCTCTCTTTTATCTAGATATTCATCCAGAGTAGTGTCTGCATAACACATTATCTTTGTTTTTATCTGACCCCCTCAGCCTTCTGCACTTCCCTCTCTGAAAAGGCATTGAGCAGTCACGCCAGCATCATTTATATAAAGTGAAACACTTTATGTTGAGATATTTTAAGCACGTCCATACTGGAAATGCCATAGGAATGGCAGGGCTGCAGCGTTCGCTGCTGATTCGCATTCAGCTGCCCATATTTGTATGCAGAAGCAGACTCAGTGGCGGCCTCACATTCGTTTCCTGTGTATCAAATACTTATCAGTAACGCACGAGCCCAATTAAGGGACTGGAGGGAGGTTGTTGTGCTGAGAGAGCGGCTGTGCCTCCCCCGTCCGAAGGGGCAAAGTGCGGGGACATGAGCTGAAAGGTCCCTTTTCAGAGTTTGCACAGGTGAGGCTGCACACGTTTGAGTTTGGCGAGGCAGAGGAAATAATCTGGTGTAGGGGACTGAACTGGTGCTGTTACTTATCTCTAAGCCAGATTCCTGCAGTCTGGTCTAACTTCAGCTTTGTTTCCTATTTTTTCTGAGCACCTGTCTTGGACGTATTCACTGTGCGGCAGCGAGGGGTTGTGTGAAAGGGGCGCTCAACGAAAGCACAGTGGGCCAAGCGCTCTCAAATTTATTGCACCTTGTCTTTCTCATTTGAGGTTTTGATGTTGTGTACTTGCAGCTGCAAATGTAAAAATATGTACCAAGATCATAAGCCTGCCGGGGCTGGTGACAGCTCCTCTGCAGGGTTTGTAGTCCCAGGTCAAGGGGGTTTTTTAGGCATTAGTGAGTAGACGTCACCAAAATTCACCTTCAGGCTGTTCTGGACAGGGTATTCTTTCCCTCACGTCCCACTTCACTTTTCTTCCCTGCATCTCAGTAAAGAAATATCTTTGTTCATATCTACATTTTACACAGCTTTAAAAGATTTTAAGCTTTACTTAGTTCTCCCTTAACTTTAGCAAATCCTGTAAAAAACAGACCAGAGGTTGGCCACACCAGGAAAATACCACCGTGCCACCTTGATCAGTTTGTGTGCCTGACCTCCTCTTCCTCCTAACTTTGACTACTGCTTCTTGTCATCTTGTATTCCATCTTCTTCTTTTCTGTTTTTCCCCCCTTTTCCTTCACTGTCTATGAAGATTTGCACTGCCTGATACTATCACCTCACCACGCTGTTTGAATCTTAATGCAAGTGCCCTGGCAAGAGATTGCGCTCACCCTTCCAATCGATACATCTCTTTTAATGTATGATGTCCAAAGAGAAGCCTGTTTCTAATTCTGGATCCTGGAAATTAAAACCAACATGTGCCACGTGTTGCTTCATCCTGACACAGTGTAAACTTCAGTGGAAATAAAACCACAGCGTGGGTACCTGGCTGGCATGCAGCTAGGCAGGGTGCTTCTCTGCATACCTCATCCCGGTAAAAAAGGAATGCTCTGCATCTTTCTGTCCCTCTCACTTTTTCTTCCCCCCCCCATTCTACTTTTTTTAAGAACTGATTTCCTTAGGGAGTTGTTAATGTTCAGGGCTTTTTTTCCCTGCCGTTTTGGACAATGATGTGACAACACAAGTGCGTCTATTACTCTTCCACTGGAAGCTGACTAAAGCAAAGGACTTGATGGATAACGGCCACATTTTCCAGCAGCACCTGATGTACATGCGAGAAGAATGACTGAGTCACCTGCATGTAAACCCAGACTAGATCGGGCCTGAAATCTGAGCGTAGAATAGGTAGCCTTTCATCATGAATTCCTTATTTTGCTCCCCTTCTCTCTGTTGCTGGAAATCTGGTGCTTTCTGTGTTGTGGCGGTGCAGGCTGTGGTGTGGGAATCCGTGAGCTCCTTCATGGGAAGGGAAGGCAAAGGGCAGCAGGCTCGGGTGCCACGTGGAGCTTTGAGAGAAGGAGGTTGTACAATTGAAAACAGAGCATCGCTTCACCTCTAGCAGCTAAAGCAAGCTGATTCTCCTTTGCCTTGAGTAGTCAATTTACACCTCTGCAAATGGAATGTAAACCAGCACTGGCTGGAGCTTGCATTAGGTGCTGCGGTGGGTGCCTACGGCCTCCAGGGAGAAGGGGAGAGAGCTGAAAGCTCTTGGGGCTGGCTGGGGCATCGGATGGCCGTTTGAGCATCATGTCCCAGCAGGGCTCCTTGCCCTGGTAGGTGGGACATGCTGGCAGGATGCCCTGCTTTGGCTTTGCTGGGTGCTGTACCCCTTTTGCTGAAGCTGATACTGCTCTGCTTTGTGTTCCACAGTGTAGACATGCTAAAGTTCATTTTGATGTAGCTGAGAGGGAGGGGGGTTACAGTGGGGAAGGGATGGGGTGTTCTCCCCTCCCCATCCCCAGCAAGCACATCACTTAGGCATAATGATCCCTCTGACCACTAACTCACCTCTCCTTCCTTTTTCTCTCTCTGCAAGACCACTGTGAGAAGTGATCAAGGATTCAAGTAGCTTTCATGGAACGGGAGAAGAAAAAGTTTGAGTGCTTTTACTGAAAGCGTAAGGAGGGTAGGACCAGCTGCATTTTGCACGTGGAGCACCAGGGCGCAGGGAGAGGATGGGTGGCAGTTCTGCCCTCAGCAGTATCTGTGGCAGGGTGGCAATCCCCAAACCTTTGCTTTGCTGAACTGCTCTGGAATATAGTGAAAATACATATTTTTAAATGACTGATGATTAGATGGGCTTTTAGGCTCAGGGAGTAACTTACAGGTGAGATTTCTGTGACATAGCGAAGTCCATTTCATTCTCTGTGTTGTAGCAGCCCAAGTTACAGTCTTTGCATCAGGAGAAGACGGTGATCCAAGCAGACCTTGAATGTTCGGTTTCCACAGAGGACACACTCGTAAATGTTTGTGAACAAATGGGAAGTTGTAGTGTGCCAACAGAAGAAAATAACAGAATGGAAAAACGGAGCCCAGGTTGAGTACCCATTTCTGGAACAGATTTTCTGTGAATAATTCAGCTGGCTTCTCCGTGCTTTGGATTTTCCATCTTTCTGGGAGTGCTCCCTCACCCTTCCCTGGGATTTTGGGAAGATGAGTAATTTGCCAGATGTGAGGTAGTCAGGGGCCATGCCAGAGACACTGAAGAACGTCCCTACATCAGGCATGGATGTACCAGAGAAATCAAAGTGCCCTCTGTAGCACTGCCTGCTGTCATACTTGTTCTTCAGTTTGTATAAGGCAGCAACGTCTGCAAAACTTCCTTTCCTCTACCTAATGTAGAATGTAACTGTAATAATGTTTACTTCAAGTGAAACAGGGTGCTGTAGCTGTGATTGGCATCTGCAAATCTGCAAGTAATTCCTTGCACGGTTTCAACCAAAAAAAAAAAAAAAGTCCTGAAAATATTCTGCAAAGAAATGATATCCCATGTGCCTTATTATAGAACATTTTGCTGAGAAGCTTGTGGCTGTAACGAGGAGGTTGATATACTTCCCCACTGTCACAGCATTAAAACCTAATTGCCCCTGGGTTTCTTGATTATCTCCAACACAGCTGTCACGTTGCCCCTTTGAAAAAAATGAACTGACATCACATGCGCAAACTTCAAAAAGGTCTTTTTTCTGGAAACAGGTAAACTTCTTATCAAGCAGTCTCTGGTGTGTTTACCAAACTTGTTGGAATATAGCCCTGAATTGGGCCCCTGGTGCTTCTATATCACAAGATAAGCGATTATTCAGGTTTCCCATCACACTTGTGCATTACCACGGTATGGCTCCTGCTGATACTCTGTACTTGCTGCCTACATATGTAGGAGTATTATTTAATAGTTGCAGCTGGATTAGGGGTTGTGCGTTCCCAGGGCATATTTCTCTCCCTCGCTGCAGGGAAGGTGTCCTCGGAGCCCTTGCTGCCTCCTGTTGGGTCCCCTGTAAAATGGGAGCGGCAATGCTGTCCTTTTCATGTGGCATGTGCTGAGTGCTTCATCCTGGAACAATACATTGCCGCTGTTCAAAATGGGCCCATTTTCCAAGAAAAAGAAAAAAGTAATATAAGAATAGTGAAAATAGCTCATTTTCTGAGCTTCTAACAAGTACGAACTCTCCTCCCAAATAACTGAATATAGTTTTCCCTTTAATTGGAGGTATTTCTAGCCTATCTTGTTCCTTAGAATAGTCCCTGATTGATAAGGAAGCTTTTCAAAACAGTAATCATCCAGATCCCTGTGGCTTTTGGTAGGAGTTTAGCAGCTGATTTCCCTTTGTGGCTTCACTCTTCATCTCCCATTGACCTAATCTCCCAAGCAGATACATGAGCTCCACGTGCAGACCTCCCTGGTTCCGGTGCAGTGGCCATGTGAAGCCCTCACCGTGTGTAGCCCTCCTGTGTAGCCCTCACCGTGGCACCAACGTGTTTTTATGACTTGATGAACCACGCTGGGCTGAGCAGGAGCGTTATGCTTGAGAATTTTTAGTGGCTCGGGGGGGAAATGGCTCAATTTTAGGTTCCAGCTGTCATTCTATCCTCCTGCGAGGGTTAAAAAGAGATTTTACAGTGGCCAAAGTGGATGTGAAAGCAAAAGAATGCTTTGGAACTTCGGAAAAGCTTGAAAAAATCTGTATGTTGGTCAAAGGCTTTCTGGATTATCTTGCTTGTTAGCATACAGGAGGTATCGCTGTTGGGAGTGGGTTCAGGGCAGGGTTAGGGTTAGTGTTGTTGCAGGACTTTGGCCTCATAGTCTGGTCCAGGGCTGGTGGAGATGAGGGGAAGGACCGAGTGACCGAGGATGCTTTCTCGCCAGGACCTGTACTCACCCAGTTTCTGAAGCCTGCTGGACGTGGCCCGAGCGCTGCTCTCTTACCCTGGTGCAGTGGGAGACCACAGATGACAAAGATTTGGAGAGATTGGTTTAGTTTGAGAATGAGTCCTTCCCTCTCCCCCAAATACTTTACTTTTGAAGAGGGAAAAGCAATCAGCCAGCTAAAAACAGCACAGTGATGACAAATTAGCGATGCCTAGCCTGGTCCAGAAGGCTTCGTTGTGCACAGCACTCAGTGTTTTTGTTTGTACAGATAAATTACTAAAAAGAAAAAAGCTCATAGCCTTTGGGAAGCCATGCTGAGACTGAAACAGCCAAGGGGAGAAGGAGGAAAATACCCCAAACCCTGGGAGCATGGAAATAGCAGTGAGGTGAAAAGTAAGAGAAGACTTTTGCAGGGCAGTAACTGTGAATTAGGGAGACTTGAGAGCTTGGGTCACTGGAACTGGTGACCTGAGTTTTGTAAGAAACGCATCGTTCCTTGCCTTGCTTTAAGCCGGAGTTTTACAGCTGTGCAGGTTGGAGGGGAGCAGTTGCCATCTCCCTTCTCAAGAACCCCGCAGGAATCCTTGTTGCTGGAAGATTTGCAAAGGGCCTGATTAGAACTAGGTGTGCAATGACCTGCATGGGACTAATTTTTCCTCTTTAAGTGGCAAGACTGCAGTGGGCTGAAACAGCACATGGTATCATCAGGAGGGAATCTGTCACCGGCATGGGTCAGCAAGGAGAGCTGCAAGCTCCGTGCAGGAGAGGGTTTTGCTTGGGGGTCAAAGCTGGGATGAGGGCATGCAGTCTTCAACCAACCGACCCACCTGCACTGCAGCTCAAAGGGGGTTTTTTTATCTTTTCTGAAGGTGTAGAGAGAAATAGTTGCTGCTGGAATGAACTAACACCCCCCCGCATGCATCATGCAGGTGCATGGGCAGGGGTAGAGGGAGGCACCACTGCGAGTGTAAAATACAGCAGGGTGGCAGCTGGCAGACATCCATTAGCATGATGATAATCCTGTAAATGGAAATGCTTGCAAGAAGAGATGAAAGTGTGTATGTGCTTGTAGGATCCTTATTATCATGTTATCTTGGATCTTTAGGGACAAAATAGCCACTCATGCATGGAGAGTAAACAGACACGCAGTATGTATAAATAATGTGTGGAAGAGGAGCTTCCGAATGCAATTTCCATCGTTATTTAAAAACCTGCTACTTAGGCAAATTATTATAATTCCAGTGACACTAACTAATCCGTTAGTAATTAGGATGGGAAATGGGAATATATTCCGCGGAAATGATCTTGATATTTCACTAGTCCAATTGTACAGCAGTCTTCTTGAAGAATAAGCTGTCATTTGCCCAGAGTTTTTTGGAAGGCTATAATTTAGCTGATTAAAAAAATAATCAAGAAAATTCCCCTGGAGAACTCCATGTTGGGTTGAGAACACTAAGTTTAGAATAGTATAATTAGTAGTGCTTTCGTTGCTTTTACTGTATCTTGTCTTTGCTTTGCTGATTATGTAAATAGATATAATAATTCCACCTTTTCTCAGCATCAGTGGTGTCCTGTGAGCTCAGCCCTTCTCCAGGCTCAATGAAGCCATGCGGCTGCTGATTTACCACAGATGCTTTTGCTGCTCCCTTTGGAGAGCTCTTCTCTAGCAAGGCGTAGGCACGCTCTTCCTTGGATTTAAGCAAAATTATTTATCAGGTGGTTTTCAAGAGTCTAAACTGCAGATGAACTTCTGCGTGCTTGTGGTTATAACTTTAGTAAATGAAACACGTTGGAGGAATGTTCTGAGAGGAAAAAAAAAATCCAATATGTTTCTACCTTGTTTAACAAGTGCTGGCAATGCACTTACCATTGCTTAGGTAATTAGAAATGATCTTAAGCAGTAACTTAAGTTGCTTATCTATTATCAAATCTAGAATCAAATCAGAAACCACTTATTTATGAACCACTTCTTTATTATCAAAATAGCCCTTTTGGTCTTAGGGTCTTGAGCAAGCTAGAACCACCTTAGGGAAATGCTTTAAACTGCACTTGTGCAAACAGCGAGGAGCTGCAGCTTTGGTGTCAAGTCTCCATTGGCATCCAGTGCTGGTTGTGCCCAACATAGCCCAGAATACCTGCCTATAAGAACGTACAATTTGCCAAAATAATAATGAAGGAGTGCTAGGAGAAATGGTTCAGAGAGAGACAGCACAACCACGAGAGAGGCAGCGTTCCCGATGCTGGGATCGTTAAACCTTGCCCCTTCTGATCTCCCAATCCTGTATCTGTGACCACTAATTTTTTATCTATTCCTAAACATGCTCTAGGGATCAGCTCTTCTGGCCAGGAAAATGTGCTTTGTAATGCCAGGTTCAGTATTTTGCACAGTACACAGTAATAAAGTAAGTTCATTCCTTGGCTTTGCTCTCTATGAGGAGTAGATTAAGATCACCAGACGTATTTCGCTCGCAGCCCAAACCAGGTTTAAATATCTGTTTTGGAGGAGTAAGGCAAATACAATTCCTACCTAACATCATGTGCCCCTATTGAAGCAAGTCATTGTCAATGAAAAATTCTCTCACTAACCTTTAAAAATGGGTTTTTCTGTAATTCTAGTTCTGCTGAAGGGTAAAGCTGTATACAGTAATTGAATCAGTGGTGCATGCAGACTGAAATTTTGCGGGATGAAATTATGGGGCTATAATGGATTGTCTCTGTTTTCCTCTCTCTGTTCCCTCTCTTATATCTTCTTTCTCTTTGCTTTTCCTTCTTCTCTTATTTTTTGGTGTTGGAACTGTATCTGAAAAGGTTGAGTTGGTTTAGTGAGGAAAGCTGAAATTGCGATTAAGAAAAACATGGATTTTTAATCTGTTTTGAACTCTTCACCTCCTAGTGCCCTGGTCATCTCTTCTGGCTAAATTAGGATGAAGCAAGCATCTTGCTAAAAAAAAATAAATTTAAAATAAACTCAAATCCTCAGTAGAGCAGAGTAGGGCATCTCGTACAGGTGCTGCCAGGGGGGCCCTTAAGTTTATAGGGGGGGATCCTCAGATCATGCTGTCATGGGAGGAGAAGGCAGCGCTGGGATGCCGGGGGCCATTCCAGTCCCTGGGATGATGGTGCTGAGCTGAAAGGGCTTCTTTTTCAGCAGGCCAGGAGCACAGCTCACTCAAACAGCAACACACCTTCACTGGGGCGTAAAGAGAGATCTGTCTGTCCACACTTACATCAGAGGCAAGCGCGTGGCTGTGCTTGCAGTGCACGCTGCAGGTTGGCGTTCCCTCACCGGGCCAGGGAGCCGGGAGTGGTGGTGTCTGCAGCAAGGACAAACTGAAAATCAGGAGTGAGGACGTGCACAACTGCTTCTTTCTCCTCAGATTCCTCCGATTTCAAAACCTTTTTTTTTTTTTCCCTGCTGTAACTTAGAGGTTGTTCAGTCTCTAATTTTAGGATGCACTCCTTCCTGGTAAGATGCCTGATTACAACACATCTCTCAGCAGCCAAAATTTACCTTTAATTCAGGGAAGTTTGCTGGAGAGTCCAAGTTGGGCCAGTAGCAGATGTTGTCTCAGTCAGGTTTCCCTTACCCACAACTATGGGAACATCTCCTACATCTTTCCAGCTTTAACATGAATTATTTCAAATGAACTATTCCCCTTGCTACAATATCAGGGAAATGTACCACTCAACAAAACTGTTCTTTCCTTTTTATTTTGGTTGTTCTCTTATCTTTCCAAAGTCACAAGCCAAACGCTCACCTTAGCAGAGCCATACTAGACCTAGGCTGACTAGCTTCCAGGCAGCCCAGAATTAAATCCCCATTTATTTAGCAACTGCTAAAACAACAGAAACTGTGTTCCAAATACCAGATCAGTTGTGGATGTTGGAACAACCGCAGTTGTTTATTCCCTACTGATACCCACCGGACCGCATTTCTCCTCACACCTTCGCTTCTCAAAACCTTTACTTTGCACCTCTCTGAAATCTTTTGTCTCCATGCCCTGTGGGATGTCCCATATCAGTCCTTTTTGCTATCGGTCCGCTTGCCATTGCACTACGTTGAACCAACCTTTCCAGGGTTGTCCTTTGCTGCCACAAGCAATGAAACCCAGTGTATCGACCAGAAAGGCTTACACAGGGCCTGAATTCAATTCTGTTATGAAAAGCAAATTCAACCATGAGATCTTCCCCTCTCAGCCCGCCCGCCCCCCCCCCCCCCCCCCAGTATGTGCTGGGAGACTGCATTAGGATTTAGAAGTAGGGCTGAAAGTTTTAGGTGCAGACAAGTGGCTCTCCTTTCATTAGTTCATGACTTTTATTTAAAAATAAATAAATAAATAACACATCCCTCCTTTTGGTGTTTCTGCCTCATATGCCTGTGTCACAGCCTTTTTTCCTTACAATTAATCAACCCATATCTCTTATGCAGCTCTGCTTGTCAGCAAGGATTAAAGCCTGACAGCACTTAATCATCTTGTATTTCATAGAAGACTAACAATCTCCCTTTGCTTTCTCTTCCCTCCTTTCCCTTTCATTTCCTTGTCTTTTCTGGGTATGTAGCAGAGTGTCTGCTCCGAATTTTTCAGGGAGTGACAGGTATAAAATTCTTTTCTTGGCTCTTTTCTTCTGTGACCCATGTAATTCCCTCATGAGATCATTTGCTGTGACATTTTGGGTGTACCGTGACCTACCCTGTTAGCACAAAGGTCCACCAGATGCTGAGCCTGTAGGAGTATGTATTGAATCATATTTTACCATGACTATTTTTTTTTCCCCCCCAGAAAATACACTAAAGCTGGGAGCCAAGTGGAGTGAATAACTAAACCAATTGTTATTCCATATTCTAGGGCTATTTAGCAGTTTAAGTTGTTTCGGATATATGTGACCGACTTGCACACCAACTTGCACTCATTTTATTAATTTAGGTATCTCAGGAAATTATGGATCTCAACATTTGACCTACTCGCAGAGATCCCCTTCATAATCAAGGGATGGAAACAGATCCTTCCTTTAGGCATAATACTTCTATTTTAAGGCATACATCTCAGTGGATCAGATGACTCATATCCTAGAAGGGCTTCTTTGTCTCCATTTGACTGTAAAAGATATTTAAATAACTTGTCCAAATAGAGATGTTTTCGTTATAGATGTAGAGCGAGATGAACTGCATGATGGGTCTTAAGTCATTGCCACATCCGCGGGATGGCTATCTGCTTCTGCCCCACCATGGTGTGGGGAGACCCACGAATGAGCTGTGCCTGGTCCCACTCTGGATTTGACGGAGCTCCAGGGGACCCCCAGCCGAGTGCTGTGAAACACAGAGGTATGAACCTGAGGGGTTGTCTCTCTGTGGGGGTGTCATGGTTTAACCCGGCTGGCAACTAAGCACCATGCAGCTGCTCGCTCACTCCCCCCTCCCTCAGTGGGATGGGGGAGAGAATCGGGAAGGAAAAAAAAGTTAGAGCCATGGGCTGAGATAGAGACAGTTTAATAAGAGAAAATAATAATAATAGTGATAATGAGAATGGTAAGAGCTTATACAGAATATGCAAAACGAATGATGCACAATGCAATTGCTCACCACCCGCCGACCGATGCCCATCCCATCCCAAGCAGCGATCACTCCCCAAGCCGCGACTGACTGATTAACTCCTCCTGAGCATGATGTTCTATGGTATGGAATAGCTCTTTGGTCAGGTTGGGTTAGCTGTCCTAGCTGTGTTCCCTCCCAGCTTGTTATGCACCTGGCTGAGCAGGAGAAGCTCAAAAAGCTCTTGAGTAGTCTGAGCACTACTTGGCAACAACTAAAAACATCAGTGTGTTATCAACATTCTTCTAGTACTAAATCCAAAACACAGCACTATGCTAGCTACTATGAAGAAAATTAACTCTATCCCAGCCGAAACCAGGACAGCGGGAAATGTTCCGTCTTCTTTCATTGCCATTTTCCTAGAGTATGGATTGCTAGTTCTTCAGACTTAAGTCAAAGCAATCACTACCTTAATTTAATTAGACACCCTTTTTAGCATGGGTGATGTCAGATATTATAAGGTCTGTAGATCGAATGGATTGAATGTATCCCATTTCATTTGAATTTGTAGGTTAAGTAGTGTTGACCCTGGCTAGCTTTTAATGGGAGATTGCCAAGAAATCCCAGGTGCCATCAATGCAAACGGTGTTTTGCTCGCCCTGTACCAAGTATCATACCACTGTAATGCATTTTCTTTCTCCTGCTTTGCTGCCATTGCTGTATTGATGGATGAAAATTGGAGGAGGAGAGGAAAGGGAGAGGGGAAGAGACTTAAAACAATAAAAACAGCAAATTATTTTCATGTTCTAGGTAAATGTTTTCTTCCTGCAGAAGAAAGCCTTATTTATAACAGGGTTGTGGTGCTGAGAGGGGTTCTAGGAGGAGGTAGCATAAAAACTTGGGTGGATGCTGTTGAACCCTAGATTATTGTTTTTCCCCATTTGGTTAAGAAGACTTCACCTTTGCTAATTCTTGCTGTAAGAGACAGCTTATTGTCTTTGGCCTCTTTAAAATCAGATGGTGGGTGAAATGTTTGGTTACAGTTTTGGTAACACAAGTAAAAAAAAAAAAAAAATCACAATCATAGCTGAAAACCAGGTGTTTTTCTTGTCTGACTCTAAAGTAGTATAGGAGCGCAGTGATAATGGAAAGAACAAATGGATCAAAAGACAGCGAAGAACGAAATATTTGCTGTTTTCTTTTAATTTGAACATGGAAAACTTCAGGTCAGCAGCCTGAAAATCCATACCTTAAAGCAACTAAGTAGCTCTAAAATGGAATTAGCACGTGTAGGAATCCCATGGACAAATATTTGGTTTGTGTCATGTGGGCTGTCAAAGTAATGATCGGAATAGCACTTTTTTTGACCTCAAACCTTTTTGATCAGTACAATACACCTCACATTCCTTCCAGAGCTGAACTGAGTGCATGTTTATATGTTAGGGGAACTAGCAAAACCAGCAGGTTAAGGTAAAAGCTTAACCACAGTACTAGAAGTTGGTGTTTTTTTAAGGAGTGGATTTATGATGTTTAAACCTCAGTTTATACAGTAAACAGCATGAGCAGTGGTTTTTAAGCATATTTGCCAAGAAAAAAAGAGCTAGAAAGATTTAAAGTAAAAATTAGGAAATGATAAATGCAGACTTCACTTAATTAAGAAAATGAATTCTACAAGCAGAGTGATACAGAAAGGAAACATCCGTTACCTAGGAAGGGGCATTGAGGCCAAGGACGTTTGTCATCTCAAGTGACAATTAGATGAGTTTCCAAACAGGGCAGGGTAAAGAAGGTAAAAATATGCGAGAGAGAAAGGTGAGGCAAGAAGGACTGCAGGAATACAGAGCAGGCTTTTGCAGGTCTATTGGCCTGATTTATGCTTTCACGCCCTTCTTAGCATACAAACAACCCTGAAATGAACAGCCTGTTTTGCTCTCAATTATTGTACAGTCCTGCGAGCACCACGTCGGGTAAATCTGCTCAGCAGCAGAACCTGAAACCAGCTGTGGGACTGGGCAGAAGGTGGTTCAGCAGCCAAAAGGTGAACCACACTGCATACGCTTGCTCCCTGCCTGCTTTCCAAAGGGCTGTGGAGGACACGGCAGCAGCCAAGCGAGCGGTTTGCTCTGCTCTGAGCTCAGGGT
Organism: Gorsachius magnificus; assembly: GCA_034008185.1. Lineage (NCBI taxonomy): Eukaryota > Metazoa > Chordata > Aves > Pelecaniformes > Ardeidae > Gorsachius > Gorsachius magnificus. Next base: position 12,860,482 of record CM067093.1, on the reverse strand, counting down.
CGTGCTCAAGTTCATGGTCTGCAGAACGAAACGGTTTGCAAAGGTTCAAGAAAGCAGTGGTCTCTCCCATAGCTCCCTTCAATTAATTTGCCATGACTTGGCCTAAAAAATCAACCCTTATTTCCATATATAGAGACTTGAATGCAAATGAGAAAGTATTGCTTCTGCTAGGGGCAATTCCTCTTCACAAGTTATTTCCTTTCCACGCTGAAGTAATGTGTTTGGGTAACACGAGACTTGCCCCACACCCCACGGGTGTCATTTCCACAGGGGTCTCAGGGCATTGGGTGCCATGGTTTAGCTCCTGGCCAAATATTTGTGTTTAGAGAAAAAGAGCTTTGTGGTTTTGCTCTAATATTTTCTCTAATAGTGGCACAAGGAATTGGCAGAGTGGTTTGAAATAGGAAATTCTGACAAAAATGTGTGAGTTGTCTGTTGTTGCTGCAGTTCAGATGGTCTTGCTGGCTTCTGTCATCGACAGGCTCTTACAAGCCCCGGCATCCCACGTGCTTCAGAGAAGTGTCTCCTGGGTTAACTACCAGGTCACTTCCATTTCCAGAGCCCTTTTGGACCCACATCGCTATGGCTAGATGGCAAAGAGCAGCTCACAGCAGCATCTTCCAGCAGTCCCTTTGCGCAGAGCTCCTATCCCGGGGTTCTTCTCATTTTCATTCAGAAAGAGTAATTCAAACCCAAGTTCAGTAGGAGGATGGGGGGTGTCAGCCAGGCACATGTTTCGGCTCGGCTCAGCTCCCTTGGAAGAGCATCTGACTGGTGATCAAACGTGGAGCAGGGACTGGGATGTCACGGTTAAGCTGTGTGTGTCACCACACCAACGGGGATGGGGGATGTCAGTGCTCCCCAGGTGTGCACTCACGCCTCGGGTCACCCCCACTCCTCAACAGGGACCGGTACTTGAAAACAAGCCTTTAGATACTCTACCAAAAATCAGGCTGGGGCACCACCCCATCAGGCGCATTTCAGTTTCTAGAAATTTAGTCTGTTTGAAGATTTTATTGAGACTTGTAAGCAGAAGCAAATTCATTCAAGATTAATGTCAGCTTTTTAAGCATACTTGTTAGAGCTTGCTTTTTGTTCTTGGTGGCTTTGGGGTGTTTTTTAAGTGTTGTATGAGTGAACTGTTAATGGTGCATTTGTCTGTAACACCCTTTCAACTGGCGAAGTCTGGCAGAAAGTGAATGCTCTGCAGGACAAGGGGCTGTTCAGTCACTGCTCAAGTAGGGTTTAACCTCCAAAAGCTGAGTGATCTTGTGTCAAATACTGGGGCTGCAGTGTTGATCCAGCTTCTAGCAGCTCTGCACCTGTGATTAGCGCTATAAGAGAGATGGGGAAGACAAAACTTTTGTAGTTTTACAAAAAAGTCAGATTTGGCCCAACTCAACACAGTTCAGTTACAGCCCTTGGGGCTGGACTCTTACAAACCTTATAAATTTTCAGGACTGCAAGCCATGGACTTTCCCTTTCTTTTGGGATTAATATGATTTTTCCTTGTGAAGTGCTAGAAAACTTAAGCTATTTAATATTTAGTTCTTTGTCCTTTTCTTTTATGCTACCTATCTTATTAAAAGATAACAACAACAACAAAAGCCCAAACCACAAAACCCCTACCAAAAATAGTTGCTTTAGGCATAGAAAACAATAGGATCTGTTCAGTCCTGAAGTCAGCAACTGCAAACTATGATTGCATTGTATAGAAGGGTTACAGGGAAGACTTGTGTGGTCATGTTAGGCAGGACAGCTTCCATTTTTTTCTGGCAAGTGATGGCTTCAGGGTCTCTTCTCTCTGTAACAACTCTAATTAAAAAAAAAATAAAACAATCTTTTTGAGCTGTGAGACTGGAGTTGGTCTCCTCTCAGTGATATACACCATAGGTAAGGATTTTGTGGTCTGTGGCTCTGCTGTTTCAATCATGTTCATACATCATTTATTTCAAATTAGTGACACTTAGCAGGAGTCCAGAAATTTGCATCTGCTCCAGCATCAGGGCCAACATAGGCAAAAATGGAGCAAAAGCACAGGGACTACTAAGAATCCGGGTGGTGCTGGTTACGTGACATCACTGCATTCAGGGAATACCTTTAACTCCTCTTTTCTGTTAACCATACCAACTATATGGCAACACACAACACACAGTAAGTGTGTGTTAACATGGTAGCTCCCTTGATCTGAGGCAGTAGGGTGGGTGTTTTCAGGTGCTGTGGGTGATCGTAGCTGCCTGGAGCGGTGCTGGGTTACACTGCCCGGTGATCAGCTTGCTGGCATTCTGTGTCGTGCCAGGAGCTGCCTGAACAAGACGTTGATTATACATTCCTGGGCATTTCTGATTCAGATTAACATGCTAGCTTAAGCTTTCAGGTTGGTTATGAAATTTTCTAGATGAAATATCGCTTGCATTCTTTCCATTAATGAAACCCACACATAATCCCCGCGTCCTAAGTGCCTGTCCTGATTATCTACTGCATTCATAAGCGCTACTTGCAGAATTATTTTGCCTAGTAAAAGTTTTGTTTTGTATTTGTTCTAATTGTCAGTGTTGCTATTTTAGAGGTTGCTATCCCATCAGTGGATATTCTGTTTTAATCCTTCTTGCCATTCCCTAGCAAGTGCCAGGTTGCCTGTTTTGCAAACCCATTACGAGTTCCTGCACAGACACAACAGTTCACTGGGGCTGGCCTGTGCTTCCATATGGTGCACATTAATCACAATTTAGCTATGTAAACAAGAACTTGTATTTTATGCTGCATACAGTTGCCCAGCATAGGTTGAATGAAAGATTTGATTTTAGTAAGTCGTATAAGCACACCTGAGACTCTGGGTTTTTTTACTTGAAAACAATGTAATGTAACTCTCCGTTCTGTGGAATACATCAGTTTGCTAATTAAAAGTCTACTCTCATGGTTGATGATCATTACTTTTTATAAAGCCCTGGAATGCTGGTGTGTGGTTTATTGTTTTTTAAATTGTTTCCTGCCTATTTTGTCTGTGATTTCATTGTGTTGAAGAGTCACTCTTTGCTTTTCAGTTATGGTTTTCATAGAGTAAATCTGCAAGTATTGTTTATAGTTGAAATGTTCTCAATTGTATATTTTTTTGAGCAGCTTGGATTTAATGGCTGTTTTATGTTTGGAATAAACAAGTAAAAAAAAAAATAAGCAAAGGGCCGTGAATCAACAAAAGGAAAATAAAAACAAAGTCCTTAGAGAAATAAGTAACAAAACTGTATACCTTCTAACCCAGAAAATTTGTCACTCCTTTTGTCCATGTGTATGCTCCTGTTATTATTTTGCTTTGATTCATGTGTACTTCAGGGACTGTCATGCTTACTCTAGGTAGGAGCTATCAACAGAGCTATTACAAGATGGAAGAAACACAGCCTGTCTCAGGTATTCAACTGTCTCTTTTTTTTTCTACAATATTGCAAACAGATAAGCTGTAGCATGTTACTTGGGCACAAAGTTATCCAGATTTAAGAAAAGCTGGGTATAAGTATAGATTAAAAGAACATCTAGGTTTGCAAAAGCAAAGACTTAATACTTGTATAGCAACCAAGAAAATGGAAAAGGATAGAAATATTCTATTTCTAGAGAATTACATAGTCTTTAACATTGGAAGTTAGGAAGAGGCTTTCCCAGGGAGTTGGTTACCTGAAGCCTTCAGCATTTCCTCCTCCATCTTCTGCACCATGTGGCTTATGTTGTCAGCCGAGATGGTAATGCTCCTGCTTGGTCAAGCACAGCTGCAACCTTCAGCATACAAACTGCTTTTGTTGAAACACACATATTGGCCAAGCTCTTGGCTCTAAAGTCAGAGAAAAAATAGATTAAACTCAGTGCTGTCCTTCTGGATTGATAATGTTACAAGAGCACAAGGTCCCTCAATTATTACCAGTGCCGGTGGTGCAATGGTAGCACCTAGAGGTCCATCCCGTGATGTGAGTCAGCAAAGAGAGTCCAAACATGCCATAGATAACAGGAATGTGTGGTTGCAAGGAAGGGAGAGTACCATATGTCATTATGTCTCTTATAGATAATTATCAATGAAGAACAGCTTAAGAATTCTCAGTAAATGAAAATGTGACAGTTGACGTGTCTTTCTATGCTGGTATCTTTTATACAATTTGCTGTGACCAAGGGAGAGATCTTTCTACTGTATTCTTAACTTTTCCTCCTCCCCTCTGCCCCAGTCCCTTTTAGCAATTCTTAAGTGCAAGCCCATGAAAAACACTGTTTTGATCAATAGTTTTTATGGCAAAATCCATAAAACAAAACAGTCCCTTTATATAACTCAGAAAAAATAAGTTAGACTATAAGCCCTGACACAACTTCTGTTTAAGCTTACAGGAGGATGGTGCTCTAACATGCAAAGTGGAGTTGCCTCACATTGACATTTAAATATAATCATAGGAGTAGATGGTTGAGAGCCCAAAATGAGATGAGAGCCACAAGCGACTGAGTAAGTTGCTGGCAGAAGAGCTGGCGGGAAGGACTGCGGTGATTGCAAATGAGGCCTGTCCAGGAGGTAATGTGATTAGTATTTTCTAAGAGTGAAGTATGTTGCAGAAATCAAATGAAGCCTGGAGTGAGGGGGGTGGAGGTGGTGGGGGAATCCCATAATTCCTCCAGTTTTATCTAATAAGAGCTTTATCATTTTCAGTTGTGGTATTTTTTTTTTTTTTCCCCAGCCTTGTGCTGGGGGTGTTTGAGAGTTATTATGAGATTTGAAAGAATGCTGAGTTTTTGATCTTGTCACGACTGACAGTACTTTATGAATGTCAGAGTTGGTGTGTGGAAAATCTGGGACTCCGCTTGACTGCTTCGCTCGGCTAATGAGGCCACAAGAGAGCAGGCTGCCGAGCAGCCCGGCGTGGTGGCCCTGCCTCGGTGAGCCCCCCACGCTTCAGCGCGCCTTCCAGAAAGGGAGGGAGGCACCTAATGTGAAATGGCAAACAAATTGCCAACCTTAAATAATAATAATTTTTTTGCGTTCCTGTCATACTTGAGAATGTTCACGCAGGTGGAGGGTTTTGTGGTGTGTAGCACAGCTGTGGTTACCCCTTTCTGTCCTGAGTCTTAGGACGTGGGGCAGGTGTGTTGAGGGCTTGTTGGACTAATGCCCATATGTTGGTGGTTTGACCTATTTGCTGCATCCAAACTTCATCAGAGCAGGGCAAGATAACCAGAGCAAGGCATCTGGAAGGGCCTTGTGGGGATTGCAGCTGTGGAAAAAAGGTTTGTTAGCTTTGTGAAGAGTTTTAATCCAAGATAAGCCAAGTAAGCAATGTTACCTGGGGAACATCTCAAATCAGCAGACACTGAAAAGGTCAAATGTCTAAAGTTCAATGAGATGTGGTGAGTTTTTCTGGACAACTTTTCTGAAGTTTCATAAACATGCAACTTTTAAAATGCTCACTAATGGGTATGCTTTTTTAAGAGCAGTGATTAAAAATATCCACAGTCTGTTTGATAGAAACAGGAGAGTTGTTACAGAAGATCCTACCAGCTGCCATTCACATGCCTGAATAACTGATTTGTATTGGAGTCTGGCAAAACTATTTTGTTGAAGGTGTTGAGCGAGGATGGTAACTTTTTCCTGGTACACCATAGACACAGTATAGGTGACTGGTTTCTTCTTGCCAAGCTGCAACTTTGCAAGGGACAAGCAGTGTTCTGGTTCGACAGCATACAGAAGCCCAAGTCTTAACCTGACAGACAAATTATTTCCCTGAGGTCAAGAAGACTTCACATGTGTTTTAATTGATCTGCTTAAAAGGTTTTGGACTGAGCTGTGATCAATGATGACACCAATGTCATGCAGATAGGGTGCTACCTGAACCACTGTGTTGTGTTCCTCTACAAACGTCTGTCTCCACTGATCTGGAGAAGCTCAGAAGAAAAAGCCTATGCTTGAAGGAAGAGTAAAGGGACCTACAATAATGCAAATCAGATGTACAGATTAGGATACAATTTTTCTAACGCAGCCAGAATGCCACTTTTTCCTGCCTAGAAATTGGGTGCTCAAGTTCCTCAGGGTTTTTGGAAATGGCAGGTGTCAAACAAACTGTGCTGATGGTAGAGTAGAAAACTCTGTTAGTAAACTGTGTTTTCCCCGAGAGAAAGCAGGACTTTCCAAAGTGCTTGCTCTGCAAGGTGTAGGGATATTTTGGACAGGAGGTTCACTCTAGGAAACAGCAACACAAATGGGTTTGTGTCTCACAAGCATGAGCTTGGGAACACGACAGTGGCCATGTAACTTCTTTGTTAGATCCATTAAAATGTTTGCAGATCACACTGCAAGACAAGAATCTGTAAATACCAGTGAACTGCATATAAAATAACAAGAATATTTTTAATAACTAAATAATCAGGCATCCCCCCCTTACTTTGCCCTGGTCTGCTCAATCTGTACTCTCTTACTTCAGGAAAGTTAGCTTGATCTGAAATACATAATAAGGACTTACTAGATTCTGTCTTATTTTATAAAATTGAGCTTCTGGCTGGTTGATGAATTAAATGGTGCATGGCTGTGTTGAGGTCATAATTTCACGACAGCTGATTTGAAGCACTTTACCCCTAAAATGGATGCTGTGTTAATTTAACACAGGATTTGCTGAGAGAGAATTCAGGCATCACCAAGGATCTTGTCTGCTTGTCTTGGCTGGGCAAATTTGTTGAGTTTAGATGACTGGAAATGAAAGCCATGGTAGTTAGTCAACAGCAGCTCTATTAAACCATTGCAAACTGACATCGTTCCCCTGGAATCCCTAGAGGACCCAGAATTTGGGGAGATGAATGGGATTCAGTCGCTCTGGCTCTTAGGTCTCTCCTGGTAAAGGAGCGTGCAAATAATGATTTGGAATTTATTTTCACAACAAAATGGATCTTCGATCCCAAGGCAATAAACAGTAAAAGAGCAAGCAGCAAAGAAACAAATATTATAGGAGCTCATGTTAAAACAAAACCTGAGATTTCTGCTGGGAATTTTGTATGGCTTTTCAGAAGCAGAATCTCAGATGCATCAAACAGTGTGATATTTTTAACAATTACAAGTCCAAATATGTGCAATTACCAACAGTAGGACTTTTGTCAGGAATGACTGCACCAAGTTTAATTTAATGTACTCAGCCTTGTAATTGTTTTTTTTTAATCTTGCTGTGCCAATGACAGCATTTTTTTCTTCATAGGTTTTATGTTTTATATCCTCCGCAAATCACACATTTAAGACAGTTTTGTTTTGCAACATCTCTGAAATGCTGGCTTATTAGCAAGCCAGTCCAGACCAGATTTTTTAAATATTGATAGACTATCAACAGTTGAGATAAAGATGTGTTCCTCGTGCTGCTTTGTTAAGTTTAGCAGGACTAAATCATAAAACATTGTTTTGCTTGGAAATTGAATCGAAAAGATCTCTCTATGGCAAGATGACTTGTTTAGAGAAAGCTGCTCCTGCATTCCGAAGATTTTGGTGGTTTTCACTCGTGGTTTGGGTGCCTGCACACCACCAGGCAAACTTGGAAGTGCTTCAGTGCTCAGTACTTTGCTGACCTGGGATCTGACTTTTAAAGGACATTTTCATCTTTGCTTCCCAAAGCTCTGTGTCAAAAAGAGGAGATAGGAAAGCAAACTTTAATTTAGACTTATATATAACATTAATTTTCTGTGCAACATAACCAAGAGCTACTAGACCTGCTGGTGACAAATGATGCAGGTGCCTGCTTGTTCTTACTCATTCTCTTCAGGCTGCACATTATTATAAGGGCTAGTCCTGCAGACAGCGGTTTTTCTTTTTCCTTTTTTTTTTTTTTTTTTTTTTTAACTGGCTTTGCACTGAAGCACTTGCACGTGCATTCAGGATATTACTTATTTCATTCTGGCACTTTTAATATGAAACTTGCCAGATTTTTATCCTGGGCTTGATAAATGGTTACATGTGGGATGTGAGCAGACGGTGTGCCATGGTTCTGTGTTTGGTGCTGAAAGTGCCTTTCAGCCTCTTGCACCTGGATCTCCAGCAGCTTATGCTCGCTTATAGGGGATTACAAAAAGTCAGTAGTAAAAACAAGGCTTCTGTCAGGATTCTTAAATACACTCCTGCGGTCTGCACTTTCTTTGGAAATTTTGTAGGGTTTTGTCAGGCAAATCAGGTTGATCACTACTGACTATGACTTCTTTTGTAGAACAGATTACTGGGTATTTCAGCATGTAGCACGGTACCGTGCTTGAAGTTAGCTGACTAATAATCTGCATAATCTTATATATACGCCGTTAACAGAGGTACAATTTATACACCTTTAGCTTGAATTACTGAATATATAACCCTCTCTGTATTCTCAGTCTCTTAAAAAGAAAGTTAAATTCACTGTGATAAAAAATTCAGTAACTCCTTCTGGAATCTGGAATAAGAAGAAATATTGTTGGACATACCTTGTAGGCTGTGTTTCAGAATTTAGGAAGAGTCTGGCTCATTGTCTTTCATGCTATATGTCAGGCCTCTGACATTATTCCTTTATGTCTCCTGGCAAGTATTTCACATTCAAGAAGGCTTATATGCCTAGGGAAAAAAAAAAGAAAGAACAAGAAAAGAAGACAATTGCAGTGACACGGGTTAAACTAATAGAGGCTATGGTTAAGAGAAGGTGTGGAAGTGCATTTACACTTCCCGTGTGCCCGTGGTTGTTGCCTGGACTGTGGCCAGCTGGATCAATATTGCTGGTTTTCAGCGGGTTTCCCGGGTGCCACCCCTGGATGTGTGCCTGCTGTGTGCTCACCGAAGCGCTGGAGTCCTGTGCACATCACTTCTCGTCACTAGGACAGCTCAAATATGTTATATTTTGGATGGAAATAGAATACCCAGTATGCAGTGATGGGCAAAACCATGCCTGTCCTTGCCTGCAAAGAACTTGAGCTTTGCCCCTCTGGTCTTCTTGCAGCTTCCTTTTTAACCACGTGAGGTACTGGAGTAATTTTCTCTGCTCCCTGTATTTCCTTTAGAGCAGACAGGGAAACTCACTTCCTTGGGGCACAGGTACTGAAGTTATCCACTCTCCTTGATATAGTAACTGCTCACTGTGGGCCTTGTTTGTGGATGGAAGTGTTCACATCGGCACAGAGAAATACAAATTCATGTGGTTGATCCATGGCTGGAGATGTATTCGGAAGACTAATCCTGAACAGCAGAACCTGTTATGTTCAGGCATGCTGACCTGACAGTGGGAGAAGCTTTGTTGAATCCTTAGGAGATGGTTTGCCCAGCTGCTGGGTTTTTAAAAACGGTTTTCTTATATTTTTGGCAAAAGAAAAATCTTTTTGTGACAGAAAAATGAGTCTCATGGTCTCATTTTGAGTCCTAAAACACAAGTATTGATTTCTTAAATATAGACAGTGTCCAACATAAGTAATTTCTTCAACGTATGTTGACTTTATTCCTCAATTGTTAATGGACAGGATTTTTTAAAGCAAAATGAGATTGTGTGTTTTGACTGATATATCCAGTGGTGGTGTTTGCTCTCAGGAGGAAGGAAGAAATTCCCAAGCCATGTGATATTCTGGTACCAGTTAGTATTTAGCTGTTACCACTTAGTTACTGAGAGTCATAGAAGAGTGCAAACCCCTCAGTCTTTAACACCTGGATATAAAAGTCTCCGAGAAACACATACTGCACTTTTTGTAAGCTGTAGGTCCTTCCCCCCGGTGTGTATTTCTATGTGAATTATAATCGGAGTCTAGGAGCTGGCCGGTGCTTTGCTACCTTCCATTGACAGCTTTTGGCTTTTTTGGCAGTATTTTAGCTTCACGCATGCCGTAGCTGTCGGCATGATTCAGAGCCTTTGGAAGGAGAGCTTCCTCTTGTATTTGTTATTTGCTTAGCAAAGCTTTGACTTTATGGCTATGTATTTCAGAATCTTTTATGCCAGGGAATCATTTATATTTCAGAGATACGGGAAGACACCTTGGAGCTTGCTACATGTCTTGATTGTTTTGTAACCTTAACCCAGTGTGATATTCTCTCTAAAGAATATTCTCATGTAATCCTGCAGGGAAGAATAAAGGTAACACAGTTGCCTGGCATTAATACTGTAAATCAGAAGTGCATAATGACAAGTCTGAGAAACGTACTAAAAATAATAATAAGACAGGCTTGTTTCTGAACAGTAAATGCTATTAAGCTTTGCTTTGAATTCTGACATCCAGCTGAAATCTGTACCCACTACCCACAGTCGGGTTGGGGGGCTGTTTGCTTGTTTTGTATTCCAGAGAAACTCACTTAACTTTAGGTACTGGTCCAGGTACAGTCCTCCTGGAGGAATTCCTTGGCCAGGCTGTAGGAAGATGTTTTTGAGAACCCAAAGAGAAATAGTGTGAAAAACATGGCCAGCCCCAGGGGCATTCCTCTCCCTGGGAGAAAAGCAAGGACCAGGGAGGGAAGATGGCCCTTTTCGTATGACTGCCAACAGGAGGGTGACATTGTCACAAGCAGGAGAGCTTCAAGCAGCCTTCTCAAGCTCCTTCTCAAGCCCAGCTTATGTGGGACAGGTGTGGTTGTGAAGTGATTACAGTGAGGATTTCTGTAGGAAAGCTCAGCAATGGGGCTTGCTGAAGGATTTTGGAAGCCCTGTATACTGTTCCTCCTGATGGTTTCCTTCTGGAGGTCTTTCTCAGAGTCTGTATCATCTTTGCAGGTACAAAGATATTTTGGCAAAACAGTATGGCCTTCCCCATCCAGGTCAGGCTGCTCACCTCAGCCTACGCAGGGCAGTTTTGATGGGCACTGGGTGTAGCCTCCTCCCCTGGGTGCTGGAGAGTGGGGCAGGGAGACTTCCCCGGGGATGAGGGCATCATAGATGCCAGGTGTAGGGATTTGGACTGCACATTCCATTGCACCTTAAGGTAGTGGCATTTGCCTAGTGGGAGGGGACATAAATGCCTAATTTGTGACTGCATTCATGGTGCTTGATTTGCATTTCCATCAATGGGCTCTGGGGAGAAAATGTTTGCATTCAAATCTTCTAAAAAAATTTTGAATTAGAGATATTTGAAATTGCCTAAGAATCCCTTAAGGATGTAAGGGCAAATCATACATTAAAATAAAAGTCCTGCAATTGCTGAAATGGTGACTAGACATGAGATTCGAGGCACTGTGGCTTTCTTCTCCTGACCCTGCTGTGCAATGCAAAACCAGCCCAAAGCAATATATTCATGGGCAGTGCTGATAAAGGCTATGCATGGCTCTTCTGTATTGCACTGGCCCCAAGAAAACATGAGGCACAAATAGATTCAGAACTTGGTGTGGGCAGTGGATGGTGATTGCCTCGGGGCTTCTGGCAGTCAGAAAGGCAGAGAGTTGTGACATCGTCTACTTCAAAGCCTTGTAACAAATATGCCTGATTTAGATGAAGCTATGTGGGCAGGCTCAACCTGATGAGGGGGTTCAGTCTGGATAGGTGTGGTTTGTATCTAGAAAGCTGCCTGGGAGCGGTCACATGAAGTATCTCAGTGTCAGATGGGAAGTTACACACACACACATATATATATAAATATAAAATCATTATGCTTTTTTTCCCCTTTGACATGAGTGTTGAAGTGTAAGTCCATGGCCATTCTGCAATGAGAAAGCAAGAAAATGATCAAAGCAGATGCTGGAAATGATAATAACATAGTATGGTCCTGACAAATCAATGCTCAATAGAGTGATAAGCCTCAGACGGTTCTTGGAGGAGAGCTGCCCCAGGAAGCCTCAAAGGCAGGCTGGCTAATTTAACTATGAGCCTAATCAACTGGCTCTTTCTAATTACCATGCAATGAGGGACTATCTAAAAACTGCTTCTTAAGGATGTACCTCTCTCTTTTGGCAGCTGGTCTCTGGGGCCTGATGGGCTAAAACCCGGAGGCAAGGTTGGCTCACTGGGACAGCCCAGGCAATTCTCTGACCTATATATGCTTAATTCCCACGCGAGCATAATTAGAAGGTGGACACAAACAAGGGATTGCATGAATTTCTCTAGGAAATTGTGTAGAAAATGCCGAGCGTTGAGCAGCTTCCACCCGTGCTGCAGGAGAGGGGCTTGCTGACAGAGCAGCTCGTGGAGTGGAGGTTTTAATTGCCATCCAGAGCGGATGATTCATAGATGTCTCTCTTTCCATTCCCTTTTCCTCAGCAGATGCTGGATGTCCTGTTGACAACTGAAGCCCGACAGCTCAAACCCCGACCTCTTTATCTGTCCTTCAAAATCCTCCCAGCCTCCTCCTCTTCCCATTAATGTTGACAGCTCCACCACCGCCCTGTGTCCCCACGGCCTCACAACAGTGGTGTCACTTCTCACTCCTCCCCCATCTCCAAGGTTTTGTCAAATGCTTTTCCGTGCAGCATCTCTTCAACGTATCTTCTCTCCATTTCTGGCACTAACTATAGCATCCATCTCTGTGGCTTTTCTGACTTTTTGCATTGTCTCTCCATATGTAAACTCAGGAGGATCTACTACAACCTGCATTTCCCTCCCCTTTCCACACTCTTGCCCACATGGGCATTCACCATGGACTAGTACTGGGTGGGGGGAGAACAACCAGTAAGGATTGTAATTTCAGAGGACCACAATACTCTTGTTATGCCCAGAGAAAGCACATGCTTTCATATTAATCCAAACATGAGATTTCTTGGGTTCTTCATGCTTTTGCTTCACTTCAGTGATAGATGCTGCTAAATTTGGATTTTTTTTTTTTTTTTTATCAGAATATCAGAGATAGTGAAATGTGAGTTGCTCTTAGTTTGTCTGAACTTCACAAATTGACATTGCTGCCTGCTGGGGTGGGGGGGAGTGAGAGGTTTGTGTAAATGAATCAATCTTTGAGATATTTAAGTAAAAAAAAAAAAAATCAACTGCAAGTATTTCTGCCCTCAGTTACACAAATAAGGTATATTGAAATAGCCATAGCATATTCAAATCCCACCTTATTCCTTCAGCCTTAGGCCACCATATTTATGTCAAAGATTTCCCAGAGAGAAACATGCAGTCGTGCTCAGTGTAATGTGTGCAGAGGAAATGCAGAGCTTTTGGGGTGCATTTATTTGCAACTCTTGGTCAACCATAATTTGCATAATGACAACCACATTGCACTCTTGCATGGTTTTCATTAGAAAGCATTAGGTGGTTATTTAGAAGTATCCAAATACATATTTTTTTTTTCATATATGAGAGAGGCACAAAAATAAGCTCTTTGTGTTTCATAGGGTTGCCAGGGTAGCAGTAGAAAAATATAGTAAATCAACAGTGAGATCTGCAGGAGTGAATACAGACCATGCCCAGAGGCTATGGAAGGCACCAAGACATATTTCAGGCTGTATCAGGATCGAGGCAAACATTTGCACGGCCCTGAAAGAGGCTTCTGGCTTTGCGATGAACTCCCATAAAATGGGATAATTAAAAGTTACATTCTGTTTGAGCCTTTTCTAACACTCACTAATCAAACACCATAATCAGAACAAATTATTGCATTTGTATTCTGCCATCCACTGAAAAAGATGCACTGCTTGGCTTGTAGCCTTATCTTAATTCATTAGGTCTGACTTCAGAGACTGGCACAAAAAGTGAGTCGGATTCCCGAGGGACCTGTTGCGTATATGCAATGGTACCTTTAAGGTGCCTGTGCTTTTTTGTGTGTGTGCTTCCAGTTGTTTAGAACAAACTTTCAGGCTGTTTTTTAAATACAATTGGAGTGTGCAGACAAGGCGAAGGTTAAGCCGCAGAAGGGTTGATCAGGGCATAGATATGCACACTTCACTGAGGCTGGCAGCTTCACTTCTGCTGTGACCTCCAGGTGCTATGAATGAAGCCACAGGATTAGTAACAAGGCACATGCTGAGCTGCCAAGTCTCTTGTAACAAGACAGAAGAGCAGAAACAGCATTTCTATCAGGGCATCAAAATCAACCCTTGAAGCATAGCATTGCTTGTTGATTGCAAATAATGGAGGTGAAAAATGATTTCTGCGCAGGAACATACTGTTGGGCTGTGTTGCAAACTACTTTCCGTACCCGTTTCAACATACAGCTGGGATGCGATGACCATGAATTGTTTAGTTTGGGATAGGTAGAATTTTTCTGCAAAGTAGGAAAATAGAAACTGAAATCCAAAGCCAACATTTCGATGTACAAATTATGCTTATAAGAAAAAGTAAGTTGTGCATAGTCCAGCAAACTTTTAGGGTATCTGGTAAAGCATCCATCCACCTCTGTCCTTTCTGAAGTACACACTGTGGTGTGCGCTGGCATTCATTGGTATCCAGAAATTAGCAGGAAGATGTAGACAGGGGTCTGTTTCCACACGCTTTTCCATAGTCGTGTGACATTCAAATTAAAATAAACCATTCAAAAAAGCGGAAGATGTGCTGCAACTGTTGGGATGAATGGGAGTAGTAGTCTACAGCAGGCAATACAAACAGTTGGCAAAATAAACTTTGTGTCAGGTTGTGGCTGATGATTCCAGCCTAAACGATTCCACGATTCTGTGATTTCATAACTGACAGTTGCCAATTATTTTGAACAAAGGTCACTTTTCCACCAAAGTCTGCCAGAACTTTGGGAAGGTTTTCTTACTTCGTTCTGAATTTTCTATTCAGCCTGATTTCTGTTCAAAGCAGTCTGGAAAGCTAAATTCATACATCAAAAGCTGAACGTGTAGGTCAGATCCAAGGAGCTGGGACTCCAGTAGAAGGAGTTTCTGAAGAGGATTGAGAGCTTTCTGTGGGTCGTCTTTCTCCGTGATCCTCCCTCACGCCAAACCACGACCTCCGTTTTCAGATCTGTGCTGTGGCTTGAGCTCCAAGAGCAGAGGCGTGCATGTGTCACTCCCTCTCCCATCAGATGAGCACAAGTTGATGGTCTCCAGCATCATGAAATGGGCAGCTGCCGGGCTTTTGGTGATGCCAGCTATTTAGTTGGTGCCACTCTTTTCTTTCGTTCTTTGTTACCTTAATCTGTCTGGTTTGGCAACTTGAAGCCATGTGAGCCATTTTGGGGAGGTGCAGCGTAAACTTGTTGGATTCGCTGCCCCAAGGGCTGTGATTTATTTGGCCCTAAGTGTTTATTAAATGGAAAATCGCCTAGCTCTTCTCATCGTGTACAATGCCTGTACACTCAGTCTCCTGCCAACAGTTCAAACACTGGGACTCGGCAAGGACACCCAGCTTCTTAAAATGTAGGCCTTGGAGGCAAAAGTTTTTTGAAACTTAACAGGTGCCTCTGAACTTTGATTTAAACTTGTAACTGTCACCTGGGTTTTGACAGATGGGTAATGAAAGATCAAGACAAATGCTGGTAGGAGTCTTCTGAGATGTGCTGCTATTAGCATTTGCTTTGAGCACATTTTAAAGAGAACATAAGACTAACAATTTAATGTCTGTTAGTCATCTCACACTGGAGAACTCCTGCCAGAGGAGGTGAAGTGTCTAACTCAAAATTCATGAGACAGGGGATTGGTAATAAGGAAGAAGCAAAGGGAGATACCAAAAGGCGAACGTTAGCCCTGAATCAGGGAAAGAATAGAAATGAAGAGACAGATCAAGTCAAGAGTTCTCAGATATGGGGCTACATCAGTCAAAGCTGTTTTTCCCAGATGATGGGCTAGGGTAAAACACCTATAATGAAGTCTCTGCTGGATATGGTATTAGCTACAGAGATGCATGGGACACGGTGGAGGAAATAAGATGTTTTTTAGAGCAACTGTTAAAGTTGTCAGTGGTACAGGATAATGCAGATAAGTTTCTTCAATCACCCCTGGATGGCAGCTTAGTTGCACCTCTGCTTACTCTGGATATGGCTTTTACATATTCTTTAATAGAATACTTCTACAAGGGCTCAGAGTGTGATATTTTAACATGCTCCAGTAGCCCCGTATTCCATAAGTAATGAAGTGCCAGTGAAGTTGGAGGGATTGTCTTTTGAGGAGGGAGTTGCTCCACAAAACCGGCTCTTCTCTTCTGTTGAATTTCATTGCATTTACCTTCCGTAGCACTGCGATGTCTCGCAAGCTGCTAAACTCTGGCCCTAAACAAGCCAAGTAATTTCTCTTTGTGCCAATCTGTGTGTATCACCACTACCATAAATCTGCATGTGCCACGGTGATCTGTGCCCAGGTGTGTGAGAGGGAACAAGCCAAGAGATTTTTACTGTTTAGTATTCTCCTTTTTCCCCTTGAAAAACCCGCACTGCCCCATTTTCACAGAGACCAGAAAGGAAGAGGCTGGCTTGGACAGAGGGACTGTGCCAAATTCTGTGCTGTTCCCCTCCAAAACCTGCCAGAGACCTGTTGTAAAACCCTTATGAAGAGAAGCCTGCTCAAAGCAACACAGAGTTGTGCTTCCCACGAGGCTGTGCTTCCCATGCGGCTCCGCCAGCGGTGCCGGTCCTGCAGCGTGTGGCACCACCGGTGCCTCCATGTCACCCAGCCCTGGGGTCCAGCACAGGCTGGGGCAGCAGCAAAGCAACTTCGAGTGGCTGGGGTTGGGAAATACAGAAATTATGGGGTTTTTTTTAGTTCCAGGTCTGATGCTGGGTGACCAGCTGGGTCCTCAGTCCCCAGGGGAGCACACATGCTCCTCCACTGAATCCCCTTTTTCCCTTCAATGAGCTTTTGTGCCTTTTAGAGGATCCAAAGCAAGAACGAGTTTAACTACAACAATTTTGCAGAAGACATAGGCTTTTCAGTTCACTTCTCCCTCAGTATTTCCTGACAGTTATCAGTGTATTTTCTAACAGCATGTCTGTCATAAAATAACAGATCGGTGTGTGCAAACTTTCAGACCCTGGACGAAGTGTTGGAGGTCACAGGGTCCCTCTTTGGGGCTATCAGCATAATTCAGAGCCAGTGACATCCACAGATTAATTGCCCTTGTATTGATTCTGAATTGACTTCTGTAATTAAGGAGAGTGCCACTTGGTTGCGAGATTGGTTTTGCCACTTTCAAATTATTAAAACAAAAGCTTGGAAGTGAAATCCTTTGCCATGTATAGACCCTTCCTTGGAAAATGTTCTGATGCCTTTAACAGACTTCCCTGCCTACAGTTTATATTTTCCTACACAGTTTAGATTAGTTGGCATGATAATTTTGGTATAAAGTGCAGTGAGGACCGAGGACTTGCAGCATCTGGGTCTACAGAGGCAGCGAGGGGACCCGTCTGTATGTGATATTGGGATAGAGATGCTTTCCTTGGAGGAACCAAAATAACTGGCAACTTGGAGAAAAATGTTCCCTTTTCACATGGCTTGTCAATATGTTAAGTGCTCTGGAGACAGTGCTTTTGTGCTTCTGCAGACATTAAATCCCATACGTTTCATGGGCTGTGACAGTCCTGTTTTCAAATGTTTTAAGCATTGATTGTACTTGTGATGACGTACCCAGTGGTGACATCGCTGCTGAAGGGATAATGCTGGTGCTGAAAAGAAGAGGGTGAAGCATTTTCCTGGAGTACCAGCCTTCAGTCCTTCCCTCAGGCTGTTCTTTGCACGGATGCTTAGACCATAGAGGGAACAGAGAGATTAGGGAAGGGAAGATAAAATCCATAGTTAAAAATTTAAAAATTCCCACATAATTTCTCCCAGCTCTTCCCACATGAAATTTGAGGTGGTGCCATTTTGGGGTGATTCTCATATGGGACTTTTCCTCTCCTTTCCCACTTGACCAAGCGTACAAGGAAAGAGGTGATGTTAAAGTTGCTGTTAGTTCTCAGGCTGCAAGGCTGATGGGGATTTTGTTCCTTTGAAAGATTTTGACCAAATTGAAGGGGGGAAAAAGACAGGAATACTCTTCAGACTGCTCTCATTTACTGACTTTCCCCATGTGACAACAGCAATGTCAACAAAATTGCTGTTCTGACAGGGCGAAGAGGGAGTTTATTGGGGCGAAGTTGAGGTCTGGGGGCAAACGTGGCACTCTGTGAAGCTGTTCTTCAGGGGAGTAACAGCCTGATGGGTAAACCAGGAAAAAAGGCTGTCCTTGCATGTCCCTTCCTGGCATTTCTGAGCATGCAGTTCCCCCAGGACCTCCGACTCACGTAGAATAAGCCTTTCTTTGGCTCCCCTTCCTTCTTCACCCTGCTGCTGTTGGGCATCCACCTGCGTCTTGTGTTGCATCTTGCATGTGCTCCAACTCCTCAGTACAGATTACTGGTATTGGAAAAGCACCGTGCAGGATAAAGCTGTCTGGGGTCACCTTCCGATATACTGTAGTTGCCTTAGAGACTGTAACTAAGGAGAGTAACTTTTGGTTTTGCACTCATCCTAAGGCGCTGCCTACACTGAATGTAGGACAACACGGGGCAAGTTGGGTATACGAGTTAACGGGAAAGTTTTAGGAGAGCCATCACTGCAGGTGATGTGAAATTGAGTGGGTTTTTTGCTCTTTCCATCTGTAGGATTTAACATCAGAACAGTGATTTACTCTCTGGGGACAGATCAGGTGCAATCCCTGCTGCTTACTCCTAGTCAGAAGCAAAGCACACTATTCCCACCACTGACCCGCCTTTTAAAATAAAAAGTATCCTGCAAACGTATTATTCATTTTTAAGAGATAAATGTTGGAACTAAAGAAATAATCATAGTCCAAAGAGTTTCAGATACATAATAGCTTTCTGAGTACGTGTGTGTATATATATTCCACAGTAAATACATATTCCATTTAAAATTAATTTGTATAGTTATAATGAGGCTATTGTGATAAAGGTGATTTGCTACTTTAATGGTTTGAGTTCTAGTAGGGTAAGAAAACCACAGGTTTGATCTTCACTGGTGCAAATCAGTGTAGCCCTGTTGAACCCCAAACTGAGGATCTGGCTCGCCTGATATCTGTTATTCTTTTCTCCCTTGTATTTATTATTTAGTTGAATGCAAGTGTCTAGCCTTTCATCCCTAAAAACACAACTTAAAACTACAAAGACGACAGTGGCCTGAGGTCAGCAGCTTTAACTATAGCTGTTCAGGTTGCCTTTTTTCCAGCTTCCTCCAGCAAATTTAATTTTATCAGCAGAAATCTGAAATGGGCGATCTTCTATCTGTAAGCATTGGTTAGAAATTCTCAGGGGTGCTGCGGGGAGCTGCCCTTCAGACAGCACGTGCTGCCCTTGTCTGAGCTGGGGGGGTCCCCAAGCGCTGCGTCTTCTTGACATGGTTCTGCTCCCCATCCTGCTGAGTGTGCTGGGAGATGCCCTCAGGTGGAGATGCCAGGATTGTCACCATCCTAAACTTGATAGTGCAGTACGAATGAGATGGCAAAACAGCATTAAGAACGCATATTGAGCCAGAGAGGGAACAGGTCAGGTCACCCTCCCTGGCTTTCATCACTCATTGCGTATGCTCAGGAAAGCTGGGGCTGGATGCCCAGGGTTAACTGGTGTTTAACACAGTTTGAGGAGGAAGAGAGCTGCAGAAAAACACCCAGTGGCTGCAGTCACCTTTAGTAGCATCTCAAAATTGCAGCCAAGATTCAAATAAACCTGGTTCTGTTTTTTGCTTTTTGTCCCCCATTCAGAATTTGGCCATAGACTTGCCAAAGATCCTTGCCGAAATGTTTTGTTCTCCCAAGATATCTTGGAGCAATCACAGTGCAATCCACATGTGCTGCAAAAATTCCTTGAGGTTGTACTGCATTGATGGCATGGTCCATCCCAGTGCAACACCTTCCAGAGGAAACCCAGCAAGCCCAGTCTGTGCTTGGAGATAGATTTGTGCAGAGAAAACCGCAGGGAAATGCAACTGGACCAAGAGTCCTCACGAGGGAAACAAATCCCAGCTGAAGACAGACAGTGTAGCTGGCTGTTAAAAAGACTGTCTTCTCCATATTTATAGCTTTTCACAAACTTATCTGCATCAAACATAGGTGAAGGTCATTACTTGGTTGAAGCTGTAAAGAGAGGAATTGTATGCACCTGTCAGGTATAAGGCAATGCAAATGTGTCTTTTTCCTTCCCTGGTGGCTGAGCTATAAAGACGATAAGCCTTCTACAGCTGCTAGCCAGAGATGATGCCTTTAGGTTAAACAAGAGAAACTCTCACTTTTAGGCTTCAGTTCCATAAATTATTGAGGTACTTCGATAAATCCATGCGAATTCAGTAGGGCGCTTAAGTACAACTTTGCCTTTAGGCATATTAATGAGCCTTAAGCATGCATCTCATAAAACAAATGTGGATTTAAGGGTCTGGGTTAAAGGGTCTTCTCCCATTAGGACAGTGCAAAATGTCTCGCAAGCAGGTATCTCTTCTCAGACACTTGATGCAGATGTGCTGGGTTGGCCATGCAGCGCTGTCCCCCATCCCGGCTGCTGTTTGGCTCTATGGAGCACCCACTAATTTGCTCTGCTCACGGAGGGGTCATTCCTGGAGGTCCCGGGTTATGAAATGTGTAAGAACCATTGTGCCGGTCTAGATAAAGTACAAAACATTTCTTCTTCATCTGTCACTGCTAGTGGATGCTGAAATATGAGCAGTAAACAGGACGGAAGAAGTGATCCATCCCAGGCCATATGCTCCTAGTTTTTGACAGTTTGTAGTTCGCAAAGACTTTTTGAGCCAGCCGTTGTATTTAGACCACCATGGACTTGCCTTCTAAGAATGTGCTAAACTCTCTTTGAAAACCATTTAAACTTTTCAGCAGTTCAGGAGCTTGGAAAATATCCACTGGGGTGATGGTTTTGCTAATTACAATAGTTGCTGGTTATGTATTTTAAGCCGATGCAGTTTGCTTTTGTAGTCAGCCAGAGATTTGAGGCTGAAAGCAGGTAGGAAAAATGCAGGATTTTGCCATCTGCTCCTACTGAAGTCTCCATTGTTTTTGGTAAGTGGCAGTCCACGGCATTAATTGTCTCTTGTTGTGTGCACAATACCTCGCGGTATTGGCATACATTTTTTGCTAATAGAAAATGTCGTAGTGTAAGTACCGTGTTCTAATTGTATTGGCCGATTTCCATCACAAGCATTAATTTATCGTAATACCGTTTGGAAATCTCAATGACTTGCTGACGTGAGGTTTGCCAGCTGCTGGAGGTGCTGCAGTTCGCCTCGTCATGTGCTGGTGTGTTACTCTGTTGTTCAAGTAGGAGCAGTACAAGGGCTGAATGAATCAAAGCAGTGTGTCTAAGCATTTAAAAATAGCAAACAGATTATTTTTATAAGTGGAGCCAGGGTGGGAAGAAGCACTGCCAATTTGCATTGGGAAAGAGAGCGGAACAGGGTTTTTCAAACTTTCTTCCAGGGCTGTAACAGTTTTAGTGTAAGCCAACTCTAGCTTTAGTGTAAGCCACGCTAACTCCAGCAGATCTGGTACATTCCGCTCTTAACATCAAAAGTTGCAGAGCTGCATGAAAGGAGAGGATGGTTTACATTTAAACAACAGCAATTAAATAAGGGGTACAAATTATTCTATAATGAGTCTGAGCCCAGGCCGCATGTCAGTGCATTAGACTTCTAGTTCACGTGTGATCTTAAATCTTCAATATAAAGGTTATAACACTGTTTTCACCAATATTTGTCTGCCTGAAAAATCTATGAAGCATTAGCAGCAGCTTGAAGCTATGAAGAGGAACCACTCAGCTTAATTTACATGTAAAATATATATAGTACAAGCCGCAAAAAAAGATCTCTTGATGTTTTCCCATGATATAAATATTTGATGTTGTTTAGATTTCTTTCCTGTTCTTTTATGGAGGGTTTTCTACTCAATTAGAGTTGGGCGGAAACACATTTTTCTGCCCAGTTTTATACCAGAATCATGGAGACTGATCAAAACGAACAGATTTAAAAATTAAATTTATTATGGAAAATTAGATTTATAGATATTTTCTCTTTGGGGAATATGTTGCTTTATTGATTTCTTCAAAATAAAAAATACTGATATGGACTCTTAGAAGCTGTAAGGTGGTGAATGCAATTACTGGCAATTTTATTGCTCCAACACTCTGAAAAGAATTTGTTCAGCTAATTCTTGTTCTTGCTGATAGAAAGTAAACATGAAAGTCTCTGTACACTGATGGGGAGGGTTGACCTCTTCATTCCTTATATCATAATGGTACAGACTGTACAATTTTTTCTCTAGAGAAAATTTTTTACATGGAAAAGTAATCTTGGTTTCACCTGATTCTTAGGCACTAAGGAGCAGCCTTGCTGGGTCCAACGGCCTGGCTGTCCTTAAGCTTCTGTAGACACATAGCTGACACAATGTTTCAGAGCCCAGTCCTGAGCTGTGCAGAAATATCTCCGGTAAGACTATACCTGATTTTACTTTGTATGGGAGGCAGTCAAGAGCAATTTGCTGAGGGTAGATGTATGAAACCCATGTGAACTTGATCACAGTATAGTTTACCATGACATTTGGTTGAAAAAGAACCAGAGAAATAGGGTTGTGGGGTGAAATCCTCCTCACGCGGCTCGTGAGGAAAATCCAGAAGTATTTATATAACTTAAGTGAGTAAATTTGCCCTGCTTATTCCAATACCCAGTACTACCATTGAGCTGGAGTACCTGTAATTTGTATCTTTTAATGGAGGTAGAATGACAAAGTTATTGCCTGATGGAAATCCCTGCTTTCCCTGCTCATGGTTGTAACTCAATGATTATTTTTTAATATACCATATTTATGCAATGCACAGAAGAGAAATTCCTGGATATGTGGTGCAGTCAAAATCAGCTGTGCAACAGTGCAATTCAAGCTCATAAGTTTCTGCATGTTCTTGTAACGTTCCAGTAGACTCCAGAAAAAAATCCTATTGCAACAAAATGCAAATAAAAACAAAAAGGCATGGAAATTGCTGATACCCACCACTTATATCTAAATAATGATGATTCTAGTAACAAACATGTAACTAAATTTCTGGCACCAGGATTTTCATTACAGCAAAGCAACGTTTTAACAGCATTCCTAATCAGCATATGCAACAAAACAGAAACTCAGCTCAGTGCTACTTGACTTGATGCTTCTTTTTTTTTTTTCTCAAACAGTGTTTCATAAATAACTTTAGGAAGTGAATCTGATGATGATAATAATTATACTACTGCTGTATGCAGCTAAAGACTTCTCCCAGAATAACAAATAACCTGCTAGAAAATCTCTAAGAGCTCCCCATGCCTGCCTACACTAATAATACAGTAGTGCTTTGTGTGTACATAGCCTTTTTAAAGCCACTTTCATGTTAATTATCTAATTAAGCCTTACAATTCTCTTTGAAAGTAAGTAAGTGTTATTATACCTACTTTATGGAGGTGGAAACTGAAAAATAAAGGCTTGATGTCATTTCATCTCATGTTATACATCTTGCTGGAGGGTTTAGGTGGGAGCACAGGCACGCAAAATTCCCCTTTAGGTAGCCTCTCCGGAGGCTGATTTAACCCACCTGAGCTCTGCCTGGCTTCTGGTGAGAGCTGCCCAGGGGTGGGCTGGTGGGAGCACTGGTAAGGTGGGTCCGAGCTCACTGTCGCTCATGCTTTACTGCCTGAAATTTGGAGGGGGTGCAGAGAAAACAAAACCCCAAACCAAATCAATAAAGCTCCCAAACTTGTTTATAGCAGCGGTCCAGAGTCATAGAATCGTTTAGGTTGGAAAAGACCTTTAAGATCATCAAGTCCAAGCTGTCTTTAGCATCTTTCTCATTTGGAAAAGGTCCCAACATTTATAGGGTCCACACACATTGCAGGTGGCTTGCAGGGTCTTAGAAATGAAGCCATTAACACCCAGAGCTTTTTCAAAGGCCTGTGGCAGAGGTCTACGTTTGCCTGCTGTGTTGTGGGATTGAGCTTTGAGTCCATATGTATAGAGAGAATGAGGAGATGGGAGGAGAGGATTCTCTTGCTCCTTGTGGGAGGAACACCTAAATTTCCATGGCTGTCAGCAGGGATCTGGCTGCGAGCCGCGAAGGATCTCTATGGGAGCCATAGAGCTCATTCATACTGCAGTCCGTAGGCTAGCCTCAGCACACGTGGAGCTAATTTTCAGCTAGATATCTCAGGCAATGCTATGGTATGCATTTGGTGGCACAAGATTTGGCAGAGAGAACTATCTCTAACCTTCCTCTTCCTGCCTGGCAAGCGGCATCTGCTCTGGCTAGCTTGCTGCACTGCTTGCAGTGTTCTGAAACAACTTGTGTGAGCGTCTGTGAAAGCCTTACATGTGTAGTCACCGATGAAGTTTCCAAATGAGTGAACACCACACCCCCCCCCAAGAACAGAGATGCTTAACATAAGAAAGGAAATAAGTTTTTTAGGTGATAGTTTATAGTGACGCCTCTTTAACAGAGTGGTCTGCAACCTTCCATGGGCCACGGCTGCAGTACTGAAGCAACCACATGCTACAGGCAGTGCCACTCTTCGCCCTTCTTACTGTTTTGGTGGGATCTTCTTGATTTCCCATTCCTGTGGGTAGCACTGGAAGATCCTACAGGCAAACTACTGCTCTTAAGCCACAGCTTGTGGGCTACTGCTTTAATAGCTATATTTCCTCTGAGTTTCCTGTGCAAATTCAATAAATAGTTTGTTAAGTGATTGTGGCTGATAGAGCTTTCTTCTGTGCTTGCTTTCTTGTCCAGGCACCACTTTTATCTTTTCTAAATCCTAATGTTAGCGGGTGACTTCACTTGTTCATCAGAAGACATAGAACTGGAAATTTAAGGCTTGGATGCTTAAGCAAAAATTATAACCAACTTTATCAGGCGGTGGTTGGCCCAAGAATGTGCAGTGATGGAGGAGATCCAGAGAGTCATGTCCATGCATGACCAGGCAGAACCATTGTAACTGGGAGCAATTCCCTTGGTATGGAGTAGTCAGGCTGTGAACAGTGAAGACCCCATCCACAGAGATGTCCCTGATGGGGCACCCGTTCCCTCCGGCAGGTAGGTTTGAGGCAGGAATGATTTCAGCCGCAACTGCTAAATCTACCTGTGATGATGAATCAGTGCCCTTTGCTACAGCCGCTGCCACCACAGCCAGTGCCGCCGGGCAGTGTGGCCAGGAGAAGCGTGCTGCTGTTGGCCATGAGGAAAGTCACCTGGTAAAACTGCGCATTACATCAGGAAATGGGCCATTTAATGGCACTGCTTGAACCTGCCCAAAGTCTTTTTTTTTTAATCCACAATGAACTGTTTCCAATAAAGAAACAGAGAATATTATAATGCTCTTCTTTTTCAGAAAAGCAGGTGAGCCTTAGAGGAGGGGCCTGCTGCAGGGATTATTAGTATTTGCCGTTCCCCTGAAGACTTCAAGGGAAGGATGTGCAAAGCTGAAAAGATAGCAGAGCTTTTCTGCTTCCTTTCAAGTGCTTGCTGCAGGGGAAACCACAAGGACTTTCTTCTTATGTTGACTGCTGTAATGATGTGCTGTACTATTGAGCTTCCAGGTCTAACTGACATGGATCAATTATTTGAGTTTGATGGGCCACCTGCTCAGGAAACTTCTGTAGTATTTATAAAAGACCTGGCAGTGCTCTCCTGGCAGGAGATACTTTTGTGTTCCCTCCTGTGGAAGCGCTGTCCAGGTTGAAGTATAAAACTAACCGTTGCCATGCTGACAATGGGATGTTATTTGGGTTTTTAAGTACCACAGTATGATTTCCTCGGTGTGTAGTACTGGATAGATAATTAGCGTAAAGTATGTGGTGAAACTTGAGACCAAAATTATACTTTGCACAGAAAGGCTCCTTTGTGTTGCAAGCACTCATGGATGTGTCAATACAGGACAGCGCATATAGATTATTGCAGGGTATCATCTCCAGCTTACGGGTGGCAGTGTCAGTTGCAAGAGTTGTATTTTTGCAACAACTCAGCCAGCTTTTATCAACAGCTCGCCATGTGAAATACCATCCCTGCTGCTCAGCAGCAAGCCGCTCTGCTCTTCACGCGCGGTGGGGAAGCGCCCCGCTTCTGCAGATACCGGGACGCCCGTGCTGCTCCTTTACAGGTATCTCCTTGCCAGCCATCGGGGGCAGAAAGGGAATGCACCGCACACTTAGAAGAGGAGACGGTTTTGTTTCTGTTTCGTTCTTCATTCTGTGCGGTCAATGAGATGATCCAGAGTATAAAGTGTGGAATTAGGAATATGGCAAATTGTTCTTACCTGTGTTTTTGTAAGATTGTGTTTAATTGCTGGGGCAGAGTTTGTTGCAGTTCCCCAACACAGTAGACACCTACAGTTTCTCCCAGCACTGAAATTCTTCAGCACTTTTCTTGCTATGACAAGGGTTCGATTGCCATGCTTTTCTCTCAGAGTTTTACTGATAACAGCATGCATTTTAAGTATTTTCTTTGGAAACATCTGGTTACTTTAACCAAAAGAGACATCCCTTTGGGATTCTTCTGATTATTTTAAATAACCAATATTACTTTTTTTTTTTTCTGGCTAAGAAAATAGTCTTAAAATATACAGTCATCTTTTCTGAATGTTTCTGCTCTCTGTCCTTTCGACATTCAGCCATGTAAAAGATTATGTTTTGATTCCTCTGAGCACCTTGATGTCTGGAAGGCTCCTTTGCAGGGTGTCTTCCTGCGCAAGGCGTAGTGGCAGGTGTGGAAAAAAATCCCTGAATACTTCAGTTGTCTCATTAAATGGGATATTTGTACTCGAGGTTGCAGCATGTGGAGATCAGACTTCTTTAAAAGACAGAAGTGGAAATATTTATGGGTTTAGGTGGTTTTCAGCTTGTTCAGCTTCACTTCAAAGAAAGTGAGGAAGTGTATACAATGTACATATTGCTGGTTACTTGTTATTTTCTTGGGGAAAACAACAGTGTGACCAGATTCCATTTTGGCTGCACAATGTTAAATCAGTGCAGACCTGAAACCACATTAGTATTCCTGACATTTCATCAAAGCGCTGATTTGGCAGCTCTTGACATTTGGATCAGTGACTAAACTTGTTTTCCTGTTGATAGCAAGTCATCCGCAGTTAGAGCAAAACATGGCTCCTAGACCTGACAGATCTTCTTTTGCGTTGAAAATAAATCCTAACATTACAAGGTCATTTGAGAGCTGTCACTGGGAAAAAGATTTTGCTCTCAGCCCTTATCTGGGTCAGTACTTCTGTACATTTCTATGGTCTTTAGTTGAGGATCTGAAAGTGCTTTATAAATATTAGATTGTATTAGATAATCTCTCTGCTGAGGTTGGTGAAACAGTATTTCCTTCATTCTGTACTTTAGATTCGGAGAAGTTGAGTAACTTGCCCAAAGCAGTCTATGGTAGAGCTCCAGATAAAATTTATGCTGCTACCAGGTTAGCCTTCTGTACTGTGGTATTTATTAAAAGGCTGTATTAACTTGTTCTACCAATTCCAAGTTGAAATAAGATATAATAATGCTTTATAAACACCCTCAGAAACTGACAGGAGGGAGAGAGAATTATTCTTTAAGTTAGAGAGCAGCACTTAATTTTTTCCAGGATAATGCAGAAAGGGTTGGGCTGTCCAGTTGCTCCCTGTGCCGCCCTAACGCTGGGGACTGCCTGCGGGTGTGAGCAGGGGCCGATTCAGTTATAGCCACTAAGGGGTGTTACAGTCCCTGACTGCAACACCAAGTGGCTTAGTCCTAACACCGGCACCTATCTCGGACATTCCTGGAGAGGCTGAAGAATAGCATTCCACGGTTACATGACTAAACTCCTTTTTTTTTTTGTACAGAGGCAGAAAAAGATCCTGGAAAGGCTGACTTTATTAACCGTGTGATTCTGATCTTGCATACAATTGTCTAAATAATTGTTGTATTATATGTACTCCGTTCTTCTGGCTTCACCTTCATCAGCTTCCTTATTGATGCTTGATTGACAATTTTGTGATGTGGGATGGAATTCAGCTCAGCACTGGATCATGGACCTGGGGTGAATGGTTCTCACCAGGAATGTATTTTTCCTGTAATACATCACTTTCACATCGGCGATTCTCTACATGACCTCCTTGCTTTTGATTTCCTATTTGCAATATCAGCTTTTTCAGACAAAATCAATGATGAGTGGTATAATTAAATTTTACGTGTTTTAATTAAGTTTTCAGCTGCTCCAATACTTTTCATCATCTTAGCGTGATCTCTTGCTGCAGCCAACCATTACAATGAAAAACCTGTTGATTAAATAAAATATTATTTTAAAAGTCCCCTGCAAGTTGTAAAACTAATTAAAGTTCAAGGACGCAAAGTGAAGATGCCAGATATTGCACAAAGAAATGTCAGGTAGAGTGAGGTATTTAGAAGGTCTCGGGAGCCTACAACAGCTTGGGGCAGATTCTGTCGTTCCTACAGAGGTTCATGTGTCACCTCGTCATTCTTCTGATATCTGATACCATCTCCAGATGGCTGTAAGGCAGCGCAGGGGGTGCCTTGGTGAGATCTGCAGTCTGCGAGGTGCTTCTGCAGGTCTGTGCGAAGGTGCACACTGAGAGCGTGGGAGGGACAGGAGGGCACCGAGAGAGGAAGAGGGAGGTGAAACTCATTTTCTGGGACATTTCCTTGGGACAGTTCTATTTCTGGGCTTCCAGAGCCGATGCTACATAGTGGGATGCAGCACTGCTCCATGTCCAGCATGACCAGAGCTGGTGGGTTCCCAGCACAGGGTAGCAAATGTCATTTTCATGGGAGACCAGACTGGAGCTTGCCTGGTAGAAGATACTGTTATCCCAGTCATGAGGCTGAATGATACATCGATGCCTTTATGAGCTAAATTTGCAGGTTGAACTGAGATCAGCAATATTAATTTGGGATAATGCAGAAAGCTTTGAGTCCTTGGCAACTTTTGAAACTCTGCATAACAGGGAAATACAATATTTAACCTGTGGCGAGATAGGAAAAAAAATTGATAGTGCCTTGATTCTGCCTGGGCTTTTTTTAGAGGAACTAATCTTACTCTGTTTCACTGGTAAATTAATCTGTTCATTGGGTTCTTGGGTAGAAGACAGGCATTGCTTAGCTGTTGCCTGCTTAATTATACCCTGTAATTTTGATTGACAGTGGAACGTGCATTGAAAAGTAGCTGGAAATGTCTGTCAACTAGTTTAGAAACTGGTGAGGAATCTCTGTCTCCTGCAGCAGCTGCTTGCTGTGCCCAAGTGAGAGGTTGGTAGATGGATGGAGGTGGCTGGGAAGCAGGCAGCCTTCACCCTGTTTTTACCAGTCAGAAATGGAATGTCTAAACTGGCCACAGCTACTTTTAGCAAACACTGGGTTCCCACTCCAAATCTGAGGGTTGAGGATGAAGAGCTTGTGTTTCTGTGTAAGGCATTAATTGGGATTCCTGTCTGCTGGAGTGCGTGTGAGGATGCTTTTATTGTGTTAACTCAAGATGCTTACTACATGTTTGGCTTTTATATGTAGTTTTTGTAACTGATGCTCAGTATTTCAGTAAATTGTGTGAGACTCCAAATCATGAAGGTAAAGGCACTGTCAGTGACTTTTGCAGGGGGAAAAAAGTAAAAATGAACACATTAAGTTGAAAGCTCTGGTCTGGAAACAGAAAAATACTGAACATTGACACTCTGCAAAATTAGAAGCCATTAAAAATGGCCAGAACACAGTTTCTAGACCACCAGCAGTACCATGGTATTTGCCTTTTCTTCATCCCCCACCTTCTTTGTCCACGATATTCTGCTGTTGTGTCACTGTTCTTGCTCTGTCACCACTGATGTCGTGGGGGAGAAAGACAATGAAAAAACAGGTTCTGTCAAAACTATAATCTTTTTGCCAGCAGTTGCTTTTTCCATGCGCTGGGATCATCCCAGGAGAGCCTTCCCAGTGGTGAAAACAGGACATTTCTGCGATTTTCCATTTTGCAAGGAGCCATGAGCCAGTGACTGGCAAGTGAATACCAGAGGCTGACGGACATCAAAACTTGGGAAGAGGGTTAGTGAACATCACCAGCTCAGCAGACTTGCCCAGGTCAGGGTCATACAAGTAATCATCCCTTCTTTGGACAGCCTTATGCCAAGGTTTATTGCCAAAAGGGAACAGACGGGCGGTGTGTGTCCATTTGGTTGGATGCTGCCGTCAGGTCTGGTGCAGGAGGGAAAGGGGAATGTGAGCTGTGGGGACAACACTGAGGCCACAATGTGCTGTTTGCAGCCAAATTACAGCTCTAGCTTTGACTGCAGCTCTCCTTTTCAAAACTTAAAAATGGGCATAAAGTGCCATACCAAATAAGCAGGATTCTCCATTCAAAACAAGGAGTGTAGCTTACAAAGTGATTTGAATATCTGTCCTTTCAGAAAATTCTGTGCAACACGACTTGGGTGATTTACCTTATAATGGCTCAAAGCCAAGAGCAGAATGAAATGGTGAGCAGAAAAAATTACTCCAGTGCTTTTTCCCTTTTGCTATCTGCTCATTTGTTGGAAATACCTTTCCTTTAAATAATTGTCTCATTAACCCATATGCTACCAACATCCTGGCAAAGAAAAGATAGGCGAAAGAGAGGCAGTGAATGTTGTTCTGTAAGAGAGGAGTTTTGCAATGGCATGTCTCTGCTCTTCTGATGTGGGCTGTTTAAACCCTAGACTTATACTGCAATAATAATGAGATCTTCATCCCCAGTATTGATTCTCTCCCCAATTTGGGACTGCCTATGTATCATCTCTTTGCAGTTCAGGAACATGGGTTTGGATCTTCATGACTAAATTTCATGAGTGGCTACATCCTTTTTAGTATGACCTGCAGACTTTTTAATAGAGCCAGTAGTGGTAGGACAAGGAGTAATGGTTTTAAACTAAAAGAGGGTAGATTCAGACTAGACAGAAGGGAAGAATTTTTTTTATGATGAGGGTGGTGAAACACTGGCACGGGTTGCCCAGAGAGGTTGGAGGTGCCCCATCCCTGGAAGCATTCAGGGTCAGGTTGGATGGGGCTCTGAGCAGCCTGATCTGGTTGAAGATGTCCCAGCTCATTGCAGGGGGCGTGGACTAGATGACCTTTAAAGATCCCTTCAACCCAAACTATTCTATGATCCTATGTTCCTGCTACTGCTGTACAAGCACTTAGAGTAGTAGAAATGAAGCAAAACACAGGGAACCAGTACCATATTACCATGGCCCTTGTGGTGCCTTATGGCCATTATCTCACAGACAGCAAAGGGCAGAAGGAGGGGAACTCAGACCTGTCAGGGAGGCTTTGCTGTAACACACTTGCTTCCAGCTCCCAATACAAAAGCCTGGCTGCCTGCAATCCTTTTTGTAAGAGACAGAAAATAATTTGCTGCTGTTGAACATTTTATTTGCACTTGCAGAATATTCATCCAAGGAGCAAAGGAAGCACCAGAGGAGTGTGATGAGGCCTCATTTCTTCTTAACAAGCCAGTAGGAAATAATGCCAGAATCAGGCACAGTGGAAGATTTTTGACAACATGGAAATTCCTCTTTGTGCATTGCCAACTAACTCCAGCTCAGTGCGATTCCTCTCACCTTGAATCAACAGCAACTCCTAGCACTGCTGCAATTTCTTAATCAGTGGCTATTCAGTACGGCTTCATCATTTGAACCTTTCCATTGTAGAGACAGAGTAAGTGTGGCAGATAAATAGCTCTTGTTTCTGTCCTCCTGGAAGATCAGAAAGAGACAAATACTGGCAGCATTACTGGGTAGTGCCTTTGTTGGTTGGTATGTGTAAATACTTCTTAAAGCAATGGGGGGGTTTTGAGGGGGGAAAAAAAAGGCAAAGTTAATGCAAAGAGGTGTCGTTGATCTGAATACATTTATATAGAAAACTAGATTTTTTCTAACTGTTGGAGTTTCTGGAATATTTTCCTAAAGAGATGTTAGGGATTAAAAGTCTAACATATTTTATTAGTTTTGGGTAAGTTTACGTACTGGAAGAAATGAGGTTGTGTCTGAAATAACAGGCACATAGATAGATGATGCTGCTTTTGAAATGGAAGTGTTCTCTGGTCTCTCAAAATGGTTGAGGTCCACATCCTGCTCTACTGGTTTCAGATTTGCTTTGTCCATCTCCCACTTTCTGTGCATACACGTGGCTGCATCAGCAGATGGAGACCATGTCTGTGGCACAGCAGTGGCAGATTTTGCGGCTGCATCTATTTCTCACTGTCTTGAGACTGAACAGGCATCTGCTATTTATTTCTGGTGGGTGTCCAAAAGGAAAGTTGAAGGATACCAGAAACAACCTAGCTTCGGGTTTTGAAAAGTATGTAGGCTAAAGACAGGGTCATGGCCACTGTTTCTTGTCCCAGTTATGCAAGTTTTAGGGTCCTGTGCTGCTTATAGACTTCTGCTGTAAAATTATACCTACATTTTTTGTGTATTCTGGCCTTTGTTACGCCCAGGGTACAGCACAAATAGGATTTCATGCATATGAAGTCCCACTGATCTCATGGCTTTCTGCTTCCATGTGAAGGGGTGAGTGTTTGAGAATCCACAAAAATCTATGGAAAGTGAGTCCCAAAACATGAACTGAAGCCTTTACAAGCAGACTTAAAATAGTATCCAGGAGGCTGTGAACTTTGCAAAAAGAGATGAACCCTGAGACAACAGCTGGTGATTGCAGGAAAGAATTCAGACCATGTCTCGAAACTTCCTAGCAGGAGTTGAGGAATAATCTGAAGGTAGATGTGAAGCAAGGGTTGGATCAGCCATT
Source organism: Gorsachius magnificus (assembly GCA_034008185.1). Lineage (NCBI taxonomy): Eukaryota > Metazoa > Chordata > Aves > Pelecaniformes > Ardeidae > Gorsachius > Gorsachius magnificus. Next base: position 12,827,882 of record CM067093.1, on the reverse strand, counting down.
GTAGAAGGTTTAGGCAAAGACCGTGGTCCAGCTGCAGCTGTCTTTGTCATTGCAAGACTAATGCAGCATGTGACCCACGGCCTGACTGCCTCGGGCTTGCTGACAAAGGTGATCTGCCAGGGCACAGAGAAAGAAGTCAAAGCATCACTGGCAGTGCAAGTCGGCTGTCTTGATGTGACAGGATTCAGTAAAAGTTTTCTATCCCGTTTGCAGTCTCCAAAAGATGAGAATACACAGGTGTTCTTGGTTCTCTAAAATATCACAGAAATGCTCTTGTTGCTGCATTTGGGGCTCATTTGGTTCAGCTTTGTGTCTTCGAACAAAAGGCATGGCTGAGAAGAAAAAAGGGAGGAGGAGCTCTAGGAGGATCTTTCTCCTGGAAAAGGGTCGGCACAAGTCCTTGAGGTGTGGTTTAGAGCTGGCCATAAATCTGGGTCCATTTGGGACAAGAAGAGAAGCAGGAACCCCTTTACAGGTATCAGGCAATCCTTGGAAACTGGTCTCCACATACAGGTAAGGGCCGTGATTATGTTGGCAGTGTAGCCGCTTGCAAAGCTCATTGAGCTTGGACTCACTGGTGAGGGTAGTCAAGGCAGGTTGAGGAGGCCTTGAGACAAAGTGGAATTTTATACAAAATAAGGGTTTTTTTCCTTGCATAAGAGAGTGGCAGCTTGCAGGAGAAGAATTAAAATGATAATTCAAAGTCATGTAAGTGTAAGCTGTGCCTCAAACTTGTGTTGAAAGGGGAATTAAAAAGGTTTATCTGCAACCTTGCCAATTAGAAGAAGTGATAAATGCTTGCATTCACGGATGCCCTGAAATCCTTGCTCTGAGAAAAAAGGAAAGACAGAACAAGATTTTTAATTTGGTACTTGCTAAAAAAAAAAAAGACTTGAGGCTGTGCACAAATTCTTACTTAATCTTTGTTGTATTCGCTGTTTCATTTGACTTTTTTTTCTGCTACTTCCACTGATGTCTGGTAGATGGCATTAGTGTATAACAAATTTCTTAAGTCCTTTTCTTATTGGAGGGGTTTTATTTTTCATCCATTTTACAGATAATAACGCTGTCTTATTCGGGCTACACAGTTTGAAAGCATTTTTTTCCTCAGGTTTTCAGTTATGTTTTGACTAAATGCTATCATTCAACATGCCTTTTTTCCTCCTCCTTGTGCCATATAATTATTATTTCTTCTAGAGGGCATCAATCACTGAGAAAGAAAACAAACTTGATATCTTCGTCTGACTCTGAATTTAGAAGCTCTGTTATATTGTGCATTGTTTATATGCAGTACCATATTTATTTCATATTCTTCAGGCTTAGAAATGGGTATGGTATTCTGAAGGAAGAAGAAAAATTTCTCACACAGAGAGAAAAGAAGATCAGATACTCAGAGCAGTAAATAGAGGTGCTTATATATGGGGTTGAAGACATATTGGACTGCTCTGGAGAGGCAGCAGAAAGGAGCTCCATAAATATGTTTTGTCTTTTTTAGTAAACATAAGCATTTTTAGCTAGTTTTGTGCACTCCCAGGAAAATTAATAGGACTGCCATGACACAAGAGCCATTTTGCATAGGAAAGCAGGGAATTGTGTATCACTTCCTAGGGATTTTCTTTGCCTGGACCAGGAGATGGAAGTTTTATCCACAGGTAAACTATGGCAATAGGGCTTATGGGTCCACCAGTAGCTTTAGCTTCATGACTGCTCCCTAGGTAAGACGTCTTTTGTGCCAACTTGTACGTGTTCATCCTTGCTTTTAGCTTCAAGAAGTAGCTAACATTTTGAGCAAACATTTTGGTTAAATGCTGGTTAAAAGACATTTGAAGCAGTGGGCCACAAGATTACTACTTTTTTCCCCCCACATTATTCCCACCATGGAAACAAGACTTCTTATTTTCTTCATAAATAACCAGGCTTCCAATAAAAATCACCCGTTCCATAATTTTCTTCTCAGAACAAGCCAAAGCCCATAATTATCCAAGCTTTGCATAACAGTAGCAGAAGGGAAAACTGGAGTGCTAGGGAACTGTTTCTGTGGGCAAAGTAATGATTTTAAATAATCCTCAAGGGGTGTCTGTTTATGAAGACCATCCTTGCCAGATCAGATGTGCTTGATAGCAAAGGACTAAAAAATGCTAGAGATATCTTTGAGATTAATTTTGTATAAGTAGTATAGGATGCAAAACATGCTAAGCATCAGGTTTTATTGAATCTATGTAATTATGAGCAAATAATCAGTATAATTTTCTTACATTTTCAACCCCATTTTCTTGAGAGTGAAGTATTTAAGAGAATTACAAAGAAATGCCAGCACATAATTATGACAAAGTTTATATTTAAGGAATCCTTGGGTTTTTCTTTATACAGAAATGCAAATAATTTATGATAGACAGGGCTAAACTCTCTCTGGGCCCTGGTATAAGAGGCATTATCATGGAGCAGACCTACCCACCCTTACTCTCCAGGCACGGTCCCAGCCTTCATGCCTGGACTGACTTTTTATGCCTTGTGCTGTGTCCTCCAGCTAGAGAGTGTGGCCCTTACTCTCACAGCTTTAAGGCTGGAAGGAGATCAAATGGGCAACCTAGCTTAGTTTTGAGAGTAGATAAAAAGATGGAGAAAGCTTAAGGCTGATGGGCTTCTGGTGCTCATTTAAAGAAGTCACTGAAGCGGGTTTTTATTGAAATATTTTATTCATGGGTTACTGCAGTTGTCTGTGGATAGAATTGTATGCAAGCTATGTCGAATGGTCATGTAAGCATCTATTACAGCAAGTACCTCAAACACGACTTGTGCTCAAGTGCTGGGTGCACCCGCTGACCCAGGAGCCCCAGTTACACCTGCAGCTGTGCTGAGCAGCCGTGGGTCCCACCCGGAGCTGCGCTGCCCAGACTGATGTGGCCATCTGCTCCTTGGTAGGAGTCAGGTATTACCTAACCTTGGTAAGACTGGCCTGGCAAATGCATTTACCCCAGTGCTGTAGCAAGTTCAGGCTTCACGGCACAACCAAAGAGCTGATGGGGTCGGATTTGGCCCTAAGGCGCTTAGAAATCCTTTAACGAGATGTGTGAGACTTAGGCATCACTGAAATATTTGCTGTTCACTGCATTGCAGTGGATGAAGAAATGCAACACGTGTATTCTGGTAGCCAGTTTTGGTTTGGTGGGTTTTGGGGTTTTTTTGTTTTTTTTTTTTTAAATAGCTTCTAAAACATGTTGGTTTAGAGAGCATGTGCCTGAAAGATGTCTCAGTGCCTGCAAGCGTTCCTCACTGCAAAATACATGGACAGCTTGAATGTACAGTGGATGAGGAAAGTGCGTGGGTGTATTTCTGTCCTTTTGCCTGCAACAACCTGTAACTTTCAGCATAAAGGTGTCATTTCTCTTAGGAAGACAGCAGCGGGGCTTTCAGAAACCTATCAAAGAAAGATTGACTAATTTCACATGGGGATCACCATCTGTCTGAAATGCGTGCCGACCTGCTGCAGCACAACAACGGTTACTCAGTTTCTGAGGCTAGCAGATGGAGGTGCCCTTGCTGGAGTTTCTCCGAATCTCCCCATTTTGTTATCTCCCCTCTCTTTCCCCTTCCATCGTTATGGTGGTCTCCTATTATTATTTGCAGGCGGGTTGTCTTACAACTGTTATTGCACCTTTCCTTGGCCTCTGTCATACCTTACACAGTTACCAAAATAGTGCTGATTGTGGACTGCTATCCGGTATAAAAATAGCACGTTGTTGTAATGTAGAGCATTAAAATTCATAGACTGTAGCCGGGCTGTTTCTTGCACTTTCTGGACAGGCCTGTTAACCTTTGAGAGATTTGCCTTGGAGTTCCAGCTGTAGAATAATAAAAACAAGTAAGTGAAAAGGAGCCCTACTGGGAGAAAGTTTATGTGTTGGGATAATAAACCCATAAAACCGGGACTGTTCCAGACCACGCTCCCAGCAGCGTCCCCTGCAAGCACACGCGTTCCCCCGCCTGCTTGCCTTTAAAGCCAAACTACCTGGGCGATTTGGGTTAAAAGAAATGCACTGGCTTTGCTGTTGCATTGCAGGGAGGTTGGCTTAACCTCAGTGTGGCAGTAGGGATGGAGACTTCTGTAATACCGTGCTAAGTTGCTCCCGATTTTCTGTGATGATGATAAATAGCTGGGGGGTGAAAGGAGGAGGCTTTGCTCAGCGGCGCGCATGAGAATGCGGGGCGGTGCTGCTCGGAGCAGGGGGCAGATGCTCGGTGCTAGAGCAGCGTGTTGAGACTCAACACTCAACCTCCGGCCTTCTCAGGTAGGAGCTGTGCTGCAGAATTCACATCTAACCCCACTGTAACAATGTGTTACTTGTTACTTAAATTATTGCTCTACTTAAACAGACATATATGTTTTCACACATGATTGAGAGTAAGTGCTCTGTGTTGACTTCTTTCATGCTGATCTTCTGTAAGGCAGGAGGTTACAAAAACACTAAGCCTTTCATTAGGTCATCTTTGCATTTGGAAACAGGCTTTTTGGGAAAGGAATTTAATTTTTCACTTTGCATATTTCCTGCTGTAGTGGAGGGAGAGTTTACTCCAGCTTGAGTATGCCCCTAACCCACAGAAACCGAGAAGGCAGGACATTCCTGAACGATGAGAATAAGCCACATGGGCACTTGGAAAACAGACAAAATCAAATAAGGTTTCTTTTAATTACCAGCTAGTGATTTCCTGGAGTTAAACCGTAATTGTAAATATATCTCTGAGTGAGGTATAGCGTGAAAACTGTGCTACTCTTTGAGAAGCATCCACATAAACTTTGGTCTGTCATTCTGGGAGAAAAGTGGGCAGGTAAAGTCCCTCACAGTTTAGAAGGGAAGAGCTCTGTTACCTTCCTGAGAGCTACTTTGCCCAAAAAGTAAGTCTGGGTGCAAGGCACAAAGTCTCTCTCTCTCTTTTTCTTTCCTTGCCCTCACTCCCTTTGTGATTCTCATTGGACAATATCAGGAAATGCAGGAGGGTATTTTTAGCTTGATGGGGCAGAAATGATGTTGACATTAATCACAGCAGTGATGAAATTTCATCCCAAAATACAAGAATGAGACAAGATTTTCCCCATGTCCTACTGATGAAAAGAAGATCCTGTTGCTGCCAAACCTTAGGGTCACTGTGCTTAGGGGTAATCCAAGACCACAATTATAAGGTTATAGGAGAAAAAGACAGGGCCAAGAACCGAGTTGTATGTTGACTTTCAGCTCTGCAGAGGAAAGGACAGGGCATTTGTTTCTCTCTTCCATACTCTTATGGGACCAACCATTCTTACGCTCGTCCTTAGTGTGAGTGTTTTGGCCCACACAGAGGAGTGGGAGCAGCAGCAGCCCTCTGACACTGGAGTGAGGGATAAGCCTTACCAGATGCGGAATTAGGTAAATATCTGTAAGAGGGACAGCAGACCATGTGCAAATGGTCTCATCAACTTTCTTGCACATTGCAGCCCTTACGGCTGCTGCAGGAAAAAACCCCTAGCCCAGGCTCCAAGAAACTGGTTAGATATGGGAAAGCACAAGGAATCCTCTCAGAAACTGAGGTAACAGCTACAGTGATAAAGGGATTTCCCAATTAAATGGCTTTTTACCCTTTGCAACATCCTGCCAATAACTGAAGCAGAGATGACGAGATTGAGAGGCCATCGGGTAGATCTCTGTAGGTAAATCTGAGTCTGGAATTTTTGCACAATGGCCTTTTCATGGTTCTTGGAGTAAATATCCTCACAGATATGCATCTACCATATTGAGTTCTCTGGCAAAGGTCAGTGGTGATTACTGACATACAAACATGCATTCATTTCTCAGGCCATTACATCTTTTTTCCTTCTCTTTGGCTCACGCATTCTATACAATCTCGTGTAGCTTAATGTTCCTATCAATCTGCTTTTTAAACCTTCCCCCTCATTCTCTGTTGCAGCTCAAAATATGTGAGTACATGTGCATGTGTGCATTTATTTATACATAAGCATAATCATTCTTTACTCTGCTACATCTCCAAGTATCTGCATACTGTCAGGAGCTGCTTTATGAACAGTATGTATCTCACCACCTCTTGCAGAATATAAGCAGAGAGAAAGAATTTGCAAAATTTGGCCAAAGATTGCTCATCATTTTGATTACCAGAACTGATGTCTCCCTTCTTATTCTAGAGTGGGTGTTTCACGTCAGGTTTTAGCCTGATGGCAAGTGGCTAATGTTGTCATGGGAAGAAGAGGGCAAGAGTTCTCCTTTGGATCAGATATTATGTATGAAGGTCACTGCTGCTCATCTCAGGAGGCTCACACGATCGTGGAAAAGTCTTAGGGCCCAGACTGACACACCACAGCTCATTAAAACAGATGGCAATGTCCAGAGCTGCTCATGGGCTGACAGTTTGCCTTGTTACTGTTCTGCAAGAGTCCTGCTAATTGCTTTGTAAAAATACAGATACGCTGCCTACGAAAATTGTTCTGTAGAGCCAGATTTGGGTGTATCGGATGGTGTTAAACTTTGTGGTATAATAGGGTATCTAAGTGTAAGAACAAGCAGAGCTGCTTTCTTGACAGAATAAAAATAGCCGGGAGTGCAAAGGGAAAGGCTGTGGTATGCACAGGCTGCTGAACAGCTCTGCTTGACCAGCAGCCGCGCTCTGCATTGCATGCAAGCAGCACAGCATAGCCATGCTCCAAAAATCCCCACCACGAGAGACCTGGCAGAGAAACTGAAGCTTTTCCCCCGGAAGATGATTACTGCAGGCTGAGGTGCAGATTTGTCCACATTGGGGCATATATTGAACCAAAGCTTGGAGAGCAACTGTGTGCCTTGAACCTGATTTCTGAAAGAACGAAGGGTGAGGCTGCTCGGATAAGAGTAATAAATTTGGGTACCATTAAGACTTTAACAGAAGAACAATTATCGGCCTGGCCAGCTGAATATTTTCTCTTACATCTGTATGAAATTAATCTTCACAGTTATTTTTTTCTTTCTTGCATTTCTTATGCCAGAGGGGTAGAAGCCAGGGACACCTTTGCATGGTGACACCCAACCTGCTTCCTTGTCATGCTGTAAACGAAGAGTGTCTATTGTTTGTAAATGAAAACCTTTCCAATTATTGATAAATAACTTCTGGATGGGGAGTATGACACATGCTGGCTGGAAGAACAGGGCTCTCTAATAGTAATATTGCCTTGAACTTACAGCCCACGTAGTTTGAGAACGATTCAGGATAATTACATTAATGTTGCTGGAGAAATGAAAAGGAACACTTTCCATTTTACCTATTAACAAGCTCTACTGGCCTTAAATTATTTCTGAGAAGAGCCTGCAAATGGCTGAAATCATCAGAATAATTACAAAGCAGTGATTGGGGTGGGGGGGAGGACTGGATGAGGTGCTGTGGCTCTTTGGCCGACGGGTAAACGGTGCTGCTGCTTTTGTGGCACAGAGCTTTCTGATTAGGCACAGAGCCTGCAAACAGGCTCAGGGAGTCTGCGGTTCTTGGACCCTAAGAAGAAAATAGCCATTAGGAGTAGGTTGCTCTCAATGCAGGTGTTACACATCAACCCGTGCAACGTTAAGCATGAGTCTGCTGTTGTTCTGGCACCCTGGATACTTTAATTTCCATCTTCTGCCCTCCCTTTTCTACAGCCCTCTTGAGCCTGTGCAGTGGAAGATCTCTGCCTTTGGTGATGACTTTTGGTGATGACTTTTTGCCACTTGGACCCTTGTCTCGTAGCAGCTACAGAGATGCTGACGTTTCTAAACTCCAGACCCTGAGCAGCAACCGCCTGGGTCTGGCCTCTCATAAAAGCTCGGTCCTTTGCCTCCTTGAGCTCTTCAGCTGAACTCATGTTGTGTTTTCAGCCTTGTGCAAGTGACACCAACCTCTGCCCTGACATCCCCTTCCCCAGCTCACCTCTAAAATTACTGTGAAACCGGGACTTTATTGTGTTTCCCTTGGTTTGTTTACACTATTGTACTGTTTGCTAACTCCGGATGAGTAGAAGGGGTAAAATTTAGTAGTTAGATCTGAATAACTCAGTGTTGTGTGAAACAAGGTCTCCACTTCAGGGTCACGTCTGCTGTTACTGGAGTTTCTCCTCTGGGGGAAATTCAGAGCATCCTTGAATGCCTGTCTGCAAGAGCAGGGCCACACTGGATTTAGCTCTGCCCCTCTTTGTCTTTAGTTTCCAAGAATTAGGAGATCTTGCATCTCACAACCAGTCCTATATTTATAGCTTTTTACTAAAATGTAGCCGTATTTATCTCCTCTGAAGGAACTAGAGCAGTGGGTGAGGAAGTAGGCGCTGCAAGCCTGGCTGCTTCCAGCGCACGGTTGCGTGCACAGGCAGGCAGTTGCTCTCCAGGCACAGTCACAACCAGCTCCTTACAACCACACACACACACACGAGTGCTTTTTCATTTTCTCCCATTTCCTTTTCGCTTGTCCAACGAGCTCATCTCAGCCCTGAGTGTGATTACCTGATGACCTGTGTGCCTTCATTCATTCGCAGCTGCAGCACTTAAATAGGATTTTGCTCCCTACCATTAAATCAGACCTTTGCTCCCTACACAGACACATACACGCAGGGGATGGGTTTTCTTCCTCCAGTGAAGTGTGCCTCTCTGACAGCTACTGCCATTAGCTAAACAAATTTGGGGAACCCCCTTCTCCCCTCCCTTTCTCATTACACTGCCCTCCATCTTCTCGGGATGCTCAGGGCTGGGTGAATCCATCAGGAATGCCAATAGCTGCCTTCCCACAGCTGGCTGTTCCTGACCCCAAATAGTTAACTTTCTAATCCATCAGCTACCTTAATTCTGCATTTAAGGAGATGCAGCTCAGTGAGTCTTGGCTTCTCCCTTTACACATGCATACACAAGAGATCTGTTACAAGAATCCAAGGCTGAGGGTGATTTAAAATAATGATAATCAGGCAGATAATTTCTTTCAGTTGAGAGTTTAAAAAAAGAAATGGAACATTTACATTTATTCTGTTGTGATATTTCAAGAGATTTAATGGATTAAAAAAAACAATTTGGAGGGAAGGCTCAAATAAGGGATTGCTTAATTTTCTCATTCAGATATTAAAAATTTCATTTTGACTTCTTCCCCCACTCCAGGTGTACACACACCTGCGTTTACATGCTGATTCTGCATATTTGTTTTCCCCTGATTTTCATAGGAAGGTTTTGGGAATCTTTCAGTGAGTCCCTGGAAATCTGCACGTTATGAAACACCCGTGAGTTTTGTATGCAAATAGATATTAGCAGTTAAACAGAAATAGGTATGAATATTGCTAAGCCAACAGTAAATACTAAATCATTTTCAGCTGCTTGTAGAAAACACCGGATGCCAAGATGCAGGACAGGTATACACAGTAGAGAAGGAACTTTCCTTCCTTAGTTTTGTAAGTCTCATTTATTTCCTGGTGTAGAAATCCATGGATCCAGGTGGAGTGGATCTCCTAGACAAAATGGAAGTCCCTATGTGTTGCAGTCTCCAGCTGCAAAGATATTGGAGCTTGGGGGGGGAGGGGGTAGTTTGTTTTTATCTTCCCAAAGAGCTCTAGTAGTTTTTTTTAATCCTCATAACCCTGCCAGTACTGAGAAATAATAGCAGTTATGCAGATAGTTATGTCGACATCAACTTAAGTTTTACGCTTGCAAGGTTCATATATTTTTGGTAGCGCTGGCAGTAATACAAATGATAGCTCAATAACAGAAAAATAGAACAGTCCCTGAGCCACAGTTCTGATGCTTGAAGCATCTTTAAACCCCATACCCAAATGAGAAAGAGATAAAAACAACCTAGTCAAAGTGGCTTAGCTTGAAGGAGCACTTTACGTGTTACTTGATGACAAAATAGTTAGGCATTAATGCAGTTTACAGTAAGACACCCTTAAGTTATCAGTGAGGTTGGTGTGATGCCTGACAGATTTAATGTAAATATTTATAGACTTGGCCTACTAATTATGCCAGTGGAAAAAATGCAGTATTAATGCTGTCACCTCCCCATGTCTCTACCTGCCAGCACGCTGCCAGCTTGCATAAATATTCTGAAGATAGAAAGTATGGCACATAAACAGAAGAGATCATTTACATTTTTAATAAGGGATTAAGTTATCTCCAGCAGTACTTTCCAGCCGGTGGTCCACAGACATATGGGAGGCCTGTGGGCTATTCCCAAGGGAACTGTGAAAAATGACAGAAAAAGAGAATTTTGTGTAGGGTACATAGAAGCGTCTCTCTGCTAAATTATTAAAGGAGTATGCACCTCCTTTGGCAAATATTTAGGGGTCCACACACCAAGAAAGATTTGAAAACCACTGATTCAACATATTTGTGTAAAGAACTCAATAATTTCCAAGTACCATACTGCCATGTGGAAAATGGTTTGACTATTGGTCCTGCCGGAGCCAGGCTGCCCTAAGAAGTGCTGGGCTGCAAAGCACTGAAGCATGTGCTTAACTCAAAACACACGTCGATCCAGTGAAGTTACTGCCAGCCACCATACGTAACTGGTTTGCTGAATAAAGACCATGGGGAAATTTAAGACAGAAGGCAAGGACTACTATCATCTTGCAAACAGCTCTGCAGATGCCTGATTGTCTTGTAGAACTGAAAATCTAATTATGTAATTCGGCGGTTTGTATTTTTACAGTTTATTTATACTAAGAGACTCCAAAGGTTTTAGGCGCCATTGGTTTCAGCCGTTACTGGTTGCCAAGCCAAAGAGCATTATCATTGCTGTTGCAGCCAGTTTAGGAGACTCTCTTTTAGGTGCATTGATAGCTCTCCTGATTTGTGATCCAAAAGTCTGTGGTTCCTCTTCTGGCACAAACAGACTCCTCACAAGCTGTGCAAATAAATCTGAAATGCTGTCACCGGTGGTTGTATGTGTGCAGCTTGTGAGCGTGCCTTTCACTTGGCTTATCGTCTTGAAAACTGAGGCAGAATGACCGGCTGGTTTCATATTGTTTTCTGCAAAATAGCATCCTATGCCGCATACGTCCCCACTGAAGTGGGTGCGGTTAGGGTGCTGGTCCAGGTTGCTGGGGCGCGTGGGCAATATTGCTGACCGATGGCTGGCTCTGCAGGAGCTAAGAAGAGGGCATTTCTGGGAGTAGGGCAGGGTGCAGGTGAAAGCCACGTGTGGTGATACTACAGCAGCTCTCAAAACAGGTTGGGTGGACGAAGTACTGCGGGCTTCCCCTACAGGTGACCCATGTGGGTTTTGTAAGATCTCATTGCCAGCATGTGAAAGGCAGATCTCGCCTTCCTGTGGGTAAATGAGCCCTTGCCATGGACCTAGGCCACAGCCCGTGGAAGGCAACAGGCTCCCCAGTGCCTTCAGCGAGCTCTGGATCAGACCATACATAAGGCTTTCAATTATTTCCAATCCCCAGCTGCATTTGTCTCTTGTAAACACTTCATTTGGCCGCCGCACCTCTGTAAATCACAGAACAGAATAACCCGATAGAAGTGGAGTGCACGGTTTTGAAAAGGAACATTAAGAGGGGAAAAATATAACTCTCTCTCTTTAAACTGTCTCTTTTCTATATTGTTACCTTGACAACTCTGCTGCTATGTTTCATCTTTGGTGGGACTTAGCCGTGGTGGAATAAGGGGGACATCCATGTGCATTTCCACATCTACTCCGGCTCCGCTTCACAGGCACATGCCAGGCGCAGGGTGTCTCGAACTTCAGAGCCCACGTTCTCTGCCTTGACCCATGGTGCTGTCTGGAAATGATTACAGATATTAAGAACTGGGACCCGTTCTGATTAAAGGTATACCATTATATCTTCTATTTCTTTTCCTTAAGCCAACACCAGAGCAATGCTAATGCTCTTTAAAAGGCGATGCAAGGTGCTTAAAATATTTTTAAGGGTTAGGACAGCTGGAAAGCAGAGAGGGATGAAAGTACTCAAAAATAGTTGTATTATTTTTAGTACAAGCAGATACAGGAGTATGTGTCAAGATTAGGATACAGTTCTGATGTGCTGAACTGAGTCTGGAGATGCTAAAAATATGCTTTTTCTCACAATTTTTAGAAGAGACGGAGGCAAAGGTAAGAGGAGAGTAGTGGTGAACAGAAATTTTTGTTCCTGTGCTTCCTTGCGTGTTGGGGTTTGGCAAAGCCGGGTCTTAACCTGGGCGCCCGTGACCCACTGATGCTGGCAAAAGATAGGAGGCAGGGTGAGGTGTTATCTGTGGGAATGGGATCCCTCCCACCCCCTTTTTCCTCTTCCCAAAGAAAATCCCCACCAACGTAATCCTTTTCTTGTTTCTAAGCGAAATGGCTAGCTTTAGAGCTGCAACGGCAAGACACGCAGGCTCCAGGGCTGGGTGCAGATGGGGATGTCTGTGTCTGAATGTGTGTGTGGAGAAGGGGGCTTTTAATGCAAAACACATGTGGTTTCAATTGCTATCTGGAGCCAGCCCAGTAGCTGTAACTTGGCCTGACAAAGCCTTATTGAAGTACAGACAGTGTGGTTTCAAAGCAGTTAGAAAAAGAACGGGAATGCTGTTCAGGAAATTCTTCAGGCATGGGCAGGGACTTGGCTGCGATTCTGCTGTTGGAAAATCTGACAGGGCAGCTCACGAGCACAGGCCAGGCCTCGTGCTGCTCGGAAAGCCGCGCTGTGTCTTCCCCCCGGCGCCCCTCGGGGTTTTCATCTGCCCGCTGAGGGATAGGTAAGAGCTGCGTTGCTCCTGCCCGCTGCAGCCGGGGTGATTTGCTGTTCTCTTGTGCTCGTGCAAAGAGGCTTCTTGCTCTCATACTGTTGTTTAGAGAGGGAAAAAAGTCGAGAATGGGAAGTTGTGGCATATTTGCGCAGGGATGGGAGTAGTTCGGGGCTGGGTGGTGGTTTCTGGCTAACTTTGCTTCGGTAGTTACTGCAGGCAAAGCAACTCCTGCACCGCGTCTCTGGCTGCCTGGACCCTGTAACCAAAGAATTCACAACTTTTTCATTTTGGGGAGTAAGTACGTATATAACCTGAAGCCAGTGAGAGGTCGGCTCTGTACCATGTGTCGCTTACTGATTTTGATGAAAAATGCAATTTGGTCACGATAAGTATGTTTATATGTGCATTGTATTACAGTTGTTTAATGAGTTGAAAGCATGTTTGTCTGGGGGCTGTTTGGCAATTCCTGATGCAGCTAGCTTGTGAAGAGAAGCAGTAATTCAGTAATAATCATTGCCTTGTGATTTCTCTGCATATTTTTTTGTGTATTTTATAAAGCATGAGCAAACTGCAACAGACAGCACAGTCAGAAACCACATAGAGCAGATTAGAGGGAGAAACATTAATGTAGGGGCTGTTCTATCTGCAACTTCTCTTCTGATTTGCGTTTCTTTCCCCAAATAACTTAAGAAACGTTTATGATAAAAAGCTCACTCTCTCTTTAGGAGCCTGCCAGATTTAGGCAGTGCGCTCTCATCCTTTCAGCTGCAGCATTAAAGCTTGCCTTGCCTGTGCAGAGATAGCAGCACCGTATATGGCAGGCTTGTGGTTGGGAGTTGGGGTACGGCGCGGGCGTCGAGGCGGATGGAGGTGTCGGGAAGAGTCCGCCTCGTGTTGCTTCAGAAACTTCCTTCCCTCTGCCAGTACCTCTTCCTCGGATTTTCGCAGCAGTGTTATTTGATGTGTTGAAAATGCTTTTTAGCTGTGTTTTATGGTGGTGTTGGTTTTGGGTATTTTTTTTCTTTCAACAAGGAATGAATTAAGGATATTAAATTATACAGCGGGATAGTGCTAAGCGTTTCTGGCTGGTTCATGGGAGTAGACCCACAGTTTGCTTTGCCTGCACCCAGCAGGTCTGCACATACAGGGTTCAGTCATTCAGCTTGGCAATCCAAAAAATGCAGTGACAAGGTGAGGTTCACCACCAAAGTGCATCAGATCCAGTATGTGACAGGGCCAAAGCTTTCTCCCAGTAATGCTGGTGAAGTGTGCACGTAGGCAACTCCAAAGGACAATGGCAGGCTCAGGCAGACAGCAAACCCTACCTGGAAAGAGTGGGATCCAGTGGATTTGGATCTTTAATGGGGATATTATCTGGTCCAATGCAAACAGATTCTATGCAATGGAAGGCAAAAATGTTTTGGAGCATCTTCTTGCCACCATATCTGTTTTTTTCCTGTGAAAGTGACAGTCAGCTGAAATGGGTTGGTTTGGGCCAAGCGAGGACATTGCTGGCGTGGGGTGCAGGAAAGGTGTCATCCAAGAGATGTGGATGTTCTGTAGCTTCCTGGAGGCTGATGGGGGCGAAGGGAATGAGAGGAAGGACAGAGACGAGCTGTGGAAGAGGGAGGCATATGATGAAAATGATGAGGCTTGATAAGCTCAAAGTTTGCTTTTCCAGAAAATACACCTGCGGTGAAAATGCTGTGTTAAAAGATGGTCTCATATGATCTGGGCTGCTTGAGCCTTTACAGGCTGCCATTTTACCCTGCAGACTTGGAGCTCTACTGCTTTTCTCAGCAGCTGTTAATTTAGACACCCAGTCAGCCTATTATCTTCTTCACTGCTAGTTATAAGCTTATTTAAAAAAAAAAAAAAAAAAAAAATCAAGTTCCTGCCTCTGATCATGCAGCATCCCACCTCCCAAATCTGATCGTCAGCGTTGAAGAGACAGAGAGACAGAGGCTGGGATACGTCTGTCTTAAGAAGCAGCCAGGACTGCGCTGCCATACCTGGCTTTAGGGGTGCTCCTGCCCCACATCTGGGGGAGACAAGCAGTGCGGGTTTTTCATCAGGTATGGCATCAGTCTGGATCATGGGATATCCCGAGTACCCAGCTGGGCTGTTTGCCCTGCCCACTCTTGACGGGACCCCAGTAGAGACACCGGTGTGTGTGCGTGTGAGGCCAGGCAGGGCAGGGGAGGCTCTTTGCAATGCCCTGGGCTGGATTTTGTCGAGAGAGATGGTGGTTTCCTCCCTAACTCTGGCAGCTGCTCCTGAGCCTCCCCCTGCCAGAGGTGACCTTTCTGCAGCTCCACCTCGGTCAAGAATTCAGGCTTTGCTTTGTATCAGAAAGGACTGAAGAGTGTGTGCATGCGTGGGCAGAATGTTATGCATCTAAAGTGAAATTGGAGGGTCTCTTGATCTTGGAAGCATGCAGATAAGAGGGCTGATAGCACACGCTAATACGTGTATTCCTTCTCCTGGTCCTTCCCAAGAGCAAACTAGAAAGCAAGTGTGTCTATGCGAAGAAATGAATGGATAAGCACAGAGAGCACATCACGTGAAGGGAAGATGGTGGAAGGAAGGTGCAGCAGCACAAGTTTTAACTTGTGAGAGCAGGATCACTGCAGAGACTGTACTCTGGGTCCTGGCATATGCTCAAGCCCACAGTTCTCAATTTGTGCCATGCCGGTTGGGTTCCAGCCGTATAAATCCATATTATGGTCTTTGCACATTCCTACAAGCCATATCTCTTTTCTTGGTACTGTGGGGTGAGAGCATGTTGGGGCAGAAGTCTGCAAAGTATCACCTCCTGTAGCTCGCTCTTTGATTCGAGCTCGGTTGCTGAAATACCTCTTGCTCTTCCCACAGCCTCCTGCAGTCACACCTGCTGCTGGCTATTTTAGTGTAGTTCTCATATTTGTTCATCCTGCTTCGAGACACTCCAGTGGGAAAGAGTGCTTATAAACTTGGCACAGATGGACATAGACTTATGATTGCTTCACATCATCTGAGCGGTGCGAAGGAACCAGCATGTGAATGCAGCAGCGCCGGTACGATGTTTGCATGCAGCGTGAATGTATCGCTACAAATGGTGGGGCATTTTGTGAAAGACATTCTTTGTTGACTAGCTCGATACATAAGAGAATTCACTGCAGAAACTTTTTCTCCTTGTTAACTTCCCTTTTCATTTTCTCCTTAATTCTGAAAAATATCAAGACAAGGTAACTATAAAGAAAAAAGTCTTAAGGTTAGAAGAAACACTCATAACACAGGTTTCTCCTCTTCTGCGAGAAGAGAAGCAATAGTCACATCACATTGCTCACAGACTCTTGCAGCATCATAATAAAACACCACTGTTGGTTTAGGAGAGGTTATTCGGAAATGGAGCTGCCTGTTACTTTGTTTTGTTCCGGCAAACTCTAATATGTTTAGAGTTTTACTGTTAAGTGCTCCTTGAATGCAGAGCATTGATGGAGCAGAGCAGAAGTCCCACGCTCAGCTTATCATTCAATCCATTTGCTTGAAGAATACTGGTTTATAAACTGAGGCTTTTGCAGTGCCCTTTTCCTTGAGCACATTTATTGTTGAAATGCGGTCAGCCCTAGCAACTGGGGAAATTACATGAGCTCTCAAGATGTTAGAGGTAGGGGTAGCCTGGAGTGTTGAGGGATCTGGATTAGAGATGCTTTACCAGATGAATCCCCAAGGTCTCCCCAGCTGCCTGCGCTGAGTGAGTCCAACTTCCTCAAGATCCAAGAGGTGGGCATGGAAAAAGGTATTTCTGAGTGGACCAGGCAGAGCGTACACCAATGGCCCCTGCAGACCAAGAAAAGCTTGTTGATGTGCTTATGTTTGCCAGAATCAGGCTAGATATTTAAAGAACCCTATATGTGATGTTACCCCACTGATAGAAACTAATCAGAAAAGAAGCAAACATTCCTTAGGATGCTTCCTTCCACTTTTTGTCTCTCTGGCCATGTATCACCTTGTGGTGATACCCAAGAAGTGGGCATTGAGTGATGATGGTCTTCCCAGCTCGTGGAAGAGCTGCTTCGCATACAGAGGGATGGGAACTGTTGACAGAAGCAGAGGGACAGGCAGAGGGAGATAGACAAGCAGAAATTTCAGCTTTGGGGACACCAAGGGCAGTGACAGAGGCCACGCTGGCACAGCCAACAGGGTAGAAGAGCCCAAGTTCATGGCTTAGATGATGCTGGAGAAAAGTACTGTGAGATTTAACTACCCCAGCAAGTATTTCATCCTTCGGGCTGTTCCCCGGTGCTCAGGCCTTGCTGGCCAAGCTGCAAGTGAGAAGTCATTTTCCAGAGCCAGATCCTTTTATGGAGACCCAGGCTGTAGTCTGACCCGTGTGCAGGGCCATAAATCACTTTTGGATCATGATGCTAGTGAATTAACAGGCCTGGGGGTGTCAAGCTGGAGAGAGAGGTTTATGGGGAGCAGAGAGGCAAAAAGCCTTGTTGATAGATGGCTCAAAACACTGTTCTTTTGAACCTGGTGTATAGTATGCGCTTAAAAGACAGGGAAATTAAAGAGGATGAATCTGCAGAGCATTTACAGCTAGTGAATTGTAGTGAATAGTGCATTGCCCTCCAGTGATATGGCAGAGAGTACCTCTGAAGGTTTTTTAGGGTTTTTTTTTCTCATTTCAGCCCAAAAGAAAAGGTTTCTGATTCAAAAAACAAAGATAAGTGGATGTCAGTGATACGGACAGAAAGAGAAGGCAGATGTGGGAGATGTAGGTCCAAGGCCCGAGGGAATCTGAACCCCTCTCTCATCTCTAGAAATGTGTTCCCATCATCATGCTACGGGTTAGCCTGGGGTCAGGTGCTGTTCATGCTTCTGATGAAGGTGTTACACCTGGGCTATAAGCAAGCAGGCAGGGAGGAGGGATGCCGTGTCGGCTGTGCAGGGCTTGGGGGCTTTTGGTCTGTGCTGTAGTGAGCAGTTTCTAAGAGCTCTAGGGCATTTTTGGCCAAAAATTTCAAGTGGGCTCATGAGAGAGAAGCCACCTTCTCGGATTGCATCCCCTTTCAGCTTAAATTTGTTCTATTACTAAACATACATCATTTAAGCGCTGATCAAAGAAACCCCCGTGGCACAGAAACGTTATTGATTCCTCTTGTTACGCCTCACCCAGTTCATAGCCCTCATTGAGCCTACAAAGCCAGCAGGGATGGGGAAGGTTACAGCTCCAGTGTTTGTAAAGGAAAGGTGTTTATCCATCCTTGTGCATATAAAACACTTCTGCCTGATTAATCAGGGTTGTGTGCCCTGGGTGAGAAGCTTTCTGCCAGGGCAGGAGGGATGTGGTGGAAGGGAGAGAGGCATGCGATAAAGATTTGCCATAGCTGGTGGGGTCTGGTGTGATTTTTGGAAGCTCAGTGCCAGTTCTGATTTGTGATGCCTTTCAGCTGAGTAAAGTGTCAGCTTTACGAAGGGAAGTGCAGAAGCTTCTTTGCCAGAAGTACTCGGCAAGCACCCTGTGCAGATCAGAGAACGTAGTGACATGACTCTTCCAGTGGTCCTAAAAAAACAAATAAATCTTTCTTGTCATGGACCATATCTCTAAGGTATGCTAAAGTGAAAGGATGAATAGCTTTTCTAAACAGACTGGATTTTGTATCAGGCCCTGTTTGCAGTGTTCATATATAAGGACTCAGCGTAGAGCTCTTGTGCAAAAACTTATTACCCATTTTTCTGCAGCAGCAAGAATTCCTTGGAGAACTACCCAGGTTCCAGGCTATACTTTTGTAGTCATGGTAATGTTGTCTGTGGCTAAACTGTGAAGATTTGGCAGGCTGTGTTTTTTGTATTGTAAATGGGATCATACATGTGCTAACGGTGGTCCGGTGCTGTGCATGCGCGTCTTTAAGCCCTCTCATGGCAAGCAGAGACTTTCAGATTTGACTTTTGGAAGGCGTGCTTCTCTTTCCAATTTCTATATTCGTTTCAGTATAATTTTTACACCACTATTATGAAATTAGGTGGTTGTTCCTAATGTTTTCCTGAAAAAAAACCAAAACCCAAATCCCATTAAGCAGCTAGCAGCCTTTCCCTTTGGCTCAGTAATTGAAACAGGGGGTACCTTGCAACTGCAACCACTGGATGCCCTTTTACAGCAATACTTTTTTTTTTTTTTTTCGGTTGCCTTAGTTCTTTTTAATGTTTGATTCAGGAGAAGTTGCCAAAATGTAAATTATGACTAGCATACTTTTCCCTCCCACACAGAGCAGATTATTGATAGCGGATATAGCTTGTTCCTTGTGCAGTTGCCTTGCAGGCCGCCTTGTACTACTCATTTGTTTAACACACCTCAGCACACTCTGTCCATCATTCTGTCTTCTCTTCCTGGAGAACTACAGACATGAGCATTTTCTTTTGGCATTTGCAATTCAGGGGGGAAATGCTAGCTAGAAATCATATGTAGCTTTAAATGTAGCTGTGTGAGAGCTTATATAGAAAGAACATGCCATCTCCGAGTCCCACATTATTCTCGTTATAAATTTGTGCTGTATTATGAAGATATGCTCATCATGTGTGTTGCGGTACTTCAGTTGCTCTATCTCTGTTACGGCAGCTGTGATCTAAATATTTTATCAGAACCAGAGAAATTCTCAAAATCAGGCTGCTGTCTGGGTGCAAGTTGCTCTTCGTGGTTATGTTCTGTTCCTATAAATTCTTTTGATGTCTGCAAAGTTTTGCCCCAGCTGGATATGCCATTTTCTCCATCCTAGAGATTGCAAGTGAAGAAAAAAGAAAAAAGGAAAGAGAGAGAGAGCAGGGAAGGGATGAAGAGGATAAACAAGTTTTGTAATAGAGAGATATTTTGAGCTGGGTATTTCATATTGTTTCTTACTGGTCAAGTTTCTCCCATGTTTTGAAGAGGGTTAGAGATGCAATTTATTAATTTTCTCCAAGGGAGGGGCTGTATTTAATATGTGCTCTCCAGGATCCCCTGTGAAAATATTAGGCAATAAAATCCTTGACTGTACCGTCGTTGTGGTTATAATTTCCCCCAGGTAGTGGAAACTCTGTAATTTATTGTTGTTTAAGTTTTCCCTTTGCACAGATCAAAGTGGTTGTAGCAGTGTAAAAAGGACTTTTTTCCTCCAAGCATGTGCATTTGTTGGTGACCCAGCCCCGCTCTCTAATGAGCTCAGTGCTGCAAAGCCCTCCACGGTTGCTGACTTGGCGTCTGTGAGCAGAAATGTTGGTGAAGACTGAGGTGGATCTGTTGTAAGCAACTTGCTTTGCACCTCTGTGGTAAAAGCTACGGCTGTGCCTGGGCTTCAGGTGGTTTTGTGGTATAGAGATAGATACCCCAGCTGGTCTGAACAGCGGAAGCGATTTATGGTGAGCCCGTTTACACTATGGAAAACAGCTCTTTAATACAGGCACACCTTTCTTTGGTGATGTACTTCTAATGCACGATGGCTAAACTGGCCGAACCATCCCCTATTAAGAACAGGCTTGCTTGCTGCGAGCTGTCGGCTCCTCCTGAGGCGATGTGATCGTCTGCGCTGACTGACACTGCGGATCTCCATGGCATTAGCTGGGGCTGGGAGAGTCTGAGGTTGTAAATGAGGCATGGTTGGTGGGGGGATGCGAGATCCTTTTTTTAGACCAGCTGAGAAAGCTGGAAAAAACAGGCGGGCTCGGAGGCGTGGACGGGCTGGCTTGAAGCTCGCCTTGTTCTAGTTCTAGTTTAGCGAGTGCAGGCAGCACCTTCCTTTCAGAGGCGGGGGCTCAGCCTGGCAGCTGCCTGCAAATGGGCAGCGGTGGTGCCCGGGGTCTCCTCCCATGGGTGCCCTTTGCAGCACCTCACTGTTGCACAAGTCTGACCTGCTTTTTCTCCTGGGTGAACTGTAGCCCTCAAGCATATAAGGGGAAAAAAACACTTAAAAATGTTTTGGTTCAGAAATCTGAGAGGAAAATGATAGGAGTACCTCATTTGTTATTATTTTTTAAAATCCTCTGGTTTTCAGCCACTGTTGTGAATTTTGAGTGTGGGGGGTTAACACCGCTGTTGACCTTAGAGGAGGCAAGGATGAGGACCTCCGCCCTCTGGAGGAGCATCGCTGTTGGGATGAGGGCAGGGGTGCAAGCACACCAGCCTTCCTGGGCTAAACACAGCCTTCCTGAATACGCTGCTAAGTCGGCTTTGCTTTATAGGTCAAGACTGGGAGAGGTGTCAGTGCCTCTGATCTGAAAAGAATTTAGTGCCTGGATGGATTTATTTAGAACCTGAGACTGTGTTTCAGCCTGGGTGAGGGGTGAAGACTCGTGGAGGACTGGAGAGGTGGGTGATCCCCCAGGCTGCAGGTGACAACACCAGGCAGCGTTAGAAAACACAGGTCTTGGTGACTTCTGGAGCAGTGAAAGCTAAAAAAATGGTAACTGTCTCTTCAGGCAGCCTTTGCCTCAAACGTGTGGACTTCAGTGTTGGAGGAACAAAGATAAAGTCTTAACTTCATCCCTGGTGCAGTGCTACTGGAATAAAAGTTATGCCATGAAGAAACTTGCCTTGCATCAGCCTGCAATGGGCTCTGCACCACTGCACACTGTATTTTATTAGATGCTGGAATATGAAGCTATTAGCGAAAAAGTGAGGAAAAAACAGGAAACTAACGGTAAACAAACATAAGCTGCTATCAGAGAGCATCTAGTTTCTACCATTGTGCCATTCTGCCCTCATGGGTCGTGCTCCCACAGAGCGGATTCGCATTGTTTCCTCCTGTTCTGTGAATTCTGTAATTCACTGAATACAAGCGTCGATGTCAGATACCTTGAGGAAGAAGCCCGTGGTGTTGAATCGGTAGTGCAAGAACATGTTTGGTGGTGGTCTGTTTGTAAACTGTGTGTTATTAGACATGATATGATATCATCAGCCTGTGTGTCAAAAAAGGCTGAAAACATAAGAAACTGATCCCTGGGGGAAGCCCATGGAAGTGGCTTTCCACACCCTGAATGCGAAGGCAAGAGTGTGAATACTTCCTTTTGTGTGGCACGAAATGCCTGCACGATCACAACTCCCTGCGCACCCAGCACTTCCCACGCAACCGTTCTGCAGCGGCTGTGTTCCGGACCCCATCCCAGCTGGCCGCAGTGCCAGTTAAAAGCACCCATCTCTTTCCATCCGTGGTGGGGGCAGCCAGATGCCCACCGGGGTGTAGGAGGGGAGATGGTGCTCGCCACAGGGGACTGTAAAGCAAATTCTTCTGGGGGTGCTGCTGTGCTGCTTTCCTCAGCGCCAACACTCCTTCCTTCCTTCTCCTTGGTTTTGGCCCCCAGTGTTGTCCTAGTGTGCCATGCCCGCCCAGGGTATCAGAGGCCTTGTCTAAACCAGCATAAACATTTGGGGATAATTCATCAGGGATGTGGCAGCTGGAGAGCCTTGTGCTTCGGGTTACTTGGTTAAGAAAGATTGGGGTGCGGGTAGGGAGAAAGACAAACATTTCCCCATTGCCTTTTTTCTTTGGCTGAAAGGAATGATTTTATTTGAGATGATTTTTTTTTTCTTAATTAAAGCCTCTGAGAAGTAATATTGCATCTTCAAAACAAACTGCTGAACTCAACTGCTTTTACCAAGCACACGCAAAATTTTCCCCTCAGGATCCTTAGAGGCCCTGGAGTGCCTGCCTTGCAAAACCTGGGGTGGTGAACAGAGTGACTCGAGAGTGATCTCCATAGCATACCTTTGGACGGTGTGCCTATGGGTATTTATAAATATATATACATGTAACACAGAAAAATCTCTTTTGGTGTGTTACTGCGTACAGTAAGCAGAAAGAAAAATAATGCAGAACCAAGATATCGAAAGAGACACTGCCCAGCTGGTAAACTCTGAAAAAGAAAAACTGAAACCCTCTAAGAGGCACAGACACAAGCAGTTTTTATCATCGGCTTTCTCTTGCCGCTTAATACACGTGGGTATTTCTTTGTGATCATTTCAGATGCCTCAGGAACAGTACGCGCACCGGAGCACCATGCAGACCTCAGAAGGACCCCAGGTATACAAAGTGGGGATTTATGGCTGGAGGAAGAGATGCCTCTATTTCTTTGTGCTGCTCCTAATGATTTTAATCCTGGTGAACCTTGCTATGACCATCTGGATTCTGAAGGTTATGAACTTCACAATTGTAAGTAGGGGTAACCCTGAAAGGTCTGGGGAAGATGAGGGAGGGTGATGGTCTTTCCGCTGAGCATGAATTCAGACACAGCTTCGATAACGGGGTGTTTTAGTTGCCATGGATAGCTGTTATTACAGGGAGGAACAAATTTACCCAAAGATCCTCTTTTTCTGTTAGAGATGTCTGCAGTATTGCCAAGCTGAGGAATCAGCTCAGCATTGCAGATCACGTTCCTCCTACCTGCTATATATATATACACATGCATATATGTAAACAGTATACACCACCCTCCCCCAATTTGGAATTATAAAGTGCTTCAAAATTAATGGAATAGGTTATTTTGAACTGGGCTGTGGGAATGGGTTTGAGCGTTTCTCTGACACTTTCTCTGCTTTTCTCCATGACTGGGAAGTCAAGAAACTTGATTTGCCTTTTTCTTAGGGAAAATTCATAATGTTCCATAATGATGTGGTTCCAGAAGCTTCATGAAGAAAAACAAAATTTCCAGAGTGGCTCTCTGGGTGTGGTATTTAGGTGGAGCAAACCTTTATCCTCGCTGTGGTCTGGTTGGTGCACATCAGTCCTGCCAGGCTTAGCTTTCCAGAAGCCCCTAGGAAAATATTGGGCAGCTGTACTGGGAGTTAGATTGCATTGGCGCAGATGGTGCCTTCTGGGCCTGGAGCACTCTGTGCATCACTTGAACTCTGGTCAAACTCTTTTTGAGATCTTAAGGGGTGCCTTCACCTTGAACTGGCTTTTTGCAGGGTGAACTTCACCTCTCCTCCTCAAAAACACTGAAAGCCAGGCCATGATGAACCAGGCACACCCCACTTCCAGGGCTAGTGAGCCTTTATATATGGCAGGTCCTAGTTTTTCAGTAGATAATTTGGCCAAGCAGAGTGAAAATGAAATGATTGGTCCCCTCTTCTTGAAAGCAGCCACTGCTGCCTTGGTCAGATAGAGTTATTTTAAGATCATTTGAGTCTTTGGGAGAAACTAAGTTGGAGGCTTTAATCCTGGATTTACTTCATGAGAGAGCTGTAAGGCTAAATTCCCCTAGACCACTTCCAAGGACTTTCCCAGCCAGGCTCTGATGCGAGCAGCGTGTTTGAAGTCTGATGGCATTTCTTTCTCTGCTTTGGTCTTGGGAAGCCGTGAACAGCTGTGTCCGACATTCTGTCATTAATGGGCTATGAGAAGTTGAGTAAACAATTGACTTACTAAACAAGTTGACTTACTGTATCCGGCAGACAAAATGCTGTGTCAGGGGAACACGTAGCATTCATTTTCTCTAACCAGGATGCTGTCAAGGTGTGCAGAAGATTGCAATGCATGTGTGCTTAGGGAGCAAGCAATTATAAAGCAGTAATCCGCAAAGAGCTCCTGTGAGTGGATGAAGAGTGAGCCAAAACGGAGCAATTAATGCCTAATCAGACCAGTTATCTAATCTTGGGAAATTGATGCCATTTCGATACTTATTTTGTGCTAAATTGTGGTCTTTAGATGAACGTAGTTGAAAAGTAGATATTTCTGAGGTGATGAAAGGCTTGGTCATATGCTGATCATACAGGCAGTGGTATGGGTATCAGCCCAAGCACTGCATAATAGGATTTCAGATTCCCACTTTTCAGGAATGCTATTTCTTTACAATAACATAACCTCAGTATGTCAGTCCCATGCTTTCTGCTATGTGGTGGTGGTCAGTCTGCTTGGGAAGCCAGGTGAGCTTTTCTGCTCCTTTCTCACCCACAGCCTGCTCCTGATGCGTTGCACTTTGCAGGCCATCTGCAGAAGGGTCATCTCCTAGGGTTACTTCCAGAAACCTCCCCCTTCCAGCAGCTCTCTCCGCCCCACTAGGGTATATACTGGCTTTTTTGGGGATGCACTGATCTTCAAGCTCTTGTCTGATTCAGTTTCCTTAAATAGTCACTTACCCTCTATGACTCTCTGGAGATTAGTCCAGGGTAAAGTATATCTGTATATGGTTTTAGTTAATTCATATCTTCTAATGCTAGTAGGCGGTGAACAGCTTTGGGTGATAAAAACACAGACGGTATCACTGAATCCTGCAGCGGGAACTGCTTTATGGTTATAGGCATGGCCACGCTAGTCAGGGTGTGTGTCTCTGACACAGCCAATTGGAAATAAATATAAGAACAGAGCATGTAAAATGTGATCCTTGCCCCAGTATGCACCCATTCATCTCCTGATCTTCTGCTGCTCCTGCAGCCTCGCCAGCTGCTTTGGATCCTGCTCTGCAATCTCTCCTGCACCATTCCCTGAGGCTGAGAAAACCACTTTACTAAGTGAATTTTTAGAGGCAGACTTTTATCTCTAAATAACAAATGTAGGAAAATTCTCAAATGAGGAGATGCAAATATGGAAAAAATCTTTAATTTGTTCCTGTTCTGATAAGAGGAGCTGAGAGTCCTTCTGTGGTGGGGGAATGACTCGAGCACTCAGTAAGCAACAGCTGCTGCTTTGCAGGTCTGAGCTACCCCAGTGCTTGCAGAGCAAAAAAGGAGGGGAAAGTTTGCAATTCTGTTCCTGTGGAAAATGTAGTATTTCCAATATCTTCCCACCCCTGAGCTCTCCTCTCAGAACCTGAGTCCGTTCAACTCTACAGGACAGTCCTGGCACTTATGAGAATTTAATGAGTGCTCATTATAGCCAATAAGTGCTCACAGTATTTTAATGAGCATGGCAAACCCGCTCAAGAAAACTCAGGGGTGTTTTAAATGCTGATAACGGGGAGTGGAGAAGGGAGGAGGAGATGAAGCAAGACAAGTTCAGGGGAAAAAAAACCCACCTTCTCATGCATGGTGTAGCAGTACCCATCCACTCCACTTCCACCTCAAGCCCTGAACTCCCTTTCTCTCCCCTCTACATGCCCCACCGGCTCACTGCTCCAGGAGACAGCTGTAAAATTAAACCCTAAGCTTCCAATCCATGGCTTTAAAAAGCAAGGCATCACTAATTTATTCTATGTTTTGCTTTTATCTGAATGTTCAAGGCTTAAACAAATTTATGTGTGGCTATTGCTCTTTACAAGGGGCTGTGAAAGCAGCGTCGTGTTCATGTGGGGCCAGTTGGTCACTGTCTAGTCCATCCTCTGGCACAGTTGTTCAGTTCTCATGTAGTATTTGGTCCTTAATTTGTTTTCAGTGCCTTTATCAGGCTCAGGCTGCATGAAAAACAGACCTGGAGGGGACATAAAATATCATCTGCCTGTCCCACACCTGGCTCCCATAGCCAGGTCCATTTATCCAGTTCATTTACATCAGCACTGCGCTGCTCTGGGGCTGTGGGAAGCTCCATGAAGGTTGTTACCTCTAAACCTTACTTTGATTTTTAAGCCAAACCACTGAACAAATATGGACTAAAGCCACAGGTCTGGGTTGAAACCCAAAGGCACCCTGCAGGTGGCCTAACCTAATTGAGGTAGAAACCACCATCCAGCAGTCAGCTTTCCGATGATATATAGGTAGAGGGAACTCTGCTTCATTCAGATCTTGGACAAGCCTGGTAGAAGTGTGTGGTTTGCCCATATTGGGTTTGGGGAGAAAAAAGCCTAATGCCTGCAGGCTGTGCCTCGGCCCCTCAGTCTGCAGGTCCAGCGCGGGCTCGGGCTGCATCCTGCTGTCGTGCTTGCATGGTGGAGCCCTCAACCTCGAGCTGTGCAGAGCTCAGCTGAGGCTGGCACAGCCCCTGTGAGGGTTTCTACATGCCAATCTAATTACAAGGCTGGAACCAGAGCTCTTAACAACCTTCCTCTTTATGGTCCACCTGCATTAGCATCCAATGATGTAGCTCTTCAGCAGCAGGATTGCCCATGACTGCGTATGTAAGCACATGGATCTTTTATGCTGTATGCCTATGATGTGCTGGGGATCTCGATTTCAGCTATTACTAGTGAGCTTAACCCATTTTAAAAAAGCTTCCTGTTGTATCAGTTTCTGAACATTACAACAAAAGGCGTGCTTACATAAACACAGCAAACCAATATCCTTATTTTAAACAGTACAAGGCTCAGAAGGCTCAGGTAATAGACAATAACAGTGCATTGACCTCTTTCCACAAGGTTAATATGCAATGCCTTGTATTTTGAACAGTGTTAGGAATCTGAAGCGTTATCCATTTGTACCCCTTTATTGCCTCTTAGGCAGCAGGAGGGCCTCTAAACAGGAAGGACAAGAACTGTGTCCTAGTGTGGCTGCATGTAAATGGCAAACATCCACCTAGTTGTCTGCCCATCAACCCACTGAGGATCCTTTGCTTTTCCTTTGCCCTTCCCTAGTGTTTCTATCCAGAGCTACTGGATAGAAGCAGAAGCTGTTTGCATGTGGCATCCTGTAGTTCTATATATTGGAAGGTACTACCAGACTGTAAGTAATAATAAATAATATTTTTCCCCTAGTCGGTCAGCTTGCAAGGCTTGAAAGGCCTGGAGAACTGTCTTCTAAGAATCAGCCAAAATAAAGGCTCCAGAATAGTCTTTGTAAAGAGAAAGTTTTGCAGTGTTGGTACTCAGGAGGTCCTTCATGAGCCAAGGTTAACATCTTCCTCCGAGCCAGGAGAGCATGTGTTGCTTCCAGACCTGTGCAAATCCATGCAGACTGCTTGTGCCTTGGAGGCACCTTTGAGGAAATGCAATGTGTAAATGGGCAGGCAATGTCCCGGCTCATTCCATCTTCCTCAGGATGCAGAGAAGGGGGGATCTTCTCTTCCTGCCCTGGTCAGGCTGAGGTTGGGGTGCTCCTTAACCACAGCACATGCAGACTCGGTTCTCCTTCCAGAACCACGCAAGGCTTTTTGAAGGTTTGGGTCCTTTAGCATGAGGTTGAACCATATTTTATGATTTCAATTAAACAGGAACAAATTATAGTGATTGTTCAGATTTTTCCTTTTTTTTTTTGCTGCAGGCTGCATTCACAGCTGAAGGGGTATGTTATAGCGTCGTTGAGTGAAATGTTAGCAATTTAGAGAGAGAAAATGCTGCTGTAGGTGGCACAAATGTTAATATTATTATCTTTCTTTATTAAAAGTTGATAAGAAAAATGAGCTTTTAAAATTTGGTTATGAACAGTTATTTCCAATACAATTACTCCCTCTTGTGTGTAAACTACCTGCCACATTTTAATTACAGGAAAACAGTAGGGTAATAATACAGCAGTAAAGATGGATTAGAGTTAGGAAAGCTCATTGCCCTAACAGGCAGGATTCTTTTATTAATGATTTAAAGGAATAGATTTTGTTCTATTTATTATTTTTTTTTAAATTAAAAGTTGCCCCAGAAGAAAATGGCTGTGCAGTTTATATTCCTTTTTCATGATTTCTCTGGGGTCTCTTTAGGTGCAATGGTAAGGCCAACACGGGAAAGAAATCTGATCTGCTTTGTAGTGCAACTGTAATCAGTCAGGTAAAGTTGTTTAGAGTTAGAATTAATATTACTATATCCTTATTGAGGAAAGAGTGAAGTTCTTTTTTCCTCTCTCCCTCGCACACACATACATACAGAATTGTGCACTTTTCCATCCTAATTCGCGCTGCTCTATTTATAAAACAAGTAATTGTTCTGAGACTGCTTGCATGACCCAAGAGCTTTGTGTATTTCCCTTCTTCTCATTCACATGGACTGCATCTTCTGATATAAAGATGTTAATCTCGTAGAGGCCTGACAACGCCAGCGATACTGTGAGTGACTGTACTATTAACTGAAGAAGTTTCTATGAACTCTGTACCCCCTGGATTTTAGTAGGAATCTTGGCATGGACATCAGTTGATCAACCCCTTCACCATAACGGTTTTTGTTTTCAGGTTTTTTACAGTAAATTCTAATTTCCTTCCTCCTGGATTGAGGAAAAAATGTGTTATGCTTTTCTTTTGCCCTTTTTAGAGATCTGAATTTCATTCCTAGAGAGTTTCTGTTTCTGTAGGAAAAGCAATTGGGATTACTTATCTTTTTTAAAAGATACATATATTACTTCTTTTGCCTTCACTCCTTTGGAGTTTAGAATAATATAGTCATTTGCAATAGGATATTCCATGATGTTATTACAAGTTTGACCCTGTCAGTGCAGCATCCTCCAGAGTGTCAAGCATTTGGTACTGATGACTCGCTGTGTTATAATGCATCAGTTTCTTCTAGTGCTACAGCTTTGAAAACTCAGTTTCTGATAATATTTCATTTTTATTATCCTAATACCACATTTTCTCAGCCAGCATAAGCACATAAGGCTTTCATCTTCCTTGTTACCAAAAAGTGATGAAAGGACCCCATATTTTTACCTCGCTGTCTCCAGTCTCTGCTGAACCATTGCGTTTTTCAAAGGCCTGCCATGGCATTGGATATGCTTACAGATATGTCCTGGGAGCAAAGGAAGTAGTGACAGCATGACTCTTCCAGTGGTACCCCTAAACCAAGCTGGATATGTTGCACTGCAGTCATTTAGGTTTTTCTTTGACAAGGCAGCCTGTGGTGTACAGAGCGTTACGATGGCAGATGGCCCTTTTCCCGCAAACATTTTGGGGTGGGTTTTGTGAAGAACTGAGACTTACATGATTGTGCTTCTGTCTCGATAGAAAGGCTTCCAGCTCTCGCTTCTCACTTGTTTCTAAGCCACTGCATACTCAAGCCATCTGAACAGAAGTATGTGTCCAGGAGACAGGAATATCTCAAACATATTTAGTTTCTTTATTTTTCAGGGGCAGAACAAAGCAATCTTATTTATTGGTATCCCTACTGTGGAAGAAGCTGCTGCATAAGCTCCGTACTTACTACTCACCAGGAGCGAGAGATGTTATAAATGTCCCCATAGCAGAAAAAGCTTTTATTGATGCTGTTTTCCTACCAGACACCCAAGAATTTAGCCCTGGAATCCAGATACCCAGCATCTCTGGGTTAGTATTTCTACTGATTTGAAGGAAGCTGTTGGAAACTCAGCAACATCCCTCTCCTCATACTTGCAGTTCAGTGCATGCATACAGGCAAAACATCAGCTGGCAGATTTGCTGTATGGGCCATGCTGTCCAGCCTCAACAGCCGTATCTCCACAGCATGATAATATATTGCTGCATTGAAAATACATTACGGCTTGCTTTGGCCCCTCCAAGAACCAAGGATCAAAATAGATGGAGAAGGGAAGAGAGTAGCGGGGATTTGGATGGTTTATGATGTGAGGTTGAGCATTTGGTCTCTGGCAAAATGCTTCATTTCCAGACGTTTCTGCATGTGCGCAGTGACCCATCTGCCGGAGCCCCAAATCCCCACTGCGCTGCAGGGAGCGAGATGGGGAGCGTTATCAGACTGGGAGGAGCTGCTCCACCATGCAGTAGCAGCAGGACCCGGCAAACAGCGAGGAGGGCATGGGTGGGCTGTGCGGGGGGGTGAGTCAGAAACTCTTGATCCTGGATCCCACCTTCTGCCACCTCCCTCCAGAGGGGATTGTTCTCAGCTTCTCTTTCATCTGAAGAAATAAGATATTTCACATTAGCATTCGTCTCCGTGCCAACAAAAGATCTTCAGACTAGCAGTTCTGAAGCAGAGAGAGATTTGTCTCTTAGAGAACATGTAAAAGGTATTATTATAAATGTGCAAAAGAACAAAAACAAGCTCGCTGTTAAAATGCCGATAATCAGTCCTCTGAATAGCTTACAATCTGATCCCTCCCCATATTCTCACAGTACGGTAGGAGAAATGATTTAATTTGGGAATCCACACAGAAATGACATGCCAAGCTGAGCCGTAGAGTAAGTTTTCCACTGCTTCTTCTCTTGTTCCTTGTGCTTTTTTTTTTCCTTCTGAGCTTCCTGACATCCCTCCCGAACTCTCTGCACGGCAGAGAGCAATGACCTTCTTGGCTTTGAAAACCTAGCAGCCATTGCTATAACAAAAATATAATTCTTCTGAGGCACCTCTTCTGCGTAACCAGTTGCCTGAAGGCTGAGGTGCTGCTTGGAGTAGCCTCCATGCCTCTTTCATGTCCTGGAACTGCAAAGCCATCAGCTTTTCAGAAAACTGCTGCTTAAAACATTTCTTGGTGTTTGGTTCCCTGCTGTTTTGCATCTTAGGTTGTAGCCTAATCCATGGAAAAGGGGATGGAGACAGTGCTCTCTTAACACTGTAAATGGCACTGCAAGGTACTGAACGGGAGAAGCCTTCACCTTCTTTGGGGGAAGCCCCAGCTTGCGGGCTCACTGCTGCCCATTGGCTATGATAAGCTTGTGTTGGGCTAAACAAAAGGAGTAAGAAGAAAGCGGCATGTTCTCTTTGCAGTTGTACGCATTTATTTACCTTCTGCAATTGTCAGAACCTGCTCTAAAGACTGACGGCTTTGAGGACGGAATTACAGTCCTGTGGTTGTGTGGAGTCTTTCCCCTCCCCTCCCGCATGCTGTATTGTCTCTTCTCCACTTATACGCTACCATACCCGATTTGATAGATGTGCTTAAAATACTTGCTGCCATTTCATGTGCCTGTTCTTCCAGAGCTCTGCTATGGAGATGAGCTTGAATATACCGTTTGAATTCATCATAGCTTGCATTTTAGTTCTGGTCATTTCCACTTCAATTACATCTTCCCCATTACCCATCCTGCCTTCGCTGCCATGGTCAACAGTAAGATGGACTGAGGTAATTATTTGTATTGAGGCCCAAGTTTCTATGGGACTACACTCCAGTGCACTTGCATGAAGGACAACCTGCTAACACTGAAATGATGTGGTTGCAGACAGATTTATAGAAGAGGAATAGATTTACGCAGGTAATTCAGCCTTGACCTCTTGAGTTCTCATTACTTCGCATCCGCCCAGCACTACTGCCCACCTCTTTCCTTTTTAAATGAGATCCAGTAACTAATAGTGAAATTATGGCAATCTGCTATATGAAATTTGTGATTATTTGCATTTAATTAAAGGCTTCTCTTGAGAAAATGAAGGGCAGCTTAACCTCAGAGAAGCTTCTACATCTCCGGTAATTGCTTCTAATTGAAGTCTTTAGAGTTTGCATCCCACCACAGGAACAGGGAAAAAAGAAAAAAAACAAACCTGAAAAATTTATTCCCACACATGGGGTCTCTGAAAATTATTTTATCCTTATGCAATTAAGGTGACTGAGGGTCCTCATAAATGATTCTTCAGTGTGGGTTAACCAGTTAAAATTAAAGTTTAATTACTCAGAAGCCTGGCTTGTGGTGTGTTTCCGAGAAGGCCAGGGACACAGTCCACCCTCCCAAACTGGCCATGCTGTGTGATGGTGTTCCCGCAGACGGGCGCAGGGGGTGCAGGTGCATGTGTTTTGCCTAAGTCCTCTTGGTGGTTTCATTTCCATCACAAATGGTGGTTTCTGGTTTTGTACAGTTCTTGTTGACTTCTAAGGGTATTTTGGTTATTCTAGCAAAAAACTACAGGCCTTTTGGCTTAGTGTGTCCTGGGAAGCACAGGAGAGGGTCTCTGCCAGCTTGAGGTGTGCCGGGCTGAGCACAGGCACTGCCTCTGGTGTTGGGAACATCTTGGACATCTCCCTGCTCCTGCATCTGTACAGGGCTCCAAGGCCACAGGCTTGGTCTTAGTTGCTGCAAGAAGTGGGTCTTTCTCATGAACTGCCCATGGTTTGGCAGGTGGGGTCAACATGGCAGTATGGGCTTGGGCACCTTTTTCTGGGGCGCCTTGCCCCAGTAATCCTGGTGCAGGGACTGTACCTCTAAAGCAGGCATGACATTTTATAAACAATCCCTCTGTGGCATGGCCGTTGGGACCCAGTCCTGCTCCTCTCAGCAAGGTGCCGCGATGCCCTTTTGGTGCAGAGAGGTGAGCTGGGGCCCGAGGGGAGCCTGTGGGTGCCATGTCTGGGGAGGAGCCCAGCACCCCGTGTTAAAGCCCCCACCTCAGACTTAAGCGTGCGGCCCTTCAATTACACATTCTGCTTAATTACGACTATCAGTGTTTCCGTGCCGCTTCTGGCAGCACAGCCGCTCTGATTGCACCCTTTGGCGCTATTAAAATCCCTCCTTGTATTGCACATCTGAAAACAGGCATGACAAAAATAAAAGTGTGTGTTGTAGCAGCAGACCTGGCCATTTCCGACTGTTTATTCACTCCTCTGAAGATACCGAAGTTGAAAAGCACGAGAGCGTTCTGCTTTCTTGTTTTCTTCATGTTGTTCATTAATGCCTTGTATCCACGAGTCAGCAGGAATATGCGTCTGATTTCTGCTTTTTATTGTCTTGAAGGTTCACTTTAATGTACGCTGAAACACATAAAATGTCTAGATGGATTCTTTCAGAATGACCTCTTAGAGGGCTCCAGGTGAGTCAGAAATGAAATGTCCTTGTTTGTCAGCAGTAGATTTGTCATATTTTTTGAAGTTGCAGCTACAGTTAAATACATGAAAACATGTGTGACCTGCCTCTGTTATTTCTTAGCAAGCAAAGATGCTTGGCAAAGTGCACCTCTTCATTTTAGGAAAAAGAAAAAAGAAAAAAAGTGCTTTAGTTCTGTATGCAGAGCCCTGAAATACTTGTATTTCGTGTAGGTGCAAGTCATATAGACGTGGGTAGGTGCTGATTTTGATTCAGATTATTTAGTAGGGTGGTATTGTTTCTGACAACAAATATTTAATCTTTCAAAACAAGACATTAAAGGATTTTGTTCTGGGAAACTGGGAAATCAAATGCCTTCTACAGTCTTTTCTTCCCCTGAATGCTAGAAAGGGAATTCCTGCTAATTATAGATTTGTGCACACAAACCACTTCTGAATCAAGCACTTCTTTATGGAGAGAGGTCACCAGCAGAGACGGATAGAAGGTTTGCAGCAAAGCCTTGGATCTTGTGAAGGGGAAGAACTGCAGCCTGAGCAGCTGATGCCTGGGTTATTGGAAGATTGGGTGGATCTCAGCGATTCTGCTGTGGTTTTACAGAAAACTGCATTGTCTGGAAGGGAGAACGATTCCATTCACCAGCAGGTATAGATTATAAGGCAAATTTCCTCTTTATTTGAAGTTACTTGTCAAGACCTATTGACCAAAGATATTTGTCTTTGTTGGTATTATAAATGATTCAGTCTTATATGTTGCCCGAGAAAAACCCCGTATGTTACAAGGCAGATGTGTTTCATTCGTTTCTTCTTTCCAGAGGAGCAACCTTTTTTACCATTTCACCTTTCTGCTAATAGGAAACTTTTCTGCAGAACAGTTTGCCGTGTCAGACACCTTTTCTTTGAGCTGAGAATGAGGAGCTTTTACATATTCAGGGCTGAAATAACAACTCTCGGTATGGGGAGAGGCCAGTAAGAGACCCCGGTGCCACGGTGTCGGGAGCCCTGCGAGGCAGTGGGACCAGGGCATTCCGTGCTTCATTGCCACGGGGGCAGCACCGTGGTCATGTTTCCCATCCTCTCAGGTACCAGCCAGAGCAACTCACTGTAACTCATAAGAAATTTGCACTTGCCAAAATGGAAAACATTAAAATACTCCTGTACAGGAGCAGTCTGCACAAGGGAAGGGCTTTACGCTTTGGGGGGAGATCGGTTCTGCAGGAGAGGTCAGAGCCTGGGAATGCAGTTAATTCCATTTTCCCTGGAGAGTATACTAAATAAACATGGAGTAGCCAGTTGTTTGATGGATGACTCTGTTCCCCTCTTACAGGCATGTAAAACCATGGCGTCGCTTCTGGGTTGTACAGATATAAATGAGAGAAGAACAGGCTGGCACGGTACAGCTCCAGAAGGCAGGCTGCGAAGGAAGGGGTTTTAAACGTTGAAATATAGACAATATCTGGGCAATGGAAAGAAGAGTGTGTCCTGGTTTGGGAATTTTTTTTTTATTTTGGAATTTGTTTTCCCCCCCCAACCTCCCCCCAGGGAACAGAAGAGACTGTTGCTGTGGGTTGGTAGTAGTCTAGAGGGTGACATGTTAAATGGATTTCACTCACCTATGAAGTTTGTTGCTTTAAAACAGATACATGGATATTGTGAGAATTCATGAGGTACAAAACACAAACAAGGACCCAAGAGAGCTCTGCGGACAGAAATAGCTGGCAACAAATACAAATCTGTGCTCCAAAGTCTTACTGAAGCAGGCTCCCAGCTTTGGAAACATGGCACGGGAGCCTGAAATGGTAGGCAATTATACATGAAGCCCAGAAAATGAGATTAAGCTAATCTGTTGCATTAATTTCTTTCTTTCCTTTTCCTCATTTCATGTTTTCCTGTTCCTTTCAGTAAGAAATGTGAAGTTAAATGGCTAAATCCACTGCTCAGTCACAATTATCACTGATGTTCGTATTGGATGAGCTGGCTGAAATGCCTATGGAAAACAAGTGTAGAGAGATGATGAGATTCATGGTGGGGAAATGACCACCATTCATCCAAAATGTTTTCAGAAACAGCATTGGGAAGGGAATACACTGGTGGAATCTTCAGGTCTTTTTTTTTTGTTGTTTTAAAGGTCTCTAATGAGCCATGTGTGCAATGCATTTCACCCTGGGAAATCCCACTGAAATCTAGCACTTGGATTTCATTTCTTGTGCTGCTATATTTAGAGCAGAAAGCAGATCTCCCAGCATGACTCCTTCTGGCTTATAGAAGCCCTGTGAATTGTCTTGGTAATATACACTAATCAGTTACCAAAGCTGCCAGCCCCCCATGAAAACCCTTTAAAATGATAAAAAATGGAAGCAGAGCAGTTGTCTGTACTTTCAGGCTGTAGTCACCTGGTAGTAGCCGGTCGTTGTCTCTGTGCCGTGGGGATGAGCGACGGGTGCCCTTGATGGATGTGGTGTGGTCTTCGTTGCTGTGGCCTGTTGCTTGATCACTGTTTTTCTGCACCTCCTTCTTTATCTTATGGATAAGGAGTCTGATCAGAGATGTCTCTATTGCGTTTTAATGAGTAAATTAGAGTTTTTAAAAATTTGCAGTCGATGGTAGTCTCAGAGCATGCATGTTCCTTCCTCACTGTCCATCCACGTTCACTAGTAAAAGTAACAGGAGGTCTGATACATTTTTTTATTAATAATTTTCCATCTTTCTTGACCTTAGTTCCTTTAAAAATCATTCACAGCCATGCCAAGTCAGGCAGCGAACATCATCTTGTTACACTCAAAGGAATCTTCCTTTTCAATACCGTATTTTTCCTGTGCTGATGCCTGCCAGCCCAGCT
The DNA here is from genome assembly GCA_034008185.1 of Gorsachius magnificus. Classification (NCBI taxonomy): domain Eukaryota; kingdom Metazoa; phylum Chordata; class Aves; order Pelecaniformes; family Ardeidae; genus Gorsachius; species Gorsachius magnificus. Next base: position 12,791,881 of record CM067093.1, on the reverse strand, counting down.
GTATCCAGATTTCTGCAGTTGAAGCGCCAGGATGGTCCGTGCCTTCTGTTAAAGAAATGTTGTAGCATGGATGTTTAAATTATGGGGAAGGGAAGAGAGGTAATACACATCACTGTTTGCAGTGTAATGTAAGAATATGGCATTTTTATATTCAGGTATTTTGAGATTTCAGGTATTTCATTCTCTTTCCATGCTTGTCTGTATAGGAAAAAAAAAATCTTTAAAACTTAAGAGCAATGAACTCACTATGGCTCAGTAGAAATGACATTCAAAATCTACTAAATTAAGGAGAGAACATGTCCATCCTAGCAGCTTTTTGTTATCATTCACAGTTCTTTGATAGGGATGTAATTTTCTGTAATCACTCAGAAAGATGGCTGGATATTTTTTCTATTACATTCTGAAGGACTTAAACATTTTCTGGCTTACCTTAGCTATTTTTCATGTTTATATACAACAGTATAATGCATCAGCATTTTTATATGTTTCCCATATAAAAATGAGCCATGCTTATAAAGGCTGTCAGACTTTCTATTCCACAAAATAACTGGAACATCACTGTAAGTTGACACCAGCCTAAAAATCACATATAGATGCTGAAATGTCTTATTTTATGGCCCTGCTGCTATTTAATAGCTAAGCTGTGCCCTTTTCTTAATTTACTGTCACTATCCAGAAGTACCTTAGTGCTGGGGGATGCTGCTGCAGGGTCCCAGGGTAGCTCTGCTGCTTTCGTGGGTGCCCTGAAGTCGGTGAAGCTGCGTGTTGGCTAAGGAACTGGCCAAGCTGCGATAATTACCTGGTGAGTTAAAAATGGTAAGGAGAGCAGTCTACAGTGCTTTAACCTTCTTTCAGCAGGTTTCTTCTACCAGGGATTGGAATATAAAATTATTACTTTTTGCTCTCTCTGTATTTAGCCTCAGGAGGTTTCTGATAGGTTTTGGCTATTAAAGACAGCAGTAAATGCCTAGCTGGAAGCTATCTGGCATTCATAACCTTAAGCTATTTAGGAAATCAGAAAAGCTGAATGGATTTTTTTTTTCCCCTTTTTTTTAAAAAAAAAAAAAAAAAAGAAAGAGAAGAGCTCCAAGAGCAGAAGGCGCTGCCTGCCTTTCAGGTGAATTCCACTCAGGATGATAAATGATCTCTGAACTGAACCAAAATGTTCCTAATGGCCCTAGTCAAAAGGCCTATTACAGGATGTCTAACTCACTTAAATTCCTTTCTGCTTTAAATCGTTAATGATTAAGTATTTTAGGGCTAAAGTGATATGCGCTTAAAGTGCACTTTGCTTTAAGGTTAGCCAAACTTAAAAGTGAACAGCTGAACTAAGGTATACAGACTTGCTCAAGTGACCTTCTGGCAGCGGAATCATGCTATTGCTTGTACAGGTGAGCAGTTTTGTGGGGATATTTGCAGGATGCCAGGGAGGTTTATGGAAAAGGAAGCAGAGGAACATTTTTGGAGCAGGGAGAAAGAGCAGCTTTGCTTTGCCCTTGTGGTTTTTAAATCACACGCTGGTATTGCAGAGAAGAAGTTTATTTGTCTTTCGTTATGACAATTGGATAAGTAAACCATATGGTGACATAAAGGATGTTTTCCCAAAGGAACGGCTGGTATGTTGTAAGTCACCAGTCCTGTACTGGCTTATGCAGTTACTTGCTTTTAAGCATGGTTTGGCAGCAATGAAGGTTCTAAATCTGTCTAGTAATCGCAAAGATTTGGACTCCTGTCCACTTCTGTGCTGTTGCCTGCCCTGCTGCTGACCCATGAGCTTCTCTGCACAGGTGTGGGAATTCGTAGTAGATACCTGTTCAGCATAGTCAGCTTTAGGAACTTCTTAATTTCTTAGGTTTTTTTAATCACAGAATCATTTAGGTTGGAAAAGACCTTTAAGATCATTGAGTCCAATCATAAACTTAATGCCTCCTGACAGTGAATCACAGAAAATTCCAAGTCACTTCACATAGTATTGGCACTCAGAGAACGTGGGTACCCACAGCAGCCACGCTTACGTGGATATTAATGCCTGCAGGTCCGGTTTTGTTTTCATTAGGCTCAAGGGATGAGTTTGTTGGACTTGAGGTTAGCCTTCTAATCCTTTTCCATGAGCGTCATCAGAATGCCGATTCAGCGAGTACACACACTGTCTTCTGCTCAAGCAAAATCAGGTGTGACCTTAAGATCCAGTATCTGTGATCAGACTTGTGCGCGTCTTCCTTCAGTCAGGGCATTGATTGGGGGCAGCAAGCAGCATGCACACCAGCAGACACCGAGCAGAAATAGCAGGATTGGCCCCATAATAAAACATGTGTGTGTGCCTGAGGTATGCACACAGAAGTGGGTAAGCTTGCAGTGGAAGGCTGAAAGAGCATGTTTTCCAAAATACCTAAATTGCTCCTTGTGGTGTACAGGCAGAATCCAGGCACCCAGGACCGTAACACTGCCACCTTCCGTCATTTTTATTGCAGAATAAAGGGTGTATTCTTTATAAATTTCAAAATACCCATTTTCCTTTGGCTTTTTCCCTCTTGATGGTGCAGCTCCCCACTGGGGATTTTAAGCAAACATTGTTCCCAGCTTGTTTGAGATGCTGTTAATGTGAATTCCTGGCCCAGTGCTCTGCAAACGTCTGGCTCCCTCAGAATATTTCTGTTCCCCACTGTGTCACTTCCCCTTTGATATCTGATGAGTCAGCAGGTCTTTAATTGCTGTTCCTCTTCGCTGGGAGTGCTCTCATTCAATATGTTAAATATTTGATTGCCCTAGCTTTCCAGATAGAGCAGGGCACACATTTGGATGAACAAAATCTCAGTGCAAAACCTGTTGCTCCTCCAGACGGGAAGCTCGGGAGCCTAGCCCGAGGCCGTGTCTGGGAAGTGTCGCCTGGAGTCCATGGGGGCTGTGGGGAGCCATGCGGGCCAGGTGGCTCCGGCTGCTGGGAGGCAATTTCGGAAGGCAGCAGCCGTGCTCAGGAAGACTTGCCACGGAAGGTTCTACAAGTCGCCTGGGAAAGCCCCTGCGTGGCCAGGAGGCAAGCGAGTGTGGTGGCTTGCTGTGCTCTCAGCTGCTCCTGGGACTCCTTTTTGCTCTTTTTTAAGGAGGCAATGTAGGTATTCCCACTGGGATACTCCTGTGCTTGGTGGATTGTGCAGTGTGCCTTCAGGGACCTGGTAAGATGGGATATTATAGCCAGTAAAATTATCGTCTTGAAAATTTCCTGATTACGCATGCATTTCATACTCAGTGAGCTGAAATAAGGACACTTCCAAGTATTTAAAATGCATGTGTTGTGTAGGGACAATCTCGTGTGTCTTGCAGAAGAAAGCCAGGCTTCCAGATAAGGCTGTTACTGGCACTGCCACTGGGCAGAGTTGGGTCTTCAGCCTTACGAGTGGCTCCCTGAGAGGAGAAATCCAGTTCAGCATTCACAAACATGCGGTACCTGCCCACAGAAAGCTGCGACTTGCTGGCTGGCAGTGCCTCTGCGCTTTGGGGAGGTATCTCTCCACACGATGCTGTGTAGGAGCATGCAGGCTCTCACATCACGGCAAAGCATGAGCATCCCGGGGATCGTTAGTAACGTAGGTTTGAGGCATTAGCTGCAATGCAGTCTGTGGAGGAGAATATCCCAAAAGTACCTCTCTGCAGCTGCCTCTGAGCTTTGTATTCCTCCAAAATCTCACTGCCTCTGCATTTCTAGCGGAGCATGGAGTCACATTAGGAGTGGTACATAGGGGGACACAGAGGGCAGTGCGCGCTTAGCGTGCACATTCAGTCACTTCGCTTGTGGGTGGCACTGAGGTGAAGAGCGAGCGTGATCAGAATAATGGGGAAAGGAAGAGCCCTACAGCCTCACTTTGTTAATCTTATTAGCCTGGTCCTAATGTAAGGGAAGCTGCTGCAATGCACGCACTCAAGCAATGGCATGAAAAAATCGCAGAAGTTTCCCTCCCACTGAGTCAAAGAGAAGCAATCTCACTCCCACCGAAAGGATGAAATAAATGTAGCTGCTATTAGAGCAGAACTATGATTTTGTAGAACAGATCTCTTAAATGGACCTTTAGATTAAGAAAAATAGGTGCAGAATAAAATTCTGTCCTGAAGTGAACTTGGCAGTACTGCGGCAGTGAGACGGAGGAACCCTATGAATAGATAAGTGGTGTTTTCCCACATTATTCAAAGTGCCCACTTGCTGAACAAGTGGAGCAGAAAGCTCTCGGTGGATGAGGAATGGGGAGAGAACCGTCCATCTGTGTGGAACCTTGACTTCCACCAGGCCATTAATACCAGGGATGTTTATGACCTTCCAGTCAAGCAAGGGAGAATAACTCATCAGAAGTCAGGTTCAATCCTGCCAATGATTCCAAGATTAAATGCATACTTGCAGACCAGATCCGATGCCAATTTTATGGTGAACCCTTTCTGTCATTAAAATTGTCAGTGTTTGGGCCGCTGCAGGTTTCGAGCTCCCTAGCATAAGTTATGGTGCTATATGCAAAGAGAAAGCTGGCAAGAAATGCGGGAGAGCTTGAAAGTCTTCCTTTGCTCTGAACAGCGCCGGAAGTTCATGCTACAATGCCTTGTGAAAGCCATCCTTCATTTCAGTACCTGGATTCAGCAGATGTGCTCGATGTGGGACGGTTGCCCTTGTGTCCCTTTGGCCCCATAGAGCTCTCCAGGAGCTCAGAGACGGTGAACTGGCCTGGACTACATTACGTGATCAGGGAGGAAGACACTATGTGGCCTTCAGGGACAAGACTGGCCATTTTTGTTGTGGCACTGCAAGGCTTTATTTTTTTGAAGTATGGTACTCATAGATTTGGCCAGTATCTTCAGGAATGGAAACCAGTTGATGGCCAGTCCTGTCCGTAGTAACTGAGCACACACACGGAAGCTTAGTGACTGCCAGCTTTAAGCACAGGCCAATGCTACAGGCGTTTACAGCAGTAATACGTACTGTGTTCTAGATTGGAAAATCAGGGAAAGAGTTTGCTACTGTACACAAACATCTCGGGTCTCAAGAGCAGATTTGTAATGGAGGTGGGCTTCCAGTCACCTACTCAGTGCCCATGTCGGGGAAGATTTCCATAGAGCCAGTTTATCTGTCTCCTGTTGATAAAAATAATTGGAATTATTGGACCTTCAAAGCTGTGGAGAAAGTAATGGATGACCAGCTGCACTTCAAATGAAAAAGTAATCTGTGGAATAATTACTGCCAGTCAACCCAAGCCCAGCTGTGAAATGTTAATGGGTTGCTTGATCAGTCTATACAGAGCTTTCAGTCATCCTCCTTGAGAGCAGCACAAACCCAGCAAAGGGCTTGGGATTTGAAGTCAGCCAAATGATTGACAGGGGCAGAATAAGATGTTCTACTGTGGTATTTGCTATAAGCAAGTAACAGTTATTGGGTCTTAAGGGAAAACTTTTTCTTAATATTTATAAGTTTGGAGGCAATCTGTCTTGCACCTCTCCGAGCACCCACCACCTCTCAGTGGACAAGCAGCGGCAGCCCTGTGCTCTGCAGATCTGTGCACAGCGCTGCTGTAAAACTCTGCAGCATGTGACAGTCTCGGAGAGAAAAAAAAAAAAAATTGAACAGAGGGCTTTCTATATTTAACACTAACCCATGCGCCTTAGAAAAATGTTTGAACAGAATGTATAGAGCTCAGAAAGAGTGACAAGAAGTGAGCTGCCACCCTGCTCCAGCAAAGGACTGCACTTCAGGAGTGTGAACAGTCCCGTTTGCTTCAGAGAGACTTTGCATAAGCTTAAACACTTTGCGAGATTGAAGTCTACTGAGTAGGAGTTCATAAATAAAAAGAGAAAGCTCTGCACCAGATTTCTCTTCCTGAGCCCTTGAACTTAAGGGAAGTTCAGCTTCAAAACGGGGAACCAACCAGGGAATGAACACAGGCAGCTTTGGTTAGAAATGCTGCAGTTTTGATTGTGCCATGAGATATGGGCCTTATGCTGCATTCATTAATGGGAATGATCGTTTCTTTGGTGTCTCGTCTCTGTCTACCTTCTCGTCCTGGCAGAGCTGTGCATCTCAGTCTCCATCCTCCCACACTGCGTGGATGTGGGAACAGGACAGTGCCAAACCTTGGAGAAAAGTCTGGTTTGTCTCTGAAGGGGATTTCAAGTTTGTGATTGGGGTCTGCCTTCACTGTATGTTGCAGAAAAGGACGCAAATTTGAGCAAGAAACAGGATCTGCAGGAAATCTAGCGGGTGTGAGGGAAAGCTCTTCTTGATTTTGTATGAAGGTCAAGTAGCAAATGGAGGAAGTAGGCCAAAACCATGACGTGTCCTCCTTTGTTTCCATCTACCCTACAGAGTCAGGGAGAAAACATCTCCCACATAACATGAAGGATGGTGACTGTTGGCCTTTGTGGGCACAGATGGTTCTTTCTTTGGACAGTGCCAGAATAGGATGGATGCCCATAATAAATGAACACTGAGCAGAGAGAGACAAAAAGACAAAAAAACCTGCCGGTGTTCCCAAGATGGGTGGGGGAACTATTTTGATATCTAATTGCAAGTTCCTTACCATCTTCTGAATAGCCAAGAGAGAGAGTTAGGATCCTTCAGAAAATAATTCAGGGCACCTAAGTTATGCTTCTGCACTGAATATCACTTGGAGAAATGTCTCCAGCCACCTAATTTAAGCACATAAGTTAGATCCTAAATTTAGTTAGCGTGACTATTCCCAGTGCCTCAACTTCAGAAACTTCTTTTTAAGACTAGGAAATTCTAAGCTCACTGACTCTCTTCACTGCAGGAGTTGAAGGACTTGGATCTCTGTAGTCACCCTGTACAGCTTTGAATGTGGAAGATTTTTCACTCCTTGAGAAGCAAGCGGCCCAGCCATCACACAGGATAGCGGCTGGGGTTCCCCTTCTCCCACCAGCTCTACAGCCGACCTTCCGTGTAACCTCACATCATTGCTCGGGCCCTTTTTTCTCCTCCCTAATCCCTTGCAGAATGCCACCATGAGATTTTTTAGAAGGGCTGGCTTTTGTATAATAACATGCGTTATTATTACGAGGTTTGTAATTCTTATGTTTATATATATCGTAGCAAACCTAGGCTCAGATTTCAGTATTAACTGGTAGTCTCCAGCCTTACTAGTCCATTAGGTTGAATATGGAGCAAGTAGTACAATACAGACAACTTTGCTGTTCCGGGCAATGTGGGCTAGACAAGCAGAGTCTTCCAGTGTCTGCAGGCAATGTCAGAAAGCCTGCTGAGCCACATGTTTGAGATGACTGCTCTAGGTATTATTGCATTATAAATAGCAGCTAATAATAGTAGCATAACAGCAAGGTTCTCAGCTGATGTAAATTGGAAACTGTAATTCTGTAGAAGTTAACAGAGCTCAACTGATATACACTAGTTGGCTGTCTGGCCCCTAGCAAATGATTCTAAATCTGATACAATTAAATGAGATTCAAAGCTCCCTCATATAAGAGAATATTAAACCCTATCTTTGCTGTCAGACTTTTGCACGGCTGTCAGGCTTTGTAGCTGGGGCTTTAAGATCCTGTTTCAAGTTCTTGATTTTATTATTTGATATTTTTTCACTTCTTTCTCTTTTATTTTGTTTAGTTAGTTAAATCTTTACTTCCCCAAAAGAAGAATTAGAAAAAAGCATCCATTTTGATGGATCATTAGGTGCCATTTGTTAGTATTCACAAGTTGTTGGCAGAGATCTGAAAGCTATTGAGATTTGTGCCCTTTAATTTCAGTTCAAAATGCAAATAGACATTGAAAACATCTGTTCAGCATCCGTGTTGGAGAGGTCTGCAGCCTCAGTGTTTTTCCCTTGTTCTCAGTAAAGTACTGTATTTTATTTAATATGACTGCCTCCAGCCTATGAGTTACAAAGTGCAGGTCTTCAGACCTGGTGAAGGTGAAAACTGAGTGTTGAATTAGTTTATAAGCTCCCCTTGCTATTGCCCAGTTTGGATGTGTTACAGGCTGTGGGCTGATGTGTAGCTTGGATCAACAAGGTGACTGGTCCTAGGGAGGGTTACGCAGTGGTCAGAAGTGCCGAGCTGGTTAAGGAGACGTTCATCTGAAGATTTCTTTCTTCTCTCAGGTCTGCTGGCATAAATACACAAACGGTTGTTCCTTCTCTCGGTTCTGTCACGAAGATCCAAACTGTCTTAAGCACTTCTAATAGCAGGTTTCAGAAATCCAGACTGGTTTGACAGAAGTGGGTCAAGGGATGGTTGGGTGTGCTGTGCCCTGCGTGGGGCTGGACCGAGGAGCGGCTGAGTGTGGGTGTAAGGTGGTGACTTCGCAATTGCTCGGCTTTGTGTAGAACAGCACATCTGACCGCAGCGTCTGCTCAGAGGAATATATTTAGATTTGCTGGTTTTGAAACAGAAACCTTATCTAGCGATTGCCCCGTGAGTCACTGTTGCGCTCTTACCTGTATGCCCGAATTGGAGCAAAGTCACTTGAAATGAAAAAGCTTCAGTGCAAAACTTCCCTGAGAATTAGGACAACTGCGAACAGCCACAGGCAGGATCTCTAAACAAGTCACAGGACTGAGACTACTCAGATGGGTGGGAAGTGCTGCTCACTTGAGGCCATGCTGCTGTGAATAGTTTTGGGCAGCTTCCACATATGTTGATGTGAGATAAAATGCTAGAAGCTTGTTTGAGAACAAGTGTAAAGCTCAAACCATAGATTTGTCTTCTTTAATACATGGCTGCGAGCTAAAGTCTCCACTAAAGCAGAAGGTAAATGAAATTGTCAAAAAATTCTCTGCTGAATTTGATTAAAAGTGTCACATGTATTTAAAAATTCATGGCACAGACCCTCTGTTGTTTATGGACACATGCAGGGTATGATCATGCAGCCCATGTTTGTTGTAGGAAACCAGCATTAAAAGTTGCATTCGTCATTGTTTGAGTTAGAAGGTCTCGGCGCAATTCTTTTTACCCAAAACCTTCCTCCCTGAACTCATTTCTCCATCAGTCCGTTGTACAAACTGCTTCCCATTGTGTCATTTCTATTTGATTCATTCATAAAGCTGAAATGTCAGGGTAGACTTGAAAGAGTAAAAAAAAAAAGCATAGTCTGATTCACATATACTTTTCTAATTCTGGTAGTGAGCTCAGAAAATCTACACTCTTTGAAAACGCGGAACGTTGGATTTCCTGAGGCATAAAGGCATCCCTAGTGTATCTTGCCGTAAATGAGAAATGGCATCCCTGTGCCGGCGTGGCTCCTTCACCAGATGGAGCAGACTCTGCACTCTTGGGTGCAGCAGCAGTTGCAGGAAGGGCCGTGTTTCTCTTCAGACCCTCCTAATGTTGTCGTTTGGTGGTGAGCAAAGTTCACAATTGCTGCAAGTAAACTTAGAGGAAACAGCAATAAAAATACGTGTCTGTAAAAGAAAATGTCATGTGCAAGTCTAATGGAAAATGAACCCTGCACAGGTCTGTAGAAATCATGCGTTACTGGTTTTTGTAAGACTAAGCAAAAACGCAGCAGCACTTTGTGCTAAGATTGTTGAATTACTTTGTGTGAATAAGGGTAACAAGATTTGGACAACACTAGGAGGGAGACAGGGAAATTAATTTTCTTGATGTGCTGCCTGTAACTTTCAAACAATTCTGGGAGACTCCTGATAAGGGCCGATGAGACTTGTTCTGGGAACAAAATGGTGTTAACCAATCTGCGAGTGAACTCCGGCTCGGCGCTCCACTTGTCATTATTCAATCTGTCCTGACGAATAACACAGATAAAAGGATACTCTAGTCCTATGATGCAGAGGACTGATGCACACAGTGAATCACAATCAAGCCAGGGACTCATTTTTTCCTTTTTTTTTTAGTTTTCAGGTAAGAGAAGCAGTTACCAGCTTTTAAATGGCATCATAAATTATTTGTTCTCTTTTGGCAAAAAATGCTTAGTTGCATCTCATAAAGGAAATCATCTGGGCTTTTCAGAAATTATTTAAGACTCGTTTTAGCGTGCATTGTTATTTTTTGTTTAGCCAAGCTGTGGGCCAAGTGTAATTTACTTGATCTTAATTAGTCCAGAGCTTTGAAACGGGCATACAGAGCCAAACTGCTTTTGTGCTGTATTACCCAGTTTTTAAAAATGAATCTACAAATCCCTAAATCTCTCCTTCATCCTGTACTTCAGATCAGTGCAAGTTCAAAGTTTTGCTTGGCAAGTTATTGGTTCCTTATTGCTAAATATACTAAATATATTCCTATGTTAGACATTGCCTCTACTTCTTGCACACATTTTAAGAAATGGTTTTTTTAGATTTGTCTGTAATAAAGGTATTTATTACAAAAAATGCTTCTAGGACTTGTAATGCATCTCCGAAGACAGGAGAAACACATTTCCTCTTTATTCCAACTGCAGTACATGGGCTCCTCTACCATCTTCCTGAAGGAAAGGAGTAAGAAGAGAAGTTAAAGCACAGCCCCTGGAAATCTGAGTAAATTTTCTTAAATATATTTCTCAGTTAAGTTTTCATGGAGCATCAGTTAACTGTGCAGTCTCCATGAACAGGCAGCATTTGGCATCCCTCTGTGCGGGTAGTGTTCACCAAGCTGGCTTTGGTCATCAGCTCTTGCTGCTTCCTTCCCTCCAGCCATTGCTTCAACCCTGTTGTGCAGCCCTCAGCTCTTCTGAGCTGACCCTAGAGAAATAAGATACTCCATTAAGGCATGCATTTAGGAAGACATTGCCTTCTTTTTCCTGTGATAGAGAAATTGTATATTAATTCGTCTAGACCAAAGACATAAATATTTGATTTTCTTGGAGTCACCATATTAACAAGGAGTATGCAGAGTTCACTTTTGTTTCGTTAGTTAAAATAAGCTAATGCAATTTCAGTTCATAAACACAGGTTTTGATTCTATTGGCACAGCTTTAAAAAATATATTTAAAATCTTGTTACTTGAGGTCTGTAAACAAAATACATTTCTTTTATCTAATTTATGTTGTCAAGAGCAAAGTAATTTACATAAGAGGTTTGATAGACTATCAGGAACAGCTGTACTTTCAGAGAGAAAAGCCTATTAGATCTTAATCCATCTGATAAGCATATTACTTCCACCAAAGCCAAACTGCTTTCGTATTCTGTATAAATAATTCCACTTAGTGTAATTGATGATTTTACAGCAGGAACCAAGATAGATATTGTTGGAGGAGAATCAGCCTATTAGTCATGTTTTGGAGGTTGTTCTGGAGAAGACGGATTTCGATAAGCTCAAGCTAGTCTGAGCGATTTGCAGAGCAGATCACTAGCCAAGTTGTCATCGTGCAGCTTCTGTTCGCTCTCAAATATCGGCTGAGCTATTGTAGTTCAGTACAAGATAATAGCAGTGGCTGCACGCAGAAACCAACTTCAAAGTGATGTAGCGAGCTGTCATCACGCCTTGGTCTGGAACTGTATTATACCTTTGGAAATTGTTAGGCAGTTGATGCAGAAAAGCTGCAAAAGGCAAGGTTGGTTTTGTTTCTGCAAAAGTGTGATTTATAGGTACTGCAGATTCCAGAATATGTCAAGAATATTTGGTCCCTGGTCTGTGGGTGCTCCAGCAGCTGGCTGCTCACCTGCGGTAAGGCGGGATGCCTCAACAGCCTTTTGAGAAGCGTTGTCCAGGGCAGATGTGAGTTGAAATGGCCTTGCTGCAGTGCAGCAAAACTTATTTTATGTAATTTATTTTTTTTTAGTGTAATGAAAAGGTTAGTGTGAAACTACTTTGTCTATCTGTTTTGTTGTGCTTATTTCCTCTGGTCCCGGCATTTTTTTTTTTTTCCTGCCTCTGTATTACTTTTTTTCCTAGCTGCATGATTATACATTCGCCTTTTATTTATTGCATTCCCGCAGCAAATGGAATCACACTTCTTGGTGAAATGTGTTACTGCCTGTGCTGGGTTTGGCTGGGGTAGAGTTAATATTCTTCACAGTAGCTCGTATGGGGCTATGTTTTGGATTTGTGCCTTTTCTGCTCCTCACCCCACCCCACCAGCGAGGAGGCTGGGGGCCACAAGAAGCTGAGTGGGACATGGCTGGGACAGCTGACCACAACTGACCCCAGGGGCATCCCACAGCACATGGCATCATGCTCAGCTTATAAAGCTGGGGGAAGAAAGAAGGGGGAACGTTTGGAGTGATGTCATTTGTCTTCCCAAGTCACCATTATGTGTGATGGAGCCCTGCTTTCCTGGGAATGGCTGAACCCCTGCCTGCTGAGGGGAAGGAGGGAATGAATTCCTTGCTTTGCCTTGCTTGCATGCATGGCTTTTGCTTTACCTGTTAAACTGTCTGTATCTCAGCCCATAAGGTTTCACACTTTTACCCTTCCAATTCTCTCCCCCATCCCACCAGGAGGGAGCAAGCAAGCGGCTGCGTGGGGCTCAGTTGCCAGCTGAGGTTAAACCACAACACTGCCAAAGAGCATGAAGCCATGTTTGCGTGTGAGGACTTCTAAAGGTTCTGTTTAAAAGAGCAGGCTGTGTTTAAGCATAAGTATAATCCATGTGTGGTGACATTTCAAGATTATGGAAATCCAGAATTGGTTTTCACACTCAATATTTAAACTTCAGCAAAGGGAACAAGCGTTATCTTTATCGTGGTGGGCTGCCGGAGCAGGTTAATGCGCCTTTAACAGAAAATAATTGGAAAGGGTGGTTCCTTGAGGGAATGCTAAACATGTTTTTAATTGTAGTATAAATATGTCATTGCCTTTCTAATTCAAGTTACATATGCATGGGAGGTTACAGGGTGCCAAAGGCCCACCATCATGATATATTGCCCCTCAAAGCACCACTGCAATATAGTTGTAGCCCTGCCGAAGTTGTAAAAGCTCTTTACTAACTCTCTTTAAGCAGATGAAGAATTAGAATTCGATGCATAGTATTTTTTTATAAAGGCAGTTTTTTTATTTACATAAACTCCACATGGCTTCCAGAGCAGAATGAATGTAAATGTAATAGTTCAAGGTGACATAGGGAAAAGAAAAGGATACAGTGTGGTTGAAGGTTTTGAAATAGGATTTTTTTTCTTTTTCATGGTGGTGCTGGGGGTTGTGCAGCCCACAGGCTAAGCAACGCTTGAGACTGAAGTTTGTATTTCAGCTAGGTTCAGTTATCAGAAAGGCATTCAGTGAGCTTCTCCTGCAACTGTGGCAGCAGCTCAGGCCCTTCTAATGAGCAAAAAGGGGTTCTGGAGAAATACTCCCAAGTGGCATCCGAAAGTACTCATTTGAATGCTAACCAGGGGTTGTCTCATGAGCAGGCCATGGGCTGTTTGCAGAACCTCTTGGCAAGCCATTAACAATGCCAAATTAAAAAAAAAAAAAAAAAAAAAAAAAAGAAAAGGCAATTTGTTCTCATATTTCTAGGAGTGAGTTCGTACCATCACCCCCCGTACACAGCACGCTGCAGAACATGTTTTGCCATTTGAAGTCCTGGCGTACACTGAATAACAACGAGCTGGGCTTTGGTTAGGGCTGTGGGTTGTTCTCCACCAGAGCACAGCCGAATTGCGGGGCTGGCTTCCCAGAGATCCTGGTTCATGCTCAAACCTGAACCATAAAAGTGAATCTTCCTGCTAAATTCATTCTACTCAGCCCTCTGCTGCCTCTGAAATGCATTTCTTTCTTTATTTGTGTATTTTGCAAATGGAGTGAGTAAAACATCAGGTATGAAAAACACATGTGCGTTCTGATCTTTAGTAGTGAAATGGAAATGAAGTTTGATGAATCTGTGTCAGAGAAATGCTTGAATGAAGACAGTTGAGACTTTTTGTGGAGAATTCTTTTTTTTTATATTACAGCCAAAAGATGAAAATATACCTTATGGAAAATTGCTAAGAAATAAGGTAAAATGAATCTGTGGGTAGGACGTTGTGTATGGTCTGTCCCTTGCGTAGTCCTGTTTAAGGCCAACACTGGGTTTACTCGTTCCTTAGATTTTGAACTGGGACTTTCAAGGGGGGGTGAGGGTAAGTTTCCCTCATCTACAGCTGAGCATTAAATATAACAGCTCCAATTAGAGATGCAGCTGTGTACAGATAAGCGCATTTTTGTCATGAAATCCTTAAAACAAACTTCATGCAAAAATAAAGGGAAACTTGGCGTGGTGTCGGTCGGTGCAGTACCTGGCTGGTGGCATCCTCTAGAGTTGCAGTTACTTTTCCTTGTCAGGCTTTTGTGCTCCATCCTGCAGGGAAGGGAAAACATGATAAAGTGAATCTGATAAGCAATCATTGCTTTATATGAGAACACTTGGATGAATTTGATTGGGATGAATAGGGAATCAGAAATCAATTAATGACTGATTATTGTTTCTGCTGTGAATTGATTTCAGATTTTGGCAGCCTTTAGGAAATGTTCTGCCAGCTTCAGTAAGCTTACAATGTTAAAAACCAGGCAAGAATATGTATCACTTAATTAGTCCTCATCTTTTGGTATAGTCTTAAATACCTGAAGTAGAAACAGGAGAACAAATCACACATTTGCCATCTTGTGCCCATTTTAACTTTTTTTTTTTTTTAAATTTTCGATCTTAATCATCTTTTCTTTCTAATTGCCTGTTAAAATGCATGGTATGGGTTTGGATGTGGATCTTTCTCCTTTTATACCTGTGGTCGCTATGTTTAAGTGCTCATCTCTCCGTGTGAATTACAAAAGGGTTCATTATCAGATTCCAAAAACATGTGTGACTTCATTATACAGCCCATCATCACATTGAGGAATTGTTAGTTAGTCCCACAAATTGCCTGATCTCTCTGACTATTGTGGGGAGGATAAAAGCGAGAAACTTGAATTGCAGCCGGGTGGAACAGGACAGCCACGAGGCGAGGGTCGGTGCTTGGGTGCTGAATGCCTTCTGCAAACTTTGAGCCTTCCTGCAATTCAGGGTAAATTGAAAATATTCTGTACAGCTGAAGATGAGATCTTTTATACCCAGCTAGATGAATACATCTGGCAGGTTGACCCTGGCTGGACACCAGGTGCCCACCATAGCTGCTCTATCACTCACCCTCCTCAACTGGAAAAGGGAGAGAAAGTATAACGAAAGGCTCGTGGGTCAAGATCAAGACAAGGAGAGATCACTCACCAATTACCATCACAGGCAAAACAGACTCAACTTGGCAAAATTAGGTTAATTTATTGCCACTCAAATCAGAGTAGGATAATGAGAAATAAACCCAAATCTTACAAATACCCTCTCCTTTCTTCCTGGTCTCAACTTCACTCACTATTTCTCCACCTCCTCCCATCCAGCAGCACAGGGGGACAGGGAATGGGGGTTGGGGTCAGTTCATCACACGCTGTCCCTGCCGCTCCTCCTCTCAGCGGGAGGCTCCCACACTCCCCCTCCCGGCAGCAGATGGCTCCAGCGTGGGTCCGGGTCCTCTTCCTGCGGGACCACAAGCCCTGCCAGGATCCTGCTCCAGCACGGGCTTCCCCCGGGGTCACAGCCTCCTTTGGGCACCCCCTGCTCTGGCATGGGGTCCTCCCCGGGCTGCAGGTGGGGATCTGCTCCCCTGGGGGCTCCCTGGGCTGCAGGGGGACATCCTGCCCCACCAGGGGCTGCACCAGGGGCTGCAGGGAATCTCTGCTCCGGCGCCTGGAGCTCCTCCTGCCCCTCCTTATTCCCTGACCCTGGTGTCTGCAGGGTTGTTCTTCTTACATCTTCTTACTTACCCTTTGGCTTCAGTTTTGCAAGTTTTTTTTCCTCCTCTTAAACATGTTATCCCAGAAGTGCTACCACTGTTGCTGATGGGCTCAGCCTTGGCCAGCAGCAGGTCCATGCTGGAGCTGGCTGGCGTTGGCTCTGTTGGACATGGGGGAAGCTTCTGGCAGCTTCTTACAGAAGCCACCCCTCCTCTAACCCCCCGCTACCAAAACCTTGCTATGCAACCCAATACACTAAATTCTAAAGGGATTAATGACTCCAATGCACTTATAAAGAAAGAATGTAAAAATATTTACTTTTGAAAGTATGCGAACTTAGTAGTGGTGTTAGTAGAGAAGGAGGCTTCACCAGAGAAGCTCGCTCAGCAAGAGCTGAGAACATATAAATATTATCCAACAGGTCTATAAACGAGGGGAGTTAAACATGCCTTTGGAGATGGGTAGTTATTAAATACTCTAAACAGCTTCATGAAAACTATGAAAGGTTTTTCTTTCATGAAGGAAGGAAGGGAGACTTCTTTGTAAAGTTGCCTAAAAGCAAGAACTGCAGTGTAATGCACAACACTGTGCCCTTTATGGGGCCTAGGAAATCTTCTTTGGTATGACGTGAGCCAAAATCTAACCCAGCAAAACCTTATTCTAAATGAATATTTTTGTGGCTGATCTGAGGTCTCAAAATTTTGAGCTGTAGAATATGTTGAGAACATAAGCAGAAACATGGATTCATTTTTATAATAGGTACAAATTTCACAATATATAAAAAGCCAAAGCATCTACTTGTGCTTACACATTTGGTGAGTTCTGAAATAAGCCTTTTGGCCATTTGGGGCCCTCAGCAAGGCAACGGTGCCCATGTCCCCCCTGCCCCACACTCTGCTTGCAGGGTCACTGCATCCCTCCCAGTGCATGCGGAGTCACAGAGGTTGCATTAAGAGTGCCCAGGCACGTTCAGGACTACCTAGTCATCAGTTTTGCTTGCCTCTGAAATTTCTACCAGGAGCAAAACTAGATCACCAATCAAAATATCTTTAAAATGTTGGTGTTGCAATCCTTTTCGTGGGTTTTGTGGTGCCGTGTAGGTTGTTGCTGCTGCCGTATGTGCAAGTGCTGAAGCAAAGCATAACCGTTAGTGTTGTTCGTCGAGACCAACGGTAAGTATGGAAACATTTAGCATAAAAAGCAAGTAAATTCTGAAGTGAAATGGTTTTGGCTAGTTGTGAAAGAAGAGGAGAAATGGGCGTATTTACAGAGGGCACATAAGAGTGTTCTTTATTTGTCAGAGGTAGGATGTCAGTGAATGAGTCTGTTCCCAGCCTTGGTGAGTTACGATGAACTACAGATGGGGTGAAGGCGACTCTTTCTTTAGGCTCCCCACTGAGGCCCAGCCCACCTGAGACACAGTCTCCAGGCCTGAATGTGCCTCAGCAAAGCATTCAGATGTATTTTCGACAATTACCGTGTGCTAACAAAGCCCAAAGAATAGGCTGTGCAGCTGAATACCGCTTGTCTGCCGCAAATGCAAGGTAATTCATGTTAGCTTAATCCTGTTTAACTGCAGAACACTCTTTATAGTTACCCAACTTTTACCACAAGTTACAAATATGAACAGGCACGATAAAATGGCTTGGTAGACCCTCACCAGTGCATTTGGCTGTGCTGACTTACCCGTGTGCCTAAGTCTGTATTGCACAAATTTAGACATGGGTGTATCGGACTGCAAACACCCAGCACTTAGGCATCCAGTCTGATTTTCTCTCAAAAATTTTAGACTGCAACCTTTGAAAGGGGACAGCCAGAACTATCAGTGACTTGATAGAGATAATAGACTTTTGGGGACAGGGATAATAATGAAAGTAATTACTAAGGGGGTTTCGGCAGGTTAAATGCATTCTCCAGATGGCTTGAGATACAGTTCTTCCCTGTGTCAGTATGGGTAGTGAAATATTTGGATGTCCTTTTCAGCAATATCTGTCAGGCTCTCCTTTTTATTTTCCGTCTAGCCATTCACCTCAAGCAGTCCATGAATAAGAAAGAAAGAAGAAAAAATTAGTATATAATTTAAAAGGCTGGACTATATTCTTGCAGTGTCCTCAGGGTTTCGATAGCACCTTTAAGGCCCATCTCCTCTTACTTAATAAATTCTGGATGTAAAACTTCACTTACTTACATCATATTAAAAAAAAGTTTGGTACATTAACTTTAAGGAGAGTCACTTCTGCAAGCTCATTTTTCACTAACTTTCCTTGCCGTAGAAACACACATTACATAAGTGTGGAATGAAAGTTTTTGCCCTGTGGCAACGGGATATTACTTTCGCTACTCTAACTTCAGAAGTGAGGTTATAATGCGGGGAAAAATGAATATCAATGTCACAGAACAGGCAAAATAATATTGAAATGCTTTTTCAGCACTACATTTCTGATACACACTTTGATATGAGGAAGCCAGCACCTCAGCCTTGCATGTGGGGTTGTGCCCGGTTGATCTTAAGCACGGTTGCTTATCAGCTATGAGCACGTAGAATAAGACTTTCTGTTCGGTGGGGTGTCACCGCCAGAAACAGGGTGTGCTGCAGTGCTCGGCTCGAGGGGACCTCATCAATACATACAAATATCTTAAGGGTGGAAGTCATAAGGACGGAGCCAGACTCTTTGCAGTGGTGCCCAGCGACAGGACAAGGGGCAATGGGTACAAACTGAAACATAAGAGGTTTCAGCTGAATACGAGGAAGAACTTCTTTACTTTGAGGGTGACAGAGCACTGGCACAGGCTGCCCAGGGGGGGTGTGGAGTCTCCTTCTCTGGAGATATTCAAAGCCTGCCTGGATGAAGTCCTGTGTAACATGCTCTAGGAGAACCTGCTTTAGCAGGGGGGTTAGACTAGATGATCTCCTGAGGTCCCTTCCAACCCTTGCCATTCTGTGATTCTTTGAAAGGCCACTGGAGAAAGAAGAGGAATGATTTTTGTGTGCTCAGAAGGAGTGTGGATGCAAGGGAAAGCTGTGTTAAATGCAATGACAGTATTGTATTTGCAGCAGTGCGTGTAATATTTAAGCTATGAGTTCACTTTTTATATTAAGTGTCTTCATGTGACCTTTTTTGCCATTTCTTCTTCATGAATGTGTTTGAATGAAGCCCTGAGCATGGGGAAATCCTGCACCTCTTGCAGCATTCATGGCTGAGCTGGGCTGCCTGGGGCCTCTTTGTGTTGCTGGTCCCTTCTTCCCTCTGCTTTGCATTGCTTTGGCCAGGCTGGACTGGAGCAGCGATGGCATCGGTTTGATCTGTGTTCAGTTGGCCATGGGACGCGTTGCCTCAGGCCAAGATTTGGCTGTGCTGGCACAGCCGTGTCCCACCAATGCCTTAAATCCCTCTGGGCTGCCAGGAGGATACAGCACCCAGTGAGTCCTGACCAATGATGCTTCCTTTCATTATACGTTGCATTTCTTCCTGACTTATGCCACGTGGTATCTATGATACTGATCTCTTTTCTTGACTTCTCTGACCATATAGCGATTTTCTCTTGCTTTCCTGGCCACTCGCAGAACATGTCATTATTAGCTCCTTGTCTCCCCTTTTTTTTTTCTTTGCATGTTGCTGTCCTTCCTTTTTTTCTCTTAACTGTTGTCTCATTCAATAACTCTCTCTCTTTCTGGTGGCCTGACTTGCCAAATATAATGTGATAGAACAACCCTTTTGCAATATGTAGTGATGTAATTCATTTCTTCTGTTTCACAACTAACTTGAATAAGCTACTTTTTTATACAAAATTGGGTTTTCTCTTTATGGTGTCTGATGCTAGAGTCTCATCTTTTCCCACTTTTAACATTTACGTGTACATCAGGGAGTATTTAATAAAAATTTTTTTTCCCCATTTTCAATGAATATTTTAAGCAATGCGGCACCCATATTTCCTCTTGAGAGATTTGCATAAAATCTCACTGAAGCTGCTGTATACTTTCATCAAATTTTGGAGAACACTTCATTGCCCCCCAAAATATATGTGGTGCATTACACAATAGTTCTAGGATATTACCACCTGAAAATGCAGCCCCTAACACATAAACTGTATCTCCAGTCAACCTTACCCAGCCACCTCCTCCTCTGTCAGCTCATCTGTCCAGAAAATGTTCAGCCAAGCTCCCACTGAGATCAGCAACAAAGTTCTAGACTACCTCCGATCACTTTGAATTAACGGTGTAATGAATTTAATTAAAATCTATTAATGTCACATTGGGCTTTTAGCCGTGATTTTGGGAAATTGTGGGGGAATGAAACTGCCAAAATTTCTCAAAGTATGTCTCGGACAAGTTTGAAAATTTAATGAAAACTAATTGGAAGTACAAACAGAAAATACAGTGGTGTTAACAGTGCTGAGATAGACCGTTGGCTTAAGGAATCAAGAATATTGCACGTCTGATGTGAAGTGTCCTTTGCCAAGTTGCAGGTATCCAAAGAGAGAGTTGTTTTAGCACTTCCCACAGTAGGCATCTGACTTGGGCAGGATGAATCACTCTCCGGTGAGTGCTTTCTATTTTCGTTGGCTACGGAGTTAACCTGAGCACCTTGCTGAGATCCTGCACCTACTGCGGAGGTGGCTCATGTTTTATGAAGGTAATCTGGTGCTGATTTTGAAAGGGCAAGAGCACAGGGAACAAAATGTAACTTCCAGACTAAGGGCAAAATGCCATCCAACTTGGACTGTGAGTATCTTAGCAGGTAAAGGGAAAAGTATAAGAAAGTATTAAACAGCCTGACTTGATGCTGCTTTCCAAGCTGAAATGTCACTGTTGTCATTAAAATGCCAGTGTCCTCTCTGCTCTGTACATTCGGGTTAATTTATGGTGCTAAGGTTTTTGTTTCAGATGGTCCTAAATTTTCAGATCATTGTCTTCACCAAATTTTTGCAAACTTTAGTGCTGTTTGAGTTTTTGGGTTACCTCCTTGTGGATGCACAGAAAAGCCAAATCCCGATCCAGGCTGCTTTGCAGTTTCAGAGTTGTTTTGCCTGTGACTTGACTTTGATCACAGAGGTTCTGTAATTTCAAAGATTAAGAGTGTTAGATTTACGAGGTGCGAGTTGTCAGCTCGCATTCAATGGGCTCTTTTGGAAATTGCAGAGGTGGCTACTGTTGGCTGTTTATGCCGCTGGGAATATCCTATACGAGTTTCCTTGGATATTAACTCCAGACTAAATAGTTCACACCTGATACTGGAAGAAAACGACCAACTTGTAATGAACCGGTCCCTTCACTGTGAACCATCAATGCGCAGCACTGAGAAATGAAATACCATATTGCCAGTTGTATTTTCAGAGCTCAGGAGAAGCAAACTGAGAGCAGTTATATGAATATTATGATCCAGAAACTCTGTTATCTACTAGGTGCATCCATATTGATAAGTGGTTATTATTCTGTTCTAGCTGGCTGACATTTATGGTTTTCAGGATTTAGACTGGGGTTTTCAGTTCAGTTAAATCAGATGTCTGCAAATAAGCATCTGTTATGTTTAAGTTTCCCAGAGCCTTTCTTTCAAACCTGTTATTTTCTCTGAATCAAATGCTTAGTTCAGCAGAGCCTGAAAATGAAAACAAACTCCAAATGGTCTCCACAGGATATTTTGGGGAAAAAAAATCTCCTTGAAAAGATAAGAACAAACTATGACTGGGATAAAATGCATGTACCAAAATTATTATTTATCCAGAGCTTTCTAAAAAATCATTAATAGAAAAAAAGTAGTTATGGTCTGCTAAATTATACTGCAGAGGTCTTGAATCTTGGTTTAGGTTCTTTGGTAGTCAGGAGGATAAATGGTTTGAGGGAAGACCATGCTATCATGCTTTCCCCTCTCCAAATTTCTTGCACGTTAGGCTGGGGTTCCCATCTGCTGCAGGTGGGGGATGTCTGGGTGGGGGTGTCCATCAAGCTGCCTCTGCCTCACCTCCCTGGCCCTAGGTGCCGGGGGCTCTTGGCCATGCCAGGGGGACTGTCCTTGCTTGCTGGAGCATCCTGGCTTGGTATATGCAAGGATGGTCTTGAAAAAAGCCGCTCTAACCTTTCTGTCTCAGTTCTCTCTCGTATTGATTCAACTACTGGGAATGGGGAAAAAAATAATCTGTGGCGATGCTGAAAAAAATCAAATGGACCTTGAATAAAAAGTCCTTGGAGGCACTCTCTCCCCCATCCAGATGTTGGATTTTCTATAATGCCATACATAAAATAACATGAAAGTTTCTTAATATTTTGAAGGGTTTCTAGAAGAGGATAGAGGAAGAGATATTTTCATTTTAGAATGACATTTAATGATGCAAGACTTTAGGGTCTCTGATAGTGAAAGAACAAAGCAGGTGAAAGCAAAACATCAAAACAGTTTGTGATAAATATTCTTCTAAAGCAGCTTCACTGGCACAGGTTTTCCAGGGCCTCACATACCAAATTTACAGTGCAGGCTTCAATAATTATTGCCACAGATTTTAGCTGTAGATCTTCCCTGAGCTTATTCAGTAAAAATTTTATTTTGGTCACATTTTTACCTCTGCATTAGATGGAATGTGAACTGATGGCTGATGAGAGCAATCCCGGTGGGTTCATTGAGTTGTGGACACTCAGTCACTGCTTTAGAGGGTTTGTAGTAGGATGTATTTAAAATTTATTTAACTTTCTTTTGAAATTTATTTTAATTTATTTATTCAATATTTTAGAGGAGGGAGGGGGGTTGCTTGTATGAGAAGCCAGTCAGGAAAGAAGCAGTGTGATATCACCATTCAAGTAACCTATAGTAGCTGCAGAATTAGCAGGGTCTGTTGAGTTGTCTTCAGGGGCCTTCTCTAATTGTCTCTGCAAACTGAATTAGCAAGATGGTTTCACTAACTTTTTTGTTTTAGTGGCAGCTGCCTATCCAGTTATATATATTCATTAGCTCTGGTATGATTTCATTAACCAATGTACATTAAGTGCCTATTAAGCAAGTTGTGCTTATGTTCCTAGACAAGCAATGATGATCTTCTGGTAAGCATACTTATTAGCTCATTAGTCTGGATAAACTGGTTTTTATTTATATTTTCAATTTGTCATTACTTGTGAACTGTACCAGCTGAAAGATGAATGTGAAAAGGTAATTAAGCTGGTTTAGGTTTAATTATTTTTTGTTTCAACTGTCTCTCAGAACCACAAACCTGGCCAACCAGGCAAATGAGCACTAATGAATGAAGCCACATGATTAAAACATCTGTCACTGTCCTACTGGGTCGATTGAAAGCTTGGATTGGCTGCGTGCTCCGAGTGCGATGATTGCTATGGAAAGCCAAATAAGCCAGAGTTAATGTTCTCCTAATCCTTTGCCCGTTGAGTTGACAGTGATGGGTAGCAAACATGCACCAAGGAGCAGTAATGAAGTCACTTTTAGATTGGTTCAGCACAGGTTTTTCAGGCTAATTAGGTAGACAAAAATGTTAATTTAATCAAAGGAACATGTATTCATTAAAGAAGGTGTGTAAGATAACTGAAGTAGAGAATTAGCTCAGTCAAGAGGTAGACTACAGCTCCTGACTAAATTGTCCAGATTATAAAAAGAATGATGTATTTATGTACAATTTCTTTTTTTTCTTTTTTTTTTTTTTTTAGGAAAAGAAAAGGTACAAATCCATGCTTTTGTTTCTGGGAGTCAGTGGATTTACATCAGGAGTCAAAACTGTCTCCCTGTAGTCATGTATATTAGCTGGGGGCGGGGGGGGGGGGGGGCGGTGCGCGCGTTAGGGCTCAGAGAGGGAAAGCAGAGAGTGAATGAGATGTTCGTTCTGCATTCCAGATGGCATAAACCACATTAGCACATTATTGCTCAAATGAGCTCATTAGCTTCTTACTTCATGGGACTTTATTTAGCAGTGGTGTAGCATGGCTGTGTTTGTCTGATTTTGCTTGGTCTTCCTTGGGACATGACTAATGCGCAGCTTACAAATGGAAGAATTTTGTTCGTACTATAACCCTGAAGGAGGTGTGTTCAGTGTTCTTTGGGGACAGATCGGGAAAAGGCAGGAAATAAAGATTTTCAACTGTTAAGAAGTAAAATACAGTTCAGAGTGTCTTACCTCATCTGATTGTATCTCATCTAAACCCAATAAAAAGGAAGGCTGACTCTCTAAGATTGCTTGGCTACTGCAGCACAGAAAATAATTAAAACATCGTACTAGAGTTTTGTAATAATTTTAACCTTCTTCCTCCTTCTCCATCACCCGATGCACAATTTAGATTTTGGATTTATACAAGACACCAAGTCGTCTTTTTTGGTGAATGGTGTTTATGTTAGGGGATCTGGACCTTTTTGGTGCATTCTGAACATGACCCTTAGCCTGAAACCCACTGCCTGCCTTAAGCTCTCTCCATCCCACCACAGAGAGAAGCTGATTCTGGTTGATGCAGCATTCCAAGAACATGATAGTGTCTGTAATTGTACAAAGACAAATGGTGACCCATGGGAAAACCATCTGGAAATGACAGACATAGATGTTCTCTCAGTGTTTTACATAGCCAGTTCTAAGGTTTTGGCCAGAGCAAATATTATTCATATATTTAAACCATAAATATTTTCAATAATTGTTTTATGTCTAATTAACTGTGTAGTGCTTTAGATGAAAGAATAATTTTAACCTATTACTATGGTAGGGTGTATTTGTGCTATTTCTTTTAATGGCTGGGAGTTTTTTGTCTTATTCCTTCTGGGAGGAGGGAGAGTGTTCAGTGGGTGTTATGGATCAATTATATATTGTATATTTTATATATAATTATATATTACTATAATATATGTATAATTATATATTTCTATATAGTGTGTCGGTTGGTTGGGAAGACGGCTGGAGAGAAGGAATATTGGCATGTGCTGGCATACATGGATTAGTTTGCTTTATAACAATTTTCAGTTAATGGGACTATTTTAATTCTTTTAATGTTTGTTGTGTTGTGAAGCAAAGTTAACAATTATCTTTTTTATTGTTTGTTTGTTTCTTTAGTCCATGGTTTCTGGGATGGGTCTTGTAGGGCAGCAGATGGTAGAAAGTAGATTGAGGTAGAAATTAAGGTTTCTTGTTATAACTAACAGTTTTTATGGTTTGTAATAGAGGTTTCATTTCTGTGGTTAAACAGTGTAAACAGTTTTCATTAGCATCTAAATTTAACATAATTTTCAGGAAGGTGCAAGTTCTGGTAACTGAAGACTGATTGATATTGATCTAACAGTAAAGGAAGAAACAATTAAAATGCTGCAAGTTGAAGTGGGAGAGAGTGAGATGAAGATGAAGCTTTTCAATTTGGGGCAAATGAATCAGCAGCATGCATGACTGTTTGGAAATGTAATTTTTTTTTAAAATGCTTATGATTTAATTATCATGCAGTTGTACCATGGGGTGTTAACAGAGCCCATGGAATTGGGACACGTGGGCAAAGCAGTCCTGGAGAGATGTCTGAAGGAATCCAGACTGGGTTCTTGCTTCCTGTAGTGAAATATATAGAATTTAAAAGTGATCATGGTATGCGGTCCTTTTATTTTCCCTAATCAAGCTCAGCTGTTTTATGAAGGCCTGGTTTTCAGACAGTGGGTATTCGTGTGTTCTAAAATATCCAGATCCTCTGAACTTTTTGAGTTTGTAGCCTCCACGTTTGAAGTGCCAGTTCCTAGTCATCTTTGAAAATCTTTTCAGACTAATAAGAAACATACAATTTTGAGAAAGGGAATATTTAATTAATTGCTTGGGTTTTAGCTAAAGGCACCTAAATAATTTTGTGAATTTGGCTGTAGCTCCTGATGCTTTGCCAGTTGATCTACATGCCATATGTTGCATGTGGGAGCTGAATCCATGGTATTGGGACACCCCCCAGTGCCTCACTTAGAGGAAGTTAATGGAAATTTTTCCCCGTAGGAGCTGCACAGTGAGGTCTTCTACACCGGGGAGAGGATGCATACTGCATGGCTTTTGGGCTCTGACAGAAGGGATTGGTTTTTTCTTTCTTTTTTAGGAGATTGGAGACATTGAAAAGATTTTCAGAAGGCAAGTGTCATTTAACACCTGCTTCCCAAGGCACTGTCGTGGAGCGGAGGGGTGCTCCTTGGCCATGTACTGTTTGGAAAATTTTCCTTCCTATTATGCTGATATTAGAGATTGGCAAGAGCTGATCCTGATGGGAGTCTTGTGTGAAATTCACTGTGAGTTACTATTGCTTTTTGGCTGCTTTAATAGTGCTAACCATATGCTATGCAGCTCAGCACAGCCCTGTTGCGGCCTCTCCTTGGCTTGGCTCTTCCGCTTGGCATCGGAGGTGCCATAATTCATTTCTGTACCAGGGAGAAGGAAGAGAGGAAGAAAATATGTTGGCTTAAAGGGAGTCCTAGGATCAATGGCATCAGGAAGTCAGCGAGTGTAAGGGATAAAACATGAGCTTGATGACTGATGCTTATCCCAGCTCTCCAAATCAGGACTTCTCCAGCCCCTGGAGTTCAGTGCGGAAACTCTGTGTGCCCATTGCATAGTGATGCCCTGCAGGGCAGACACAGGAGTTAGCAGGGGCTAGAGTTCATTCTGCAGTGTGCGGGATCGTATCTCCAGCCCGAGTGTCTTCCTCACGTTGCTGTATCTCTGCCCCACTCCTCTATAGCTTTCTGCAGTGTGGCCCAGGGAAGGGAAGGGCCGTGTATCGCGTGTGGTGTCCGTCGCTTCAGTGAGTGCCAGCAGCTAGCTAACTGGTGTGTGGTTTAATGAGTGTGAACAGGGCAACTGATCTTCAGAAACAAAGAGATCTGCCACTGCTGCTATGTAAGTTTTGTTTTAAATATACACTAAACAAAGCTGCCTATTCTAACGCTTCCTTCGTCCTTCACTTCTTTTCCTTTAGTTTCTCCCATTCCCATTGCCCATCAGGCAACCATTGCTGTGCAGAGGTGCATTCAGAGCCAATAGTGCCACCTCTGCCTATTTCCCTGTAACACAGAGACGACCAAAACTAGGATGGTTTTCTTTCTTGGATTGAAAAGACCATAACGAGGAGCCCTTCAAGTTGCCCTGTCAGAAGTCAGGTAGTCTTGTACACATACACATCCAAAACCCAGTTTCATTTTTTCAGAAGTTTAGAACTTTGACAAGTTTGCAAAATTTGCAAAGCTTTCCTCTTGGCATGGACTAAAGAATATTAGGAGCAATGGGTGCTTACAATATCTTTGCTTTGTTGATGGTACGACAAAATTCTTCTCTGGAGCAAAGAGCTTTTCACAGAACAGTTCTTTGATGGAGAGCTGCCGGGATGGGATTCCATCCTCATGTTCCCAGCCTACATCGGGAGAAGCTTTAGAGTGCCAGTTGGATATAACAACTTTAATAATTGGAGTTCCCAATTATTCTTTGTTCATCTGATATAAGTGCCCAGGAGGGGCCCCAATAGTTTCAGGAGAATGTATCAAGTAGAAATATATTCCAATGATATCACCAGTTTTAAAAACACTTATTGTTACAGCTTTGTCTTCAGTCTTAGCTCTGACTAATTCTTTTTTCTTACATTTAATGTGGGGATTATGTTAAATTAAAAAAAAATAAATTACATTTGTTCTTTTTTTAAGAACTTGCACTCTAAGGTCATTTCCTTAACTTCTGTCCTCTTTTTAAATACTTTGAAAGTATTGATCACTTTTAATTCTTCTAAATACAATGTTGCAGCAGGATGCCAGCATATTACTGGTTCATTGGTGTGCTTTACTATTAAAAAGCTTTAGTTTCTTGCTGTGATGACTGTCTGAGACCTTCGTCAATTGTTCCTAGCTATTGTTTATCAGAATTGCTGCAGTTGTGAAAAGAAGGGCTTTGACCGTGCTGTCTTTCTGTTAGCAGGAGCCAAAAAATTCAAAAGATACGATATGGTAAGGCACCATTTTGAAATTTCTGCAAAAAGACTGTGGAAAAATCTTAAAAACATTTGAAAATGAAGAGAAAGAACCCTAAAATTTACAAAACATCTGCCATCACATAAACGTTATTTTGAGATAATCAGGTCAAATATATGCTGTTCTTTCCATCTAAACAAATGGGTTATATAAAACAACAATGACAGCAGGAAACATCTTTGGCCAAGTGCAGTAATAATAATATTAATGCAAGTGTTCTCTATTGCAAGGAAAAAATGTTATCACTCCAATAACCTATATAGGAGATTTGAAAAATTCCTAATAGGAAACAATTTAAGCGTAACTGTGAAGTTGTTATTTCAAAACTAGATGTAATCAGTTACCAACAGTACCTGGCATGGCTTAATTAACAGTTGAAGTACCTGAACTCTCTAGGGGGTCTGTCTGCACTGGTGTTTAGGGACATGCTATAACTCAAGGTAATTGAATAGCCATTAACTTGAGTTAATGAACGTGCATTCTTGGGAAGACACACAACGGTTAATGGGTCAGCCTGGAATGAACCACAGTGAAGCACACGCCCGTTTGTTTTGCTGAACAAGCATCTACTGAATGTCCACACTAGAATATATGTCCATTAATTAACTTGAATTAATAGGCATTCATCTTGACTCCCATTCCAACTGAAAGGCACTCTGTAGATAATCCTAGGACAGCTGTTGATGTTTCATGGCTAAGGCAATTAAAGATATTACCTCTATTAACCATGGCACAAGCTTTTGTTAACTACGGGTCTTTAAAAAAACAATGTGAGTAATAAATAGGAGTTTGAAGTATATGAAGTGGAATTTATGTTACATTAGCGAACTAACTGATCTGGTGTGGAGACTGGCTTTCATCAAAATTTCAGGCAGTCTGGAGGAGAAAACCCATTTCGGCAATGCTGTGCAGATGCTCCCCTTTCGCATGGTGGCACCTTGTTGCAGAGGGGGATACTGGAGCGCATGCGGCCATTAACCAGTGAGCCAGGGGCTGCGTTTATCAGCTGAAAGAAAACCTGGTTGTTAAATGTTTTCTGTGTGTTCAGAAAATAAAAGGCAGTTTTATGCCAAAATTCCTTGAGCGATTGTAGGGACAGATAAGATATTTCTTGGAACTTGAAGAACATGAATATTTGAACACAGTCCCAAATACAGCTAGGAGCCAAAACATGGAGAGCTTACGGATTTATGTGACTCCTTTTGAAAGATATGGTGAGCTTAACAAGACACTAATAATGTACAAATTCAGTAGCCCAAAGAGAATTTAAAAAGCAAATGTGTAAGTAAGTCGGTTGTGTTATCCAAAAGTTAAGTAAACAAAAGTTGTATTTTTCAGTGATTTAGGAATCTCTGCCTTACTCTAACAAACAAGAAATTCTTTAGAAAAAAGACAGTGTAAGATTCAGCAAAATAAAGGATCATTAAAAATTAGTTGCTATGCAGGCAAAGCAATTACTTTTAACAGTACAGCAAAGCAGAGTTCAGTTCATTCAGTGTAAATGAGAAACTGCTGCAAGATTCCTCTAAAAGTTTGGTACACCCACAGACCTGACTTGTTTGTTCAACTGTGGCTGCGTTTATTCTTTATAGCACTTTTCTAAGGAAAATGTAGTTTCACTGGAAGAGGATGGCGTGTAATGAAATGATGACAAGAGACCTGCGGGAAATGAAAAAGCTGAAGGCTCGTATGGGTAAATTTGTATGGCACGATGCAGTTTTGTGTAGGGAGCCACGAGGTCACTTATGGAGAGCTCAGTGAAGTGTTGCACTAATGGAGTTTTAGTGCTGCTGCCACCAGCTCCTCCACCCTCTGTGTGGTGCTGGGCAGTGCCGTGCAGCTGTACCCATGTTGGATTTGGAGGAGCACGTTCCCCTGGCACAGATTGGCATGGTCTGCAGGTGAGATCTAGAGAAAAATGGAGGGTTTGGAGATGCTGAGCACTGTTGAGCTCAGTGCACGCGTCGGAGCAGCAGTGTCACCCTTCCCACCCTTTGTCCAGCCCCAGCCCTCCCTCCTTTGTCCAGGCCCTTGGGACGTGTCCTCTAAATTTGTCCTGGAGAGCCTGAGAGCGCTGTGTGGCTGTGGGGCAGGTGTGCCTGTGGTCCATGGGAGAACTAGCTTGCACGTACACCACTCAGTGCCTCTGCAAGAGCTGCTGTGGCTGATTCCAGCCAAAAGAGGTTTGGACTCCAATCATCTCGAGCCATGAGTTATGGTGAGAAAAAAAAAAAAGCATTAGCAGAGGGTCCTCTTTCATGTCACACTAAACAAAGCAGTTCGTAGGTGACAAAGCGTTTTGCTCAAGGTGACTTGGGTCCTCTTTGGCACACCCTTGGTACTTTAAACTCCTCAAAATGGGCAAAGATGGAGGCTCTGAACTAAATTCTGCAAACGCAGTTAATGTGTTTCAGTTATCTGCACATCATTCAGGGAGCTGTCTTGAAAGAGACAAATTAATGACTATTAAGAATCTTATACCCTGCTATTTTCTCTATTTACTGATGTTACTTTCCATCGCTTCTCCAGAAATACTTAGTCTGATGTTTAACAAGCCAAGCTATTATTATCTTAACTTACATAAGCTTTTCTTCCCCCATGATAGCGATTGAGAAGGGGGAAAAAACCCAAGCCACAAACCTTTGGCAGGACTTTGCAAAATCATCGCACAGTTTAATAGTAGCTGTGTAAGTGCTAGACCTGTGTTGTGGAAGCAATGGAGAGCTGCTGAGGAATAGAAAGAGGTGACTAATCTAAGATAAAACAAAAATATTGAGATCAGAGAAGCGCTGAATGAGGGATGGGTTTGAGTCAGAGGGATTTTATTTTCGGCTTTCCATAGCTTTACTGTAAATTTAAATATTTCTGTTGAAATATTGGCCCTAGATACATCAGAAAGCTTTGAAAATACAGGTTGTTAATGAGTTTGCGGCTGAATCCCAATTTTCTTTCTGTTTCTTTTTTTGAGTAGCAGAAATACTCCCGGTGTCTATATAATTAGTGTTTTAATGTTTGTTTTCCTTCAGTTGAGTCTGCCTTTTGAGATATTCCTGTAGTTCTTTCATCATTTCACAGAAATTAAAATTCTGCCCAAAATAACTCGAACTATCCTTAAGTTGCTTACAAAGGATTTTCAGCTCCCAAACAGATCTTTTCAAGCTTAGTCTTAAATAAGGGCTTTAAAGTTATGAAGACCTCCATGACCACTTCTTAAGAACTTAGGGTTTGTTGTTTTGTTTTGTTTTTATTTTGGAAAGGATATTGTTGACTGCTAGCAAATACTTAAATAGTTTTTTGTTTAATAGAAATCCTGTACGTAGGCAACGTCTTGTATTTTAACAGTTTCTAGGACTTCTGACAAAGTCTTGCAACATTTTGATCTGCAGCATTTGCTGCTTTCATTTGGTAACAAATGTTGGGAATAAACATTATGACATAATCTTTTAGCATTTGAGGAATAAACATGGTTTTCTAAGGAATGTCTCCTACAGACTACAGAAGCTTGGAACAGTAATTAAAGTACAAATTTTTTGTCAGACATTTCATAATTTAGAAATCGGTCAATTAAGCAGCAGCCATCCCATAGGAGTGTCGTCTTGTGAACTGATCCCATTCCCCATGTTAGGAATTTTAGATATTTTTCGAGGATTTCCTAGAAATATGCAGTGTATTGCACTGATTGCCAAGACTGCTAAAGTCTTTAAGGCCCCACTGATAACCAAAAGGGAGAAACTTATTTTTTTAATAAACCTTGAGTGAGAAAATAGCTATGATATGTAGCCATAGCTATAAACTATACATTTCTTATATTGTCAGTAAAGACAGGCTTGACCAATAAGAGAATAATAAACTCTAACACTTCTATTACTGCCTGTTCCTCAATAACAAGATCACTGGCCGCACTTACTGTAGTTACTCTCATTAATAGTCCCATTCAAGAAAGATATTTATAGGTGAGTATTTTACCCACATATATAAGGACTTCACATGGTATCCAACAGCTGGCGTTGACTAATACATTCAAAGGCATATCACCAGTAATCCATCTCAATTCCTTGTTTATTACCTTTGCAACTTTCTAGCAGTTTTGTCAATAAGATATTGCTTCTAGCAGTATGACTTTATTCTTACATTAATATCCCAAATTTATCATAAGGCTCTACATTTCCTCCGGTCACCAAAATGTCCCATTGAGCCATTTAAGCTCCCTGAAACTACATTCTTTATGTGTAGCCTGGGAAAAATATTTTTTGCCCTATATCCCTGAGTGTTTTGAGATTAAATTCACTAAAGTTGTCAAGTACGTCAGTGATGAAAGCCAAAACAAGAGAGAGAAATCTTGTTTAGGATTTAGGTGGGTGGGAAGGGGAGGAGGTAGCAGCGGCGCAGAGCTCCTAGCCAGTTGTCACAGCCGGGTCCCAGGCAAAGATGCTGACCTGAAGCCTCAGTGCAGAGAGGGAAAGAAATCTCATGGCTTTGGGCAGCACAAAGACAGGCTGTGGATGCTCAGCCAAAGGACAGCCAAAAGGAAATACAAATGTTTGCCTCGGCGTTTTTTGCTCTATGCTTTGTGTTCTTTTAAGGGATAAAAGTTCCTTCTTGAGCATTTTTGGTCCCTAACCAAGTGCAGCAGTTAGCAATTATGTGTTATTATCCGCCCGTGGTTCTTCTTTCATAAAGAAAAGTCTTATCCAGGCAGTAACAAGCACAGGCTGCCAAAATGGCCAAAAAGCTGTAAGAAAAGTCTCGGTTGCCCTCAAAGCCCTGTCTGGACCATGATGGAGAGCTGAACCCCTCTTGCTGCCTCTGAGCCAGCCTGACTCTGCCGACAAAAGGCTGCATGGAGGAACTTACCGGTGCACTTCCAACCAGCAGTGCTTGCTGATCAAAAACATTTCACTGTTTTCATTATTTTGACATTATTTTAATGTAGCTTGATCCTGTCTACCACCTCCCCATGTGCTGCGATCTGCATGCAAACGTGCCAAGGTCAGGGCTGCCCCATGGGACCAGGCAGCTGCTCCCGGCAAGGGCTGCATCCTCCTCCTGCGACTTGTTTGTTTATTTTCTTTGAAAAGGTCCTAGGGAGCATAACCAGGGGCTTCTGCCAAAACTTGCAGAGACCCACTGGAGAATATAATGTGTTTAGATTGATGGCATCATGCACTCTGCTCGCCCTGCTCGTTGTGCCAGGCTGGAGGGAGTGGGCATCTCTTCTTGCTCATGCTGGCGTTGCTGCAAAACTGCGCCCAGGAGCAGCTCACGTCCGAAATGCATGTGGCCTGGCAGAAGGTTCAAAGGTGTTTTGTGGCAAAGGCAATCCAGATCTGAGACACTTAGTGTTTATTTTGAAAGATTTCATTGTTTAGATGATGGTGGTGCTAGCAAAAAAAAATGAAAAGAGCTGAGGCGAGTTTACAGACAGCGAATAAATAAATAAGTGTGCAGATTGTGAGTCACTTAATTTGTTCCTGGTGGTGTCATGTTTTAAAAAGGAGCAGCAGAAGGAAAAAATGCTAATAACCCCAAATAAGGCATCTTTCTGTAATGAAGTGACACACAGAGCTATGTTCTCTAAAGACCAAAGCGCAGTAGGAGCAATCACTTGCCTGTGACTTTAAGACTCTCTGTTTAAAAAAGTATTTTAAAAAAGGCGCTGTGTCTTGCTCTGTTGTAGTTTGCCAGTACCAGTTGTATATTTTTGCCTGTGATTCTTGGCTATTTCACATAACAGCCTGATTTTCATGCACATAATATTGTACTGCTGACTTCCAAGAGAATCTCTTGGCATCTGGCAAAAGTCCCCTGTGACTCAGTAAGCACTCACTCAATAAATAATATGAAATTAAAAACACCCCACGCATGAGTTCTGGATATGAAAAAATGCCATTTTGCCTTTATTTTCCTCAAAAAGTAAACAGCAGGAAAATTATCTCAATGTTTTCTAGTTACTTCGCAGCTCAAGATGTATAAACTACCATGATGATAATTTTGGAAATTATGTCAGGAAGCACCACCTTGAAGGATGCTTCTGGACTTGGGTTGATGACTAGCAAGCTCTGAGTTCCCTTGCTGTGTAATGATCGTTATTTTTATTCTGGTAAACACTTTTGAATGTGCGCTAAAAAGTTGTGAAGAAGACAGGGTGCGTTAAACATAATGCATCTTCTGGCAAGGACGCAGAGGAATGCAAACCGCAGGGAGAGGAGAGAGTATATGGAGTCTGAACTGTTGGCATTTGAAAGTTGCTAAAATTA
Source organism: Gorsachius magnificus (assembly GCA_034008185.1). NCBI lineage: Eukaryota > Metazoa > Chordata > Aves > Pelecaniformes > Ardeidae > Gorsachius > Gorsachius magnificus. Next base: position 12,758,019 of record CM067093.1, on the reverse strand, counting down.
ACCCCTTGTTTCTTAGGAGCAGGGTATATATATAGTTTCTTATCTGCAGTGCTGTGACACAAGGTACTGGAGAGAAACCTTGGGAGCTCTTCTTTTAATGCAGCTTTCTCGTGTCACACTCAGTGGATGCCTGACTTCATGCCTCAGTTTCCCCTAGGAGGGCGTTCACACATGTAAGCATGCACACAGTATAACGTGTGCCATGCACAGGCGTGAGAGCATGTATAAGGTGTGTTGGATGGCTCTATGGTAGTTCTGCTGCTAAATACTTTGGGGCTGGGGGTTTGGGGAGGAGTAAATGATAAGTGATTAAACTGCTGCTTATCCTCTGGTCCCCCATACCTGCTCCTGGGTATGCTCAGCCCATCACAGAATCACAGAATGGCAAGGGTTGGAAGGGACCTCAGGAGATTACCCAGTCCAACCCCCCTGCTAAAGCAAGTTCTCCTAGAGCATTTTGCACAGGACTTCATCCAGGCAGGCTTTGAATATCTCCAGAGAAGGAGACTCCACAACCCCCCTGGGCAGCCTGTTCCAGTGCTCGGTCACCCTCAAAGTAAAGAAGTTTTTCCTCATATTCAGCTGAAACCTCTTATGTTTCAGTTTGTACCCATTGCCCCTTGCCCTGTTGCTGAGCACCACTGCAAAGAGTCTGGCTCCGTCCTCGTGACTTCCACCCTTAAGATATCTGTACGTGTTGATGAGGTCCCCTCTCAGTCTTCTCTTCTTCAGGCTGAACACACCCAACAATCACGGAGCGTTAAGGCAAGCCCTGGTGGCTTGGTTGCTTTGGGCTGTGTGTCCGTCCCCCTCGACAGGGTGCAGTGGGTGCGTGCCAGGGTTTCCTCTGCGTGCCAGGACCTGCTGCCACAGCCGAAAAGCCATAGGCGTTTCACAACAGCTTCTTCATTTCCTACCTCTGGGGCCGGATACCAGCTGGGTGTAAATTGGTGGAGCTATTTGAAATCAGTGGATGCAATCCGCAGATCTGATCTCATTCTTTGCCCACCATTTGCGATGGCGAGGGACCCTGAACATACCCATATATTTTCCTCTATGAATAATTATTTCCTGGCAATTGTTCAAAAAGCAATAGAAGCAATATACTTATTTCAGCCTCTTTGGGAGCAGTGCTTTCAGTTCTCTCATTTCTTTGCTGTCCCCAGAGCCTCCCTTGCTAACAACAATGTCATATACACACTGCAGATAAGTCTGGAAGACAGTTTAAATTATTTTTCAGTATATTCTGATAGTGGAAGAGCAAAATCATATATTTTTGTGACAAATACAGCTATAAAAATTCTGTGGTGGTTCCTTAGCCATGAGGGCAGCTTCTTAACAAGGGGACTATGGATTCCTCTTAACACAGTGAATTTGATTTTAAAGCAAATTTCTTTTTACCTACCTGGGCAAATAAATTGAATGTGCCCAATCTCCCATATCTTATTGAAAGTATGAGTCTTGATTAAAAAAAAAAAGAAAGAAATCATTAAAATAATCCCTGAAGCCATTCTACATCGGTATAGTTGGAATCACATTTTTGAAGCATATTTTATTTCATGATATCTGTTTATTGTTTTGCCTGGCAACCCATTTATTTTCTGTTTGAATCCTGTTGCACACTACTGAGGTCTAGGTTTATCCCAGTTATCTATAGGCATGCAGAAAAGATGCCTAAGTCACCTTGGAGGAGCTCCACAGCAGCTGGGAAGAAGCACTTCCAGGGAGTGACTTGGGTGCAAGGTGGACTCCATTGCTGTTTTCTCGCCCCCAACTGCAGAGGTAGCACAGGGTGATTATTTTCCAAATGCAGGCTCATCAGTTAAATGCCTAATATTAGCTGAATCCAGGCTCAGAAGTGATTAATTGAGGTGCGTTGAAAATATTCCTCCACATCCACCCTGTTTTCTCCTGGCTTTTGGAAACAGAGAAGATAATAGTAGAGGAGAGCAAATGAAGCCACTGAAAATACGGGTTCGCATTGTGATTATCCTGCCTTCGGAGGCTGATGTTGCTATAGCAGCGAGTATATAATGCAGGTGTGGTGGGGTTTGAGGCGGTCAGGGCAACAGGTGCCTCCTCCAAGTATTCCCGTAGCTTGTAAATCAGTCTGCTGAGACGGAATCCCTAAGTGCACCTTATAGATGGGCTTGCGAGAGGGGCCACAGCCCTCTCTCTCCACCTGTGCTTGTATTTTTGGTATCTTGAGTGTTGGCGTGGATCTTGAGCAGGGGTTTGAAACCGGACTGTGTTTGCGTGAGCCTTGGTTCTTTGAACAGACCTGGTATTAGGCTCTAATTAGTGCCTCTGAGTTGTTTTGGCATGTGCACATCAGACAAAAATGACCCAATAATTGGCTCCCTTTTCAAGAGCTCACCTTCAGAAGCGCCGCGTGAGCCCTGGTACTTTCCTTTTCACGCTGTCAGGCCTTAATCTGCCAGCTTCATTGCTGGTCGGGGGGGAATTGCTAAATACTGGATTAGTCAGAGAAATCTTACTTCAGAGTGTAAGTACAGAACACAAAAGGGATCTGCCAAGATAGTGAAAGGGGAAAAAAAAAAATCTTCCTTCTCCCTGGAAACTTCTTCCAACAGTATAAAGATGGGTGAGTTCAATTCAGCCTTGGTGTAAGTTGGAGGAGCGATGCCACAGAGGATATTGTATCTGAGATCTTTATAGTTCAAAAAAAAGAAGTGTTTATTCTGTACTTCATTCCATGATTGACAGACTGTCATAATTCAGGAGTATTAGACTGTAATTTATAAAACCTGTTTCTGCAACCCCTTGAACTGTACAGTGAATTTATGTGCTGATTTTATTATTAAATTGCTGCATTATAAGAGTACTTGTTCCTATCAGTAGAAGGATCTTTTTTTTTTCCACTTCTGAGTGCACACAAATTTCTGCAGGATGGGACTTTTCCCTTCTAGTTAGCATAATTATGGTAATGAGCTAGACTAAAAAAGATGGAGAATTCAAGCGACATATTTGGAATATATGTTGATGATAAGATGTGAAACCTTACTATTTGCTTTGGAGCAAAAAAGTGGAAAAACGCTCAAGAGAACATGGCTCGTTTTATAATGCTTCAGTGCCAAAGTGCTCCATAACAGGGAGTTGGGAGGCATGGAAGGCAAATTTTGATCTCTTCCCTGCCATACCAATGGAAAGGGAAATTATTGCCCTAGAGAGGAATTCTGCCTATGATGGCTGTGTTGTAGGAACAATGTTGGGATTCATAATCATTTCACCAAAAGGTCTGCTAATCTTTTTCCCTGCAAAAATATACTCTCAGATGGGGTGACTTATTTCATAGAAGTCCTGGTTTTGTTGTGCCACACATGATCATACTTTGAGTTAACTCGCTAGCAGTTTGCTTTGAAAAGAAATACCTCCTGCCCAAAGTAGTTCCAGCAATATGCAGTAAATCCTGAGCTGAGCTTTCTTCAAGCTCTGGCTGAACGATTTGTTTAGAAATTATTCCAGCACTAGTTTGGAACTGTTTCAAGGGATGGGATTTAGTTGCTTTGGTCAGTTGTAACTTATTTGAAACAGTAATTGGAAAACCACATTTGATCCTGTTCTTCCTGCTTCTTAAGACTTTTCTCCTTAACTTCCATTAAAGCCAATGCATAAGTTTCATTTGCCTTCAATGACAGCTTCATAGGGCTCTTTGAGCAATCTTCATAATAAATGGCATTGGCTCTGGTGAGCACTGGGTCAGTGTGGAAGGAACAGATAGAGGGGAAAGGTGCTATGGGAACGTGCCTGTGGAAGATGTCCCTAACGCCATCGTGGCACATGAGTCTGACGGGAATGAAGTCAAGATTTTCTGCATCACAGGTCATTGCAGTAACTGTAAGTGGTCCTCTCAGTTCTTGTGCTCTCCTTGTATCCCCTCTTCTCACCTTCTGCCTCTTTTTCTGCAGGCATGCAGAGTAACTCACAAAACCAGGAGTTCCCACTGGAAAAGAAGGGCTCTGAGCTTTGCATTGGCTTGGTTTGATCTGATTTTTGCAGTAATCGTAACGGTCTGCAGGGAATTCCCTCCACTTGTACATAATTCCTTCCTAAATTAGCAGCCACCTGACTTCCCTGTAACTATCACAAATGACCTCACACCTGTGGAAGGAACTAAAAGTGCCTACATAGCTCATACAACTTTAACAGTGGCTTCTAGAGGTCATTTTCCAGTGGGTGAGTCCCACAGCTGGTCTTTGCTCATCCAACCCCATGTCTCCCTGTGACTGATTACTGCAGTGCCGGAGATTGCACAGAGGTGTCTTCTCCCAGACTGCCACGAGCTTCTGGAGGGAGCCTGCTGGAGGGAGCAGTGAGTTAGCTGCTTGGTAGTCTTGCAATTTATAATGTTGTTTTAGTGCACCACTTTGCTGCAAAGATTTTCGCTGTGCTTCATCTGTGTCTCCCTCCTTCCCTGGAGAGGGCACGTACGCTGTCTCGCAGTGATGCAAGGTGCTTTTAAATGAAAAGGCTACCAGTCAGACATCTGACAGGGACGTCTGAGGTCAACAAGCAGGCAGAAGAAGAGGGAGACGAATGCCAGTGGTGGATGTGAGACCTCGTAGTGCAATTCAAAGCATAAGCATGGATCCGTGCGTACAGGGATATCACCATGTATGCTGTGTAACACCAGGTTGGCTTGTTTTTCTCTACTCTTTGTGCAAACCTGAGTCCGTTTGTGAGGTCTCAAAACAAGGTCCTATGTCAGAGGAAGAAGCTGTCACAGGTTGTCTCCTTACCTTGGAGTGTATGTCACTCTGGACTGTGCTGCGGAACCTGCTTTAACTGCTGGTGGGTCTTTAGGCTCTCCTGGCTGCCACAGGAAAATAGTGCTGCAGATCCACGGCTGGATACCGGGATCTTACTCGAGATGACAAATTAACTGAAGAAAATGAGGAGAAGAGGGATGGGCAGATCCTATTAGGGCAAGTGGATGTTTGAGGCTGTGAAGAACTGGCAATGATGTGTAACTGTACAGACCTTCCTTAAATCTGGGGAACCTGGAAACATTTAATGTCAAGTCAGAGGTAGCAGAACAGCACAGAAATCTTCCCAGTAGGGGAAGAAAAAAACAGGTCACTTGCATTTGCTTTTTTTTTTCCTCCCCCCTAACTTTGGATGTATTGAACTGTGTAATAACTTGCACATATCTGGAAGCGATGCAGAGCACAGCAATCAATAATACAAGCAATGATAATCAGGTGTTTCAGCCATCTGACATGAGCAGTCTCCAAAGATAATTCTCTCCCACAGGACATTGCCAAACATAACTTCAGTTTATTCCTAGTAAAAAAGTAAATGCTTCCCTGCTGTGCAGAGACAAACCTTGCCAATGGTTTTTCTCCTGAAAACTGAAAAGGGGTGGAGGTACAGGAAAAAGCGTGGGGAAACACCCACTGGTGGTGGTGGTGGTGGTCAGCAGACAGCTGGAACTCTCTGTATTCCCCATCACCAGTGTCCCTAGAATCCTTAGAAAGACCTCAGTAAACAGCAAATTTGGCTTCTATTATCAGAAATGCCAGGAGGGAGCGCAGAGGAGTGTGAGGCTGAATTTATTGTTTGTAAAGAACAAAGCATCCTGGCACGAAGGGCCACAGTGAATACATGGTATTGCCACCGTGGTTCTTGACTGGGTGAGGCTGTGGCATGAGCCCAGCCTGGTCTAATAAAGCTGCCCCTGGGTCACAGCCAGCACTGGGAATTACCCCTGGTCCTGTGTGTGAGCAGGCCAGCCTGGTGCAGCTAATGCCGCTTCCAGGTATTCACCACAGCAATTACATGTCTCTGGTTAGGTTGGCTGTTTTTTCTTATTCTATTAGCTGAATCTCCCTGCTACCAGCCATACAGTTTAGAAAAAAAAAAAAAAAATTAAAGTAATACAACTGTTAAAAAGGAAACCAAAAAAAAAAGTGAGGCTTTACCCACATGAGTAGCCACAGTGCCTACCACAAGGCAGAGAGGAGCCTTGGTGATCACAGAGCAGCAACACTGGGCTCTTCCCCTAACATTAACACCATCATTTGTAATTGATTGTTAAACTGAGTTGCTTCTCAAGCTAATAAAAAAAAATAATCCTTTCTCATCGAGCATCACCAAAATGACATTTATGTTATTCAGGATTTTACCATTGCTCTCCCCTTTCAACACAGAGCAGTCAGCAACAGCACATAAATTTTTATGCCTGCCCATTACAAGGCATTGTATAAAAAGAGACGCAGCGTAGATGATAAAATTGATGTGAAAGTTTTCACCGTGCCCTACCAAAAAGCCGGATAATTCAGAGCAGGTGGTGATGGAAAGTTCCCAACCCTGTGCCTCCTGTGTGGAGCTTGCCTCCTGGAAGCTCCTACAGAGCTGGTTAGTGCCTGCACGACCAAGTCATTCATTCCCCAGCGAGCAGGCTGCTAACAAAAAGGGGAGAAACAGATTGTCAGACGACAGTGTATTGAATACTGCTCCCCCCTTATTCACAAGCAATAGTGTGGCAGAGAAGGACATAGACCAATCACTGGTACAATGTTTAAAAAAATCTCATGGTCTCTGTGGCTCTGGCCAGCTTTCTGCTACATTTTATAGGTCATGGTCCATGAAATTCCATAGAAACTTTCATATATATTCTCTGTAGCAGAGTATGACATTTATTTGTTATTAAACCATCTAATTTAGGGAGGATGAAGATGCTTTATCCAAAAAACATGCAAGGTACTCTTTCATACAATTTTTCTCTAATGTAGCTGTATTTTGGGATATCTATATAATTCTGTAAGCTGCTTATTTTTTTTTCTAATGGGAAATAATAAATGAATGATTTAATAATGATGGCACTAGAAGAGACCAGGATATTTGTTAACTCTAAACTCAGATTGCAACCTCTGCTTGTTTTTTGACCTGCTGACCCATACTGCCACTACAAAAAGCTGTCATCTTTAATCATGAGGAACAGGAGCAGCAGAGAGTTATTCATGGTAGGAGTCAGTGCTGAGCATTGCATCCCAATCCCAAACGCCAGGGAAGGCAAGAGATGACGTTCTGGTGGGTGCAGCTTTTATTAGTTTTGGCAGCTGCAGGAGGAGGAGAAGGTGAGTGGGGACTGGAGGTTGAGAAGGATCAAAGGTTGAGAAGAATAACATGGGGAAGTGTCTCTTTTTCTCCAACCCAGTGGTTTTGTAAGAGAAAATGCCTGCTTATATGATATAAATCAAATGTGTTCTTGACTGTACAACTTTGGTTATAGTACATTGCCCCATAGGCCTGATACCTGTTTGGGGATGTGTAGGACCTGCTAGCTGTGAGCTAAAGGTCCCATATGTGTGTTTTTCATACATAAAAATTCTGTGAGGGACACTTGGAAGATGGAGGGTGAAGGAGAGAGAGGACGAGAAACATGCAAGAGAAGAGTGGGGTGGAATGCTGGATCTGTGCCACTCCTCGTGATAGAATATTGCTGTGAGATGTTGAAATTGCTGGTTTGCCATGGCATCAGTGCTGACTTGACAAGTCCCTTTATCCATTGGTCCATGTTACTGGTAGAGTATTGCTGCACTTCAGCTCAGGAGCGAGCCCTGGCAGTGGTCAGGATTGTGTATCCGCAGAGGTGGTCATTCTTGCAGCTCTATGTGGCATATACCAGCTCACATGACCTGCAACTTGTCTTAATGAAACCAGAGGAGAACCTGCAATGCGAAAGCCCTCATGGCTTGTAACCTTACTGAAATAATCTATTTCGGGAAAAAAAATTTAGAGTTTTTTTAGCACCACAAAATGCGTGAGGGTCTGCAGATAGCTGTAATAATTCCTGTTCACTCAAATCGCAAAGCATACCACTATCAAAATTTAATCTGGGTTCTTTGGAGCATAATCATATTTCACTCATTTTCCTTCATCCTTTTGCTTGAGATAAATGAACCCCTTCTGTGCCACCACCAACCCAGAATTCATAAGCTGGTATTTTACACCCGGGACAAGGAATGTAGCAAGTGGCACTTTATGACCCATCCCTCATTCCCCTCCCTTCAACAATCAATAGCGTTTTCAGCATATGTCTCTATTTAAAGTTTACTTACAGCTTTCATTTCAAAATGAGATGACAGCAGTCATTTTATTGCCCAGCACTCCTGCGCCTGCCTTTGTTCATAAGACACCACGCTCTGGCAAAAACGATCTTTACTTGGCAGGGTACCCCCTCAGAGCGATACTTCTTGGAACAGGAGAACCTCTGGCAAGTGACCAGTGTCACTGCTGAGCCATGCTGCGTCTTTGATTTTTTTATCTCTCCAAATACATGCTTTTTGGCAATAGTTCATTCAGATCTGGTTCAGTTAGCCATTCGCCTTTAGTGACAGTAATTCCTCTTGCAGCGCTGGAGGTGAACATGCAATGGGAGGAAGAGAAAGTAGACAGATGTGTTTTATTTTTTGCAGCTGGATTAGAAAACATGCAAGACTTCTATCCAAATGCACCTGGTTTTCCTGGATTTTCCCAAACTTCTCTTGATCTTCTTAGGGCTTCTACCAAGTACATACCCCTTTCCTCTAAACCCCCCAAACCAGCTGTGAGGTAGGCGCTGAGGTGGCTTTTTTGATTTGGACTGCAGTGTTTAAGGACATGCCTAGCAGCAATTGAGAAGGCAGTAGCTCGGTCCCTCTGACTAAGTTCCTAAATTGCATGATGAGATGCCATGGAGTCAGTATGGCAAGTCTATATTTACAGATCAGTAATTCCTCCAAATTACTACTCCTGCCACCCTGTGGCCTGCATGACCCTTGGTTTCAATGTCTCTCTCACAGTAACGTGAATCCTGTTACTGTAAGTGCCTCATTGCAATGTCCTCCCCACGCTGAGCTCCAGCTATTGACCATTTTGTGATTATTGTATCCTGCCTTATCTTGGAGGTCTGGGGCATCATATAGCATCATCCTTCTGCTTCTCTAGCCTGGAGAAATGGGGAAAAAAAACAGGTAGAAAGATTCCTCAAAGGGTATGTTTGAGTATTGTCATGGCAGTTCTTGACGATCCAACTCTTGGTCATTTCCCAATCTTAATTTATACATGTGGAGCCATAGCTTTTGCTAGCGTCAGTCTCAAATCCTAGTGAGGTCACCCAAATTTATGCTAAAAGGTATTCTTCAGATCATCTTTTTCTCAAAAAACCCACCAGCTTACCTCAATCCTTGCAGACTTTGACAATCACCCTGAATCTTAGAAATAATACCTTGCATTTGATGTGGTTTTGATTATTCATTTACCTGTGAAATTCCCTACCCATGCCATGTTTCTTACACACACACTCCCCTTTCTAAGCAATTATAGCCTAAGTAAACCTAAATCCCTCATCTTATTAAAAGTTATGACTTTCACAAGTTAAAGGTGAAATATAGTTTGGTCCAATTCTGCTTTGTGCCAATGTATTTGTATACCTGCCTTATTGCATAAAAACCATAAGAGAAACTTGTATAAAATTTTGACATATATTTTGTTTGCTATTATGGTTTGTCAGATGTTTCATTACATCTTGGACTCACATAACTAAACAATTTCTAAAGAAAATGGACTATTTACCGTCATCTGCTGGAGGCCTGCAGCCAACACGCCATTTGTCAAGAACATTTTTGCCATGGAAGCGCAGGCAGCGGTGGGGACTGGGGGAGCCGGGTGCAGAGCTGGGGGGAGGATGAGGACTGAGAGCTTCAGCAGTGAAATCCGAATGAGGAGGACACAGAAATACATGTTACATCAGTCATGTAATGCCCGGCCAATGGACTTTCCAACGGTTGTTTGAAGGGCAGGAGAATGGCTCAGGAGACCCAAACATTTGGATATAGAGGTTCAGATTGGGCTCTGATCCTGAGCTGATCATTGTGGGAGAAAAAAGTCAGGAGTTAGCCCAAGACAGGAGAGCAAACTTGGAAAGATATTTCTGTTGTGTAGTTGCTTCTCCCACAGCAAATATTTGCATAAATGTGTATTCCAGTAAAGCTGTGTAGCATCTTAACAATATCAAAAGCACAGGAAAGACTGTGAGACTTGAAACTAATCAACAGGTTTCCACGTCTTTTTGCTGTAAGGTCTGATAGCCCTAAATAAACCCCACAAAAAGTCTGTGTTTTGCAGCGATTTCCCCAAATAGTAGGGGTCAAGTTCCCTACCACATTTATTGCAACACTCCTACGTAGCCAAACCTTATTTTGTCGATTCAGTGGAATTAATCACATATTCTCTATAGGGAGTTCAGTAGAATTAATCACGTAGTCTTTATATGGATTTGCTATGAATGAGAAGGTATATTAATATACAGGCAGACGGTGAATATTACAGTGAATAGTTTCCTGTTAACACAAAGCATCGCTGCGTCTCTTTGAGCGGAGATGACTACCTTAAAAGAACATTCTTCATCTGTGTAAATGGTTTACTGGGGGGCATTGCAGATTGCTCTGAATAGAAATTTTTTTCACAGAAACAGAGCTAAAAAGATAACACAAGTAATTGCATTCTCTAGTGCCTCCCAGTGTTTTACGTGTTCTCCTCTATGGGGGAAAAAAATCAGCTACTGGCAGCCTGGTGAATTCAGTAATTGTAACTAATGGGGTTGTTTCTTTTTGTCTGTGTTTTAGGATGGAATGGGGAACCTGAGAATCACAGAAAAGGGTCTAAAGCTCGAAGGAGATTCAGAATTCTTGAAACCTCTCTACGCCAAAGAAATCCGGTCAAGACCAGTAAGTTGCTGGGAAAGGAATAAGCACATTTCTGTAGCCCTGACTGTAAGAAACCATGAAGTGGCAGGGTGGCATGGTTATCGGATCAATTACTGGGGCCACTCTATACAAATGTAATCTGGGGAGTGAGAGAGTGGGTGTCCTCGGGGTACCTCATCTGGGTACTACATCCTCTGGGCAGCTGCAAGGTTGATACGCATGGGTTTAGTTTGTAGTTAAAATGCTTCCAGGACCGCTGAGATGTCACACTGTCTTTTTGTCTCCGTCTGAGTTAAATCATAAACACTGCTCATCTGAGAGACCTGATGTTTCTGAGGTAGAGTGATGGCAGGCAGTTGTGAAATCCAGCTCATGTTTAACTAGTTACTCCCCTTCTGCAGAGAGGTGATGCCTTGGCACAGGGGCCTGATCTGTTGTTAGCTGGCACTGTAAACCCATATTACCTGCTCGGTCCTATTTCATGTTCTGTTTTAAAATTATGGCAGTTAAAATTCAACGCTGCTAGGAGAGACTGTTTGACAAAAGTGGCAAGGATGTTAACAACTGAAAATGAGAAAAAGCCCAAGTGTGATTGAAACAGCATTTTCATAGCAGCACTTCATTGACTGTCGGTGACTTTTTTGCCCTTTCTAATGCAATCCTGTTTGTCCTGAGCAGCTTTAAAATAACTGAAACGATTAGAGAGAGTTTCCAGGATCCTTCTCACAAGATGTCATCTATCTTGTTTCCCGATCCAAAGTGTTAATTTGAGTCAGATACCAACCTTTCATTTTGATAACAATGGCAGATAGCTAATTAAATAAAGTTTACATCCCTTTATCTCAGCATTTCAGTGGTCTTGTAGGAATTGGAACTTGTAGCATAATCAACACAACATCCGATACAATATCCAATTTAATTATTGAAGGTTGTAACCTCTGTAAGATGGCTAGGAATTGATTTGAACAAGCATAATAATTTAGGAAGAAAAGTTAATGAGAAAACATTCATATCTATAAATGTTTTCATCCCTGAATTAAAACAGAACTGCAGAACTTTACATGTCATGCACTTCATAATGTAAAATGTGTGGAAAAGGTGCAGCATTCGGTTTGATAAATAGGCTGACAAATTGCTACTTACATTTCTTTTTCTCTAGTTAGATTGCTGGAAATAATACTTGATTACTAAGAGAACTGAGACCCACTTCTTGTTAGTGGGGAGTTTACTGTTTATGTATTATCATATTGATCTACATTTTAATACAGCAGGGGGGACAAAAGGTGTCCCCTTCTTGAGGTTATGAAACTACTTTCCACACCACCGACAGTGTAATGAGTGCAAGGAGCAAGAAATATAAAGTAAGGCCTTTGTGTGTGTTCCATTTATTATCCTGCCTCCAGGATTATTTTTCTGATAGCCAGAGAAGGATCTAGTTGCAAGCCAGAAGGTCTGATCTACAGCCTAGTGAGTTGGAGCATCCCTGCTGGCTTCAGTAGATGAGTCTGGAAACTGTATTAACTATACAGTTGCATAAACCATATGCATGCTTTCTTTGACTTCTCAGTGGAGTTAAACTCCACTGGAATAGGCTGTGCTGGCTTTCAGGTTGCTCACGATAATGCTGGAATTACTGTTGGGCTGGGGGCAACAGGGGCGATCCTATTGATTTCAGTCAACTTCTGCTTTCTCATGCTATGTGTGAATTTGGCCCCTTGTAAGCAAATGAAAGAGTGGCAGTCAATCAAAGGATGATAGTTATAGAATATTTAAACATATTATTATATAATCAACACTTTATTTTTTTTAAAGAACAGTAGCATGACCCAGTATTCTCTTGGAGGGAAGGATACTGGCAATTCCTGAACTTGACGAATATAAAGTGCCAAACTCAGCACTCAGTAGTACAGATGAACATCCATGCTAATTCTATAGTAATCTTCTCTGGGTTTTCAGAAGTGCTTAATGCGGCTTTAAATATGCAAAGTGTAACAGAAACAATATGACAAATAACAGTAAGTAAAGAGCATCCCAGAAATAAGCTGACGTATAATATTTCTCATAAGTTTAATTAAACAGCCTAAAAGTTGTGTACAGTAATAGATAATGGTTTTATATAAAGCTCAAAAGACTTTCAGATTATGATTATTTATAGAAGACTTTCATTTAAAAAAGAAATTAATTTCACTATCATTCTGTGTAGTCCTGAAGGGGCGTTGGTGCAGCATGGAAATGGCAGGGGAAGAACCACTTTTTGTGGAAGTGGCTGCAGCCCCGTCACCTCCCGGGAGTGGTTTTTCCCACTCGTGTGTCTCAGCAGTGCTGCTCCCCATGCTGCCCTGCTGTGGGCAGAGCTGAGCAATCCCTGCCAAAATGTCTCCAAAACATGAATTGTGATAATTCTGGAAAGCCTGAATTTGTCACTGGTGCCTCTTCTCTGCTGCATCTCTTTAAGTCCCAGGAAGGTGGTAATTAAAAGTACCCACAGTGTTGCTTTCCTAGGAGCTGTGCCTTCTGGTTTAAAGATAGTTTAGGATTTCCATTTAAAAGTGGATTTCTTCTTCAAATTCATTTGGTGGGAATGAAAGACCAGGGTTTAGAGAGGAGGAAAAGCCCTCAAATGTCATCCCAAGAGATGATGGGAGCCTCTGACCTTATGTAGTTTGTGCCTTAAAGAGCTCTAGTAGGTACTGCCTGCCCCCTTCATCACCTTCTGGACAGGGTAGTTGCATTTAGCTGTGCTCCTTTTGGAAGATAGCTCATTGCAGCTGAAATTACAGCCAAGAAGAACTGAGTCTGCTGTACTGTGGCATGCAGTTGATGACAACCCAACAAGGGCATGTTCCTGGGAGTCCCTTCAAAAATGTTAGCAGAAGGATTGCACAAAGTGGTTTGGTCCTGTGCTGGAGAAGTGGTCATTAAGATCACTGGCATGAACTGGCTGCTTAAAGCTGCTCCCAGCCAGTTTCTTTCTGCATCACCGCTGCCTCCTGTCTTGTGAATGGTACCCTCCAGGCTCGCTTTCCTTTTCCCTCACCCGTTCCAGAGCGATCCTCCAAATCCCTCTCTCTTCATATAATGATGGTCTCTGTTCCTGTTGTTTCCCAATTCTAGTCCTGGCTCAGTAATACTCTGTAGTGCCTCCTGGATTTGGACCCTATTTCTAAGCATCCAAGCTTGCAAATAAACATAACATTGTTGCTGTATGAGCCTAAAGTTTATCTGGTGGTTAATGAATAGTAACTGGTGGTAGCAGTGTTTGCACCCTTGTAGCCTTGTTTTAAAGAAATGAGATAGATGCATTCCCTTTTCCAGGAGTGATCAGAGCATCTTAAACTCCCAGCTGAACATATTGCACACTAAACAGTATTTTCCATGCCACTTGCATGGAACATGAGCATCTTGCTGCCTTTAATTAAGAAGTTAACTGGACCATGAAGTATTGCCTGTGTAAATAAAAGTGATTTGTACTTAGTCAAGAAGGTGCATTAGGAATCCTTGCATTTCTTTACTTGCACATAAATTATGGAGATTATTAAAAATTGGAAGGGTCATCTATAAACCCATCTGTAGCTCAGCTGCACTGTCACTCTCAAAATGTAGCTGTCTTTCTAACTGTTGTAATTTATTGTGGACTATCGTGTGAACCATCTGCTTGCTTATAAATCAGACAAACTTTGACTGAAAGTCACACGTAGCAGCACAAATTGTTAATTTTATGTGCTGGAAAGCAATGGCAACAGTTCTGCGGTCTTCTGTCTTCATTGCCTTTATTTGAATAGAAATTTAAACCGGGAAATTTTCCTGCCTTTGTTGAGAAGAGTTGCTAACAAGCAGGTTGCTTCAAACTTACATTAAACACAGATTTAGCTTTCTTAGTGTAGTTGGGGTGTTTTGAAGCTTGCCACATCCAGGTCTGTAAGGAACTTAAAAGGGGCAAGACAGAGAACAGGCTATGTGCGCTTTCCATTCCAATAACAACAGAAATAAAACCCTGTGCTGCGATTATACAGGAAAATCAAGTTAATTACTTCTCTCAGGAGCTGTGTGACAACCAATGAGATGATAATCTCAGCTTTAGGAAGCAGAGAAAGACATTGCCATGATAAGATTAGGATGGTTTTGCCCTTTCAGTGTTCGAGTGCATAGATAGAAAAAAATAAACCTCAGTTTGCAAATGTTTACACCCAGGCTTAAATTTTCCTACCCTGGATCCTTTTAAAGAGGTGAGGATGGACTTGCCTGATGAAGATTTTTTGCAGTATAAAGCTCTTGGCTGATGTCCTGCCCGTTCAGCTCTCTTCAAGACTCTCCTACTGATGGGTGGGTCTGGGAGCATGGATGTAAACGTGGGCGCCAACCCTTCTTGCCTGTCCTCTGCTGGCGGGGGGAGCTCCAAGCTATTCTGTTGTTGTGCAGGTATAAGTGATGGCAAAATTCACCAAACAGATTTTGAGGAGATTTTAACTGTTTCTTAAAAGAGATCTCTTAGCGTATTTAGATGGTTTCGTGTTAAAGGTCTGCTTCCCACTATTCTTAATCAACTGAAAAATGAATTTAAAAGACAACTCCTATACATTGAACAATAAAAGCCTGAGGCAAAGTACAGTGTCCTATTTAAATTTTCCTTTCTTTGGGTGATGTTAGAGGTCCCTCTCCTGCTCCCTGTGGCAACGGGTGTCTTACTGAGAGCTGCTCACTCAGAGCATTGGAGCAAACCTGGTCTCATTTGAAGCCGTACAAAATAACCAGCGACTGCAGTGGAAGAAGGACTGGGCATGTCATTAACATTTGGCTGTGATTCTGCAAGGGCATCTGTTTGGCCCAAAAAAATTCACAGTTGTGAATTAGGGCTGATACCTGCTATTCCCTTTACTGGTGTTTAGTAAGTTCTCATCAGCATAAAAGCTAGACTAGCAAGTGCATAAAATATGCTTGTCTGTACTTTACATTTTCCCCAGCCAGTATTTGAATGATAGAAATTAAAAAAAATATAAAATAATATTTAAACCCCAAAGCTAAAAATACAAAAAAAAAACCTTTTTTAAACATACTAATTTGGATTAAAAGGCAACATTCACCCATGAGGAAAGACAATGCAGATGGCAAGATAATTGCAACTTTGCATGATGCTCCAACTGTGTGGTAGAAATCTAGCCTTCAGTAAAGGCTCAGATAGAGAGCATGAAAGAAGGCTGCTATTTTTTGAGGAGGGAGACAGAATAATTCCTTTTCTTCCTTTGTCAGAGTTTACAGAGCAATAAAAGGATATTGAATTAGTTCCTGATGATTTGGTCTAGCAAAGTGCTTAAGGATTTCAGCACGCTCACTGAAACCATCACAGGGTGGAAATGAAGTTTGTCTCACTGTGCCGCCGTCACTTAGCAGTCCCTGCACGCTCCCACCACCTCTTCGGACATTACTCCTCCCAGTGTTTCGCTATTCCCTTAGTGACTGGTTCTTTTCAACAAAAAGAGGAATCTTCTTTCTTGCACATTAGGATACGAATGAGCCTATAATAGCTTCTGGCAGCTAGTGAAGATGTTGGTCTCCTGCCTCTGGAGCAGTTCAGCTGCCTCTGTGGCTTTGGGTAGAAAAAACTCACGCAATCCGAGGTCAACTTCTGAAGCACGATGCTTCCTCTAACTGCATCTTCATAGCTTCTTGGTTGATTTTTGGCAGCAGGTGTTAAAATGTTGTTTAAAAACCCTGGTAATTTAAAAAAAAAAAGAGCAAGGTTGCTTGTGATGGCACAGCCAACAAAAGCAAGCTTCTTGCAGCTGTGCTTGGCCATCTCATATTCTCCCCATAGGGTTTGTTAAGCTTTGGCTGTGGCACCACTCCAGATACCTTGTCACAGGTTCTGTGCCAGTGTGCTTTTGCTATAAATGTCTCTCTCAGTTTGGTCAGTTTGAGTCTTGCTTGCCCAACAGCTATCAAGAGAGAGGAGAGCTGGCAGTCAGCGGGACAAACAGGAAAAATAAACAGAAGCGGTTGAGGCATCATTTTGGCAGAAGCGCCCTCACCTGATGCACAGATATTGTTGCCATCACCATCCAAAGCAGATTTGAGTCCACATACGGCAGTAGGCTGTGAGCATCCAGTGGGATTTATAAAATTGATGTGCTCTCCTCTTAATAAATTTCATTCTTAAGCAATAAAATCCAGAGAACCTACTTCAGACTGAACCTTGGTTGCCCCAGCGCTTTGGGGGCAGTTAGTGGCTCTGTGATATTTCCAGTGTGCTGAAAAGGTGGAAGTTTAAGTAAATTTTACAGCAACTATGAAAACATTTCCCTCCAGCTTCATAGTAAAATTGGCCAGAAATCGCTCCACTTTGAATTTTGAAAGAAATTCTGTAGGCTGGCTGGAGGGGCCCTTCCAACAACACCAGAACTAATTCTTGCTTTGTCTAACAAGCTGGTGTTGTGTGCCACACACTGAGAGCACAACAGGGAACTGAAGTATCCCACCAGCTGAAAAATCAGAGTATCCCAAAGAAAAGCAAGAGTGGGAGCTCTGAAGTAAACAAACTTTTTGAAAGAACTCCACAAGTTGCATTTCAAAGCAAAATCTCGTGGAGGCTGCCTATGGTATTTTGAAAAGGGTTTCATTAAATGTTGCTAACTTGTCATAAGCTCTCTTAAATGGAAGGGTAATGGCTCATAACATTTGTAAGCTTTTTAATTTCATGCAATATGAGCAGTGTAATCAACACCTATTAAAGTCAATCAGCTGTGCCAAGTGGGCTACCTACCTCGGCTTTTGTCTATATTTTCATCACGGGTACACCACTGCACTAACTCTGGGAACAGCATGTTTGTGCTTTCTTATCCTAGCATCAGTGGAGATTTTGTGTCCAGAAAACCCAATATGGTCAGTGCAGAAGTACCTGAACCCATAAGCTGAATAAGCACTTTGTAATCTGGTTTTTACCTTCCAGGGAGGGAGTTTGGGCCATGGAGTTGATGTGAACTAGTTAATAGCTCCAGAGCATTTCCCAAATGATCTCCCAGTGTGTTTGACTTTTGCCCTTTGACAGGTGAAATTTCTCTGCATGAGCTGGTTGTGGAAGGAGAGGGGAGCTGTTCAGGCCATGTGTTTGTTTTGCTGTTCTGATCTCATTCCCATCTCCTTTTCATTTTAAACATATGCAGCTGGACTCTGCGGTCATAAAAACAAGTGATGTGCATCACAGCTCAAAGTGAGCTGTTGGGTTAAGGCTGGGTGCTCTGTGGTCTCTAAGCTTTTGCATTGCATTTTTGCCGTGATCCCAGAAATTGCGTGCATTTCAGCTATGAAGAGGAGGACAGTGGGGCTGAGTTTTGTGGTGGGGCTGTATTTCCGCGGAAAAGTGGCAAATCGGCTAACTTCGCGTGTTTCAACTGAGTCTCGAGCCTTGAGACAGGAGTGCGGGCGCTAGAAGCTAAAGAATAGAATAAACATTTGATTTAGTTTATTCCCCCAAAAGGAAAAAGAAAAGACATTGAATTATTGATTTTAAAGTTGAAAGAAAAAATGGCTGGGCTGAATGAATTTGGCAGGCAGTTGCTTGCCTTCCTTGGACAGGCACTACTCTTCTAGTGTCTGTATTTCAGCTTCGGTTTGGCATCTTGAATTTGCGTGCTGCCTCTATGAATTAACTGGGAAGCTGCTGTGAAGCTCATTTTTCATAATTAGACATTTATTATAGCCTCTCAGTATTCCTACAGGCTTCTAAACCTTCAGGAGCTGTATATCATCCTTATTTTTCTATGTTTAATCTTATATTATAAAAAAAAAAAAAAAAAAAAAGCACAGGGGGCTTACCAGGGGATTCATGAGTGCGGGACACATCAGTCACACCTACTGATTACAGGATTTCTGTAGCTGACTTGTATTGCGGACAGGTATTACTTTTAAAAGAGAAGCTCTTCTGGTAGTTGACTACAGCTGACCTGAACCAGCCTGTGGGATTGAACGCATTCGTAGAGGAGCCTTGAATTCTCAGTCCAAAACTTGATCCAAATTTCATCTTAATAAGCTGTAGCCTCAGAAAGAAGTAAGCCTCACAAAGCACCTGCAAACTGCTCAGGGAAAAACGTGTGCGATCGCGTACTGCCGCATTTCTCTCTCTCAAGGGCAAAGGCCTTGAGTTTAAGGATTTACTATGTCTAGACATCGCTGCTGACAATCAGGATTCTGGCTGCTTTGGGAAGGCTGAAATATAAGAACAGCTCCTTAATACTAAAAATGAAAAAGGAATAAAAATTTATACAGTATGGACAGAGACAAGATAGAGACAAATAGACAAAGGAAACACTAAAAGACAAATAGCGAGATCCAATTATAAAGAAAAAGAAGGTTTTTCTGTTATTTCCAAGAAGCCTCAAGAGCAGAGCTTCGTGTCTTCTTACCGCAGGACAGCAAACACTTCTGCAACTCTTCTGCTGATCAAAACTATTTCAGCAGCAAGGTTATGCATTTTGTAAGGCAAGCGTTACTTGACAAGACAAACCGTGCTGTCATTAGGAGGTGCAGGCACACACAACTGGTTTTACAGACAGTTCAGTTTGTGTGGTCTTTGATTTGCAACAGGAAAGGAAAACCAGACCTTGCAGGTTTCATTTACCAGTTGCTATGTCAGTAATAAGAGTTTCTCTGATTGTTCTGTTTCTAAGTGACAAATATAGGATTAGGAGAAAGAAGAACACAGGGTGAAAAAAGAACAACTCTAAATTTGCTCCTATTCTTTTAGGGCAAATGAGGCTCTTGGGACAACCGAGTTGCTTCTTTTGAAAGAAAAACTAAGATTTCTTTGGCTGTTAACATTTCCCCAAGTGAAACATCTCTATTTTTGATCTCTGTTTGTCTGAGGTCATGCCTAGCTGTCTACTCCCATGTACGCCAGCATCTTTCAGGAAGGGACAGTCCCATGCCAGTGTTAGTGGTGCAGTGTTGGAACGCAGGACACTACTGTACGTGTGTGATAAAAATGGCTATCAATCTAGTCACAGAGATAGGCTTTCTGACTCGTCAGTGAATCATTGATCTAGGCTTCAGCCCAACCAGATATTTAATTATGTGCATAATTTACAGACATAAGTAATTTCATTGGCACCAGTAAGGCTGTTTGCATGCATAAAGTCAGGCATACGTCGTGTTCTTTGCTGGATTTTGCCCTGTACTTTCTACATACGCTCTGTGTGTGTGGCAGAGCAAAGCCACTGGCAGGGGTCTGTCCTGCTGGTTTCTGTACAAACATGGAGACAGACACAGCCCTTTCCTCCAAAAGGTTTTACCTTGTCACTAGGTAGACAGAGAGTGGGACAGAAGATATGGACAAGAGTGAGCAAAGCGGATTGCTCATTCCCTCCTACAGCAGCTGGGGACTGGTGCGGGGAGTCCTCGGTCCATGTGCACACTCATTTTAGTAGATCACGTGCCCCAAGTATAAAGGAGTGTTGTGACAGAGCTGGAAGATACTTTCAAATAAAAGCTGATATGGTAAAAAATTGTCCTTCTTGGGGGTGATGAAGGAGCACAGTTTCCATGATGCCCATTGTTTTGTTTTGTTTCTTTTTTCATTTTTTACTGCAGGCTCTCAGTGTAAAATGTCACATGCCCATTGATTTCCTCTTGATTTTCTGTGATCCTGAGTCCAATGAACTTTTTAGGTTTGTTTCCAGTCTGGCTTTAAAAGGTGGCATAATTTTCTGAGGCAGGTTGTATGAAGTACTAGCAGGGAGTCTGCTCCTCATTTCTCTCTGAAAGGGAATAATCTGTGGAACAGAAAGAAAATTCAAGGTGTTTCAGCTCACAGTATTTCTTCCTTGTTCATCCATCAGGGCACAATCCTTGTTTGCCATCTTTCCATGGAATAGCAGGAGATTTCTCACTTTCAAACCTTACATTTTCTGTGAGCAGGAGCAGAATGAAAGTGTCTGTCTTCTCACCGATGAGGTTCCCCAGATAGCATCAACTGTACAGTGCTGCTGTCATCCTACTTCCCCCAGAAACATCCCTTCTGAGGATAGAGAGATGTCTTCCTTTGGGAAGTCCTTCATTCTGGCCCACAAGGGAAGGTTTTACTTAAAGTTTATTTCAAATGCAGCAGTGCTAAAACTTGATTTGTAAATCACTGTCTGTTTATGAAAATGGTGAGTAAATGCATGCCAAGATTTGCACAGTATCTTAGTCAGCGCAGGATACTTTGTTGGATTCTTAATTTATAGTCTAAAACTATGCAATGAATTTGTTTTTATGACCCAGGCTTTTTCCTTTCTTTCTTTGCAGCCACAGCTTGATATTCTGTTTCTAGTTGTTCTTCTTGAGCAAAACAGTATATTGTTCCATTGTCTCTCTTGGTTTAGACAAGGGATAGATTTGTCATGGGGCATTTAATAAATAAAAGTGGTTAACATCTGAGTTCTGCTTCTCTGCTAAGAAGCCAGCAGTGGCTTCAAAAGATTGCCTGTGACACCATGAATGGGTGTCTACTGATTTGGAGAGAAGCGTGCTGTTCACTGAATCATCCATATCACTCCTCACAGTGCCTGGAAAGTTGTCTTTTCCAAGTACTAATGCAAGCTGAGCCTTCCTCTCGGATGCGATCTGACAGGACTGCAGCCCAAGGCAGCACAGCTGAAGAATGAGATGTGTTTTTTCCAATGAGAAACTTTGTAAGACATCAATATTTAAAAGCAGAGAAATAAATGAAATTACAGACAATCGGGTTGATTGAGGGGTGAAGAGAGGTCATTTGTCTGGCAGAACAAGCATCTCTCGCCAGCAAGGCTTTCAGTTCTTTAGCCAAAAGCTGTTGTTCTTTCTTTTGATTAGGTTGAGCTGGAAGAGTGCGAATAACTCATTGTTTTTCTTAAAATCATTATTTTTTGAGGTATATTTTGCAGGTTAGAAGTACCAAGTGGGCACAGCTGCTCATCACCTTAGAGCGGTTGATATTTCCCTTTAAGCAGACGCACTGTTGTGTTGTATGCACAGGTGAAGCCACACAGTGAATGGCCAAACGATCCATAATCCAAACACACACTAACTGCTGTCAAAGGTCAAGAGATCAACCTGAGCTGATTTAGTGACTTGGTTTCCAAAGAGCCATGGCTGGAAGACAGTGGGTTGGTGGGATGAACCTGAACACATCTCCTCTGATGCTTCCTGTGGTGGAGTGTTCAGAGCCTGTCCCCTCCATTTTTTTGCAGAACATCCTTCACTGTTTAAATGCAGTAAAGGCCACACAGGGCAATGGCATGTATGTTGTCAGTGCTGCTGGCTTGAGAAGGACCTTCTATTGCATGTTTACTGTTGCTCCAAGCCAAAATATTTATCTGTATTCTGCTTCTTGAAATCCCCAGCTTCTACTGCAAACTGACTTTTGCTATATATGTTTCCTTAAGATCCCAACTGTTATTTATAAATTATGAACCTTGATGCTGGTACACAGTTGGGAGAGCAGCAGGCTTTTTGTTTCTCTGCAACATTTTCTATTATGCAGCGTTCTGGGAAGCGTGGCATAGCTGAAGTAGAAGAAATGGGAACACACAGGCAGGACCCTTCCTGCACCCTTTCCTGGTAGGAGCCACTGGTGAGGCATCTTCACTGATCTGTCTTGTTCCTTCAGAGTTTTGAAAGAACTTCAGGAATAAAAACATTGGGAGGCAAATGCCTTCTGTTTAAAAGTGGAGACAACCAGACAGCCTGAGCCACTCTGCTGATTGCCCAAAGAGTAATTCGGGGTCCTTGGTTTTTATATGCCTCCCTGTGTTCTATTTTACCTTCGCATCATCCTAATCTCTTTGGCTGCTTTGGCCATTACTCACCATTTCCCCAGACAACATTCCTGTCTTCTTCCACGCATGGCAAAAGCATCTGCTGCTCTTTCTGTGAGCCTGACATCTCTTGAAATACCACTCCCCAGCTCCCCGGTGGTGTTGGTTAGGGATGTATTTTTGCTCATCAGCCCTGTACCTTGGCGATACCCTGTGTTCCTCTCCTCTCTTCACCCTGAAGCAGATACTCAAGAGTGTCTGTTGAATGGCAGCCGCGAGATACAGTCAGGTCCCAACACAGAGCACCCTGCTGCTCATGCAGTTGTCCCACTGATGAGACTTTTGCTGTCATGCTATCTCTGTAGGTACATGTGTTTGCTGTAGCAATGTCCGGCATGATTTAGCATCTTTCCTCCAGATCAATCCAATTTCATGTCGCATGCTTAGCTGCATCTGTCATTTTACCTTTTCAAGTGTATGACTGCCTTGGCTGTTAGATGTTCAGCCTCTCCGAGACAGATGGAGGTTTGCAGTTCTTCCTCTCTGAGATGGTTCCTGTCTGACACTAACTCGCACATGGACCATTGCGGCACTGCAGGTCAGAGCTTGGCCCCTGTGTTTATTCCTGTGGGGAAGCCTCTGTCTAGTCATGGAGACCTACAGAGCATCCTTCTTAAAAGCTGAGTATTGATCATTTCAGCAGAATAAACAAAGTGGTTAGATAAAAGCAATTCAAAAACAGTCTGTGCAAATGTTTCTGTGGCCCCATAACCCTGTATCATAATTAAAGCACATCAAATTACTTTGGTATCAGAGGTACAACCATGGGCCCAGGCATTCTTTTCTGCCCTTCCCGTCTTTCCAGGTATGCTCATACAGAGTTAACTGAGTATATTTCTACAATAAATATTCCCACAACAAGGCCAAAATATGGTTTTCATCAATCATTTTATAGCTGCTTCAAACCTGTCACACCAGTGTATGTGCTTACAGCAGCTCAGGGAAAAAAAAATGCAGACAAGCCACAAATAAAACCAAGAATTTGAATAGAAAACCTGAATTTTCTATCACCAGGAACACTCAGATGATCTTTCTTTGTGTCTTGTACAGTGGCAAGTGCAGAGTCTCAAGTGAATAAATAATTGCAGATCCAGGAAACGAGATTATTACTCCCATGAAGCTATTGAAAAGGAGAGCACACCAAGCCCTTCAAACCTGTTTCCTGACGCACAGACCCGCATTTGCCTACGGAGCACAGCAAACCTGAAGGATGGGTCTCGTAAAGAAGAGCCTTATAATTGCAATAGAAGCCCAGAAACAGAAATGCTTTGATTGCAGGAACATGTCTGGGCTGAACCTTGTCATTTCACAGGCCAGATGCATTAGAGAGAACTCCACTGGGTAATCACAGAAGTGAGGATGGCCTTCTGCATCCTGCCTTCCAGCCGTAACCAGGCTGTAATATAGTTGCTTTTGCAGTGTAATTGCTTTCTCTGCAGGGCTTCTTCCTATTGATTCTGCTTGTGTGGATTTAAATTGTTTGCGGGTTGGAACTAGACTCAAGTTGGTCTGCGTCTCTGCTTTTCTGTGCTAGGCAGCTCATGTGATGGTTCTATCTAAGAGACTTTAATGATGTCTAGATAGCATCACTCCCTGGCCTGCGCGTATGTATTTGATTTGAGGAGAGAGGCTGGATCAGATAAGTTCAGAACATCAATAAATACGTGTATTTTGTTTGGTGACACTTGTTCAATTTGAATCTTTTTCCCAGGAAGCAGCTTGTGTTGTGTCATTTTTTCAGCGTGCTGTGTAAATGCTCTGCATCTGCAAATGTCGAGGATGGTGCCATCCCATAGCAATGCCATCTGCTCATTCACAAAGTGCTTTTTGTGTAGATAAAAAATGTGAGGTGTTACTCATAATTAGGCAAAATCACATGCTGTGATCTGTGATTGATTTGATTTCTGTTGCTGGCTACCTCACATATGTCTATGTGTCCATAAGTATTGTCTACATATCAGCATATGGATGCAGATGAATCAGAGACTCATGAATTCTTTTTCCCAATCCAGACCAGATGGAAATGTTTTCCCTTCATCTTATTAGCAGCAGCTGAATTTCAGTAACACCAGGGGCCTCTGCTAGGATCTTGCCCGTGTTTCGTGCTGTACATGCATACGTAAGTTGGCATGGTCATTTATAATCTAATACAAGAAATAAGTGATCCATGACACGTAGCAAAGGAAAGTTGTAATTTCAAAGCAGTGTTCAGGGGTAGCCACGCTATTAGCCTTCTTAGAGAAAAATATCTGGATATATCACTTGGCATTGTGCAGTGCAGTAACAAAATGCCTACAAGGTTCTGTGAGTGTTGCAGAACACAAGTGTCTCTGCTGAATCAGACTTTTGGAAAATATTGCTGTGCCTTTCTTAGTATTAATTGTATGTACTCTTTAATGTGTATTCACCTCCCTAACTGAGCAAGATCTTAATTGTTTCTGGTTGTACTATGGGCCAATTAATGCTGATAGGAAGAGAAAGTAACTTAGAAATTACTAGTTCTGTATAATTTTAATATTATCTTCAAATGCCTTTTATAGATAGTGAGGTGTGATTTACCAGCAGTTTTAAAAGATGATTAAGGCAGGCAGTAGGCATACCAGAAAGGCCGTAAAAATGAAAACACATGAACAGAGGTCTGCACACTTGTCTGGAGTAAAAGCTATGAGCAGTGAAGCAGCTCTATAGTTGGATGATTTAGAATATTTTAAACCTCAGCAGAGCTCTCGTCTTTTCTCTCTCTCTCCCCTACGGTCCTGTGCCTATCTACAGTGTGTTCACTTCTGCAGGAGATCTGTCACCACTGGAGTCTGACCATAACTAGGGTAGCCTGAGGCAGAAAATAGGCTATAACTTAGAACAAATCCATAGTCCCGCTGCTATGCCACCTCCTATAGACAAGGATCAGATTGGTGCGAGCTGCGACTGAGCAGCTACTGCAGTCAGGTATTTCTGCAGAAGAATTCAAGTAAATTGAAATGGTTGTGAATACTTGGTTGATTTTTAATGGAAGTGGTGATCAATGTGCTGAGAACCGAGGACCGCTGTTCTCCTGTTTAAGAGCATTACAGTTTCTCAAGTCCCTCTTAGTTTGTACGAGGGAGAGCCGTTCCCCAGTGATGCAAAGTTAATCATCAGCGCACATTTGATCAACTCTGGTATAACACCTTTGGGTGAACTCCACAGTGAAGTGCTTGAAGCAGTCTCAGAATTATTTGGTCAGCACAGTTGTGCTGTTTTCTTCATTGTGGATGTTCTCTAAGGGTGCCTTGCCAGAGGATGCCTGGTGCTGAGCACGCTTAATGCATTGGATTTTTTCTGCGGCCAGTAATGCTCAGTTCAGTCCTACTGATACAGAAGGTTTTGTGAATGTGCAGCAGCCTTCAGATGTTACAAATCCAGTTTTCCCACCCCCTTGGATACTGAATAGAACTCCAACATGCATGGTTGCATTTTATTTTTATGTGTATGTCTATCGGTTTCATCATATCATCTGTGGTTTTCCTCATATTATGAGTCAATGGAGTAAAAAAGAATGGCAGAGAAGTCGAGGCAGATGTAATGTCTTGGAGATTTTTTCGGTGTTGTTTTTAATGTCAGCAGACATGGTGTAATGTAATTTTCAGAAGAATCTCAGTTGCAAAACAGCTGATTGGGTGTCTTGAAGAAGCAGCCACTCTCTTGAAGCACTGTGTTCATGAGATTATTACAGGTATTCTTCTAAAGAGAGAAACCCCTGGATTCCTGGAAATAAATCACTTTGCAGGATACAACCCCCCTTGTGATAGCCATCCAAAAGCAGAGCCCAGTCATGTAGATCTCGCGTCACAGACCTGCCTTCTTTGCACTTTAAAAAGAAGAGTCAGGATGTAATTGCTTTAATGTAGAAGGGAAATTTATCTTTTGTTTCTATTGTTACTAAAATGAACTTCAAGAAATGCCATAAAAGAGGGAGGTTTGCGGCATGGGACATAAAACTCCAACATGTGCACTATCTATGCTATTAAAATGTGTCAAGCTGGGTGGGACCACAGTATTTTCTGAGCTTCATGGTACTGTAAAACCTATCTTACTGCAAACATGACTGTGCCTTGTTTGCATAGAAGAAGGGACTTGAGTGTTTTGGTTTGAAGCATTTGAATACTTAATAAAATGTCAGAAGTTGGAACACAGCACATTGAGTAAGCTCATCAAACTACATTTACGTCTTTGAGTGCCGGTTGCAGGTCAGGGATCTAGCAGCTCCGTTCCTGATCCAGGTTACACGACCTGGGTACATTACACTTGTGAAAAGTTTGTTTCCTGGAAGAAGAGGATGCAGACTACATTTTGTTATCTCTGCACTGGACCTATTGCCTCCCTCCTAAAAGCAATCATCTTTAGACACAAATATAGCAATACTGGGGCATTTTGTAGCATTTGTTTTAATCTGTTTGTTACCAATTCCATTCACGGTTTGCTTTCATTCTGCTATGAAAAGCTTATACTGTCAAATCAGAAGTTTTACTAAAAAAGGGATTTAGTTACATGAACATTATATTCAACTGTTTGAAGGACAAAGTCAAGATCAAAAGAGACTCAGTGATTAAACAACAAAAAGTATGTTCAAATCATATTAAGGGATGTCTTCAATCTAGCACCTAGGGATTTAGCCACATGACTTCAATTTTTATGCCAGAAGGTTTCTGGGCAAAATCCTGTTCTTGCTGTGGGGAGCTAGATCAGAAACAGGAGGAAGAGCTATTTGGTTTTCTTTTGAAATAGAAACAGTAATGGTTGGCTTGCAAGTCTGGCCTGAAGTCTAGATTTTCTGTTGACGTAGATGAAGGCCAGGCTGCTATTCCAAGCAGGATCTTAGGGACAGGTTTCACCAGATACGCCCAAGTTTGTCATCTTCATAGCCAAAGAAAGATGCTGTCCAGTTTTTTGTCTGTTTGCTTTTCAGGAGGTGCACGACATCTGTGCAATGTTCTGGTGAGGTTTGCTGTGATTCACAGCAGTGCCAGTTGCTTGATCTCTTCAGCATCTGTTACAGGTTCTGAAGGTTTTTTACCCAGTTGTTTCCTCCCAGCTCTCTGCTTTATGGGGGCAGCTCTGAGCTTTTCCAGCCTCAGACCTTCCCCAAAGGAGTTTCTGTTCTCAAGGCAGGAGTGAGGGAAAGAAATGCACACACGGGGTCAGGTCTGGTGTTTTTGGCGGTGTGCTCACAGCATGTTTTGGAGATCTTTGTGGTTTGGAAACTCACGTTTAGTGAGTGCGTTTAGTGTCATGCAGTGAGGGTATTACTGGTGCTTCCCTTTGAAGGATGAGCAAGTCATACGGGAGCATGCAAAACTGGGTCAGGGATGCTAAATTAAGCACATCTTTGTCAGCTGACCAAAAATGACAGAGTAAGGGTTAAAAAGTCAGCTTTCCCCGTAGGTCTCAGGACATGCCTGACAACTGCAAAAATGAGCTCGCACGCAGTGCTGTGTCCCAGGCAGCGTTTGCTGCTGGGTCTGGTTACATTAGGAGGTACAGCAGCGATGGTTTTGTGTTTTAATTAGCAAAGTTGGCCATTCTTGGTGAAGGTTGCCTTGTGCCCTGAAAAGAATGCTTCGTGTCTCAGTTAACGGGCAGTGAATATTTGCCACTCCAAACCAGACAAAACTGAAATGTTGCCTCATGCAGCTGTGAGGTGTCCCTACCAATGGAAAATGCAATGCAGCAGGAGTAAGCATCATTGCTGTTATTATTATATGTAATATAATTATCATATTTAGCTGCTGGTATAGTAGGACTGGTTGGACTTTAGGAAAGGTTGTTCAGGGTTGTTATAATCCATGTGAACACTTCCCCTCCATCAGCAGCTCCTTAAAACAGCACTTGGTGCAGGCAAGCGAAGGTGCTGCTCATGGCTGTAGGCAGCCCAAGGAGCTTTTGCTCTCATAGTGGGCTGGCTGCTTGCTTTATAGAAAACGAGCTTTTGCCCTCTGACAGTCCAGCTGTGTGTGGAGCAGCACTCACTGTCTGTAATGTCAGCGAGAGGCACCGTTGAGCATGAAAATGGTGGAGTGGCTTCTCCGTAGACTGCTCCTTGCCAACCTGGATTATGTTTTAATATTTTAATTTTTCCCGTTACTTTGTCAAGCCTGCAGGAAATTCACCATTTCCATTATTTCCACAAGCTTCACTTGCACTTACTGTGTGAAGTCTTTGAATCCACAGGATCAAATCAAAGCTACTCCTTCTGACCATCCAAATTACAACCACACTGGCTGTGATGCTTTATTTTAAAATTGCCTATTAAAATTTAAAAGGATTTCCAAATATTTGTAATAATTCCCTAAAATAGTCTTAGGACATCTGTTGAAGCATTGAATTTCCTTGAAGACAACACTGGTCGGGATTGCTTCAGCTGCAAATTAGGGTTGTGAGTCAAAGTGCTTTTTCTGTTTTAAGCTCTGATCTAGGAGTTTTTACCATCTCTTCCAAAGTGAGCTGAAGAAAGCTAGTGAGCTGTCAGGGCTTGTTTTGCTGTGCGTTTAACCCAGCAAAAAATCAGTTGATACCTTTTGCAAAGTCTTTCATGTTTTACTGGATACCTCACCACTTCGTGAGGAAACAAGCTATACTGTCTTGCCATATTTTTGTACTTTTCACATTCTTTATTCTGCAGCATGTGTCCAACATTTTAATACATTGAGGAGCTGTGGAAACTTCTTTTGTGTGTCTACAAACATTTGCATTATTATTAAGCCATTGGGTCTGCTAATGAGGGGCTGGAGTAGGAAGGAGAATGATGTATTTACTGTGTAGGATTTTCTGCAGAGATGAATAGTAGATTCGTGGTGGGCTGAAAGTAGATAACCAACACAAAAGAGTCCTTAAAAGATCTCAGCCTCACCTGCCCCCAAAAATAGATCCCACCATGCCCACAGCATGGTGGGATCCTCCATCAGTGTCCTGCAAGGAAAATGCTTGAAATAAATCAGAAACAAACAGGAAACATTGCAGAAGGGAAAAAAAAATGCATCCTACTCCCATTGATGTCTCTGCCTTAGCTTCTCCAGCCAAATGATCAAAGGAACCACTGGAAAGAAACAATAACATAAATTATTGTCAGAAAGGAGGTGGCCACTGATTTAATTGCAAAGTTGCATAGGAAGTTAAATCAAAGGCAGTTCAGTGCAGTGCAATGGGATGGCTCAGATGGATGTGAATCAGGACTCTGCTAACAGAACACAACACAGTTATTAGAGGTTTGTGGTAAGAGGTTAAAGTCATAGCAGCCGAGCCTGGGTATAAAGAGCAAGTCAGTGGCAGCATGTGGGCTGGGAGCAGCATCTGCTCTTGCAAAGAGAGGTGTGGGAAACCTTGTTGTCGTGTTTGTGATGAGAGGAAGAAGAACAAATGACAGAGAAAGAGATTTCTCACTATGCCAGATAGCATGCAGGCAGTGAAACATTTTAGGCTATTGTGCGACCAGCCATATCAGATGTATTTTATCTCAAATGTGCTTTTCTGAACAACTGGATGGAACCTTTTGGAGAGAAACAGGTACACAAAGAGAAAAAGATAATATTCTCTACTTTTCTGAACCCAGAACAATGCTTAATCCAGTTTTCCATTGACTTCTATTTTCTTTGCATCAAGTCCAAGAGTAAAATATATTTATTTCTTTTACATTATTTATCTGGAAAGATTCAGAACTGGCTTGTTGCATATTCTACTTCAGAAATGTGGTGTGTCTCATACTTACAGTGTTATAATTAGTGTCAGATGCGCTTATTTATTGCATGCTGATAATCTAACTCTAGGTCTATCAAGTGTTATGGCAGTTTGTGAGAATATTACTTCACTACATAATTATTTTTTTGTGGTGATGATGCCATATTGATCTAGATTTCTGTTTGCTCCTGTGCATCAGAATATTTAATTTTGAGTCACGATAACATGAAAGTGTAAGAGAAGTGAAAGGTTTTGCCTTTTCAGTTACAGTTTCTAACTGTGTTAAGTATGTTTTAATGCTTTAATCATTTTTGGTCTCTGTGATTGAAGGAAGCTGGCATCATCACCAAGCTTGCAACAGTGTGTAAAAGATGTTGGTGTTGTTTCCTTTGCATATAGAACATGATGGACAGAAAATCCACAGAATTGTCAGCAAAAGGGAGTAATTTTTTTCAGTTCTTTTTCATTTCTTAATGGAGGAAGAGTTATGGAAATGAGAGCGGGCATTGCATTAAGTGCTTGAAATGTTCCTTCCCTGCAGACCAATAAAAACATAACTCTTCCATTAGGGAAATTTAGATTTTTTGAAGGCTGCATGAATCTGAGCTCTGAATCGGTGAATGAGATGACTGTGCTGGGGTAAGTGTTTCAAGGCCTGATTATGTATTTTAAGTCTTTCGTAGGTGGATACCATCTCTTAGCTTGTCTTGTAAGACTTCTTTGGAGCAACTATTTCTGTGACTCTTTTTTATATTAACCACTTGGCTTATCTTGTAGTACTTCTGTAGTGCAATCTCCTGTTATGCACATCAGTAACAGAGTTTCAAAGCCATGGGGATTGAATGATTTTTCCTACCTGAATTTGGACTAGAAGGTTTCCCAGCCTTTTCAAAACACTCTAGCTACTCGCATAACTCCATAAACAAAAGTCACATAGTGAAAGTCAAAAATGTGACCTTTCTGTGCTTGATCTGGCATGTTTATCATGGTTAGAGTCTCACCTATGGCTACAGATTATGCAGATTGTAGCTATCTGCCTTTAAAAATGTGCTCCATCTGTAAGTGTGAAATGAAAATGTAACAGTAAACTGCTGTCACTGGGGGTGTTCAAATTGGTTCCCTGATCAGGGCTGCAGAGAATTAATACCAGAGCAAGTGGGTATTCAAGTGAAGCCATCTTTTTTTTCTGTGCTATTAACCATAAAATAGTAATCAGCATTAATTTCTAGGTTCTAGAAGAACACAAATAAAAATGAATAAAAAAGAGTAAAATCATTACCAGTCATTACCACTGCTCCTTACTTCTAACTTATTAATCGTATTTAAGTTTCAGATACTATATTACTTAAGCTGTCAAACACATCACAGAGTTACATAGGGATGATTTGTACTCATTTAGTGTATGAGGAGACAGAGACACAAAGAGCTTCTGAAACTTATTCAAGGTCTGGAAATGATTAAGTGGAATTCTTTATTTTTATTATTTTTATTTAGTTCTAAATAGGCTGAATGTAGCCATAACGATCTAGTTAGATCAAACAAATCTCATTTCCCCCTTTTTTTTTTTTGCTGAAGGGCTGATTCCATGGGTTCATGCAGCACAAGTAGTTAAGGCACCAAATGTAATTATTGTGAATATTTGTTCACACGTGGGCTGGTTTTGTTTTAGTTTTTTGAGGTTTGTTTTCTGCAAACACTGCTGGGAATCATTTACCCATCACTGGAAGTGTTCCTTGAAGCTCCAGTCCATCACAGGACTCCCATGAGTGCATTCCTGGTCTCCTGTTACGTTTTGTATGCAGACAACTCAGTCCTTCTGCCATGATCCAGAAAAATGGCACAAGTGCAAGTATTAGTTATGTTCCTTACAAATTCAAGAGGCAAGGAGAACATGCCTGACCTACACGATCCTCCATCCCCATCCTGGTTATTCATCCCTAATGGAAAGATCTTGAAACACTGTAAAGAGACTTTGGTGTAGGAGCATATGGACATAAAAATTTCAACTCCTTGCTGGTTTTCTTGCTGCTTTATCCCCTCTACCGATCCTATGGCTTAGTCAGTTGGTGAATTCAACCAGCTGCCTGCTTTAGACATTATGAAGAGATACTGGCAGTGAATTTCCACCTCACATATTAGATTTTTGGCTGATTTAAGTTGGGGTCACCCTGTGCTAGTGCCTTAGGTGGCTAATAGCCCCTGAGAAGCCAACTGT
Source organism: Gorsachius magnificus (assembly GCA_034008185.1). Lineage (NCBI taxonomy): Eukaryota > Metazoa > Chordata > Aves > Pelecaniformes > Ardeidae > Gorsachius > Gorsachius magnificus. Next base: position 12,725,557 of record CM067093.1, on the reverse strand, counting down.
GTGGACTGGGGCTGCCTGTAGAAAACACGAGTTCCCAGGTGTCTTGGATGCATTTGCACACAGAAGGAGCCAGATGGTTTTCTCTGTGGGTTTTCTTTGGCTTCGCTCTGCGGGAGAAATACCTGAGATGGATGCTGCCAGGTAGCTGTGTGGCTCCAGTGTGTTAACAGCTGCTCTAACTCTTCTCTCAGAGGTATATTTAAAGCATAAAAATGAAAAATGGGCAGAAATTTGTGTCAGCAAGTAGGGAGTGGGGCAGACTTCGTGTCTTGTGTATGTCCGGACCTGATGTGATGGGTCTGGTCCCAGGCTGGCATCCCGGGCTGGAATGTGATGGTGGTATGTGCCAGATGGTTCATAAGTGCTTTGAAATCAAAGGAACTTTCTACATGTTAATAAGATTTTCTTGTTCGCAGCCCTTGGGTACAGCTCACTCACGTGGCCATGTGGTACACAAGCACAGTCACCCATTGGAGTCATCTGAAGCTGTGTGCAATATTGCAGATTTGACTCTGAAATGCACTGCTGCAGTCAGCCACCCTCCCAAAACACCTTGACCTTCAGGAAGCTTAGGTCAGGTCCCATATCACCTGCATGTTTTAAAATAACAGGTTGGTTGGGGCTTATACTAGCAATAAAGCTAACCATCCCTAAACCAAAGCTAGTCTCTGGGACATTTTCTGGGCCAGAGGTGTGGACTATGGTTTTATCCTGGGCAATAAAAATTAACGCAGGGAAGCCTGCACCTCAACGACATGTCCAGCCCTGGGGCCATTAACAGCAGCGCAGCAGCATTAGGGAAAGTTCCAGGTGTGTCACGCAGGCTGATCTTGGGCAGCCGTCCCTGTCTCACATGCTTGCTCTTGTGGTCTCATTCCAGGGCAACCCACTGTACTTCCAGTCTGCCAGAAATGTGACAGTGAACATCCTCAATGAGAAGACTAAAGTCCTTACTCGCCTTGTAACAGGTAAGGAGGGGGAAAGGCTGCATGGAGGAATTAAGGAGGGATGAAAGCGGGTGTGTTGTGGGATGCTGTGTTGGCTTTAGCACACGGGAGGGGAGCCCAGGTGTCTTGTGAAGTACAAATGAAACTTCGCTCCACTTTGTAGAAACAAAGCTAGAGACATGAAAGCTGTGCTGGAGAGGCATCTGGCTGGTGCTTTCTGATAACGAAGCAGACCATCGTTTTCATTTGAAAGCCAATCCAGAGACAGAAAGGTTAGTTGTACAGCTTCAGGGTCAAGAAGAACATATGCAGGGTGGCATTTCTGTTGTAACAGGCACAGGCTTTTCCTCAGACACTTTTAACTTGCCTGAGATCTTGGGAACTCTGCTGATTAACTGTGGCTGGGTTGGGACACTTTGCAATTTAGAGCTATCTGTGCCCTTCTGCTGTTGAACACTCTCGTGCTCCCAAGCATCAGCGTGTTTGATGGGGAAATGGGTGTTTCATAAATCCCCAGTGCACAGCAGCCTTTGAATGAATGCATGTGTAATTTGGGTTGAAAGAGCCTAATGCATTATATATTCTAATGTATAATATATATGATATAGGATAGATATTTATTTATTGAGGTTTATCTAGGAACTGGGAGAAGTACTGCTGTGTGGCAGAGCCAATAATCTATAAACATGTTGTTTCTACATGAGACTGGATTGTTTGGTTTGCTTATATTAACATCTTGGCCTCTAGTCACAGTATTAAATAATTAAATATGCAGCTTCAGTAAGCAGTGATTTAAGCAGCATGCATGAAAATTGCCTGGAGGAAGGAAATAAATTCAACCCCAAGCTTCCTGATTCTCACATTCAGAATGAACGTGTTTAGTTTGTTGGTTCTCCATATATTTTCAAGAAGGTATTTAGTTCACTTAAGCACCTCTATTTCACAAGAGCTTGGGAGGACACAGCCAGTGATGTCTCCCGGTGCCATCTTCTGGTTATTGAGCTCGTTTCTGCATTCGGCAGCAGATTTGGTTTCAGAGCGGAGCAAAGATTTGGTCCCATATAGCGCATGCTGCAGTGATGCGTAGGGAAGCAGTTAATTAGCAAGGTACAAATCAAACGTAAAGCTCGAAAGTACTGGATTTTCTCAGAATGGCTGCAAGATTTTTAAGTGTTTCCAGGAATCTCAGCATAGCCTCACTTTTCTGTAGTGCAGACCATGCATGCAATTCTTTGTATGCCTTGATACCAATACAGATGACCTGTGCAGGGAAATGTTTGGTATAGATTAAGTTTGAACCTGCCTGTAAGAAAATACTGGCTTTCAGGTCTTATTTCACTTGCCATTTGAGAAATGGGAAGTCAGATCACCTGCCTTGTGCTGTAGTGTATACCAGGGAGACTGTGTCTTGGACTGGGTTGCACAGGACTGTTAGATGCTCATTTGTCCAAAGTTTAGCCTAGGTCGGGTAGTAGAGGGATCTGCTCTTTGTAGTCGTTAAGCCACAGACCTGCACAGAATTGTTATTCAGGCAGCTGATGTTTATCAGGCTCCATGACAAAATGCATTGCCAGAGGCTTTCCAGCACCGCAGTGCACAGCAGCCTGCAGGAGAAGCAGCAGAATTGAAATAAGAGCTACGAAGGAAAGTTTTACTCATCTAAAAACTTTCTGAAACATGGGATGCTCTGCTGTTCATCTTGGCCTACACATGACTGAAATGGTCTAAAAGAAAACATTTGCTCCTGTGGTGGTGTTTGTCTTTTTTTTTCCCCCCAAATTGGACTGTGCATGACACCGATATAATTTTAATCCAAGTTGAATCCAAGTTTAATCCAATATTTGACAGGCAGAAAACCAGGAATGTTTTACACTACAGCATCAGTCCAAGCAAAATGTACTCAGGAGCTCCTGATGCCTCTTAAAACTGCACCAATGCTCGCAAAGCATGGCTGGGTATATTCATTACTGTTTCACATGAGGGTCAGTCTTTGTAAAAATCTCCCAGCTATGCCAAGTTTAATGGTGATTTTGTGATATGCATAAGCATTACAGAAACATAAGTAGAAATAGTTGAGGGGTTGTTAGTTGGGTAGAAGGCGATGCCCTTTTCTAATGAGAAGTCACCCTCTGAAAAGCACCGACCTCCCTGTTTGATGTGTCAGATGCGGGTTGTATCTGCAGAGCTATTAGGATAATCTTAGCAGACGGGCTTATTAAATGTATGAAATGTGATTTTCTTACACTTTTCACTAAAAGGGTTGTGCTAAATATCTTCTTCCCTTTAGGTCCCCAAGCAGTGGAAGCACACAGCCAAAAATTTGAGGTGAAAACCCTCTCTGGAAAATTGCTGTTTTCTGCAGATGACAACGAAGTGGTGGTGGGAGCAGAGAGATTGAGAGTTTTAGGTAAGAGATTATTGACTAAATCACTGTTTTGATAAGCGCCTCTTCAAATTTTAGAATAGTTTTGCCTAACTTCCCTTCGTGTTTGGGGAAAGCTTCTTTTGGAGATAAAAACCTTCCGCTGTCTTTATTGCTTTGAATCTTCCCCAAGCAGGTAAAAGGCCAGGAGTTTCTATCTGAGGGGTTTCTTAGCTTGCACAATGTTGTTATTTCCCCTGCAGAAAAAAGCTCCCCTGGAAGTGGTTTGTCTGCCTCAGTGAAGCAGCTTTAAAACCAGCTTTGGAAACCGAACAACTTTATCTCTTGGGTCTGGGAGGAAGGGCAGTGAGGCATCGCTGTAAGGATTCTTCCATGGCTGCAGTCACTGTGCATAGGGAAACCTCAGACTTGGTATTTTTTGATTGCACCGCTTTCCCAGCTCCTCCTTCATTCTAAGGTGAACACCAAGGAGGAGACCTGTGGTGAAAAAGTCAGCATGAATTAGGATCTCATACTAATTCTCTGAATAGCTTGGTGTCCGTTATGTTAGTTCTCTTTCTTTAGCCACATGCAAGAGCACGCTGTGCATCTCTGTGCCATCTTCAGCCATGGGTGGGTTGAGCACCCCATGCGTGGGAGCAGGAGCCAGCCTTAGAATGGTTTGGGTTGGAAGGGACCTTTAGAGGTCACCTAGTCCAACCCCCCTGCAGTGAGTAGGGACACCTTTAACCAGATCAGGTTGCTCAGAGCCCCATCCAACCTGGCCTTGAATGTTCCCAGGGATGGGGCCTCCACCACCTCTCTGGGCAACCCCTTCCAGTGTTTCACCACCCTCATTGTAAAGAATTTCTTCCTTGATATGAAATTACAGTCTTAGGAACTTGAATTCTCTAGCTCTCCAATTCAGTCCGTGCTCTTTGGTTAGTCTAAGATTTGTTCATTAATGTCTTCATGTAGGACCAGACTGGGTAGCTCAGCATTGCTAGCAGTTAGTCACGTAGCAGTGCCACTGGTATCTGCACTGATACCTGTTTTCTAATGGCTTGATGTGGATGCAGCTGCTCCCTCCAAATTGTTCCTTACTTCTCTAGTAAGCTCCTAAAAAGAGAGGTCAATGAAGGAGCTTAGAATGATATATTTTTAATTATTATTATTTCTACATATTACATAGCATATTAATAGTATATTATGTATAATCTAAAGGAGCTTAAATGGGCACCTCAGAGTCTAACAAATGGAACTTTGTATCCAACCCTTAACATTTTTTGTTACCTGATGTCATGATATTCTAGATGGTTCCCATTCGTAGACAGGCCAGGTGTGTAGCTCTATGCTTGTTGTTGCATACTGGACTAGTTCAGTCACCAGCTATACAAAGTTAGGTGTGTTTCATAGGATAAATGTTGAACTTCGCAAAATTAACAGTACCTTTTTTAGCTTAAAACTTTGAAAAGGACCATTCAAAATCCTTACAGTGTTACAGAGCTGGGGAACATTTGTCACAATCCATGTTCTGCCACAAATCTCCCTTCCCACTGAACCCTTCAGAACTAATTCATTGTACGGTCTTTGTGCAGGGTAGATGAGGTCAGGAAGCAACAGGTTTTAAGCGTTTTCTTGGAGATCTTAAAATGTGAGAGATTTATATCACTGGTTCTTCAAAAAAATTACAGAAACTTTTCCTTGCAAGTTGCAAGTACTCCTTTTCAGATGACGTACTTACAAAAATATTGCTTTTTATTTACTTTGTACTTAGGAGAAGCCAGCAATTATTTTTCATAGTTATTTTGCATTTCTGCCTTGTTTTAGTCTCCAGAATGAACAGCATCAAAAATATTGCTACCCACTGTAGCACACTTTCATTTTTATCTGCAGCCAAGTGTTTCTTGGGGTTTATTTGGCTTATGCAGATCTATCAGAAAAGAAAAGGTAGAATGATAGTACTGGTGATGATGCTACATGGCGAGTATTTCAATGACCTTGAGCTGAAATGTTTTCAGAGTTCACGCTTGGCTTTGTTTTTCTCCAGCTTTGCTTCCCCAATCTAATTTTATCTCCAAAAGCGTTTGCCATGGCTCTTTGCCATGCTGGGAAGTGTTATACCATATGTTCATATTTCTTCCAGTGTTTTTGTCTGCACTTGAGGCTAGTCCAACTTGTAGTACACAGACAAATTCCTTTGATCATTTTTCTGGTGTTTGGGATCTCAGGTGCTTGTCGGTATGTGTCTGCTGACACCTATCTACGCTATGTAAATAATCTCAACTTGTTATTGCTGAACACGTACTTGTTATAGAAGTAAGTGTATGTCTGCAATCTGACATGAAAGTCATCTCACAGAGGTTAGAGCAGCAGTTATTGGGCTTGTGACTAGCTTTTAATCTTGTTAATGATAATTACTTTTTTTCTTTGTACGCTCTTCAAAGTTGATTCTGAAAGTTTGTTCTACAAAGTAATGCTGAAGCCTTGTCATGAGGAAGGAGATGCTTTCCTTTTTTGAAATGGACTCTGCTCTGGGTAGCTAAAGGATTTTTTCAACATTAGCAAGGCATTAAAAAGGGAGGAAAACAAAATTATGGATTTAAAAAATACAAGGAAGGCATGTGCTTCATTTGATGATGCTTCAAAAAATTGCACAGCATGGGTAGTGCAGATTACCAAATGAAAGTGCTTTTTATTTTAATTGTATTTTGGGGGGGTATTTCTGGTTTTTAACTATTAAGGGACACACAGAAAGACAGAGTTGGTCCCCTCTGCTTTTCCTGCACGATGTAATTCAGAGTACTTCAATGTTTTTATCTGATTTAGTGAATCCATTCAAACCAGTCATCGTAGGAGAGATTGGAAGATAACAAGAACTTCGGTTTGAGGACAGAGGCAGCCCTCTGAGCCCTTTGGCCATGGTCAGCTCTGATAACGTCTACACAACCTTTTCCAGACATAAACACAAATTCCTTCTGCCTTGCTCAAAGCCAGCCAGGAGCTCAGCAGTTGCATTGGTCCAGATGACTCAGAAGGAGCTGATGTTTGCCTACAAAAAGTCATGTAGATACTGAGCCTTGTGCCAAATTTGGTCTGCCCTTTTTCTTCCAAGCTCATCTGCCAGTGCAATTGCCCAGCCAACCCCCATACTCATGTGGTGGGGTTGGATGGCAGCACAGCCTCACTGTTAGCACCGCTTTCTTCTACAAGCTTCACTCCTGTAGTATTTGAGCACTTCACAGTCTTTTAAAAATACTACAGCAAACCTCGGAGCCGGTCTTATTCCTCAGAAGTCTGACTCTGGTTTTGAAAGGCTTAGATTTTGAAGGCAAAATCTGCCACTTCTCTGCCCACTAAATGGCACCACGGTGCCGCTCCTGGGGTTGTGCATGGCATAAAGTGCAAACCTTCCCCGTGCTGGCCGTTGCCATGGTCAGCAATGCACTTTGGCAAACACCACATAGCTGCAAACCGATGCCTTGCTAGATGTCCCCCACAGGCTCATAAACACATACGGTCTGTGTTACGGGAGATGAATGAGCTGGTCCTAATTGAATTCACATGTGGTACGTCATACAGCCGTTCTCCTTCCCCCCTCCGCGCTCCCTCCAGAAATGAAACGTGTTTGGATCTTCTGAAAAATGGTGTGTAAGAAATACTCCTTAGTTAAGAGAGCATTAAAAAAATAACTTTGATATGTATTAATTACCAATTTCATATAATAGCATATTGAACATTATAGCATTTATAAACAAAAGACAATCATAAAGCATTATTCTGACTGTTAATTAGCTCTATTTATTCTCCAGATTAGTTTTTAAATATGCCCTCTAGATGCCACTTGATACTAATTAACAGAGTTACAGTATTATCGCTATAGAAAAGCACTTTTAATTAAATCTAAAGCAATTTAAATTAGCATGCGTTTTTACAGAAATTAAACTCTGGTCAGATGCTTAATTTAGCCTTATAAGACAACATCGGATGACATGTCAGTGTCAGTTCTCCCAAAGCCTTGACATCTTTTTTTGAGATTATTTTTTGAAGTTTGTTTTCAGGGGAACTTGCCAGTATACTCTGGTGTTTAATATTTATGATGGATTTAACCAATTATTTTTTTTTAAGGCTAAATATTGATGGGAATCCACATGCATTGCAGTGAGCTGAGATAAAAATGCAAAAGACGCATTCCTCAGCTTACAGGCTTCCGCAGTCCCTGGTTCTGAGTGGTGGAGGAAGGTTTGCTTGGGAGGTAGGATTGCTTGGGCTGGATGCTGTCCCATTACAAATCAACCACACTTTTTAACTATACTTGAGATTACCATTTTGCTCTGCAGTAAGGGTAGGATTAATCATAAAAACGCAAGGTCCCTTTTCTGTAGTAGAAGAATACAGGGATTGCTCCCAAATTGCTCTCACACTGGAACCCTGGAAAATGTGCCTCTCACTTAGACTTTTATACTCCCATAGCACAAGCTTTTCTTCTAATGTAGCCTAATGATAAAAATTTGGCTAAAGTCTTTCCCTCTGGCAAACCCTAACTAAAATAACTGTGTTTAGAGTGGAGTAGGATGCCTTTCATCTCCCAGTATAAAAACTGCAGGAGCTTCTCTGCGGGAGATGCGTGACCCCCCTGCCGCACACTGCAGTGCCCCCCAGCACCGGGGCTGGCTGACCCGTACCTGAGATCTTGCCATCCCCTTGCATACCCACCCTGCAAATACTTAGCCAGTAGCTCTATTTCTACCTCGTAGCTTTTTTCTACTGTAACATATTCCCTCTGGGTGATGAACCACGTGGAGCATGCAGATGCTGACCACAGGTTAGATTTTCCAGGAATGTTAGTTTGGGAGCATTTTTTGTTCTAGTTTCTCTCCAGGTGCCTGGGAATGCACCTGAAAAGAGGATTCAGCTGTTGAAATGTTATTGCAAATTTATTAATAAGTTTGGAGTAATTAAGTCCAAGGCACATTTCCAGCATTTTATTTATGAGCTGTATATTAAGCACTTTAGAGGTTTTAGTGGAGGAACACCAACAATAAAAGCAACAGAGCCCAAGTTTAGCGTCCATGAGATTGCTGCACAATTGTCTCATAGAAAGCTCTTTTAAGTGGGAGGGTTTGGGTTTGGGTTTTCTTTTGGTGGGGGCAGAATACAGAGCGCTGGGTTTCATTACCCATGGAAGTGTGAAAAAAGCATTTGCAGTGTCCTTCACTTTGGACAAGAGGAGAAAGTGATTTAATATGAATGTGGTGAACTACTACGTCTGTGTAAGCTGACTTAGCTGTCGCTAAAGCTTCACGTACACAAACGTTTTCAGGGAGCCCTGTATTAGCTTGATCTGGGAGGAACCCTGCCGAACCGTGGCTGCAATGCCAGCCTGGTTAAAGGACTGCTCACATTTCCTCAGTATTACGGTTTTAGGAGCTTCTTGGCATGTCCTTTCTAGCTTATGTTTGCTGCAATATTTACAGCAGAGTAACTTTAATGAGTGCAAGAGTGGTTATATTTCATGAAAATAATCCACAGAGCTATTTGACTGGTACCAGTCATTTCAACGGGTGGTGTAAGCTAGAAATTTAGCAGCTTCCAAGAATTACCACCCATTTTTGCTGCATGCCCCCTTCTTCAGAAGTGATTATTTATGGGTCAGGACATGCACAGTTGCCCTTTATAGCAGCCATTATGATTTCAAAATGGCATTTTGCTGATTTGTCTGTGGCAGAGGGAACAACTTCTATAGCCAAGTGTTGAAATCAGGTCTGATCCAGAGAGGAAACAGAGCTTTCTGGCCTCGCCATTCAGTGTGCTGCAACTTTATGCCTAATGATAGATGCCAAGCTTGAATCGTTGCATTGTGGATTTTGTACATTTTCCTGAAAAATGCGCCCTTAATACAGCCTAGGGTCAGAGGCCTTTCCCAGTTCATCCAGTTGTGAATGAGCTCCTGCTTGCTCACGTACCTGGAGGTAGCACTTGCTCCAGAGGCTGCTCGTGAGGCTTGGACGACAGGCATTTGACCTTTTGCTGAAGATGTGTGAACTTCTTTAGGAAGCAGCTATGAATATTCACTATGTGCTCCCTATAGGTAATTAAGCAGTAATACTAATGCAGTCCCAGAGCAGCTGCCAAAGTGTCATGTAGTCGTTGGTCCTGCGGAAAAGGGACAGAGAATAAAATGAGGAAAGTAGGGAAATACGCTGACAAATTAAGATACCGGGTTTTATTAGAACTGGCACTAGCAAGACTGGAAGCAGCCTCCACTGTTTGTAGCATTCAGCATGGCAACGGAGTTTTGCCAAATTTCTTCGCACTCATTGCACAGCTGTGGTGCTGAAAAAAAAAAAAAAATGTGTTTGGCAAAATGAAGGAGCAGCATGGAAAAAAATATGGTTCCTATCAGTGATTAAAGCCACAAGAAAATTCTTTTTTGCTCTCAGTTAGGAATTGTGCTATTGCCGTATCAATGTAAAAGTCAGGTGTAAAAAAGTGATTTAATCTGTAATCAGCAGTGACAAAGAATTAAAAAACTATACAGAAAAAAATGATTTGGTTGAATTGGGTGGGGTTTTTTTCCCCAGAGGCCGGGCAGGATTTCTGGATGCTTTCTTCCAAATACAGTTTTTTTCCCATTGTATAAGGAAAGAAATTAAAATAACCAGATCTTGAGCAAACATACAACTCTTGAATGAATACTTCTGATTGCTTTGCTGCCTTGAGGGGAATAGGCCTAGACACTGTTGTCCATTCCTTTTAATGCCGAATTCAAATAGCATTGCCCTCCTTTTTCAAAATCCACTCACCCAGATTGTAAACTTGTCTTTTGTTGGAGGGAACAATGTCTGTTGGGAGGGAGATATACTGAGAAGTTTTCCTTGTGTTTGCTTTTGCTTCAGAGTACGTTCCAGGCAAAAAGGATAGCATTTATGTAAAGTGAATAGGCTTTTAGTGCAGGCTGCAGTGTGCGTTCAGATTGCGTTACGTTAATCCTGTTTAAGGAAAAAGAAGAATCATCCGCCATCAGATTAATATTGATTAAATGTCACAAGGATTATGAAAGAAACATACTGTACACTTACCAAACACTGAAATCAAGTTTAAAAGTGTGGAAGATTTGTATTTTATTTCCTAAGTGTCTTCCACAGCCTTCACAACCTGATCTGTTTGAAGCTCACGTAATATTCTCCTTGATAAATTTCCGCTGTGTATTCCTACTTCAGATGCTCTCCTGAGTTTCTTTGCAACTTTGCACAAGAATGCCAAGAGCTTCAAAGGAATTCAGTGATGACATTGCTATTGTTGAGCTGCAGAAAAAGTGTTGAAGGACCTCAAAACTAGTCAAGAAAGAAATATCTAGAGGTCAGCACAAGCTGTAGTAACCTTTCTTCATATGTCTTTCCTCAGTTTGGATGCCAGCCCTTCTGTTCTTTTCTGTTATTCCCTTTATGTTTCTCAGATATTCAACTACTGAAGCTAGGCTGTTGAAGATCAACATGTGTCTACAGACACATACGTCACTAATGACCCACATGCTCATCTTAGAGCTTGTGGCTCATCTTATTGCTTGCAAATTTTCTAGCTTAAAACCAGGCTCCATTTATTTCTTGAGACTATGAGTCAGATAACTGCTTCTCCTCCGCCCAGTGGAGCTGGCAGTCAAAGGAGTTCCCTCAGCCGCAGCCCAGTGCCTAAGGGTTGACTCACTCCCGGTGTGCATACAGTGCCAAGACCAACATCTAAAAGATTCTAAATAAATTATATTACATTTTTATTATAAACACCTTTGTTGATGCTGCACACGATTTCATTACATAGATTGTCCTTAAAAGAACAACTCCCCGGCACTTTGACAGTGAAGGTAGGCAGACAGACCGAACTTTGCAATGAACGATTTTTATAGTATCCTAGCTAGAAACATGAATGAAGCTTTATGTCTTTTGTTCAGTGGGCTGGCTTAACCTATCCATGCTATTATTGTTGGGCCCTGAAATTGAGCTCTTATTGATTTCAGATTTGATGGGATTCAAGAGGAGCAACAGCAATTACTATGTTCATCCATTTATAAACATAAATTAAGGATGAATAAGGCTTTTAAAGCTAGGAATTAAAAGAAGCAGACACAAATCATTTCTACCTATATTGCATTGGATTTACTTCCTGGACATCTGTTTGTACAGACAGCTTTCTGAGACTGTCACATATTACCCTGATGAGACCTACAGAGGAGAGAACCTCGTTAGATGGGTGTTTTCATGAACAAATTGCTGAATGTGTCCTGATCAATAACAGCAGGAACAGAGGTAGTTTATGGAAATCACCAGCATGCTATACGTTGCCTCTTGACTTAGCTAGAAAAAAATCATAGCAAACCCTTCTCCTTCTCCCCTCATTTGCACAGTACTACATTAAGGCAGAGCGCTAAAGAGAAGATACACTTAAGCCAACTTAATCACCAAGTTAGTCACAGGGCTCTGCGACCCCAATTTCATTATGAAGGAGTGATATACAACACTAAAGGTGTACTGTGGGTCTGGAATTCTCTACTAAAAGAATAAACAGAGTGGGAAAGAAATGTGGTGTTTAGAAAGAAAAGAAAAAGGAAAGTGGGGAATAGCAAACCAGGTGCATCTGCACCTGAGCAGAAACCTGATTTCTCTCCTTCACGTTCTATTCACCCCCAAGTGCTGTTCAGCTGATTGCCACCTACCCTTGACAGCAGGAGCATCAATCATTAGTCTAAAAATACCTCTCATTGCATTGCAGTTGAGCTCCTCTTCTCTCCCTTCCAGCTGATAGCAGTAGAAGCCTGCAGCATGTTTTGTGCAGAGGGAGCCATGTGTGATCTTGCCGTGATGGCTGGAGCCCAGTTCGGGCCAGAGGGAGCAGGGATGGTCCTTGTCTTTGCACCAGGGAAGGTGCCAGGACAGTGTCATGCAGCTCAGGTACTTCTGCAGCACACAGGGAAAGCAAGAGGCAGCTCAGAAAGCTGAACTGTTGATGCTTACTTTCCTCTGGTTGGATTTGTTGCTGTTTAAGAAGATGCACATTCCAGCTGAGATTTGCTCCCTTCTTGGGGCATTCGTAACTCCTCTCTGCCCTACGGAGTTGATGGCATCCAGCCAATGTTGAGCTCACAACAGAGCTTTTGCCTTGGTGGGGTGTTAGTAATCTCCTGGTCTTTTCTCACAAAGCTCATGAGACCAACCCCATTTGGATGAGGAGGGCTAATGCGTCAAAAGGAACTCTTCAACAGGAGACTGGCAGACTAACATGCACATACAGAACCTGATGCTTCTGCTTTGTTTCAATGCAAAACTGGGGTAAAAAACCTCTTTGTTTTATGCTATGTCTTGGATTCACGTTGTAGAGCAAGATGATTGCCAAAAGGCCAGCCCACTGGCTCTTTTTGTTGCTTCTGTGTTGGAAACAGTGAGGGCAGATTGCTGTGCCAGGCACGTGCTCTGCAGCACAAAAGGACAGTGTCTTCCTGGGCAAGAGCTGGAGCTGTTCAGAGGCTCCTATGGCGGGTGCAGAATGGGAAGAGGGAGGTGAGAGGAGGTCCAGAAGCTGGATGTCGCTCCAGCAATGCAAGTGATCCAAACCACAACCAAGCTTGTCTCCTGGCTGTGGCAGTAGGCTTCTAAGAGAAAATGCAAACTCTTGTTTGGCAGACCTGTTCTCATGCAGTCTTTCTTCTGAGTCTCAAATGAAAGAAGGGGAAAAAAAATATCCCCAAACCCTGAAACTGAACTGTAAATGTTCCCTTGCCACAGGACTCGTGATTTTTTTTGTTCTTGCATGAAGTGAACACATATAGGGATCTCTGACATTTGTGCCCCCACACCTTATGCACTAGAAAGGAAAAAAAAAAAAAAAACAAACCCTCTTTGAGTGAATCTTTATGGTGATTCAAAACATTTTAGGTAGATTCTGTCATATGCTTTATAAGTTCCTGACTGATTGTGTGGAATTAAGTTATTGGGCAGAGAACCAGCTAATGGAAACACATTGATGAAATCATTTTTGAGGGACATTAAATGGAACTTAAAATAAAGCTGAAATGGCTTTATGGATTTTTCAGTCAAACTGTTCATGAACATTTATCGGTGGTAAATTACACAGTGTCAGAAGAGAGAATCAGTAGGTATGGCTTTTAATAGAAGTTGCTCTGATACAATACTGTGAGAAAGAATAATTTATTGCCTAGGGACGTACAGTATAGTATGTTTAAATACAAATGATATGATTGTTTTCTCCTAACTGTCTCTGGCTGTTTGCAGGTAAGTTACCCTTAGCAGCAGCAGAGAGTCTCATAAAATGAAAAAAAAATATTTTCAGTACTTTGCAATGAAACAGAAATTTTTTGTTATGCATTTTTCTTGGTAGGTAGCAAATGTTTTAGTAACAGATAATTCAGAAAGCAGAAGCTGTGTTGTACAATAATAAATCTAATTTACATTTGCTTTATACTCAGTAAAAAGGTAAAAGAGGGATATAGTACTTTTGATTGAGAAGGGAGATTATAGCAGCTAATTCTTGAACTGTTGGAGCTGTGCATTAATACCATTTGCCAAAACCCATCCTTCCCTCAGGTAGAGGACAGTGAAAATAAACCTAGGGGAGTGCAAGACTAGAAGGCACTTTCTTGTCCTCTGGTTTTGAGATGCCACATCTTATAGTCATGAATTTGTCAAATCTGTTAGATTGTCTGTCCTATCTAACTGAAAAGCTGCTCCCGTTTTTGCTCCTCTTTTGGCTAGAAAACACTGACTTTTCCTCCCAAATATATTTGGGACCAGTTTATTGCCACTTGCTCTCATGCCAACATCGGCCTATAGCCAGTAGGTTTTTTTCCTTCATGTTATTTATCCTCCTAATATATTTATACACAGCGTTCATATCCTTCCTTAGCCACCATGCTGTTAAGCTAAAAAGCCAAGTCCTTCCAGTCTTCTTTTGTAGGATAGACTTTTCATGTTCGTGCAGTTGTGATAGGATTTTCTCTCTATACACTTTCCTCACTGGGGATGAGCTGGGGGCTACATAATAGTTCAAGGATTCACTGATGATTCTTAAAATAATGTAATTTTTTTTCCTGTTAGACTTGCCTCTTGCCTTTCAGTTTAATGTCACATTTGCCTTCCCTTTGGCCCTGTCCTGCTGCCGTGACTCATGAGTAGCACTCAGCCTTTATCCAGGGACATTCCCATCCTGGAAGCATCCAACACAGAGAAGAAATTTTTACGACTTTCTAAGTACATGACCTTGGACTTCATATTTTTAGATTTCACCCTCTCTCTCTTCTTCCACTCCCTGAGGTCAAACATTTGTTTTTCCATAACATCCTAGTTCTCCTCTGCAGAGGCAAAATAGCCCAATTCAGTGTCAACAGCACATTTCCCTCAAACTTTCCTTCTTTTTTTGCCAAAGCTTTTAGTAAAACCACTAAATGAGGTCACTTCCTCCATCCTAATGCCTTCACTTTCAACACCATCCAACATTGATGCTATCACAGCCCGGCTAGGGACTTCCACATGACCAAGAGCCAGACTTTGGCACAAATGTCCAGTGGAGTTGAATTTGTCCAAGGCACTTATTTCCATGAGGAGGCACTTGCAGGAGCTGCTGATCCCCCAGGCAGAGACCAAGACTCTTCAGCATAGAAGAGGGAGGACTGATGGGAGTGGGCACGTTTGAGGTCTATAAAATTTCCAGTAGCACAGAAAGAAGAGGGCGGTTTTTTACTGTTTTTCACAGTCCGAGGCAGAACAAGCATCCAGTGAAATCGTCAGGCAGCAGGTTGAAACCAAAGGAAGAACTTCTCCAGAGTATTTAATTAATCTGAGCCCCCTGTTACAGAAATGGGGATGCTTAAGATGGTAATTAGGTGAGGGAGGAAAGCTTATCAGTGTCTCTCCAGTGACTGGATGACACGGCCAGCTCAAGTCCCTCAGCTGCTGCCAGCCAGAGACAAGGGAGGGATGTCTCAGTCCTGGTCCCTAGGCAGCCCCTCGTGGCTGATGCCCAACTCAGTGACAGGGACAGGTGACCCTTTGGGAGGTCTTGTGTTCTTAAAACAGAATAATAAGAAATGATATTGTCAAGGCAGGAAGCCTTATCAAGGCAGCCAAGGTAGCCTTCACTTCTCATTCATATCAAAAGAGAGAAACAGAAGGATTTGGAAATCTCATTCCTGTTCCCAGGGCATAAGGGACTCTTCCATGGATCTGGGGATGAAGACGACAAGACAGGAACAGAGGGTGTAAGAAGAGTGTGTAGGGAAAGGAAAACAAGGAGATGGAGGAAAGAAATAGCAGGCTTTTTTTGATTTTCAGCCTTCCTAGAATGACTGCACTGGAGTCTTTGCTGGCTTTGTTTCCAAATTGCTTCCTGCATTTAAATTAAATAATGAAAGCCTGGAAAACCCCAAGTCATTAGAAATATGCTAAAGTTTCTCCTTATTCTGCAGGCATTTCTGATTATGTGCAGATCATTATTTTGGGCTTTGCATAACTTGAGTAGCTGACTTAAAATGTGTAAAAATGAATTAAAATTACCAGCATGAAGTTACCACTTAAGTAATACAGCTGGAAAGGATACAAGAATATCTGTGTACACCTCTCCAGCTGCACTTCCTCATCTTCTTCCCCTCAAAGATCATCGGTTTATTATGCAGATAGTGCAGGCTGCGTCTTTTGCTAAGTTCCATTGCAAAGCTAATAGCCAAGGCAATTGTGTGGATAAGCAGAGACTTAAATCATTTGGAAACTGTTGAGAGAGGACAGATCTGATAATAATAACCTTCATGGCTGGCAAGTTACAGCTGCTTTTGACAACTTGTAACAATGAAGGCTTATAGTAAAGTTAAGAGCTAAATATCTGTATTGTGCCATGGGATCAATTTCAATTCCCAGGTATAAAGCTTCAAACTTTAGACTGCTTCTATCATCTTTGAGGATCCTTTTTTTTCCTCTAGGTTAAAAAGGAGTTGGTTTTTTTTATATATATAAATTTTAGAATGCTTATTTATTTCTGATTTTTTTTCTTTAACACAGTGGGACAGCTTAGTTAATTTATTTCAGTGCAAAGGAAGTGTAGTTGTATTGAAGCTACAGGTGTTTCTCACTTATAGCAGAATTTACAGAAAGAATGTTGTATGAACATGATTTGCATCTTCTCAGAACATTTTATATTCTATAGTGGTGACTTCCAGACTGCACATAGTTAACGATTCTAATGGCATGTGTTAAGAAAGATCTCAAACAGTATGTGCAAAAGGTCTCATCAGGATCTGCAGGTTGCACCAATAGCTTTATCAAAGAAAATATTAAGGAAATAAAAAAAATGTCACTGGTGTTGTTTGCATGTTGACACCAAATTTGCTGTGATGAAAGCGGATAATGAATGTCCAATTGTTTACAAGGCATCTGAACACAAGAGCACAGGTCTAGATTTAGGAATATAGGCCATACTTGCTCACTGGGTAGCAGTGAGCTACCACTAACTATAGGTTAGAGAACATGAACATTAATTTCTAGTGTACTGCTGCGTGTAAGGCAGTTAATGCCATTCTTAGTTGTGTTTTAACTGGAATTTCCCACAGGAATGAGAAAGTGACGTTCTGCGGCACAGAACATCGGTGACAGCCCTTGGGGACTCCTGTGCCCCAACAGAGTATTTTAAAAGTGGAGTGGGTTCAGAAAAGAGCAATGAGAAGTGCAGACAATCTGCTTCACAGTGAATGATTCAGAAAGCCGTAAATTTTCCGGGAGCAAAAGAGAAGGT
Organism: Gorsachius magnificus; assembly: GCA_034008185.1. NCBI lineage: Eukaryota > Metazoa > Chordata > Aves > Pelecaniformes > Ardeidae > Gorsachius > Gorsachius magnificus. The sequence goes on along the minus strand of CM067093.1, from coordinate 12,708,460 downwards.
TGGGGTGCTTGGGTTGCCTTTGGTAACTACCTGCAGAAGGTGGACGGTTTGCTCATGCAGGGCCGATTGGCTGGCAGGCAAGGGCATGAGAAGATGTAGTGGCTGAAAGCTGAAGTGAGACCAATTCAGATTAGATGCACATTTTTAAATCAGAATAATTGGCAAAAAGGCTTAGCAGAGGATGGCATGGGCTGCCTTCGGCTTCAGACAATGGAACTGGGAGAGCACTTTCTAGAGAGACACAGCATGGCTCGGTCACAAATATGGACACAATGCAAGGATGGCTGAGTGAAATGGCCCAACCTGGGCTATGCAGGTGGTCACATAGAGGATTGCAGTGGGCTGATGTTGCATATTGCCTAGCAGTTTACAGCTCATGATCTAAAAACACTCAGCAAATGGGGATGGTGCTGCCTTCCCCGCTGTCTCTAAGAGAAGGAGAAAGGAGCAGAAGTTAAATGGCTGCTGGGTCACACATCAAACCAGCAGCTGGGCTGGGGCTAGAGCAGAGCCTGCTGCCTGCTTGGACTGCATTTCATCAGTGGACACCTCCCTCCTTTTCCCCAGGCAGGAGCACAGCCAGACCTGAGAGACGTTTGCAGTGATGAACCCAAAATTTGGATTTCTCCTTTGAGTATCTCTCAGAGCCCAGCAAAAGAAATAATCTGATGGCATGCATCCACGTTCGTTAGTGAGGGTTGTAGCTGGATTATGCCTGTTTACCAAGGGAGTAATGATGCTCCCTGCATCAGTTGGGTCGGCAAACTCCCCACAGTCAGGGCGCAAGCAGCTGCTTTCACAGCCAGAAGTGCAATTTACAGACAAATCCCAGTTGTAATCAAGGCAACAAATTTCCGATGATCAAGGTCTGGCATTTCCTGGGGACAAGAAGGGATGTGTGCAAGAGAGAAATGGGGTCAGGTGATGGGTTAAATTGCACCTAGGTATGATTTGACAATCACTCCCCTGGTAACAGCTTATAATGTTTACAATTTGTCTTCTGTTTTGTTTTGTGATTTCAGGAGCAGAAGGCACAGTGTTCCCTAAATCTATAGAAACTCCCAATGTCAGGGCAGACCCCTTCAAGGAACTAAGGTAACCTTTGCAATATGGTCTAACGGTAACTCAGTGGCGCCTTGCTGGAGTTGTGCGTACTGATGGGCATCATTTCTGCTTTTGCATAAGAGCTTGGGGGTTCACTTTGGAAGGCATCACCAAGCGGATGCCGTGGAAGAGAAGGGACCTGCTGTGTTTACATGTAATAGGACCGAGCTAAAGGCAATCATGGGTCATGAGAGCATAGTTTCTCCTCTGTAACATGCTCTGCTTACCCTGGGCTCAGCCTTTGAAAAGAAATGGAGAAATCTTTTCCTGGTTGTGCAGGAAGGTGCTGGAGTCTGTGCTGTATCACAGGGAGTAGCAGCAGGCAGAAGGATAAAGCTCTCCAGCATTATCAGTCTTGCAGAAAAGCAAACCCTCCCTGATATACACAGGGTCTAGCTGTGCATGCAGGTAACTGCTGACGCTCCCAGAGATGCCGCTTGCTGACAGCAATGTATCGGAAGGGAATAACCAGCTTTGCCCTCAAGCTAATGCTGGGCATTATATTTATTTTATATTAAAAAAAAAAAAAAAAGTGTGGCACTATAGGTTAGTTTGGATGACTAGTCTCTGAAAAGAGACTAATGATATGGCCTAATAAATTATTGACTGAATCTCCTGAATATCTTCTGACCAAGAGGGCTATCAGGGTTTGCCATCAATGCTCTAGTTATCCTTCCTTAGAAAAAAGAGAGGGAGGGAATAGGTGAAAAAATCTCCAGAAGGACATCTAGTCCTTAGGTCTTGGGTTGCAAACTCTCCTTTCCTGGAAACTGCTGGGGATGAAGCAATCTTCAGGCAGCTGACATTGTGCAGAGGAGCGCTGCAGATTTACTGCGGATGCCCTGAGTTGCAAGAGGACCTCTCATTAGCTCCCTCTGCTCTGATACCTGGGATAGTTATGGGCCAGCTAGATCACCATGGAAGATGAAGGATATCCTGGCTGCCTTCCCTTGGGTCTATCAGTATCTTTCAGTTTCTCTCTGGAAACACTCTAATTCTTCCCATTTTGCACGCCGGGGATTGTGTGTCAGACAACAAGTGCACTGGTGGTGGGATTCAGTTTGTTACGAAAGTTTGTTCTCTTTCTCTGTGCAGTGACTTTAACCCTGCCTTGGGGTCTTCCCAATCTTTGTATACTTGCTTTAAAACAAGAGGAAACAGGGTCTTTGCTCAGCCTGACATGCAAGTGCCAGGGCAGCTCCCGGGTCTGCTGTGGAGGAAGGAGCCCCAGGAGGGCAGGGAGCGGTGGTGTGGAGAGCACGTACCCTCTGTTTTCCCAAGCAGAGCAAGCAAAGAAAGTAGTCAGCGGGTGGGTGGATTTGTAGGTGAAGTTCAGGTGACAAAGGCTTCCTGGCACAGCCCATGTTCTCAGGGGAAAAAAAAAAAAAATCATGCTTAAAATATCCGATAGCAGCTAAGTAACTTATAAAACCAGGTCCCATTTTCAGCAGTGCAAAAGAGAGACAAGGTTTAGGTCCAAGTTTGTGGTTACTTAGGACTTTTCTAAACATGGGAGGGGAATTTAATCCAAGTAAGTGTAGGGTGTCATATTAGAGGGGACACATGTGAATTAAAATGGCCTTGATCTGATTGAGTATGCTTCTGTTCCAAAGAACATTAAGCTGAATGAAATTGAAATGAATTAATGGCGGTATCCGTGCAAGGGAGTGATTCAGTATATCTGATCTGCTTTAAATTCAAGTTGTTATTTCACTTGTTTTATGTAGAGAGATGTTAAATAACTTCCTCTGGAATTAGTGGACTGGGTGAAAAAATCCTGTAAAAATCTGGTGGGCTTTTTTCTTTTTCTTTTTTTAAGGGAAAATCATTGCATAGCATTTACTTTGAAAAAAAAAATCATCTTGGCAAAAATAAATGCTTTTTCCACCACCTTGAGAAGAAAAGAGCCAATGGTAGCACTGTGTAGAGAAATCAAGGTTTCCCAAGAGCAAATGCTCTATTCCTCCCCAAACCAAGAACCATCCATCTCTCTTTCTACATGTTGGAGCACTGGCTGCTTCTTAGGTAAAATGGTGCCTTTTGGATGAAGTACAGAGTTAATAGAGAAAATAGTCTTACTCTGGGGGAACACTTTTTGGTACCTTCCTATTTTGATAGCAGAGTGTGTGCATAAGGTGTCCTTTTGGCCTATTTAAAAAGATGCTGCAGTGAAATGGGACTGAATGAGATGGCAGCCAATGGGTCCCGAGCTGCCATACGTTGCTAGGAAAGCAGCATTTTAAACATCCACTCTGTAGCTGGCTTGGCTCTAAAAGACCTTTTTCTATAATAAATAGTGCAAACTTTCTTTCCTCCTTAGGCTGAAGTTCTCAGGGGGGCAAGCGCACATTCAGTTATTGAAGGCTGTCGCCAGGCACCACCAACCTCCATCACTCTTCCTAGACCTAGGTTGCGATCAGTTACGTGATTTATCCATTTGCTCTTTTCAGTACCATACAGACTCCCACTTTTTTGTTAGGAGACTTCAAAATAAGGTGACAGTGACTGTCACTATTGGAAGGAGAGGAGACCAACTGCTCCTGTCACCACTGGGAGTCAGACCATCTGTATGTCTTCTTTCCCTTCCTCCTCTCCTTAACAGACAGACTGATTTCCCCTGCAAGATAGGGACTACACCATCGTGCCAGTCATCTCTGTTTCTTTCCTTCTTTTCCTCCCGTCTCCCAAAGGCCTTCAGTCGTGCCCATGTGTCACGAAGACTGACATGCTCCAAGTGACAGCACACACATTCTCAACAGACTTTCTATTGCCATTCAGCTGACAAATGGTCTTCAGTTCATACAGCCTAAACCATTGATTAGTAAGTGGCTGCTCTACAAGGTGGTCACCATCCTGGAGAACAGACAAGGTGCAGTCCTCTTTTCTGAGGGCCCTTTTTGAAACACTTTTGTCTGCAGTGGTTTAGATGGAGAAAATTCAGGTGGCAATATGTGCGTGGCTTTTTCCTTACATGCTAAGCCCATCACAAGGCTGCAAGAATTGGTCTGGTGCTTGTTTGAACCAGGTCTGGACTTTGCTGTTGAGTCTTCTCAGGAGGTGCTCTCCCGTGCTGCGGACAGACTTGTGTCCTAAAACAATCATATCAGTTGTAGTAGGAATGCCAGAGCTCATAAATGTCTTGTTTAGTGCAGGGTGTTATTAACAGTTCATGTTTCCTATTTGGGATCTAGAAGATTCTTTAATAATGACCTAAGAACAAGAGATGGTTGAAAATCTATTTGATATACTTCTGTGAACATTTCCGTGGTTTTACTATTTAAAGTAATTTTAGACTCTTAAAAATTTTGCTAGTTGTTTGTTTGGTTCTAAATTGGCCAAAAACAGTAAAAAGGAAAGCAAACAAATTCAAATTATTTTCAAATTCTTGGAAAGTTTAACATTGCCATTCAGTATCATCCCCAAATAGGTTAGGGGGAGGGCTTGGGAGATTTGTTTGGATATTGAAATATTTGTACTCATCTGCATTGGCTCTTTTTAATGCAGGCTAGTGTCTTTGACATATGGTAATGTGAGTGCCTATGTATAAAAGTTGAATCCAAGATGACCTTTTCTCACTGGATTGTTTTAGTAGCACCCAGGTAACTTGGTAAGAGCCTGTCTTGAGAGCCTCTCCTTGACACTGGCAGGTGTCACCTGCCTTCCTCTATTTATCTTTTTTCCAAAACGCAAATATATGGCAAGGAGGCTAACAAAATCAGCACTTTCGTTGCCACTGACACATCATCAAAGGTGAGGGAAATGGGCTAGATTAGCCAGTGAGTTAGGAGGAAGGAAAATAATTTAGGGGGATGGGATTAAAAAGTGGGTGAACCAATATAAGTCCAATAAATAAATAAATAAATTCAGTATAAATATATAAATAAAGATACAATAATGTATAAAAATATTAAATTAAAAATGAAATAAATAATAAAATTAAATTATAATATTACTCTAAATATAAATATATAGATAAATACAATATAAATATAACAAATATAATTATCAGGGAGACGTTGTTAAACCGGTAAATGCTGGAAGGGTGTACACTGGATGGGTGCTGTGTATTAGTATCCATCCTGGGCTCCTGGTGGGAGCAGGTCCCCAGGCTCGGAACGAGCGTAGGTGCCTCCCTGACGGCCAGGTCATGCTGGGCAGAGGCACCCAGAGCCAGGAAACCTGGTTTAAGGCATTTCTGTTCCCAGAGTTAAATAAAAAGAAATCAGACAGCATGAAATTCACTCCATGAGGGGCAAGCACACACCTGGAATTCATCCACAATTACTGTGGGTTAAAAATGCAGGAAACCGCTCATCCAAGGCCAAGAAACCAAGGAATGACTGTTTTTCCTGTAATTCACAAATATAGTTAAGGGAGAATTAATCCCTTGGGCTTGAAGGGGTAATTTTTGACCAAAGTTAATTATGAAGCACTGAAAGTACCAAATGGCAGGTGGAATGTACTTGCAGCTTGGTTTTATTAGGGCAGTTCTACCTCCGCATGTACAGTACTGAACTGTCCAAATAGTCCAAGTGAGACCCATTGTAACAAAAAGCAATTTAAATACAATGCTCAGTTGATGTAACAATACTGGTTTTGCAAAACCATAATTCTTATTGAATTAAGGTTTCTCTCAGTTGTATTTCACAAGGCAGCAGAGACATTTTCGATAAGTACGAACACAAATAATATTTCTGTCTAAAACCCATTACATTAATAAAGATCAAAAGAACAAAAATTCGAGGAAGTGCAAAAAATGAATGGTATGAAAGAGGAAGTAATTGGTGAAAATGTAAGCCATTTATAAAGACTGGTGCGTCACACTGAAACCCTGGTTAGTTTACAGCAAACACTTGGGGTTTCCTGGGAGGTTTCAGCAAGGGAAGAATGGTCTAGGTGGTGTTATTCTCTGATTGATTTACCAGAAAGAATTGTTTCCTCTGTTGTACCAGTACAATCCCAGTAATTTTGATAGTCCTACCATCTTAAAAGACAACAGACTTTTGCCTTGGGATGAGCTTTACTTTCCACATTGTAACAGATATAACTGTTTCTCATATGACACAGATGGGTTGTGTTTATATGACTATCTCCACTAAAGTCAACATGTACCTATTAGCATACAAAAAAATGAGAGAACAGGCTTCTGGTTTCTAAACTCCAAGCTAATTTAAGTGAATTCTGATGAGTTTGTTTTGAATGGCAGAGGTCCTCATCACGCTCGGTTTTCTAATCTAGGAGATTACGTCTGATCTAACAATTTTCCCATAACAGCTAAGGCTTCCCGAAATGCTTGCTGTTGGGTGAGACATTCTCAGTGTAGAATTCACACTGATTTCACAGACATGGCCACTTTTCTTTGGCCTTTCCTCCTGCTGACGTCCCTTCAAAGCTGCTGCCTGTTCATCTATTATAGAAGACAAGCCCCAGCCCTCCCAAATCAAAGCCTTTCCATAGGCTTCTTGTGGGCAGTGCATTAAGATCTCTTCACACCATTGGATATAAGGCTTGGAGTTAAGGAGGCAGTTGATTTCTGAGGCTTTACATCTGTTAAATTATTTCTATTGCAACGGAGAGGGGGGTTTCTGTTCCCTTTCCTTACCCCAGAAAATCTTCTCTTAATGGCCTTCACCATTTCACACCCAGAACCAGAAAGAGGGGATTTAGCTCTGGGTGTCCTTTCCTTCCCCTTTTTTAGCAGAAGAAGCCTAGATATGGATCAGATGCTCAGGAGGCACATGCCTGGGAAACAGCAGAGGCATTGACAGAGCTTTGCTGACTTATCCCAGCTGGATAAATCATGGCCCTGCCCTGTTCCCAGCACTGCTAATAGGATCTGTCCATAGACAGGCAGATCTTCTTCAAAGAGGGGTAATGGATGGTGAAAGCAGGCCTGGCAGGAAGGGGAGCTTGGCATGAAGGTGTTTTGAACACAGAATATTGCTGAAGTAAAAAATGAGATCAGCTCAAGACAGGGAAGAAGGAAAAAGCAGTTGGAATTTGTGGTTGAGCAGCCTGCGGCGGGGTGCGTGGCTCTTCCCAGATGCACTCGTGTCCCCTGTGCAGGAATGCCTGGGCGCGAGGGCGTGCACGCTCCACCAGAGCCACATGGCGCCTCAAGTGAAAACAGGGAACAAGGGAACAAGGAGGTAAGGAGGCAGATTTGTAAATGAAATGACTGCCAAATGGCATAGCCTATGGGATGGAGAGGAGTGGAAATACTCCTCTCATTTGGTGGTTGGTGGGACGATACACGAGACTCCTCTTCTTCTTCTGCATATAATTAAGCAGCATCATCACAACTGGAGCAGTGGCTCCAGAGACCAGTTTAACTTTGCCTGGGCCCTGAATAAAATACAACAGCCCGGTTCATTATTCTTTCTCTGCATTTATTCTGTAGGGATTTCCTAATGCAAACACAGCCTTTTTCTGGGAGATATTAATCATCAATCCTGACTGTTATCTCAGATTGAATATCTTTCTTGTATACAAGATCCATATCCTGCCTAGGTGTGTTGCGCCCAGGATTGTCATTAGCTTTCAACAGCAGAATGTTGCTCGCTCCATAATCAGAGCATTCATCTCACCTTCAAGTGCTGTTCACAAAGGTGTATGAGCCAGAAGCCCTCTGGGACTTGAGAGAAACCCTATCGGTGTGACCAATCTGTACAGTCAGACATGCACATAGATCCATTTGAATAACAAAAATGTGAGCTTTTTTTTTTTTTTTTTTAACTCTCTGCGCAGCACACCGCTAACCTTCAGTAGAAAATAGATGCTAATAAATGCGAGGTCTTAAAAATGTGAATTATAGCCATTTCACACTCCATGGCAGACTCACACTGGTGAAATGGCTTAATACTTAATTACAATGCTTGTCCTTCTCTCAAGTGCAGATGACATTCCTCAGATAGATTTTGCAATGACATCTGTGGAAATAAGTTGCAAAACTAATTAGTTATTCATATAATACAGAATATTGACTATGCACTGATTAAAAGGATGTGGTGACACATCTAACATGATGTATCTGTCTAGTAGGTTACTCTGCTCTCTGAGGTGGTATTTTTCAGAAGGTCTTATGGAAAATGATGAGAATACCCTTTAGCTGCTAGAATGCAGATGTTTATAGAAAATTATATTTACATTTTGATAATGATCAAGGAGGCCTACCATGTTCTGGAGTGGCCTCCCTTACTGCTTGTGGCTTGGGAGGAATACCTGGTCTGCAGGCTCTAAGGACCATTTTTAGGGGGTCAGCTGTAATAGGATCTGCAGGTTATGGACTAACTGTAGCCCTGAGTGTCCTAAAAGCAATCATTTGACAGCTACTCAGAGAGAAGGGCAGCCAAACCAGTGTTTGCTTCAGTGCAAGTCAGGCAACGTGTTCGCCTTGCAGCAGAGCCTGGCTCGTGCTGCTGCTGTTTCTGTAGGGTAGTTGGGAGATGCTGGTGTGCTGGTCTGGGACGCAGCATTTGTAATGCTCTGTGAGAGGCTCGGTAACTATTGTTTTATCATAACATTTGTACTTGAGATAGAGCTATTTGTACCAAGGATATTGGGCGTGAAATACAGAAGTAAATAGAAAGGTGGCGAGGAAAGCACCTTACCCACCTATCACTGTGATCCCAATCCTTTGCAAATACTGTGATATTTAGGATGTAATCGTGTTCAAAATGACTGAATAGCTCAGAAGAGGAGATTTTCCTTTGAACACTCTTCTTATCTTAAAGAAATGAGAGAAATGTAATCCACTGAGCACCATGTTTGCTTTTGGGTAAAAAAATACATGGTTTTCTTTAATATTTCTCTAGCTGTGTATCTCGCATGTCTAAAAGTCAAAGAGAAAACCAAAGCAGGAAAAATAAAAATCTTTGCCTTACTCAGCACCTGCTTTTAAGGAAGGACTGTCTCCCTGCTGAGACTTCGCACACGAGCCTGGGAGCCCTCTGGCAAACAGAGCTCCCCGCCACCGTGCAGAGCCCAGCACAGGAACCGCGGGTGGGGTTTCGCCTGCTGAAGAGCAGCAGTTAATGAAACAGCTTCCTTAGAACCAGGGGATTAACACAGACCTCGCGTTAACCTGGTACAAAATAGGGAAGGACAGCTGAGGCACTTTCCTGCCCAAGTGAGGAGTTCCTCAGGGTTTTGTTTCCCTAGCGCTGCCGGCTGATACCAGAGGGCTTGGCTGTACCCAGGCAATCATACTTACCACTTAGTGTGAGTGAGGTACTTTGAGCTATACAAGTCCACTGTGATTAAAAAGGACACTTTTACAAATACACTAATTGTACTTCAGACCATAGTCAGGAATCAATAGCTGTTGCATAACCCTGTTAAAGAAAGGAGAAAAATGTGTGCATAACTATAATGGCATCCTTTCTTTTGAAAGCAGTATTTTGTATACTTGTTAAGAGAAGTCATAAATATTCACTACAGAATCTTTATTCTGGATTTATGTTTCATGTGTAATACAGTTGTTTTCTCTAGGCCAAAAAGGAGTAGTTATGTCATTTCCTCATGACTTGAATTGATTTTCTCTCTTTAATGTGTGGTGGCTGCTGCTGCTCTACTCCTCATGTGTACTTTGCAGTATGGATTTATCCCGTGGGTTATTGTGGCACCTCTGGCTGTTTTGCATAGTAATAATTTCCAACCAAGTAGCATTGCTGAGTTCGTGCTACAGGAATGTCAGTCCCTGCTCTCGGATGGTGTTCGGCCTCAGCGCTGTCTCTCGGGGTGGAGGCAGCACATGGCTAATGAGAACCCCTTTCTAAATATGACTTGGCAGTCAAACCTGTGTCGCTCTCTGGGGACTCCTGCACAACCCATAGTTGCTCCCCTGGTCCCTACTTCATCTTGAGGGATAACAATATATTATTAGTCTGTGAGTATTAGCTGTGTCCTGCCAGCATTGGACTGGAGATGGTCAGTGACCCATCTTGCACCTTCTGCACACTCATGTCCCATGAAGGGAGGAAGTGGAAATGCAGAAGCTACTTGTGCCGGCAGTGCAGGGAGAAGCTGGCAAGTGGTTCCTCTTTCTCTTCTCCATCTTGGTAAAGTTGAGAGCCTGTGGGCTTTGCCACCTCATTTCCAGATTCTGCTGACACTTCTGAAGCTGACAGTCCCCTGTTCTGGTTCCCAGCTGAGTTGGCATTGAAGTGACTCACTGAAAAAAACAACATTTTTTTTGAAGCCAAGCATGTGAAAGCACCGTTCTAAAGGTGGAGCATTCCTGGTTTGATAGGCAAAGTGGCAGCCACCGATTCTTCCATCAGTAGAGGTGGCTGCTATAAATACATACCTCAGTACATACATACATCTTTGCTGGCAAGTAAAGTAACACCGTGTTCCCCTTCAATTGCACATGGACATTGTGTCCTTGGATGGAAGAAGCCAAACTTACAAGTGCGTGTTTCACACGGTGTGGTGTGGCTTCAGGGCCACACAGGAGATGAGGAAGCAGAAATGTGATCTGAACCCAGTAACAGCCAAAAAGCAGGTGGATTTCTCCAAGAAAGCTGAAAAAACACGTTCAGATATACAACTTGCTTCTCTAGAGAGAAGGAGCAGATCTCCTAGGGGTGGGCAGTAGCTGAAGGAGGAGAGGCGCTTTCCCCCGGGTTAGGGTAACACCAATGGTGTCAGGCTCTTGGGGCCCTCCTGGCAGCTGTTTCGCCAGCTGAAACTCAGCTGCAATTCTTTGTTTCTCATGTTGAGTTGACCTCGGTTCATGTATTATCTCTTGCTTTTCACAATATAAAAAGAAAAACACATTCTCTCCCTCTTTGCCTGGCTTCGTGCCATTAAGGATGATTGGGAGAAGGCTGGCCGAGGACACGTTATAAAAGTGACGTGGGGGAATCAAGCAAGAAAGTAAACCAAAAAGCCCCCGAACTCAGGCCATCAAGGATCATAAAAGAGGTTGTAAAGCAGAGGGGAAATGGCCTCCTGGTGAGTGTGAGAACAGCTGAAAGGGCTGGATAATGAGGGGATGTGCTGCTATAAGGAGATGTTCCCTGCCAGTGAACTCAGTGAAAATCTGCTTATATTTGATATAATAAGGACAAAAAGCAAGACACAAAGGGTTTATGCTGCTAGTGCTGAACTGTGTGTCAGTGATAAAAATATGTCATGTCCTGTCCACTTCCTTAAGTATTAACATTTTAAAAGACAGAGAAAGAAGTAAAGTAAAATGTCAATTTAATTTTTTTTTATTAAGGATTTGGTGTCTTAACTTTAATGAAGGAGTAATAAATATAAATGGATATTAATGGAAGGTTATTAGAGCTGTTCATTTTGATAGAAAATATGCAGTATCTTCTCGTGCAATGCCAGAGGTTAAAGATTATTATTGCTTCCTAAGGTTTTCAAAATTAAATTCTCTCTCTTATGACCCACAAGGTATGATTGAAAATGTGTGCATGTGAAATGGTTTGTAATAAATTCATATTGCAATAAAAGCCTCTTTAGAAAAACAGGATATCTTACAAGAATCAGCTGAGGAGCTCTCTCTAAAGATGGAAACTTTTTTTATAAACTTGAAGAATTTCATTCTGGACACTGAAGTGCTGCCAGAAAGATCACCTGGAAAGCACAGAGAAACTTGTGAAAAGGTCCTGAGCTTTCAGCCAGTGGTTGAAACCCAGAGTTCCCTGGGTTAAAAACTACTTGATTTTAACAGGCTTTTGTCTGGTTTATACAATTCTAATTAATTACAAATGACATTTCTGACAGAGCCTTCTAGGGTACAAAAATTAAGTCCTTTGTAATTGCTGTTCATTTCTGGCTAAATCCTCCAAACCTCTCAGTACCAGATAATCGATTCTTGTTCCCTGGGACAGAAGGAACTGTGCTGGCAGCACAGTGGGAAAAGCCAGTCCCAACCATATGGTGCCAGGAGATTTGGGCAACACATGTCCGCTCCTTGCCAAATCCAAACCTTTAGGTGTATATTGTATTGTATGGCTTAATTCACTAGTACTTTTTGAAGTACAGAAACTTTGGTAATGTGGAGTTACTGATGCGGTTTTGGTGTTTGCATTAATAGGCTAAATCCTGCAGGCAATGCTTTGCCTTTAGTCAGAAAAAAGAAGTTCCTATGAAGTCATGAGGTAATGATGGCCTTACACAGCACTCTATGTCCCTTAATCACTTCTGTGTAATTTGCTTCAAGTTAATGAGGTCTTCTTGTAAACACACTGGATGCATTGCTGCATGAGTGGCACATCTGGAAACAACCTGGCTCCTGAATTCAGCCCTGGGATCTGGTAGCTGCCTTAGCGTGGCACTTGGCCCATCTATGTCCTTCATACTTCCATCAGTGCTCAGGTTTTGCTATATGGGATCAATCTGATTGTATCAAGAAGAGAGTAATTTGTCGTTCACTTAGGCTTAGTTCCTCTTCCACACCATCAGTTCTTGCCTAATTCGTTGCAAAAAAAAAAAAAAAAAAAAAAAAAAGGCTTACTGAAAACATCAAGGGCAACACAGCTAAAGGGAGTGGAAAATGGAACGCTAAATCTCTCCTAGTCTTTTCCTGCTCTTTCCTGCTTAGCATGTGACAAATTTTCTAAAACACCCACTAAATATGTTGATTTTATGGGTTTTTAGTAGAGCAGTGGGGTATCATTTAATCTCTCCATCCACTGACATTGTTCTGAACAGTGAGAGAGGACCAAGCAAGGACTTTGTCAGAACATTTTGCAGCGCTCTGAGGTGCATAGCATTCAAGCAACGTCACACCAGGAGTCTAAATCTATGAGTCTAGAAGTTAGTTACAGATAGAAAGAATAAATCAAGCAATAAAGGATGCCTATAAAAAAGGATGCTGTCCCTTAAATGAAGACACTTTAGAGTTCATCATAAACCTCTGACATATATTCAGTCACTCTGCCTGCTGTCACAGTCTGAAATATATTTCAAGGAGCCTGTGTATTTTATGCTGTAACCTCTAATAAACACATGCACATTTTCAATGATGTTGCATCATACCTTGTGAACTGATGTAACTTGAAAGGGGAAGCGGTGTCAATGCGATGGGAGTTCTGCAGGCAAAGGTGCTCAGATACACATTAAATGTGTTTCTCTGACTCATGCAGTATGTCAAAATGTCTGTGTGATACCAAAGTGAGGGCTGGTTTCATAATCATCTCCTTGTAGAAGCTTTCCTCCAGCCGAATGCCACTTCTCTCTTTCTGAGTGAAGCTAAGCGCATACTTTTTCCTTAATGCCTGGCTTTCCTAGTCTAGACTATGGTAGGTTACAACACTGGCTAAGCTGCCAGTGTCACCAAGCTATTCCACAATAAATTAAATGCTTGTTTAGATTTGAATAGCCAGAAAAAAATTTGATCTAAACAAAAGAAACATCTTTGGCTGTGCTTTTACTTATTAGCTTCCAAGAGCTAGGCTGAGATTTTGACAGAGCCACCAAATACTTGCATATAATGGTTCTCTTGCTCCCAAGGGGAGATTATGACTCTTTTGAAGAACGATTACAAGAGTTTTGTAGGACCAATCCTTAAAATTGACCATCCCTTAATTTGTAGTAGCTGTCAGGAATTAACAGTGTGACACTGATTTATGGAGCTATCCAGGCCACTCATGCAGAGCTTCCTTCTTTTCAGAGATGAGTATTCTGGGAAGCTGCTAGTATATGTGTTATCCATCAGGACCTGTCAGCCACTCTCCATATGGTTTACTGCAGCCAGAAAAATGCAAAATTCTTCTTAAAAGTGTCATTTTCTACAGTTCAAGAAGTGCACTTTCTGAAAGAGAGATTAACAGTGAAACAGAGCAGGCAATAATTATTATTTGTCAATATTTCCAAAAGTAACTTAAGATTTTGAGCACCTAATTTGAGAGATTCATTTTTTATAATGCTTGATTTTTCAGAGTATGATGGTCCATACTGTATAAATTTCAGGGGTCAAGCTGGTCATTTTAGAAAATAATGTTGGACAATTCTGGAATTTTCTTCTTGGTTTAAAAAAAGAAAAAAAGAGGAAACAAACTTAGAAAAAAATAGCTGATGCTGTGTGTGCTTGTGACCACTACAAGAATTTGCAGACTTTGCAAGTTTGACTCAACTACTTGAAAAATGATGGGCTCTACTCTCAGTAAAAGGCTAGAGGCATAAAGAAGCGACCAGTATGATCGGTTATCGCATGAGAATAGTACGGTGTGTCCCTGTGCAGTGCCACTAAACTTCTTCTCATAAAAGACCATGTAGTCTTGACTTCAAAACATCTCAGAATTACCATGGTTTTTAACAGACCTATGCATATCTGTAAAAGTGCTATATATAGTAAGGGAGAAGTGATGCTTTGTACTTCTTCTTTTATTGGCTTCTCTCTTTTCTTTTGGCATTAAAGTTACCCCAACTCCAAAGTCTGGGCAATTTAATATATGTGAATTGGAGACTTTGGATAGTGTACAAAGCATGTAGACAGGTAGATTCAGTCTTACTTTCCATCTGAATAATTTCTGCTTCATCCTGGATGGTAGAACAGCTATTTTCCATTTTAAACCTTAATACACTCACGGTGAGGCTGTTGTGTTTTTCAGGGTTATAACTTTGAGTGATCTATGGGTGATGCTAGATTTGACCATGTGGAAATTCCATTCTTCTGTGATGTGTAAGGCCCTGATTGCCAGGGAGTTAATGAAGCTGCGTGTGGATGGGCAGCCAGCGAGCGCACCACGCCGTGCTATTGAGCAAGTCACTCAGAAATACTCTGGCAGCTTTGCCATTAGCACAGCTCAGCTTTTCCTGCTGTGCGCTCTGCTAATATAAATATTCCTGAGCTGCGTTTATATATACTCAGGCCCCCAGCATGTGGTCTCTACTTTTTTCCTGAAACCCTACCATTTCTTGTATTGAAATAGGAGAGTTTAGCGCTATTTGAATTCTATTTCTGTGTTCACAGCACAGAGCACAGTGAGAGAGAGACCTGGATGTCACGGTCGCAGGACGAGCTGCGTTCCTCTCCCCAGGTGCATCCACCAGGTCATTGCCCTCTTGCAGTGGGATGCCAAAGGTCTCCCATTTCCACCCCACACCCTGCGACAGCCCTCAGTGCCCAATGCAGAGCGCTATAGAAGTAACCACGCTGGCCCAGGTACCTGGCAGCTCTGCCTGGAGTGATTTGGCCTCCCATATTGCGTGTTGCTCCACGTAGAAATGTTCTCCATGCATCAGCCATGCCTGCTCTGCAGGTCTAACTGAGCTCAGGGGCTGGTGGTCCTGCTCCTCGGCAGTCAGTGTGCACAGCACAAACGCGACAGACCCTGCTACTAGCTTTGCCATCTCCAGCAGCAGAAAGGACTGGTAAATTTGCCTTGCTCACGGTCTCATTTGCCAAGCCCGGTGCCCATAGTATAGCCTAGTTCACTCTCAGCGGAAAGCAAATAGAAAAATCATTTTCACAGTGCCCAGCAATGTTTATCTTCCAGGTTGGCTGGCCTACAGTGACATTAGTGTCCCCAGAGCTTCTGAACTTAATAATTTTCAGTTGCTGCTTGCCTGCTTGAAGCGATCCTAGTCCACCCTCCAGTGTGTTCTTCCTGCCGGTCACTATGGGAACAGCAATCAAAGCTCATATTTATGGCTCTGTAGATGTCCAAGGTCACAGAGCACAGGTCTGGTGGGAACAATTAAAACAGGTCTGTCCAGTTATATCTCTTTAAGCTCTCCCCACATTATACCTCTAACTAGAGCAGTAAAGTTAAAGCAGCATGACTGTCAGGATGTGACTGCTTTATAAAAGATATCCTTTAGCGGCAGTAAAGATGGTCTGTATACTGTCATCTGTAGGAGCATGCTAGGAGTGTAATCAGCATCACTGGGTAAAACCTGCCCCCAGGTTTGACTCCGCATCCCTGCTGCCAGACCCGTGCCCTGCCAGACCCGGCCATGCCCTGCAGCCCCGGGCAGGCATTCCTGCTGGAGGAGCTCAGCTCTCTGCAGGCTGCAGGAAAGCAGGTCTGACCTCGTCCACCACGAATGCTGCTGGGAGAGAGTTCTCTGAAGTCTTTTGAAGTGGCAGAGTATGTTCATACTGGTTTGGGGGGGTTGCACGGTTTCAGTAGTTTTGCCCAGGTACTCTGTTACTGTCAGCACCTGTAAACTAAAAATTGCAAATGTTCATTTTTAGGGTAACAGCAAATCTTGTTTATACCTGGTGATTTGCTCTATAGCAGTACACAGGAAAAAAGAGGACTGTGGGAATCATCGGAGTAAGATGGGGGAAGGAACTGCAGCAAGCTTAATAACATCTGAGGGACAGAACAGTAATTCTTTGGCAATTTCCAAGTTTAGTAAGAAGCAGCTGTCTCCTTCTCCCCTCCAGTTTACACCAGAGCCAGGTTCTATTGAGAGCCCTGTGTGATGGGACCCATGATCCCATTGTCTGTGTTTTATTGAGTCCCGGGATGAAATAGGTTCCTTCCCTTGAGCGTTAATGTGGTATGGTAGGTAAGAATGAAAATCATTTAGACCAGAAGATCCAGCAGCAGATACTGCGTGAAGATAAGATACAGCTCCCTCCTTCACATGCAATGGGCACAGAAGGGTGCAACACCAGAATTTTAAAAGCAGGCTAGCAGGCACATAAGCGTCTTTACAAATCTCCAGTCTTTTTTAATGGTCGTGGTATTTTAAATATAGTCCCATCCAATTCACAGCTAATTGACTTTGGGTAACCAGAGCATGTTTGGCTAATAATTTTCTTACATAGGATTAGTTCCTAAATGCTGTAGATGAAACAAGTCCTTACTGCACATAATGCTGTGTAGACAGTGGAGGAGATAGTCCTTGCATCTAACTGTGTCCTGAGAAAGCGAGAAAAGACACAGGGAGACTGGGCACGGCACGATGAAATGACCTCTCTGGAGGGGTGCAGCAGCGCAGGGGCTGAGGCAGGAGAAAACCCAGGTTGACTCCTAGGCCATTCCTCTCCGCCACTTCTAAATTGCTTTGAAAAACAAATATCCACTGCCACGGTGAACTGGGATGCTGGGATGTTGCATGGACATGAGAATGTCTTTTAGAACAGCAGCTCAAAAAACACCAAAGTGCCTCTTCCCCCAGAGGAAATTTCTCTAAAGAAAATTTTCTACTGTATTTCTGTGATACAGATATGTAGATTTCTCTGAGCTCTATATGGCAGGTTTGATAGTGTCAAAACAAGTGTTCTGTTAGGCTGACTCATTCTAGTGTTTTATCCCAGCACTGACACTGGGTACCATTAGCAAGTGGGTAGTGGTACTGGTTTGGATTGGAAGGTCCAGTGTTGAACACAGCTCCTCAGCGTGGTGCGTGGATGTGACACAAATGTCTTCGTTTCCTTGGGGACACAAAGCGAGGACTGGATTCACTATTCTGGTACTGGAATTAACCACTCCTGGCTTCTGGGACATGGGGTTGTTACAAGGAACGCTGCATTTCGGTGTTCCCCATGCTAGGGGTGTGATGCACCAGCCTTAGCACTTCTCCGTCTACAGGAAGCAGGTGACATTTGGAAACCTGGCAGAGTGGCAGCTTCAAATGGTAGAAGTCAAGACACCTCACCTTTTCCTTGAAAGAACAGCATCTTAAAGAGAAGGGAAAAAACGTACCCTAACTTCTGCCCTGCCTGGCTCCATGGTGGCTTGGTTACTGACACAGATGAAGAACATGGTAGTAATTTTCACCGAGAAGGTTTTAGCAGTGGTGGCCACCCACAAAAAATAGTCCATATTCCACATGCACTGGAGGAACCCAAGCAGAATTTAAGTTCCTGCCTGTTTTATTTTCCCTCCTGCTGCTCTACCAAGCAGACAATCAATATATAGCGTTAATATGACTGCTGAGAGATACAATGAGGGTGCAGGCAATTCAGAAAAAGTAAGAAAATCCAGGAAAAAAAAATTTACACATTACAGCTTTGATTGTTCTTAGTTTCAAAGGCAGTAACATAACCACAATTTCTTTTTTCTCTTGCAGTGTTTCTTCATTATTACTGTTTCGTTTGGCCATGCAAAGGAAGGGTTAAGGTTGATTTTAAGGTCCAATTTCCTTTCCCATGTTATGTTTCCAAGGTAACTCTGTTGACTTCTTTTAAAGGCCGTAATTGGGAAGCCAGTGGGGTTACCTCCGTGTACCTGGGGGCATTCCCACCACGCAAAACTGTCTGGTGAAGTTCCTTGCGGAGGCAATGGCTCAGAGCCATGCTCTGCAGTGGAGGTGGCAGTCTGCTATGAGAAAGTTCTCAGATGGAGTTGGCCTGGGTATGAGGAGAAATCAGTGGCAAAGAGTTGCCTGTATCATTTTGCTGTGTTGGGGAGAATTGCTCCTCCTGGGCTGTGCTGCACCATCCCCACCACCACTATTCTGCAGTGAGCCCAGGGAGCGCTGAATGCACTCGAACGTGGTCGCAAAGGCAGTTCATCACAGGCCTGGAAGTGGAATTCCAGTGCTTCAGCCACAAAGCCAGTCCTCCTACCTGCCTGCCTCTCTTGTTAAAGTCAAAATAAAATATAGTAAAATGAAATGAAATTCCAAGCTAAAAACCTGTCCTAGGAAGTGGTTATGCTACTGAGTGGTACGGAGGCTTTTCTGACATCAGTTCATTTTTTTTTTAGTCCATTTCATTTTCATCTCCATTTGACCTCTTTCATTAGCAGCTGTAATTGTCTCTTTGTTATCTGCTAAACTGTCCTATAAGGGAGGTTATTGCAGTCAGAATGCAGCCTTGCCCAAGGGAAGATAGAAGAACCTCATGGAAGTCAAGAAATGCTGAGGGGTTTTTTTGCTGTGGTTGACCCCAGGAGCTGGAGAACAGATTTCTATACCTTAAAACAAACAAAGGCAACACCCTACAGCATGGATGCCAGCGATAGCACAGTGGCACATATCAATTAGCATAAGCAGAGCCAAGGAAAGGGATCACAGCTTCTTGAGATAAGCAGCTGTGAGCAGCAGTGCTTCATAGCTCCCAGGTCCCACCAGTTCCAGGTGGAGCAGGACAGGGATGTTGCTGCCCTGCGTAGAGGTGGGTTCATGCCAATACGGTCATCTCCCAGCACACGGTGAATAGCCACCACCAGGCTCAGCCTCTGGTTTAGTTAAAAAAAAAAATCATCTAGCATATCTCTTTTGAAAGATTGCCAAACCTTACCTTACTCAGGAATGATTATATACAAAAGATAAACAGAAAACAGTTTCTTTTTTAGTTGAAGATAAATTGATGCTAAGAATTTGCAAAACATCTTATTCCCAGAATTAAAGTAGTCCCTTTGCAGACATCTCTATACTCTCTTATTCACCAAGTTGGTTGTGGGGTTTTTTTTGTTTCCCAATCTCTTTCTCTCTCTGCTCCATTCCTCCCTCCACCCTCCCACATCATCCCTTTATTTTCTCCTCTGCACTGTTTCCCAACCTATTTTCCTCTGCATATTTGAAAGCAAGAAATTAGGTTAAAATCTCAGGAAGATTTTCCAAATTGTCCAAATAAGTTACGAAGCAGTGCTAGAAGGGAGGGATGTACAGGAATCTTACATCAGTGGATACTTACTAAAAATTGGCTGTCTTGTTAAAAGGCAGGTTTCAGGTCAGCTAGGTTTGATACAGGAATGAGCAACTGCCTTCCAGGCTGGTTTATGCCAGAAATCAGACTAGACACTGTTTATCAGCCTAGCCAGTGGTATTATCCCGACCTAGACAGCATCTTTTGTCATCTCTTTTTGCCATTCCAACTTTAGCAAATAGTAGTAAGTGTGGGAGAAGTTAGGTCAAATTTAGTGATTGCCAGTGGTTTTGACCCTGTAAAAGGTATTTCTTCTCACTGGAGCCCAGTCCTCCATCACCGCACATGGTCATCGTTGCTTGTACAAGGAAGCGCGTGCGCTTGGGGCGAAGTGAGGCTGCTTTGTGTCTGCCAGGCAGCAGAGCAGGGAATTGCAGCTGGTAATAGGAATTGTGCCTCTAATGAGGGGGCAAGGCTGTGAACGAGGGTGAAACACCTCCCTCACTCTGAGCAGGAGCCCAGCACATTTGAAAAAAAGGATGGTGCAGCATCGTTGCCTAATAATGGGCTGGATTTCAGGAGTTTGGATCATTGCTGTGGCCTTACACATGCAGACATACAACCGTATTGCTGGTGTAAATGGTGACTGTGAAAGAGCCCACAATTTTGGCATATGTATCCCCCTAGATTTACAATTTATGCATATTTATTATTTTGTGAAGTATACTGGGGACAGCAAATGGTACATCTTCGCATAAAAATCAAAAGTAACTGAAAACCTGTTATATGCTCTATATAGCTCTGATCAGAGGGGGAAAAATTACTACAGATTTGTGGTTGACAAGCTTCAGAAAAGGTTCAACAGAGTGTGAAAATTGACATTTAGCAAATAGCAATTCAGCCTTCATTTTTTCTGAAGCTGCTTGAAATAAACTGCAGTCTTTAAACAAAATGTTTGGTCAGTTGCTATATTGGATGTTGCTTGTCTTATTACCGCAGTTAATTAAAAGAGGGGACAAAAAGTCAAAGCCAGAGTCAATAAGTTTGTTAATAAAGATTTAATTTGGTGGAATCATTATAAATTGACTGTACAATGAATGGATATGCTACAGGAGTATGAATGTCTGAGGGTTTTCAGAAATAGCCATCGGGTTGTAGCCAATTTGTCACACTAAGTAAGCTCTTCAAATCCACTTAGGCAAGTGTGTACATGTTTCCAAAGGATATCCCCAACAAGTATATGAGGAGTGGCTGAGGGAACTGGGGGTGTTCAGCCTGGAGAAGAGGAGGCTGAGGGGAGACCTAATTGCTCCCTACAACTGCCTGAAAGGAGAGGGGAGCCAGGGGGGTGCGGGGGGGTGGGGTGGGGGTGGTATCGGTCTCTTCTCCCAAGTAACAAGCGATAGGACAAGAAGAAATGGCCTCAAGTTGTGCCAGGGGAGGTTTAGATTGGTTATTAGGAAAAGTTTCTTCACCGAAAGAGTTGTCAAGCATTGGAATGGGCTGCTCAGGGAAGGGGTCGAGTCCCCACCCCTGGAGGCATTTAAAAGCCGGGCAGGTGCTTAGGGACATGGTTTAGTGGTGGGATGGCAGTGGTTAGGTTAATGGTTGGACTTGATGATCTTTAAGGTCTTTTCCAACCTAAACGATTCTGTGATTCTATGATGCACACAGAAACACCTTTTTTCTCTGCAGGTTTTTAATTCTACCATTTCAAATCCTTTTCAGTTTTGTTACCTCTATATTTCTTATTGTAAATGATTTACTACTAAGTCCAGTCATTTTAGAAGTAATAGAATAAATCATCAGAGGAAAAGTAAATCATCACTGAAGAAAGCACTGTAGGCTGAACCTGTGTGCTATCCACGTGAGATTTTAATCTACCTGACCCTTTTCCTTTATGTTGGACCAAACGGCAGGTAAAAAGCCCATGACAGATAGAGTTCAAAAAGAATTTAAAAATGGCATTAGATGAGCATTTCTTCACTTCATAAAGCAGTTCTGATGTAGAAGACTGCATGTGAAGTACTGATGATAATGACTGCAATATTTGCATAGCACTGCACCCCTGCCAGTAATCCTCTCATTTGAGTATGTTGGGTTATCACAAGAAAGTGATTTCTCTGTCACTGATGACATGCTGGTCTGCTCAGCAGGATTATTTAACACCCTGAAAAACAGAAGAATAAGGTAAAAAAATTGCATCGTGCTGCTGCCTTCCAAAGTAGAGAAGAGCAAGCCATGAAAGTAATGGGGAGTTGGCCCAGATTGACCCAGTGGTCAACCACTGGGTCACATGAAAGTCACCCCAAGGTAGAGCGCTGTATAAGGTCTATGTTAACAAATATTTTGTGGGATAATCTAGCATGTTTTAGCTGACTCAGGTACCATCTTTCTATCAGGTTTTATAATTTTAGGCCAACTCAGGTGGCTTTTGTCCTCCTGCCACCATGAAGAAGCCAGTATAAACTTCAGGAAAAAGCCCATTTATGCCTCCGCAGTTACCTCCAGGCTGCAATATAGCTGTCCCTCTGCCCGCTCCCATGGCCCAGGGGTGCTATGAGATTCAGCGGCCCCACAGACCTACTTTGTGATGAGTTCATCTCCTCCATGTTCCCGATGGCAGCACTTTGTTAGACATGAGGTAGCAAGTGGTGTCAGTGCATGTCGATGAAGAGCTGCAACACTTGCTTTCTATTGCTCTTTCTCCTCCCTGGCTTGGTGACAGTACGTCAAGATAATACCCAATCTTAGCAGCCTCTTCCGTAATTCTGGTTGAAAGAGTTTCTTCCTATTTATGCTTTTTAATTAGAAGCTTTCAACCTGTAATTAGAAACTTACACCAGCCCAACCTTTGTTTCTGAAAAATGCATTTGTAGTTTAGGCAATTATGGTAACGTAAAAAGTAATTATTTTTCTCCATGTGTGAAATGAGCATGCTCATTAATGCACCCAACAGGTGAAGGATTTTATTTTGTTTCAATTTGTTTTATTTTAGGTGGAGGATTTTATTTTATTTCAATTTGTTTTATTTTATCGCAATAAGTTACATAACAAAGTATATCAGTCAAGCAAAAATAAATAAATAAAAGGTGGTTTAGGTAGTAGATCGGGCGTATCTAACTCCTGAGTCTGTTACTTTGCCACGCTGGGAGTGCGGAGAAGCTGCGGTTGGCGGGAGCAGAGGCATGGCCATGCTGCAGCTCCAAGCCCTTTTGGTTAGCACATGCAGTCACGAAGGAATTTCCAGACCACTACTTGACCAGTTTTGACCCAGACCACATAACTTGTGACAAGAGACATTTGGTGGTGAGGTTTTTGTAATAAAAATAATTACAGGCTCATAAGTTCCAGCTCGTGGCATCAGTAGCAGCACTATGGCTTAGTTAGAGCTCAGCCTGCTCTGTGATAATGTCATTTACTGTCCCACTTCTGATTGTGCCAGCAGAGGGGACATCTGTCCTTTGATTTCCCTCCAGCCAGAGCTGACTCTGCCTCTGTATCTCACAGTGTCTTGTACGGCTGGTTCCTGGCAGATATTATGTTAACGTACAGGGCTATATGCTACGGGCTGAATCTTCTCAGTCCCACCTGCAATTGCTGCGGTTTTATTAATCACTCCCGTGCCCTGGGCTGCACACCTCTGCTGAGCAGTGCGAGGTGGCACTGTGCCTGCTCAGGATGCGGCCCCCGGCCCCTCAGCATCTTCTGGCCGCAGCCAGGCCCTGTTATGTGGAGGTTTCCCACCACGTGGCACACTAATGACTTTGGATGTTCCAGCTTATCAATTAAGGCTGAAAGATTTGAGCACGGCAGGGTGGAGGTAATCCTGCAGACAGTGCTCTGCTCGGGTCTGTCAGGCACAGCAGGGATTCGGAGCAAGACCAATCTGCTCACAACCCACCGGGTGAGAAGAGTGAAGTTGCAGTCATCTCTACACTTAAAATAGGAATAATTCATTTTGTATCCCCGAATGCCTCCCCTGGCCACTTAAATACATCATCTTCTTAAACCACCTCTGTATTTACCAGAAGTAATTTTCTACTATCTCCCAATTTCTATGATAATTTCCTTCCTTGATTTATAAGCAACAGAATTTCTTAATTATCCAGATGATTTTCATTTTCTCAGCCATACCTCCACTTTGTTAAACATTAATCTCCTACTTTTTTCTTTGACAATCTCTACCCTTCACCACTTCTCCAGTTCATAATGAAACTAGATCTCAATTGTATTACACAGTACATTTCCCCACCTAGATTAATTTGGTATCTTCTGTTTGATCTCTGCTTTTGTCTTCTAAATACTATATTTGGCTTCTTGTAAACCATTCCAGACATTACTTAAAAAGTAAAAAAAAAACCAACCAAACAAACAAAAAAAAACCAAAAAAAAAAAAAAAAAAAAAAAAAAACCAAAAAAACCCACCAAAACCTAAAAAAGCCCTAAAAAAGTTTGGGACAACTTTGCATAATTACATCTCCTTCAACAATTCCCATGCTGTAGCATGGTAGGCAGTCACAAAGAATTTACAATTGTGTTTTGATTTGTCCATGTTTTTCTAGCTTTACTGCTTTTTAGTGCTCCGCATAAGCCTCAGCTAGTGCAAAGTGTACTGGAAGACTACAACAGGGATTTGCAGTCTTCTGGGAGGAGCTGCGTGCTCAAACTTGGCCTCTGGCTGAGGAATGACTTTTTTTTCAGAGGAAAATGAAAGCTGACTCTCACCTGCTTTGTGCTGCAAGCCGGTACCGTACCTACAAACTCCTCTGGTTCTTCATTTGTCTAGACTCAAATCTTCTTTGAATATTAGCTGAGCATCTTCCTAATGCTGGCTTTGACCTGCTTCGTAATGGTTTCAAACCATTCCTGTTACTCAATTAGCCGTCCCAGAGCTGTAGTCTCTGAAAAAATGCTAAGATATTTCCATTATATGGTCAGGAGAGTATTGTTTTTACATGGATTCTGTTTAGGAAAAGTTCACTAAACACAGTACCTGCAGCTCAAACTAGGTGAAAAATATATAAACTGGTCTGTTTGGTGCTAAGCTGAAGTTAGCAAAAACAGCAGCAGATTTATTACACTCCGTGTGATGAAGCACTTCTTTTTGTATTGCAGCTCTAAGAGTTCTGGTTTTTTAAAAAAAAAAAAAAAAGAGAGAGAAAAAAAAAAGGAAAGTTGTAAAATGAGATTTAAGGCATTAGCTTGAGATTGAAGTAGCAGAGCTGAAGCAGGGAGAAATGGTCAGGACTTCATAGATGCAGCTCAGCAGGAGGGAAGGATGGAGCAAGCACACAGGTACACACACACACACACGGTTTGTTCATTCATCCATCAGGGACTTGCAGAGTCCAAGCAGGGCTACTCATGCTGCGTGTTCACTAGGTTCCTATCCAAGGAAATATTAAAGCTTATGAGTAGTTTTAAGCACAAGGGTAATTCAGAGTATTTTCTCAATTCTTTTTTCTTTCTCTCAGCTCAGCTTTTGCAAAATCTCTTTAGCATCTGTGTTGTCCAAATGCAGAGAAGGAAACTTGTTGCACCTCTTGCCATTTGAACCAGACTTCCCTCTGGCTCAGTTAAAAAAATGTAATTTCCAATAAAGCGTCATTAGACCTCTGCTCCTGTCAGGTCTCTGACAGATTTAACTGGATTTTCCTTAGGAATTAACCATGGCTTGTGGATGATAGCTGAAAGAATTTTCATTCATTGTCTGCTAGATCATATTAGGAATTACATGAGGCTTTGGACCACCAGCCATAAAAATCTGTTTCAGAGTATGGCTGCACTGGAATTGTCACTTATTAGCTTTGCAGCATAAACACTGCAAACTGTATGGTGATACATGCTTTCAAACTAAACAGTATTTACCACGATAGGCAGGATTTACAATTGGATGACATGATAATAATATAACCTTGTTTACTTCTCTAATTAATGCTCCTAAAGAAAATACCCTGGAAACTTTCCATAAGCAAGATTTATTTCTGTTGATTGAGACTGTAATCAGATGTCTCCATTCAAACAGTAATTGGCGTGCTTCATTAATATGTAATTGAAAACAAGATTCATGTCAATGCTAGGCAATAAATAACAGGGATACATATTTTCTTATTAGTGATGCTCTCCTCTATAGGCTCTCGGGATACTTGCTGCTTTTGTACTATTCCACACATATCATGTTTTGTCAAAATCATGGTATCTTGGAAAAAAACATTGTGCATTTTCCCCTCTTGATTTTAACCTCTCGCTCAGATGTATCGAGGCCAGCTCCCTTTTGTGCTCTTTCCTGTTTTGTGTTAGGCTTGGTGTTGTTGCCATATTTTAGCTTATTTTGTTCAGCAGTACCTTTCAGTGGGAGGCAAATCTAGTGACAAAAGGTAGAGCTCAGGGCAGAGCCTTTTGCTCTTTAGGAGATGACAAGGCTTTGAACTTATGATGGGTTGAGGTTTTCACCAGGTTGAGTCCAGACTCAACCCGTTGCTCCTCCTCCCAACCTTTTTCTGTTCCAATACAAGCAAAGGTAAGACAAATAAAATAATAATAATAAAAAAAAAAAGGTTAAAAGCATTCTAGAAACAGAAACTAAGCATATTTTTTTGCAATTAAGTTAGAGCTAATTAACTTCCAGTTAATAGGGAGAAAAGTATTGTGTTTTCCTCTATGAATAATATATATAAGATAGCACACAGATAATGGAGGCAGAAGTATAAGTCACAGCGAATGGGTGATCCCATTGATTTCATTGAAACAAGGGAGTTAAAACTGAAAACAAATTTCAACCTGAGATACTGGTTCATTACCGGCAAATTGATGGAGCTCTACGTTTACTTGCTAGCATAATTTACCAATTGTATGAGATATAAGCAGGCACACTGGTAACACTGGCTAATTTTATGCTCAATGTGAAATTGGTCAGATGGATACCATAAGAAATAATTAGAGCCATTAGAAATAATGGGCTACAGCTGCAGTAATACATGCTCTATTCTCAGTCCAGAGGTTTCTAAGAAAAATTAAATTAGCTTATGTTACCACACTGCAGCATCATATGCTCCTCACCTCCTGAGAGTAACCTTCTCGTTCCATTTCCATACTGCAAGCAAAGTTTTTGCCACACACAGAAAAATCACCAGTTGGGGACAAGAAATTCTGAAGCTTGGGGCCATTTCTTGTTTTTTTTTAAAAAAAAAAAAAAGAGTGGCAGCAGTAGGTCCTCAGCTCCCGTTAACTCCTTTCACATGTTGAGGATCATCCCTTTATGGTGCTGCAGCCTTTGGTACCAGCCCTTCCCTGTGGAGGTACAGATAATATCACTTCCCTCCTGGTTTTTCTCTGTGGGCTGATGGGCTGCAAGGGATCAGTGTGTGTTTGCCCAGTCCAGTTTGCATCAATGCTAGACCTGGGTGAGTATTTTTCCCCCTGAACTATTTGAATTAAACTTTAGGGAAATTACGTCCACCTCATTGGAAGTATGTCAGCAACCCCTAGCTGCTGGTGCTACTGCCTTCACATCGGTAATATCCTCTCTTCTCCCCAAATTCAAAAGATTGTTCACAGTAGTAAGGAAAATGATGCATTATCCTGGAGGGGGTGAGGAGAGGAGAGGGACAAGAAGGAAATATAATCCATACTGCTGGAATGATTAATCTGACTGTTTATGATGAAGGAAATGAAAACTAGAACTCTGGGTAAGTAATGATCTTTCCAAGAGAATGACTTTCACTGGAACCACAATACAAACTCATGCGCTGACCTCCTTTAAATTATTGCTGAAGTTTTCAAAGCAAAGCAGGGATGGCACTGAAAACTGCTCTCCTGTTGATTCCCAGGAGCATAGAATTTCCAGCAATAGCAGGAGAGGGGTTCACTCAGCTCCCTTTAAAATGTGAGATGCTTCAGTGATAGGTTTGAGTAAAAGAGCTTAAGAGACACATTTAACACTGGCCTTTAAGCATGGTGAGCTGGAGAAAGGCTCCCCCTGCATACATCACCTCGCCCATTGCTATGCAGGCTGAGTGTGCTCAGTGGGAGGAACAAGACTAACAGTATTTTTTATGAAGGTAAGAGCCTAATATTGCAGCTTTGGAAAGATCAGTTATCAGTCTGCCAGCCGTCTATCTTTGGCTATGGTACTTACCTGCCCTCACTTATTACAGTATGTAACCGCTTCACAACCACTAATATATTTATCTTTTCATCCTCCCTGTGGAGTTGGGAAGTGCTATTACCTCTGTTGCAGAACTAAGAACTGAGATTAAGGGTCAGATTTGTTATGGCATTTAGGTGCTCAATGGGATTTTCAAAAGTACCTAACACTTGTTGTAATAAGTGGAACCTGGGTACGTTGATAGTTCTGAAAATCCTGTAACTTGTATCTTTTCTTTTAAAATGTTGGGCTTACCTGAGACCCATAGGAGAGGTTCCTGTGGTGTGGGTAGTCACCCAGACTGTCTCTTCATCCACCTATTAGTAGGTTGTAGGTGGGATGGGAGCAATTTTAGGGCAGTGGGAGGGAGTAGTTTATCTCAGTCCTGAATTCAGCAAGCTGTAACTCTGTGGATAGTGCCCACCCGCCTTGCACAGCTCTGATAGAGTGGTCAGAATCCAGTCCTGGAAATACTGGAGCAAAAATAAACAGCACCCATGGTCAATAAAAAGGTTTTTGTGCCAATTGTTGGGATGGAAAATTCAAGAGCAGGAGCAAATAATGAAACAATCTATATTCATGCAGCCGCCTTTCCAGCCTACTGCTGTAAGTACAGGCTTACACCTAACTGGGAGATGTGAATCCTACTGAAAGCTCCGGAGTATCACACTGGAAAACAAATGTTGATTTTGAACAAATTATCTGTTCATCGCTAAATCATTTTCTTTCATTATTAGTCTCCAAATTGTTTCTTCTCTGGAAGACAGAATTAGGTTTAAAAGCAGAGTGTCTCTTAAACACTTGCTTCAAATGAAAGTGTTCGGTAAACATTACTCACACCCCCTAGAGCATAAACTCCTCAACTGCTTTCTCTGGCTTTGCGTAGATTTCTCAGCTCCTGGTTTGAAGACGGGTGTCTCAGGGATTCATTCAGAATATCAGAAAATAATCAAATTAAACCCCTTACAATCATATGCCCCTCAAATGCCAAGGAAAATGTTATTAAGACCTTTTTGTCCTCATTTACAGTACCATAAATTGGGACAAAAGTCCCATGCAAGCAGATGGAATTAGACCAATATTGAACGTGTAAGAGAGAGAAGAGTCAGACTCCAAACCCACAGCGCAAGTACAAAACCATGTGGGCTGCAAGCCCAAGTTTCTCATCATTGGAAGAGTTACACTTTGCTGTTATAGTACTTGCACTCATTTCCATATTTTTAAGGTTCTAAAAAAAAAACCAAAAAAAAACCAACCCGGGCTTCATAATTATATTTTTAACATTAAAGGAGTGGGTTTTGGTTAATTCAGCATGTCAGCAAGATTGCAGCTAGTCATTTAGGATGACAGAGTGGGGGTCAGCTAATCTCTTTAAAAACCACAGGTGGTGTTGCAGGGCATGGGGCGGCTTACGGAGCAGCAGCAAAGCCCCAGCGTTATGCACTTCTCCCACCTTACACCATGGACTATTGGGAGGTGCTCCAGAGGGGCATTTGTGCCTCCAAGAAGCCCTGTAGGGGTTAGGATGTGTCTAATTGCATGGGTTTTCATCAGTGTTTGTAAGGTACTGTTATCCTGCTTGTAGGTTTTCATTGGGTGGAGAAGGGAGAACAACTCAGTCACTTTGTTAGATATGAAAAGAGAATAAAAATTTGGGGCAATGTTATCTGATAGACTCCCAGGGACTTGGTAGCTTGTTCAGAGCATGAATTTAACTCACTTTGATGTTATGGGGACCTGTGTGCACACGGGAAGATACTCAAGGAGAAGGTCTCTCTTGATCCTCCGCAGCATGGGAAGACATTGGCTGATTTCCCAGCTCTCCACACTCTCCAGTAAAGCCCTGGTGTAGGACTGGGAGGCTGCTCTGGTACAGGGCAGGAATTGAGAGCTGCTGCATATTAAGTGCATTTGCACTGTGGTGTCTGAACACTGTTTTGCACTTACAAGATTTATTTCTCAGTGGGCAGAAAAGCTACAAGATTAACAGATGAACAAATATATTGAGACAGCCAAGACATCAAAGAAATTGAAGAGTCACTAAGATGTCGGAGAGCTGAAGAGTCACCTGGCCATGGTTCTTAGGAATTATTTTATCCTCAGATTAGCTCAGCTGTCTTGGGGTTTGGACACATCCTCTGGTGAATTTAGCTACAGTGACTTAAACCATTACTGGCCTCAGCTCTCTGCTTCTCCTCCAGAGGATCTTGCCTCTGGAGCATAGGCAGCAGGAGGGAATATGTGCCTGCATCCCAGCCACTGCAGCTCGGATCCTGGGGGCCTAGTGCAAGCAGAGTGTCCTTCATTTTTTGGGGTAGCTACCAGCTTGTGAGCTACATGACCAGGGATGAGAGAGCACTGTATCCCTGGGCAGAAATCTCCAGGGAAAATGTGGGGCAGACGGTGTGTTAAGCCCCCGTAATGAAAGCCACCAGAGTGTGTGTGCCAGAGCCCTAAGGCTGTGTGCTGTGGCTATTTTCACCATAAAGAAATTCTAACAGATATTGGAGAGGCAGTTATTGCAATTGGAGGGTCAGAGGGAATCATACCCCAGGTAGCACTATTTAACGTCAATCATTCTTTGCAACCTTTTTCTCCTCCATGCAATCTGCAATTCAATCGGGGGGGGGGGGGAAAAAAAATGAGTAGCAGCAGTCTTAACCTTAGGTTCCTCGTACAGGAACCAGCCAAGGGGTGATACCAGTGGAGGGATCAGAAGAAGTTTTATGTAAGATGTAGCTTCCCTGCAGAGAGCAAACAAAAAGCAGCTCAGATTGTGCAGAGGCTGCTAACCATGAGACCATGCTCATTCCTTGGGCTGTGTCTGCCTCAGATCTTCTCTGAAATTCAGGTTTAGTTGAGTCAGCCAGGAAATTACGGATGAGTTTGGGGTCTTGAGGGAAAGGTGTTTGAAAAGCAGCAATATGAAGACACCAACAAGAGGGAAAATCATAACTTGAAAAGTGCCACACAGAGGGAACTGTGCCTTTGCTTTATTGAACTGTTGGCTGCAATAAATACAGCCAAATTCCCTCAGTCTCCCGTAATGTTGTCTCAGTACCAGCAGGAGTCCATTTAAGAATACACTTACTTGCACAAATGATTATATATGAAGAGTAGAGAAACAGCTGAAGTGCCACTGCAGTAATGCAAGCAAATCCTAAAAGCTGCCCAAGTAAGCTCGGTGCCTCTGTGCTGCCCCCGTGTTTCGGTTTTGCCAGTGCTGCCTGCCCAAAGCAAAGGAGTTTCTGTTCCAGTCCGCCTGCCTGCTTCACCTGGGGAGATCATAGTCTAGATTTTGTGATGGTGCAGTAAATAAATGGTGATAAAATCAACTAAGAGTATTTTCCCAAAGAGGGAGAATTGGTTTTTATTATCATTTTCAATACAGAAAATAATCAGACTCTGTATTATAAAGAAGAGACAAGTTTAATACAAGACTTACGAATAGATAATCGGCAAGGAAGATTGAACCTTGTGCTTCTGCGTCTTACAGCATTAACCCCAATTGCCTGAACTGAAAGGTTTGGTTGCGTTAGCCAGCGCTGTAACAGGGTTGTCAGATCCCTGTGTGGTGTATCCACGGTCTGGAGGGGTTGAAGCACTGCACAGGGGGACCTGGCTGTGGGCAGTGGAATGTGAGCATAGGAGTGAAGACCAGGAATTTTGGAGGCTTCAGCTTTTTTTTTTTTCCCCATTGATTTCCATATGCCCTTAAACCCTTCTGAACCTCACATCTTGCATACGAGTAAGTTGATCATGGGGGGAGCTCTTGCACCTTGCATCTTGTCCTATGATGTGCAATGTTAGCAGATTGGATTTGTGATGTGTGTTACCACACTGTGCATGAATTCTTTCCACTGACTAAACCAGGCATCGATCTGAACATCGGCAGGTCCTAAAGTGCCGTGGAATGGGCAGTTGGGCTGGGCAGGATGACAGCCTGAGATGAAGCATGAATGTTCAGCCCACCGAGCTCTCTAAATGCCTTTTCTGTTACAGACTGGAGTCACCTACACGCGCACTGGTGATGGAGGCTCCAAAAGGCATTGAGATCAACGCTGAGGCCGGCAGCTTGAAAGCCACATGCAGGACAGAGCTCAGGCTGGAATCCAAAGACGGAGAGGTAAGTGAAGGATGTTGAACCCTGTAGAAAAAACAAACCAAGCCACAGATCTCCTGCAGATTTGTAGCCTGCTGAGTCACGGAGCCGCTCCACTGGCGTGAAGGCGCTGGTGAAGCAGGCCTTCCTAGCTTAGCTTTTTCTAGCAGTGATTGAACATATCATAGGCAAACCAGCCTCGCTCTGTGGCAAAGGCTGATTCATTATTTTTAAAGTACTTGGATAATAGCATCTGTTGTTCAAACAGATTTATGCGGCTGTAAAATACACAGTATTCATAAATTCTTTGTTTCCTTGTCACTTTTAAACAAGATTTATTTGGCCAACCTAATTAAGTCTTTTATCATACATTTTTCTATAGGAAGAGCTTAATTTGCCATTATTGATCTGAAAAGCTTTTGTAGCTGATGTTTTCATTTTGGAAAGAAAGGGAACAGTAGGAGACACAGGTTGTTGTACTGGAAACTTCCAAAGACAAAGAGCGAATAACTAAAACTGGTAACAAAGAACAAAAGTAAAATAGAGTTAAGCTGCTTCTGGTGTCTCAAAAATACACAAGCACACACTTCTCATCCCGTCCTCCTGCCACAATGATGGAAGACACTGAAGGATGTGGCTGAGGAGCTCCCACTAGGAAGCCCACCAAGAGCCTCAGCAGGAGGAGCTTCCCATTGAACGCAAACCTCCCAGCTACGAGGCTTCAACATAAGCTGATGTTTTCCTATCTTAGTGTCAGATGTAATAAATAGAATGGGATTCTTATTGCAATTCCTGTTGTTTCTAAACGTTTGCATTTTAAGGCATTCCAAACCCAGATGAGGGGATTTAACAAAAAAAAATAAAAAAACAAAAGTCAAAAAAAAACCCTATCTAATCAGCTACAATTGAAATCCAAGGCATCTCACTGCTGCAAGCAGTTACCTTAATGTTTTAAGCACTAATTTGCTTTTAAAATGCATATATTGACCTGTCTCTTTCAGGAGATTAGATGATTGGGTACTAAAACTGAAGTGAAGACTCTTACTGTAATTGCAAGATAAGAGCAAATGCTGCCAGTCACCCTGTAATATTCTGGTGTGCAGGGTAGCTTACTGTGCTCTTCTTGGTAATGCTAGAGCACTCCCCTGTAGCTGCCATGGGTCTAAGAGCTGCCACAGGTTTGCTTTTGTGTTCTGTTTTATAAGGAGAAATTCAGGTCTGTTGCGGTATTTATTTTAATATACATAAAGGCATTACATGTATACATAAAATATACATAAAAGTCAGTGTTGTGAGCCTGTAAGCGTAACCGGCAATGGGATCACAGTGCCAGGAGTCCCGGTGGAGGAGCAGAGTCGTTGCATAGACGTGAACCACACATGCTCCCCACTGAGCAGTGGGGCACCTCTGGTTAGGTTAACCCAAACACAGAGGTGCCCCAGGAAGCTACAAGCCAAGAAAACACAGTGGGTAGATTAGCAGAAACAAACTGGAGGTCCTAGGTGGCTCATGGTAAAGGCAAATCATGTGCTCACCCAGATTTGTCTCAGACTTTCCCACCTTAATACACTTGCCTACCCAGCTTTTCTAGCAGCCGAGTTGTCTGAAGGAAGCTTCTTTCAACACAAGATCAAAAATAACATCTCTCCACTAATTCTCTCTCTCTCTTTCTCTCTCTCCCCCACCTCCGACTTCAGATAATGCTGAATTCTGCAAAAATCAAACTACCTAACTTGCCTCAAGGATCTTCCTCTTCTGCAGGGTCCAGGCAAAAAATCTACGAGCTCTGTGTGTGTCCCAATGGGAGGTTGTTTCTGTCTCTGGCAGGTGCTAGCTCAACCTGCCAGATAAATACAAGCGTCTGCCTTTGAGAGACAATTTGCAGTGGGGCATCGCAGGCAGCACAAAAGCCAGTTCTGGTCTCACAGATTGCAGCTGCCAACTATTTTTACTAGAACACAGAAAGCCTATCAAAGACTTTTTTTGTGTGTGCGCGCGCGTGTGTGTGAATATATATATAAATATATATATATAAAATATATATATATCCTCTGTGTAAAATGATGTTTCAGTACAAGGAATCCCAGGGTGACCCTGTTACATTTGTGTAGCATTTCTCTTTCCCACACCAAAATTTACTGGTGCAATCTGCTGAATTGGACTTGATGCTCCCCTGGACCTTCTGTATTAATATAGTCTAATGATCGCCCCTCGTTTTTGATCATGTGCTCAGAGCAATGGGATTGCTGGCTGGCCAAGACCCTGGAACTGATGTAGACCCACCAACATACAAAGGGAAGAGAAGCATCTCTGATTATTTTTGCACCATTAAATCAGTGGCATGAAAAAAAGAAACAAACCAACAAAATAGCCAAATGTGCTGTACTCATCACCCAGAGTGACCCAAGATGCCTGAGGTTGATTTACACTCCTTAATTTTCACCTGGAGCATGGCTCCCTGTTGGGAGACATGGATTGCACTTGGCCAGTAGAAAAGTTCAGATCTTCCCGGAATAATCAAGTATTTTTCTGAAGGGGTTTGAGACTTGTCGGTACGTGGCCAAGGGTGCCTTGTGCTATCAGATGTGGTGCATCAGCTCTAACCCTCACCTAAAGTCATCTCTCTGCTAACAAAACTGGCATTGCATTTAGTTCTTGGAAGGAAATAAATTGTGAAAGTTGGACTAAATAGAAAAATCCTGAACCTCCTTAGTTAACAGGTGTCCTGGGTCACCCTGTATACTCTCCATTAGCACCTTTAACTGAAAAGATTTAAGATACCATATGAAGGTGTGAAGATTTAAGATTTGGACATTGTTTACCAATACCTGTAGAAGTGGAGAAAATTACCTATTCTACCCATAGATAGAGAGAAATTCATACAAAGTAGATGTGTACTGTTAATGTTATGCCAGAATTTTTGTCATCCATCTTTTCAGGATATACAGTCCAAGGTCACGTAGATTTGGTGGAGACTGCAAATATCAGAGATGCTGACAATGAAGCAGACTTTTTTTAAGGATTTATAAAGATTGTGACAAAGCCAGATTACTGGAAAGCAAGGGCTTTGGGTGCTGGTTCCTCAAGAATTTGAGCCCCAAAAACTCCGTCGTTGAATCTCTTCATGGGTGCATTTTTCTTTATTTAAGCCCAGGAGTCACTTACAAGCATGAAGTCACTTACAAAATGTGAAATCTGATCTGGTAACATTACTTCAACAGTTCAAGTTTTGAAAAATAAGGGCCCAGATCACTGAATTCTGACCCTGCATCCATGTGCATGTAAAAATCCTGAAAAACAAATGTACTAATTACTGCAAAAGTGTCCAAGTCGCAGTAAATCTCACAAGGACAGCAAGGTTTCTCAGCCACTGAGATGCTTTTGAAAATATTGCCTCATGTGCCAATATGTCAGATCTGTGCCCATCCCTAGTGATACCTAGGCAAAGCTGGTATTCTTCAAGCGATCTTGAAGAAAAAATGTAGCTATCAAATATTTAGAAATAATTTAGCCCATCCCATTTTTTACAGATTTCCACGTGCTTTCTTGTGGTCTGGAGAGTACCAGGGTTTGATTTTTTTTTATTTTTTTTTTTTAAATGAACAATTCTAGCTTAATCCAAAACTGGCTGGTCTCAAAGGAAAGATTTCCATGAGTTTAGGTTAGATTTGTTGCTGCCTAACAAAGCAGCACTCCCGTAAAATTTATTCCTGAAAGAGGATTGCATGATCTACTTTTATTTCAGTAATGTTTTCTGATTAATTAACAAATTCAAACTATTTGTTAATGGATGATTCCTGTAATTACTGTCTTGAGTCAATGTTTGAATGCAAAGGGTCACCCAGGATAACAATTGTATTGGGACACAGGACTATACCATCTCTGTTCAAAGAGGGGAATTGTGCCTATGCCTTAAGTCAATGCACTCAGCAAGGAGAAGCACATCATATTTATCTTGTTATTAAAACTAGTTTATTTGGGGGGGAGGGACAGGAGGGTGTCTTGGGAACTGGTTGTGCAACTTAAAACAGGTATTAATGAAATGCATTAAGACTGTAGGGGCACGTAGAGTGATACAGACTTTTTTTTTTTACTATGTTAAATATAGCAAAATACTGTGTACGTTACCTCTGGGACCACAACTAAAGTCCCATTCATAGTCCTACATTTACTGTAGAGGTTTTTTTTTTCCCTGTTTCATTTAATACTGATCGCAAACCTTATAGCAAGCACGGCCCAATTCATAAACAAATCCCGTGTGAGCAGTTGTGAAGACATGTGCTGCAGGAAGAGTACCCTGTGCAGAAAACGAGTTCCATTAACCTCCCCATCCCTAAGAGTATTGGTGCTGGTGAGAAAGGCAGGGCTGGACGCAGGGACGGACCCAGCAGGGACACTGCATCCTGATTCCCATGCTCCGCTCCTGAGAGGCTCAGTCCTCATCCCCGTGCACCCTCTGGCTGCTCTGCTGAGGATTTCCATCCCAACAAATTCATTTTGAGTGGATGGTCTTCTCAGCTGGACTCTTGGGTGAGGTTGTCATCTTCTCGTATCACAAAGGCTTAAGGACGTTCAGCCATTTATTTTGGTATGAATTTCTAGGGGGGAGCTGTTAGGGAATGACCTTACACATCTACGCCATCACTGCAGATGCTTCTCTGAGGTGAACAAAGGGTACCTTAATTATGTCTGTGGAAAGGAATTGTAGTTGCTTCAGCTTATTTTCAATCACGTTTCCATCTTAAAAAGCTGTGTTGAAAGATGAAGAATTGTTGCTAGAGAGCTTGACCCCATATGGAGACTCGTAAATCATTTGAGCCCCACTTGAGTGTGAAGACAGCAGCTTAGATGGTGCTGCCTGAGCTTGTGTTGGCCACACAATGAGTCCCCTGCTGTTCGATGAGTGGCAAACCAGAGCAAACAGGACTGTGTGTCTGAGATCCTGGGGAAAAAACAGGCATTTTATTTAAAAAGCAGCATTCAAACTCCTCCAGCTATTGCAGGCTTCATAGTTTGTTGTTGGGGGCTGTTGTGGAGTGACTGATTCACCTGTTGGATGAGGCAAATCCATGGGAGTCTCTTTTCCTCCTGCCTTGCCCAGAAATCCCTCACAGTTGCAGTACCTGCATGGGTTAGTTTTCCCTCAGTCCATTTAAACTAGAGTCTCCATGGCTGGAATTTCCTCCGTATGCTTTACCTGCCATCGATAAAACGCCAAAAGTCAACAAGGGTTTGTGTATTTCTTTATGAATCGGGCCTGCAATTCAGTTCAATTGAGCGTTTGCTATTTGGAGAGCTGACGTTTATCTCAAACCGGAGTTTAGTTTTACTTCCCAACGCTAAGGCAAGGCTGGGGTGGGTGGTGAATTTGTTTTTGCTGAGCTCGATGGAAGAGATGCCGATGACTTCATGGCCTGAGCTGGGATAGGAGCTGGACAGGTGAAAATTCAGGGCGCTGACAGCAGTGGAAACACTGCCAGCCCTTGGGGTGGCTGTGGGACCGAACCCTGACTCGTCCCTGTGTGCAAGCCTACATTGCAGCTGTGAGCATCAAACCCCACCGAAATACTACTCGAGGGCCTGTGGTACTAATGCCCATACACCTTAGCCAACCGTGAATACTGCAGTTAAAGACAAATGTGTTTATGTATGGTAACTCCTATGTTTACAGGGCTTGGGCACCCTGTGAAATTTGCTTTAAACGCGACACTTTAGTAAGCAGTCGGGAAGATGACTGTCAGTGCCCCCCTGTACCCCAATACTTTATCCAAATGTAGTATATGGTCCTTCTGCTGTCACGGGTGAGTTAGGATGGTTTTTCTAAAGCAAAGACGTTGCCATTAGCAAAAGCAGAGATCCTAATGCTGGTTATACAACTGTATCCATTCACCAAGTTTCTTTGTGGATTTTTTGGGTTTGAGGTTTTTGTACACTTTTCGAAGTATATTACCCAGCAGTCAGTGAGATGGGTAGCTTAAGAGTACAAAGAGATGTTAACACTAAACAAAGACATCGAAAGGGGAAGACAGTAACTACCAAAACATATATAAGGCCACTCCTAGGTACACATTTTTTTAAAAACAAGGACGCATCAGAATGATTTATATCTGGTTCTCTCAGTCATGTGCTGTCAAACAGCTGTATTTAAGAGTTGGGTTTGGTTTTTTTTTTCTTCTATAATCAGAAATATCACATGTATGCACAAACAAAAAGGTTTAAGGCATAAGCCTAAAAATTACCGTCCACAATATAGAGTACAGCAAAATTATGTCAAAATAAAAAAAAAACCCTCCCTCCCTAGAAATTTCTCCAAGCTTAAAGAGAGATTCCTATGGAACTTGTGAAGATGTCAGGTTAGTTCACATCGTACCTAGTCTGCAAATACACGTGTTCTCGAAGGAAATTAGCTTTTGTTGTCATGAGATGCGCATACACACACAAATATACACATGTGTGTATATATATACACACACACACACTCTCACATACACTTGTTTACAACAAAAACCAATTTTCTTTATATTTGTTGTTATGGCTTTAAGTTTCACGTTGCAAAAGAGAGTGAGAAAAAGACCAAAGACTTATAGAAATTCATCCCTTCTCCGGTTGCCCTTATGCCTGAAATGCATTAACTTTAATGGTGCTTTTTCGAACTGGGCAGGAAAAATACACGTTTATCACCAAGCTGCATTTGAGAGAGTAAAGTGGCAGAAAAACTTTGTTAATGGGGAGAAAAGGAAATAACGTGAAAAAACTTTAAAGGTGTGCAGAGGGTAAGGTTACCTGAAATTTGAAATGTGAAGAAATAACCCAGAACGCTAAAAGACATCATCCTAGACTGAGAGTATAAATAAACTGAGTAAATGCTACCAGCTGTTCACTTACCCGCACTTGAGCATTAGCCGATCAGGAACTCCAGTAGCTGCTCGGTGAAGAGGAGTATCTGTGCCATAAGGATGTCATTTTAAAAGCGCATACAGTTAAAAAAAAAAAAAAAAAAAAAATTAGGGCTGCATTATTTTGCCATTTTTTATTTTATGGCTGACATTTTAAATTTTGAAATATCATCATCCAGAATTCACACCAGCAAACACAAGGCACGTTCCTGCGAAGCTTTGCCAAGCGCCGGATTGGGGCTTCTCGAATGCAAAAATACCAGCCTTTTTATTGCCATTGCTGCTGAGGAGCACAGCCCCAGCAACGTTTCCATTTTCCCCATTTTAACCTTCTTCCTCAGTTCTGAAATTGCTGTGTAATATTTGGGTAGCTGGCATCCTGGGCCAGCAGCCCCCAAGCCCCCAGCGCATCCTTTCTCCATCTCGCGTACCCCCAAACGCCAAAACCTGCGTGTAGCAGTGGCACGAAGGTGAAATTTGGGACTTCTAAGGAAATTCTGTGCTGCAATTGCGGTGTTTTCACAGCTGATGTAGCTGAGTTTACAGCTGTGAGTGGAGCAGGGTTAAACACTGGTGCGGTGCTGATGAGATTATTCAAGCAAGAGTGGAGTGAATTAAACAAGGCAGGTAGGAGGGAGAGGGAAGAAATGGCGAGAGACATCACCCTAATCACAGTAATGCAGCAAACTTCCCTGTCTGTTTACACTATTATACTTTAGATTAATAACATCCATTTTACTAAATATGGGAGCAATTATGCATGATCTTTCATGGTGCACAGTGGAATTACTGTCACTGAAACCACTTACAGCTTGGGCTGTTCAAGATTGCTAGGGTGTTGTTTCCATCCACAATAACCACAGTGGCTTGGGGCTTAGATGGAAATTACAATGAATAGCTTGTATTTAGAAAGCTTTTAAGTCTGCTGTGGTCGAGAAGCCCATCGTTATGCACATACAGCCCTGAGGTTTTATCACTTCAGACTCTCTTGTCCTGCCATTTGAATTGTATTGTGCCCTTGTGAAAAGCGACACACTTTCTTTATACAGGAAAAGATGGATATTTAAAGCTGCAGGATTCTTATCCAAAGCAAAGAAGAGAATGTATCATATAGCGCACCACCGAGATTTCCCATCCAAGTCACTTTAAACTAGAGGTGCGAGTCCCTTAAAAATTAATTTGCTACAAGTGTAATTCCTGTGGGAAAGGTAGTACTGGTGTCGCTCCCAGGAAATGTCTCACCTTATTACAGCTCAGAGCCATGATTTTCTGCCATCCCATCCGTACCAACGGGCTGCCTGTTCAGAGGAATCCAGGTTTCTTTTGAGGCAACTTATCTCCATGGATTGAGTTTTTGTTAGGTTTTGACCAGTATTAAAAAAAATAGGAAGGATGTGGCCACTGTGAAGCGATAAGAAATTGCATGTTTGTCTTGCATTGAGTTGGTTTACTCTTTCTGCCAGTAAGAGAAAGTATCAAAAGCAGAAATTTGCGCAGAAGTGTTACATTTACGTTGTGCCCTGCCACCAAATGCTTTAGATGATAAAAACATGCAGCCTTAGTTAAAAACAGTCTTTTCTTCTCTGATTAAAAAAGGACCCTTTGGAGCCTTTCATCAGGTCCTACCCAAATGGAAAGTCTCACCATTTCTAATGTATTTGCCATTATAGGAATAGGCCCATTGCAAAGCATAGGTCACATGCATCTTTCCATGTAACAAGAATTTTAAACTGCATTGTACTCTCACACTTTGACCCATTCAAAAGGCTTAACCATCAATAGGAGATAAAGCGTTACGAAGCCTGCTACTGCTAAATGCATTATCACTTTCCAAAGCAATGCGGTTTCTTTGGGCTTTTAAAAATTTCCTCATAACAGAGTCCTTGAAACATCTTGAGGCAGGCTCACGCCGGAGAGCAAAAGAATAATTATTTGTGGGCGGTTCTATTTTTATCGAAGGCTGAGTTGTAGGTGAAAAAAATGTTGCTGTTAGAGTTTCTCCCACACACTTACTTAACTGCAAACACCACCACCCCCTAACTCTACGGCTAGATTTCTCTAGGGTAGCTGCCTGCAGAGCAGGGAGTTAGTTAGCTCCTTTGCTAAGCCTGAGCCTGGTAATTTTGTCTTCATCTGGGTCCTCCTCTGGGCTGGTGCACTCGGTATCATCAGTGCTATTATTGATGCAGCAGATAATGAAACACTTCGGTAGTATTAATGATTTTACAGATGACATGTATCTGCAGTCTAAGTGGTATAAATAACGCTGGCAGTTGCAGGTTGCTGTTCTAACAAGCCTTGGACCACTTCGAAGGCATCAGCTGTAACTCCAGAAGGTGCAGCTGAGCAGCTCTTAAAGCCACTGCTGCTTTGTCCTGGTAATACCTGTACAGCATCCATGGGAATGCCATGGGGATGGTACCCCAGTACACTGCTCCACTCGGGAAGCCTGTGAGGTGGCTTTGCCCTTCCTCATTTATCTCCATCCCGTTGCCAGGTCCTCTGTGCTAGAAATAGGAGCAAGGCACAATGCCTGCTTTGGGAGACTGGGCCGGAGCAGTGCAACAGGGCCACTCACAGCACAGGGATTTGACTCTGCAGCTGGTGTAAATCAGGATTTGGCCCCATTTAACTCACTGGTAGCCTACACCACCTGAGGGTTTGGCCCCATAGGTTTAGCACCTTTTGTGAAATCAAAAGGCAGTGTTTGGCTGCCCTGCCTAAACCACAGCCTGGGTGCTCCCGGGGGCAGCACAGGACATGGGACTCCTCGTGTCTCTGGGGTGTCCCTGTCACGTAGGAGCAGATAAAGAGCTCAAGCAGAAAATGGAGGCATGTTCATCCAGCTTGGCTCCTTTCTCACCACCACAGCCGTGCTGGAGTTCAGCCAGTGATTTGGTGGGCAATGGGTGAAGCAGGAGGTCTCACCGGGCAGGCACAGGGGTCTGCCGGTCCCGCGGGCAGTAGGGCAGGGCTGTGCTCTTTGCAGAGGGGCTTTCACGGGGCAGGCACTGCTGGACGAATTCGCTTTCTTGTCCCCTTTTGTGGGTCATCAGAGAGAGCACAGAAGTTAAGATATACTCAGCAGAGTAAGAGCATGCTAGAAACCTCATAAAGCGCAGATCTGAGCAATTCTACGCTATGTTTATTGAAGAAGGGCTCAGGTGACAGAATTCACACATGGATGTCTCCCTAGATCAGAGCTTTTCCCAAGCTGCGACCCAGATCTTGGTCTGGATTTGTACTGTGCAGTAGTTTGGGAGCAGGGGAGGGATTGACCCGCTAGATCTGCCTCAGATCCCTTTGGGTTTGGGGCTTGGCGTTTTTTTGCCCACCACTTATTTGAATGAGTTTCCTTGTGCATGAATTCCAACAGAGTTGTCGATAGCAGTGCAACAGTGGCTCCATGTAAGTAGCCCCAACAGCAAACCAACATTCAGTGCGAGTCAAAGCAAAACCCCGTTGGTCTACAGCAGTAGCATAAAAGGCATGACCCATATGCTATGGCAGTTCTCATCTGTGATGGTAAAATACCTTGTCTGACCTCTTCTCTGATAACCACCAATGACCTTGATCATGTAAACAGGACAAAATGAATTTAAAGTCTTATCACAGTTCTTACTAAGAAATTCAGATTTGTTTGGCTTTTTTCTTTTTAATTTATGTATGTGTGTGGTTGTGTGGGAAAATATAAAGCTTTTTTGTATCAAATAACATCAATCCTTGCACACTCTATGCAAAATTTTGTAAGCATTGCAATAATGCTATGAATTACACAAGGAACTATTTTAACTTTATTACACTTTCTGTATAAAAAAAAAATTTGTATTTAAATGATTTCAACTGCAATCTTGTAAAATATATTAATAAAATAATGATTATTAAGAAGGAAAGAGATGTTGAGGTTTTTTTGTTTGTTTGTTTGAACATGACAAACCTGGATTAGACCTCAGACTTCCATATGTCTATAGGATATGTCTGTATATCTGTATGTCTGTAGGATATGCCAGACTGGCTCACACTAGTGATCCATTTCACAGCATCAAGGCCCTGGATATATTCCTGCCAAAAAATGCTGTAGAGGATGGAATGAGATCTCTGCGGATGGCTGTTGGAAGAAAACCTGTTGTCAGCAAAACAAAAAATCTTCCCTTTGGGGAAAGCTGAATTACCGTCTTGCTTACAGTTTTGTTGAACTTCTCACCCTTGTCCTGGCACAGGCAGGAGTCTCACAGCCACGAAGCATTGCAAGCACTGAGGTCCTGCCTGAGCATCGTACGCCTCCCGGAGAGGATCCCCATCTCTCTCGGCAGAGGGGATCTGGTGCTGCTTGTGCTCCAAACCCACAGGAGCTCCAGGTTTTCCAAGGGGGACCAGAGGCAGGTGCGTGTGTCCAGGAATGAGCCCCTACCTGTGCACAGCGCAGCTCAAGTCTGCCTGCAAAAAAATAATAATTTAAAAAAAAAAAAAAAAACACCACCAAAACAGCAGCCTGGACCGACTCACAGAAAGCCCCTTGAAAACCTCTGGCTGCTTTAACGATCCATAGGTTTTATTTTAATTGGCTAAGTAATCAGATGCTGGTGGGTGACTCTGCACATGCCAGGCAATCACTTG
This sequence comes from Gorsachius magnificus, assembly GCA_034008185.1. Classification (NCBI taxonomy): domain Eukaryota; kingdom Metazoa; phylum Chordata; class Aves; order Pelecaniformes; family Ardeidae; genus Gorsachius; species Gorsachius magnificus. Next base: position 12,665,081 of record CM067093.1, on the reverse strand, counting down.
TGAGGGCGTTTTGCAGGAGCTGGGTTTTAAATATGAATTTGTTCACTCTGGATTTTGTCAGTAAATGAGAGCATTGATTGAGGCTCATTATCTGCATGAATAGCAAAAATTCAATCCGGCTGCAAAGATGTACATGCCTTCCCAGTGCACAGAGAGTACAAGCCCAGTCCTGGCAGCTGAGGCACTGCCAAAATCCAGGCTGGAGGGATGCTCGTTTACCAGTTTGTAGGGGCTACTGTTTACCAGGCCTCAAATAAGTTCACTCAGTACTGTTCAGTGGGCACGCACAGTCTTTTCTCTCACTTGCTGGGTTTTGGACTGTTGGCACTCCTTTTTGTAAAAAAAAAAAAAAAAAAAAAAAAAAAAAGGGGCATCTTTCAGCTGAACTTCAGCTGCAGTTCTTGGCCTGAATTTGTAATTTCTAGAAAACTGACAATGACATAATTCATGAATTAACCCCCATTAAGAAGCACATTGGCAGGAACTTCACAGCACCCGCAGGAGATGCAGCTCTACATAGCTGCACGGGCAGTCCCAGTGCTGCCGTGGCAGATCCCTCCCCAGTCCCAGCAAATTCCTCATCAGCTGCTTGTGAATGTGTTGTGGTTGAAGCAGTGAGTAGCTATGAAATTCAGCCTTAACAGCAGCGTATTTGCAATGCCCCCACGCTAGCAATGCAAAGCGTGGTGCTCAGTAGCAACAACACAATAACCATTTTTTTCAAGCCTGGGAAGCTGTAGTTAAAAACAGGATTTGGCTTCAAAATTGACTCCTGGAAAAATTATCAAAGTGTGATTTCTTCCCAGGTATCTTGCCTTTCACTTCTTAAGAAATACTGTCCCGTTTTTGCTTGCTTTTTCTTCTACCCATAGGTAATTCATTGTTTCTTTTTTTTTTCCTAGATAGCAAACAGAAAAGATGAACCAAACAAAGAATTAATTACAAAAGCAGAAAATAATCAGTGAGATGAAATGAGTCCATTCTGTACTCTGTAAAATGATAGCAACTTCAACACTTTAAAACTTTATGTGCAGCCCGGTGTTTGTATTTTTCATCTAAGCCCAGCTGCAGACAAGTTGCTGCTGCTGAGGTTCAGTTGTTAAAGCAGGGTGATTATTTTTATTTTTATGAACAGTGTCCAGGAATCAGTGATGAGAAGTATCTGTTTTAAACAGTTTTCCTCCAGTGCTGTGACCTTGATTCTTCTCTCCTTAAACTGAACAGAAAAAAAAATCCTCCAGAATTTAGTGATGAAGGTTCAGACCTAAATCGCTCCAGTGCCAAATGTATCCCAGAGGAAAATTACATGGCCTCATTTAATAGAGAAAATGCAAGATGTCTGGCCAGCAGCTTGAACTTGGCTCTTTTCTGCTGTCATTTCAGAATAAAAAGCAGAGTGTAGGTAGGCTTTAAATATTTGATTCACACTATTGGACTATTGTAATATACATTACTGATATGATCTGCACTTTTTAAAATTGGGATTTGTGAATAGCCCTTCACATAACAGCTCTGCTCCGGGCCATCATACAACTAAGCTTGTGTAACATCAGCTCTGGTATTTTGCCTTTCACACCTGCAGGGACATTTTTTTACCCTACTTCTAGGCTTTGCTTTCAGTCTCATAAGCAGCACGGCAATGCAGGCAGAAAAACCCCACTGCCTCCTCGCTGAGGAATGTGTGTGACCATCTGCTTTGCTCCATTCAGTGGGTGCATGTAGGGAGGGGGAAAAAGCACAAAACACCTTTTAAATCTCTGAAATAACCTCATTTGGCTTGGTTTTCTGCTCCCCCCATGCAGCTGCAGAGGCAGGGTAGACAGCAGCCTGGGCTTCTGCCAGGGCTGGACCACTCCTGGTCCCACCTCTCCTTCCTCAACAGCCCTATCTGTTCCTGTGCCACCGCCTGACTCGGACTAGGAAACAGAAATACTCTGAACGACAGCATAACCCACAAGTGGGAGAAAATAAGACCTCAGAGCTGCTCGGTGTTTCAGCACCTTGTAAAACAAAAAATACATCTGCATTACCTGGGCTAAACTCTACATACAACCCGAGTTTAGTAGCTGAGAGCTCCAAGACAGCCAAAGGGTGCTGAACGTGACTGAGATGGGATTTTTCTTAGCTGAATATGGGTCTTACAACTGCTTTGCCAGATTGGGGAGATCTAAGAAAGGAAGAGAAAAAAAAAACAAAAACCACCCTACAAAAATAAAACCCCAGTACCTGCACATGCCAACCAGTGGTGCTGTAGCTCTGTATGGCTGCTACGCTTAGCCTGAACCTCCCTCCTTTGTCCAGCATAGGTGCCACATCTCCTGCCCTGGGGAATGGGGTTCTGATGGAAGCTGCTGCAGCTGGGGTTGGCTACAGCATGCCCTGATGTCTGCAAACCGCTCCATCCCCAAGGAGCAGGCAGGGTGATGGGGAAATGCCCCGCTCCACCCAGCAGGGCAGGATGCAGCCGTGCAAGCACATGGGCTGCTCCATAGCAAGACATTCCCTCCCCGCCATAGCAAGAAGTCTGTCAGGAGGAGAGAGAGAGAGTTTTCACCCCAGTCTGTCCTACATTACGTATTTATATGGGTTTCAACAGTCTTAGGGGAATAAACCGAGGAGGCCCCAGGGCTGAAATAAGCAGCATTAGAGCTGACGTTTGTCCCAGAGGGCCACATTTATCTTAATGCCCCTGCAAATGCAACCTGCTTTTGCAAACCATCTCTGCAAAGCAGCTGACTGCCACATCCGTGGTGATGGAAAACTTCTCATTCCTTTCCAGTATCAGCAGGCTTAGGAATAATGACTAACTGATTGGAAAATGAGAGAGCGTGTGTGTGTGTGTGAGTGTGTGTACACACACGCGTGGGGATGGGGAGGACACATTTCTGAATAACGTGGTCTTTTTGTGTCAGTTGTAGCAACACCCAAAGCATTTGGGTATTTCAATAAAACCCAGTCTCAAAGGAGAGTTTCTGCAACACAATCATCTTGAACCGTTAATAACCAAATTTGAAAACAACTGTCATCTGCTATAAAGACATTAACACATCCATAGTGGAACCATCAGGCTGCGAATGTTATGGGAGCTCTGCGCACGCATGTGCACACACACACACGATTAACAAAGGAAAAAAAAAAAAAAGCAGGAAAAGCACTGCCACTTCCAAGAAAACCCACAACCCACCACCTACACGATGAACTTTTAAGCACAGAGTGCAACATCCAATGAATTATTTATGAATTCATTTGCAATGAACAGTTTAGCAGTCAAAGGAAACATAAACTGGCAGCGCAGCCCTGCCTGGGGTGACAGCAGGGGACACGCGTGTGCTGGCAAGAAGACACTTAGCTGTATACACAAAGACTTGCACACTAAGAAAGTTTAAGACAAAAATCCAATTCCTAGTAAACACCACCCTGATGCCCTACTATCCCAACATACCCTGTGACCCCACTTGCACACTGCCCTGGCCCAGCCACTGCTCATCCAGTGCCAGGTGACAGCCGAGCACTTTTTGGACTACGGAGATCTGGCAGGAGGAGTCCGCCACCGCTCTGGTTTTACGCTAAGCTAAAACACAAGTACAATGAGCTGCTGCTTAAAGGCTAATGATGGGAGCAAAGAAATCAGGAGGTATAAAGACCACATTCTACTTTTAAATGAATTCTTTATAGCCAGGCTATAAAAGGGACTGTCCCTGCCCAGTGCTGGAATGGGCTCTGCAGTGAGGACTCCACACCAGCAGTGGCCTTTAGCATGACATTAAATTAATGCTGGATTCCTGGCAGAGCTGAGAATTGCATTCAGTAGCTCCTGGGGCAGGGGTGATGTGGGAGCTAGCAGGAGAACATAAGCAAGAGAGCCTTGGGAGAAATCAAAAGCAGAGCAGGCACAAACCATGCTGGGTCACATTTACCTGTGCAAACAGAGCAAGAAGGCACTTCCCAACATAGCTCCTGGCCAATGTACTTTGATCTAGCAAATACAGTGAATATTTTATAAATGCTTTTGGATCTTTTTTTTTTTTAATTTATTTGTAGAGCAACACCAGAGTCCTTCGTGGATCCAGTGGGGTGGCTGAGATTGCTGCTCCCCTTAAAGCACCATCTGGCTGAGCATGGTTTAGCTCCCCTCCCACAATCACTTTTATAATGGTCACTTTTTTAAGTTACATGCATCTCAGTCACTCTTGATTCTAGTTGTGCCCCAGGTCCACTGTGGTAGTGCACAGAACTGCCAGCCACATGGGGGCATGGGAATTTTTGACGGTGCCACGATGGAAACGGTGTGTCCGGACAGCCAGTGTTTCTCTGCAGGGAGAAGAGCAGCACCGCGTTCCCCAGTAAGTCTGACTTGCACCTGGGTAGGCTCTCAGTGATGAGATGAAGCTATGATATTTCCCCAAAGCTGCCCTTTGTGTTGTTTTCCACCAGAAAGAGTGAAGGTAAAAGCAGAAAGATGCTATGATAGTTGAAAGAAGTTCACATCATCTGACCTTGGGAACCAGGTGAAACATTTAAGACACCTTCACAGTTCAAACTCTGCTGTTGGGAGGATGGTCACTGTTTCCATCCCAAAGAGAGCAGACCAGGCAGAGCAGCTGAAAACAGCAGAGTGAGGAGATAATTTTCCAGTTTTTCTCCTTTTATTTCCTTTATGCTTTCTCCATTGACTTTGGGACCTGAAGCCTCTTCCACATGGACTTGCTGTCCACCAAACCAAATACTTGGGTGGGACAGAACAGATGAGCACAGTGTGCCAAGGAGAGACCTGGTTTTTAGCAGTTTTGTGGGACAAGGACACAGCACACAAAACTTGTATCACAGAGAGAGGTCAGAGCACGGTGAAGCAGATGGGTGCTCATGGGGACCATGTATCCCAGGGGGGAGAAAGGTAGGAAGACATAGCCACCAGCTTCCAGCAGTGACTGATGGATCTTATGCATGGCAGGACGTGGCAGGGATATCGACCAAACTTACACCTCATTCATTTTCTTCTTAGTTTTTCTGATTTGGTTTTTGGATCTCTGTAGATGACCACCATTAAGGACCTCAGTAGAGACAAGCTGCCCTAACTCTCCCCCCCACTGCCATTTTAAGATGTGCCCACTGCTTTGCTCTTTCCTTCTCCAAAAAGATGACAGGAGACAGAAAAAAATGGCAGCAGAAATATGGAAAGCTCTGCAACCCTAGAACAAGTTCAAGCAGTTCCCACTGGAATCAGTAGGCGCTCTGTCTACATACAGAGTGTCACTCCCATTTTTAAGAGAGAGAACAGCCAGTTTAAAATGAAAGGGACAAAGTTTGGCATGATGTGGATGACAGTTTGGATCCAGATTCATCCAAACCATAGGCTGATTTGGCTCAGAAGAGTTGATGTGGGCTACTGACTCCCTGAGAAATACAAGACTAAAACAGCCACAGGGCAAAAACAGAAGGCTAAAAATAAATAATTAAATAATTATAATAACCTGTACTGCCCTCAGAAGAATATTTTCATCCCTGCTTTGCATGAAACTGCAAGGAGGACTAAGATAAGCCTTAGAAGGTGCAGGAATGGAGGCAGCAGACAATTCAGGGTAAACAATTCATTCAATAAATTACAATGAATGATTTGCAATTAAAAAAACATTTATAAGCTGCTAAATTCCATTAACACTGCATGGCCTATATAAAGTGACCCCTAATTGCATAATAAAGAAGGACCTGTCTTTTTATGTTTTCATCTCACCACATAAAAAGTAATTAGGTGAGGAGCACGGTGCCCAAACCAGCCCATCATGCAGCAGGCTGAAGGCTGTAATGCACATATTACAGCACTTTGGGCTGCAGCAGAAATCTGGATGCAACAGGAATAAACGCACTGTACTTGGGACCACTGCAAACCCTCCATCGGATACAGAGCTGATCTACTGCTGGAACGGCTTTGGTGTCCTGTGCACCAGAAGTCACTGCCAGGCAGTTGTAAAGTTACATGGACTCCAAAAAATAACTGCATCTGACCCGACCGCAATTACTCGCTCAATTTATGAGAGCCGTTAGGACTTGGGGATATTGTTAATTTACTGTCGACAGAATGGAAAGAACAAGCTTCATTGCACATGCCTGACTCTTGCCTTAGGAGGACCTAAAGGGAGACCAGAAATGTTAAATTCACATCCTACCATCCCAAAGAAATGGAGAATTACCACTCACTGCATCTGCTTCAACCAAACACCCATCAGCCAACCACCAGCCAGCCACCTTGTGCTATGAGGGAGCCCAGGGCATGCGGGCACCTGCACCTGAATGGGATAGGTAAAAGCCATCATGGCCATGCCTAGGCTGCAAAGCCAGAAACGCTCTGGCAAATCTAGAGGCAATTGCTCTTTGGTCAACTCTAGAAAAGAATACACTCCCTGGAGGATATCACAATGGAGTGACACTGGAACTGTCCTGGTTCTTTTGGGTTTGCTCTATGCTGAGACTCATATATAATGTTCTTGTAAAATATTCAGCTACTTGCGGTTGGATAAATGGCTAATTCTAAATGATCCTCGCTGAACTGCAAAATCAATTAGGCAGTGATTTCCCACCTTGGATTTTTTTACACCCCTCAAGATTTCTTGCTCTCGGAATTTGTTACATCCATGAGAAATGAAACATGGTGCATTGCTCTAGCGGCAATTTCTCTGGCTTCCCTCAATCCCAGAAGCCAAATGGAGTCTCCTGGGGTAGTTTTCTTGCAGTGGAAAAGACTTAAAAGCTGACAGTTTTCATTGAAAAAAACCCAAAACCTTGGATGAAGTTAAACACAGGATTCAGAGTCCCTTGCTTACACTAAATGCACAGAAACCCAGAAACACGGCCCAGGAAAGGCAGTTGTCCTCCACCAAAACAGCAGCAGACAAACTTCTTGCTCACCGCAAACAAGGCTATGAAGTCGGGCCCGTACCTCTCCCAGTGTCATCCTGCGCTGGACAGCAGCACCTGCTCTCAGCACCTCTGGGCTGGTGCTGGATTGCATTGCACGGGCATCCCTGCCCCACATGGGCATCCCTGCCATGCACTGCTCCTCTCTGTGGTTAATGAGAAACTCAGAGACCCAGTGGGGAACTACAAGCCTTTAGCACAACCGCAGGTCACTTAACAGGCATTAGGAGCTTGTTTGGACAAGAAAAAGGCCTGCCTGCATTAGACAGCTAACAACTAGCTTTAACTTGCATTTTCCAGGGAATATTGTTTCAGTTTAAACCTTTTAGGAAGCTATTGACCTCAGCTAAAATCCCTTCAAACAGGAAGGCCCAAGCAAAAAGATAGCTGAAAGAATTAGTGATAAAGTCATATCTCCTGATCCAGAAGTGCCAAGGCTAGGTCTGATTTCAGTGGGAACACTCCCATACCTAAAGAGAGGTGTATGCTTCCGAAGGCTGCAAAGTAGAACCCTCTCAGGAGTAGATGCAGCCATGCCAGTGTGAGCAGGATGGGTTTTCTGTTCATCAGCAGGAGACAGATTTGGAGGGGTATTTTTTTACATGCTGCATGGAGAGGAATTTCCAGAGGAATTAAAGCTTTTTCTCATCTGGCTCTGGAGCTGGTGTTCAGGACTTCACCCAGAATTCAGATAGGAGATTTTTCTGCCTGGAGTGAGAGTTTAAAAGGTTCAGAAGAAAAAGAAGGGCTGTCCAGCCTTATCAGTTATTTAAAAGCCCAAAGACAAGGTGAGCTGAAGGGGTGAGGGGAGCATATGAAAGTCAGAGGTAGGACTGAAAAAGCCCTTTCTTCTACTTAGGTTCAAGACCACACCAAGGCACTTCAGTTACTGGTTGGGGAAAAGCTGCACAAATTATAGAGGAGGTGCTGGCAGTTCACTCGTTGGAGCACAAGCTCTGCCAATGGCATCATTTGGATATTTAAAGCCCTTGGCTCTAATTGTAGCATGTCCATGCTTGAATAAACAGTGCTAGGATTACAATCATTGTGGAAAATGGGATGGATTATGTCCCAGTCTGCCTGAGAGGGAAAGCTAGTGCTGGCTCAGCTGGGCAGGGGAAGCTGGCACAGAAAGCTTCTGACATCCTGACACCTCTCCGCAATGATTTCCCTCAAGATGAGAGGGCTGATGAGGTGCAAAGAGACAGGCTAAAGCAGACTGAAACAGCCCTTATGCAAATGCTCCATTTAAAGCCAACTGCATGCAGCCTAAGCTGATGGGCTTGCAGCCTCTTCAGCAGTCAGTTCTGCAGAGAGTGGGAAGTCAAGGGTGTCTGCTGTCCCCCCAGAAGGGAGCAAGGATCCTGGGGACCAGGAATAGTTCCTACTCGTGCAAAGAAATCCAGCCCTGAGTCAAATCCCAGGCTGGGAGTCTGGCTAGAGCAAGATTCTGCTGCCAACACACTCAGCTCTCACACAGCTTCTCTCTCACCTTGTGGGATTCATTGTCTTAAATAATGTGTTTGGTGAACCCCAGGTAGATGGCTAAATGTATGAGCTCCATCCTGCAACAGGAAAAGCCACAGGCAGCACTGGGAGGCCCAGCCCTCCAGGTCTTTATCTTTGTAGATAAGCAAGTTTTGACTCTTTGGAAGAAATGCTCTGACTACTGTTAATTATCAATCACTGAAGCCAAGCTTCTATGCCCTGGACATCTGCTGCTGCATGGCAGAAGTGAAGACAGTGTCAAAATGGGACAACAGAGTTAGAAGACAAGAAAATCTCACCATTGCAATGAGAACTGGTATTTTGCATGGCTAGTCCATCTTCTTTCATGCACAGGAGGATAAATCGTATGGAATGGCACCTCGGAAAGACAGTTCCTTCACTTCCTTATTAATACTGACAGTCACGAGTTAAACAGAGCAGACAAAACACATGTAGGACTAATGCAATATTGGAACAACATCAAACCAAACGGCCTCCATCTCTGGCTCCCATTTCTCTTCCCTTTCTGGCCAGACAGAGCATTCCCTGTGCCCATGTGTTGAGAAGAAGTGAGGAAGCAAGAAGCCTTCAACAACAGTACTATCCCAGAAATAACAATTCTCAGAAAACAGGAGAGCTGGAGGCCTCCAGCATTCAGACTTGGCTCATTCCAAAGGCAGGAAAATAACAGCACAACAGAGCAGTAGTAGGAGAAGCCAGCTATTTTTAGTACAGTTCTTGGGCAGAATTGAACACAAGTTTGAGTTTAGCTCCTGTCTCCAAGAAACCTGGGACTTGCCCCAAAAGAAAGATAACCTGGGCCGATCAGTCCAAAATCATGGGTGCGGGCGATGCTCCATCCAAGACTGCTTTGTTCTGCCTTTCTTTTTGAAATGCTAGTGCACTACCTCTGATTTCTCCCTGGTCCACCTTCTAAAACGGTCCTCTCAGCCTGACACTGAGCACCATACACAGTGGTGAACTGTACCCTAGGTAATGAAATGCCAGGCACATGGGAAACCTGATAGACAATGTTCTCAAGTTCTCTCTTAATTACCAATATTTGCTTAGCAAATAGCTGTTAAAATGCCTCAGTGCACTGACTTTTCTGGGACAACTTTGTTTTTCCCAGATGTTCAGCTGGCAAAAGACTGACAGATACCTTCCTCTGATTATTTTCCCTCTAACTGGCAGAAGTTTGGAAATGTTGATTTGGCATTCCCTACAGTAGATTCTGCAGACATCAGGTCAGACACCTCTGAGATGCAAAAAGTTGCTTTCCAAAATGATAAAGGCAAGCAAATAACATGAATTTAATGTGGGAAGAGCATTCTTCCACCCCCTGGCTAGACATGAAACCAACACGAGGAGTAGCATAGAGGGAAAATGTCTGTTTGTACAGAGACTAACCCTGAGGCTGGGCTGAGCAAGTTCACCTAGCTCTAGCCCAAGAATTTCAAGAGATCTGAGTTACCTCCAAGGCTGAATTAACATTTGACATATAGTGAGGTAGGAGAAAAGAGCTGAACTTCTCCATTCCGGGCCCTGAAACTTGTTTATGCCAATACCTCTCGCTCTATCAGAGCGGCCATTAGCTGGCACAGACCTGGAAACATCAGTATTCAGCAAAGTGCTGTTACTTCTGGCTTCTAGCTGCAAAGTGAAACTCAGGCCAAATTCGTGAATTTTCAGTCTTATGACAAATTTAGACAGTGCAAACTATTTGAGAAAGATTGACTTTGAGACTAATGCATGAGGCTACAGTCAGGAAACCTTGCACTTAGGACAATTCCATATAAGCCATTTAGGATCTCTGTCTGCGGCTCTATTCTGGGATTAATACATTTCTTGGGAGATTCTTCTCTAACACATAGTGAAATAATTAACACAAAGAAGCTTCAGAAAACCTGACTACAGAACGCTTTCCTAGTTCTACCCCAGCATCTATCATATTAGGAGAGATGCACACTTACAGCCATCATGCAGGAGTTAACACAGAATCCTTCTATTTGCAACAAACCTGAGCATCACGTACTGCAGAAAGTGTCTTCCTGAAAGTCTTGGACATAATCAGGGAAAAGCAGAAGTTGAGGAGGAGAAGAAATGAAACAGAGCCCATGCGCCATCACTAGAAGATACCTGTAGCGGTTATCTTTGACTGAAGTCTTCCATTGAATGAGCTGAGACGCTTAGGAAGAGACACTCTGTTTCCCACTATGTCTGATCTATAGGCTTTTCTATTGGAGTCTGGCTGAAACTTATAAAAGAAACCTATATTTACCCAGAACAATTATAAAAGGAATGATTCCTGATACTGTGGAAGCTGACCTTCTACTTTAAGCAAGGAAGGCTGTCAGACCATAGAATTTTTGTTGTCAGCTACAACCTGTCAAGCAGTGACTTTAACTTCCATCCATTGCTAAAAAGAAAATGATAATCCCTCTTATAAAGCTGAACTTTGATTTCTAAAAAAAATCATGCATGTTGCTTTTACGTATAGGTCAGCACTTCCATTTTCTGGATAAACATCTGTGCTTCTGCACTGAATGAAGCTTTGCTGTACTACTATTCAGCTACATGAAGCCTAAGCATTTCATTATTTCCTCTGGAGCTTCCCAAACAGAAGTGGAAGAAGATCATGGCAATTCAGCACGCTGTTGCGGTGCAGTGTGAGCCGTACGTAATGGCTGAGCAGCTCGGCTGGCACCTACAAGCAATTGTAAGCAAATGCTCTCATAAGCATCGGGCTGTAGGCTCTACTCTATAAATTAACCTGTTAGTGAAAGATGCAAAACTTTGTCGAGGGATACATCAGCCAGTGTACATCGTGCTGAGTAAATGCTAGATGGAAGAGAGCAGTTCTGAGGGTAGGGAGGAAGGGAGGAGGTGGAGAAGGTGCTGTCCCAGGTGGCTGAGGACACCAGTGCAGAAATCTGGAAGTGTGAGGTGCAAACCAGCTCCCTTTACACTGCCTAGAGAGATTCCCACAGACTGGGAATAGTGTCTAAGTCCCACTCTGAGTGGATTACCTAGATTTTGGTAGGCATACAGTGACTGTCTTTACTGCATATAAACCACTTCAATTTCTTCCCTGGGCACGTCAGCCCAGTTCCCTCCCGGACCCAGTAATTTACCTGAGATACAGTTCAGAGAATAAAGTTCATATCAACTTTGGCCTGTCACAGAAGAATCACAAGTTTGATAATTTAAACTCCCTAATAGCTGGTTCCAGAAGTTTTGAGAAAACAAAAGAAAAATCATAGTGAAGAACAGTTTTGTTAATCTTGCTTGAGTGTTAGCTGGGAAAAATATAAAAGGGAATTTTAAAAATCAATTTCTGTCCTCTGTAGTTAGTGCCCGGGGAACAGATCTTCAGCAAATATTCATAGCAATGAAACATTTATAGACATGCTGGTTCTGTTTACCTACAGATTTTCTAGCCATGTTTCAGAAGCAGCATCCAGGTGTGATTAGCCTGCTCTGAAAACTCATGGTATACTCAAGTATAAAATAGAAAATTCTTTCTAATTGTATAGCAGATGTGATAGAAATGTACATTGTCTAAATTTCCAGTAATAAATAAGATTTCATAACCAGGATCACAATTTGTAACTGCAAAAATTCTGCTGTTTCCAAAGAAAGCAGAATTTGGATCTCTGAAGCATTAGCACAGCAAACAAAATTCCTGCAAATGAGCACCTCTCGAGGAAGACGACTTCTAAAGCTATTTGGTTTAGTGTCTGGTTCAAAAGAAAGCCACAGGTGAAAATCTTTCTGACTTTTAAAATACATTTAACTGAACCGATCTGTCATCCATGCATCCTGCTTTATCTAACCAGTCTCTCTATTAGCACTCATCACCATGGTATCTGAACTTCTTCTGCTGGAGGTGTTATTCCAATTACTTTAGTGTAGTTGCTGACATGTAACTGAGAGCAAAATGTGAGCTTCTGTTAGGAATATAATGCTCCAATTAGTTGCTCCCTCTCTTTGTCTAACAACGCAGAAAGTCACACTGTGAGGGATTATTTCCAGAGCCTGCGCCCTGCGGTAGTCTCTCCTCCTTTCTTTTTTATTGTTGTCGCTGTGATGTTGACACCGAAGTTTGGCAGTCTCCCATCTGAATCACATATTGGAGCTCAAGCTATTTATGATAGTCAATACAAATCAAATACCTCCTATGTACATTAGCCACTGCTAAGCTGAATTTCTTGCTTCTCCTGTGCTGGCCCCAAATCTATGTAGGAGACAGAGAAAGCATTTTTCTTATGCATCCGGATTCCTAATTGAAATAGAACTCCTGAGGAGGGAAGCTGTAAATATACAGCAAGTCTGAAGAAACTGCTGGCTTGTGATCATGTACAAACTGCTTCTTTCTCAGCAGTTCTCTGGGATTTAGAATAGATCTCACGACTGACAAAATGTTTCACCCAGTCATAGCATAAGAAAGAATTATAAACAAGTTTGGAGATTGTTCCCAAACTAAATCTCAATGTATTGACCTTCCAGCTTAAAAATTTGATAACTTGCTTAAGGGTAGGATAGTCAGAACTTCAAGCTTTTCACTGCAGACCCTCCTATCCCACCAGCAGTTCCAGTTATTTGTCAAGCTTGAAAGTAGCAGCTGGAAACCACCTCATTCCACTTCAGCTCTTGCCTTCCAGAAATGAAACAACCAGCAGGTAACAGGACTAAAGAGCAATGCCTCACCCAGCTGCAACCAGACTTTCTTCTTGCCTTATGTCCCAGCCGCTGGTGGACACACACTGCTGTCTTCCTCTTGGTCAAACAGCTCCCAAATGTTCCACATGAGCAGTGGATCTCATTTGGGGAATGGAATTTGAGGCATCTTAAAAGAACCTGACTATGAAGACAAGACTTAAAGGTGCTAAAGCTCTGTGTCAGGAAATCACCACCACTTACCAATCTTGGCTATACAAAAGAAAAAATTAAGTTGTTAAATTACTTGAAGGAATGTGATACTGAGCTCCTTAAACCATGGACTTCAACCCCAGTTCAGCCCACAGGAACACCTTACTTGGACATTACTAAGGCAATGTTCTGGTTTCAGCTGGGATGGAATTAATTTTCCTCCTAGTAGCTGGCATAGTTCTGTGCTCTGGATTTAGGATGGGAATGATGTTGATAACACACTGATGTTTTAGCTGCTGCTAAGCAGGGCTTACACAGAGTCAAGGACTTTTCAGCTTCCCCTGTTCTGCCAGGGGCACAAGAAGCTGGGAGGGGGCACAGCCAGGACAGCTGACCCCAAATGCCCAAAGGGATATTCCATACCATGCGACATCATGCTCAGCATGTAAGTTGGGGGGAGTTGGCTGGGGGGCAGTGATCGCTGCTCGGGGACGGGCTGGGCATTGGTCAGTGGGTGGTGAGCAATTGCATTGTGCATCATTTGTTTTGTATATTCTATTAATTTTTTTCCCCTTCCTTTTCTGCCCTATTAAACTGTCTTTATCTCAACCCATAAATTTCACTTTTTTTTTTTCCCCGATTCTCTCCCCCATCCCACTGGGGAGCTGGGGAATGAGCAAATGGCTGAGTGGTGGTTAGCTGCCTGCTGGGTTAAACCACAACTGGTGAGAAACACGATTCCTGTAGGAGATCCAGTATTTCTTTTTTTTTTTTTTTTTAACCTTAGGAGGCTTCCAGTTGCAGGTCCCAGGGTGGGAAACTGTGCTGCACTTGTTAGACCTGGGAGCAGTTGCCCTTTTCCTTGATAAAAGAGTCTTCATAAGCTTCTCCAGCAGGCATCAGTTCATTTTTTATGGGGGCCTACAGTGAAATTAGCTCTTCTCTAAAAATTAATGCTCTCTTGGGGTCAGGGGCAGCAAGGGGGTGTTGGTGTTTTCAGTGGGGTTTTTTTTAAAAGGTTTTTTCTTCTCTCAGCAGGTTAAAATGCCCTAGCATGGCAAACCAGCACCTGTTGCATGTACGTGCACACAGACATACAGACATGGGTAACATACCTCTAGGACTGACATCCATCTATGAGAAACCACTTGCAGAGTTTTCCAGACTCTCAGCAGAACAGCAAATAAAAATCTGGTTACACAGAGGAGGTAGGACTCTGCCTGATGACTGTGGGTTGGCTGGATAGCAGCAGGGAAGAGGACAATCACGCATCCTGCAGTGACACAGCTGATTTGCAACCCATCTCTGACCACCCACATCCAGGCTCCCAGTGCCCTCTCTGGGGCAGCACCTGCCAATAGTCCCATGTCATAAATCCTCATATAAGATGATAAAGAGGATCTTAGGAAAAGAAGAGTTAATTCTGCTAACAGCATGAGCTATGCTTGGAAAGCCCTGAGCCTTAACCACAGCCACAGCCACGGGAACGCCTGCTCTGAGACCATCGCTCCATGAGGGGAGCCAGCAAACACCACTGATGTTCCACAGCTGTTACAGTTACATCCCATTTACTGCAGCTTCTCACGTAAACATGACTGCTTCTGCTGAGCAGTAAAGCATCTACAGCAGCACCGATTCTGTTTAATGTACTATCTGAAAAAGAAACTGCTTTGAAGCTTTGTAGATTATCACAATCAGTAGAAAGGATTAGCTGTTGATTTTGTGAATGAGATGGATTAGGAGATGTGCTGGAATACAGCTTTACTGCCTATCAACAAGCTGGCGCTTCCGAATCACCAATGTTTTCTTTCTCTTTCCTTTTTTTTTAAAAAAAAACAAAACCAAAACCAACAAATTCATAGAATCATAGATTCATTAAGGTTGGAAAAACCTCCAAGATCATCAAGTCCAACCGCCAACTCAACACCACCATGCCTACTAACCCATGTCCTGAAGTGCTAAATCCCAATTCTGTCGCAGGTAGCAGCAAGCATCCTTAACTCCCTCCTGGTATGGCAGACCCTGGCCTGACCATACAACACTGCGCTGATGATAACAGGATTAGTAATTAAACCCCATTGTGTGTTAAAGGAAATACCAACCCCCTTTCTACAGTAAGATCCAGCCCAGAACCTCACAGCATACAAAGCTCTTGAGATATTTTGAGGTTAGCTGAGACATTTTGATTCAGTAACACCACCTCTTTCCAATGGCTGCCAGAAACAGAGAAAGGTGAATGAACTGCCAAGGTTTTTGTATCGCTGACCACATGAAGGAATTTAATCTCTATATGCAGCCATCTCAAACCGTCTCCTGGAGTATAAGCAGAGGGATTGGGTACCAACTTCCAGAACCATGTTAATATTGATGAAAAGTCATTTACTTCTCAAGCCTGATGAATAAATAGCATCTTTCCCAGGACTGTGGGGTTTTGCTGTCCAGACTGTGGTGGTTTCATACACAGGTCAGTCAAGGTTCAGCTTACTGAAGGAACATGCTTGTGCTATTAGAAGAGTTGCTACCTGAACAACTTTTAACACACAAAGGTCAAATGCCTCTCTGAGCAAAGGCATGAAGCTTCTGAGATAACTAATGGGAAGGAAGAAGCAACAAAGTCTTATAAAAAGAATCTATGAAACCAAAGTGAAGGATCAAGGGGTTTGCTGATCAGAATCTTTTTCAAGAACCTTCTTTTTGTTTAAAAGTAAGCACAGCTGACCTTGAAACCCTTCTTAAGAAAGTCTCTCCTTTGAGAAGTCACCTTCAAATTGGCAAGTGCTGAAGCTTTAGTGTTCTGTAATAACACCCCCACCACCACCTCCACTCCCCAAATGTAATCAAATTCAGATTAAAACTTTAAACAGCTGAAAGTAAAAATCATATATTTGGGGTTATGTCCACAGTTTCTTTGGCAGCTCTGAACACGTGGGATGATTTAGTGTTTAAACTATTAAGATTTAACTTTTTCCCCAAACGGGGAGAAGTATGAATCCAATAGCACTACCTGCAAGGATTTCAGTGTCACCACGGATACGTGAATACGAGCGGAACAGGTAGACTATCACTTCTAAACATGTCTATCCTTTCAGTTAGTTGAGCCTGCGAGAGCCTGTCAGGGTGAACATGCTGGTATCTCTGCGCAGACTGTTACCTGCCTTGTCCTGTGTCGAGGCTTACCACCGAGACAAGAAGTTCAGGCCAGCAAGCAGAAGAGGTCAGTCCATGGCCACCACAACATTATACATGCCTTACCTTACTCTGAGGTCTTGCAAACAACTTCAGACAGGTGAGTTGTCTTCTGGCACTGCAGTAAAGGGTGATAACTACTTGAAAACGGCTTAAAAAAAACCCCCAAAACCCAAAATTCCTCTTTAGCAAGAGGTATGAAGAAAGGGACTCTTGGCTGTGTCTGACTTCTCCTTATATCATTTACCTGGGTCATACTTTATTTTTCCATATCCCTGTGCAGACCTTTCGGTTACCTTTGCGTCTTATTTTGCAGGTGAGCTCCTTGTTTTCCCTGGGCTGCACAGTTCACCCTGCAACCGAAGGAGCAGCACTCCCAGCTCAGCAGGCCAGCTCTTCCCATTAACAAGCAGGAGACCCCAGACCCTGAATTCTGCTTTTTTTTATGTCTAATGATACCCTACAGAAAGGAGACTTAGATGGAACCTTTTTTTTCTATTTTTTTTTTTCTGGGAACCAAGGAGATAAGAAACTTTTCTTTTGGGTAAGTTGTGGGTGTTTTTCTGACAGCCTCTGTGTCTTGTATACTTGTACCATATTTAATGTAGATAAAAGTACAAATATTTCACATAATTACATGGATGTTAACATTCATAGTGCCTGTGGCATCAGTTCTAATTTAGTAAAGTGAATCAGTTCCTTTTCCTAACAATTCATCAGCGCTGTGCCAAACAGAAAGGCTGCATCGTGCTTGGCTGTTACCACACTTGCACATTTGCAATTCTAATTGGAAAACGCCTTTAAGTGTTACTCTACTGGAAAAAAAATCAACTTATGAAAAATATAGAAGTTTCTCCTCAAATCTCAGCTTTGACATAATACAGGCAGAAATTGCATTAGCAGAATCAACTTACAATCACAGGTGAAGGTGTAAGAGTTGCCATATTTTTCTCTCCACACCATTGCCCTGCCTCGTTGCTCTGTTTTACCTGGTCACAGGCAGCATGCGCTGTGAATCTGGACACCATTAGCACAGCAAGGCCATGCTAGCAGAGCAGGAAGAGCCTTACAGAGTTTTCACCTCAAAAATTCATTGAGGCAGCAGACCAAATTTCTAGAAAGTAGTGGGAAAATGGACAGAAAGCAGTGGCAGAAATCCTTGAACGTAGTAGGAAAATATCTAGGAAGGAGCACAAAAACTCCTAGAAAGCACAGGGCAATTCCCCCAGAGCACCACCCAAATTTCTGGAGAGCAACTGGTTAAGTCCTTCAACACAGTAGAAAGCAATGGGAAAATCCTTATAGGGTTTGCTGTGAATTCCTAGAAATCTAAGGGTAAATGCCTGGAAAGCACCATGTAAATTCTTAGAAAGTGGTGGGAAAATTTCAAGAAAGCACCAGTAAAATTTCTAGGAAACAACAGATTTATTTTTAATTACATGAATTAGTTAATTTGATTTTCTAGAAAACAACCAAATTGAAAAGCATCAATTGAATTCCTAGAAAGCAGTATGGAAATTCATGAAAAGCAACAGGAAAATTCCTAGAAAAGAGCAGGAAAATTCTTAGAAAGCATGGGGGAAAGTCACAAAAAAGCAATGGAAATTCTCCTAGAAAGCTTGTTGAAAGGGCTACAAAGTCACAAAAAATTCTGAATAACAGATGGAAAAAATCCTGAGCAGCAGCAGGAAATTGCCCAGAAAACACCAGGAAACTTCCTAGACAGATTCTAGCCCAAGGAATTGTTGGAAAGCACTAGGCGACTTCCTAGGAGGACTCTAGATTGAGGAATTCCTGGAAAACCAGGAAAATTGCCCCAAACCTTCTAAAATGAGGATTCCTGGAAAGCAACTGTTATATTCTTAGAAAGCCACAGAGATTTCCTAGAAAGGTTCTGGATTCCTGGAAAGCTGGGGGAAATTCCTAGAAAAGCTCTAGATTAAGGCATTGCTGGAAATCCATGAGAGGGTCTAGAGAGAGGGTCTAGACTGGGATGTTCCTCAGAAGCCATGGGAAATCCCCCATCCATTTTCCCTGGGGCTGTTTTTCTTTAGGCACGGCACAACCTTGTTCTCCCAGTACGTTACAAGCGCGCTGGCGAGGAAGCAGCCGCAGCAGAGCACGCTGGCTCCCTGTGGCACAAGGACGCTGCCGCATAAGCACAGTTGTCCTGGAGGAGTGACGAGCAGCTGCAGCAGGCTCTGGTGGTATCTGCTAAATATTTGCAAATTTTGTGCTGAAAAACATAGGGTAGGGCAGTGGAATCCTTATAAACAGCCATTTGGGGAAGGAGAGTGCAGAGCTGTCTGAGAGGTTTTTGTTGCTGCTTATATTAAATTAATTCAAGAAGCCCTTACAGTAGCTCAAGCAGAAGAGAAAAGACCCACTCATCAGAACTTATCCTTTATGGAGAGCCGGTCTTATTTCTAATGAGGTTTCACTGTGTCGTGCAGCTAGACAAATTCCAAAAAAGCCTTGGCAGAGGAGAGACTCAGCATGAGCCTGAGCTCCCACACCGCGGTGCTGATTAGCCACATGACCTGATTATGCCAATAATTCAAAAGGGAGCACTGGGCATAGCTGGGCATCCTGGGAGTCGGGCAGGTTACTGCTGTGGGTGCAGAAAACTTTAATCTCTTCCCTCTCTCTTATTCTGCTCCTCTGTGTTTGTGCCTCTGTTCTTTCATTTTTCTTTTTCCTTTCCTTTCATGCTTTTTTTTTTTTAAATTTTTTAAGCAAGCCAACAATTTTGGGTGACGTGCATGCATCACAGTGTGGTAAGGGGTAGGGTGGTAAGGGTGGCTTTATGGCACCATGTGTGTGAAGTCACACAGGACCTGACTTGAGCCTGGTGCAATTTAGAACAATCTTGAAGCAGCCTCTATGGGTCGCCTGAGAGCTGTTAGGAAACAGCTACAGTCTGGTCACACCAGCTTTGCCTTCGAATTGCTTTCTGTCGCATCTGGCCATTATAATCAACTCCTTAACCTTGGTGATTTCTCTCATTCTAGCAGAACATCCAAGCTGCTGATGAAGAAAATGTTAGACGCTGCATAAAAAGACCAAAGATTTGTGCCTATCAGGTCCTCAGCAAGCCTGATGCCTGCTACAGAGATGGGCATAGGAGGAGGGAGGGGATGAGCACATCAAGGCAACAGGCAGTACCTGCCCTCTGCCACCACTCTACCACCCTTTCTCTAGCTCAAGTGCCACACGTTGCTTTGATTTCGTGCTTCCCATGTTATACCCCGTGGGTAGGTGTTTGGTTTCTGCAGGGGGGAATCGTGTCTATATCCACATATAAATTGAAAATGCATTAAACCTGTCAGTTACCCTGGTTTATGTACATATTTTATTTCTGCTTCATATTTAGCTCTTTCACAGCCACAATATTTTGTGTTCTTTATATGAAAATTAATAAAAAATTGGATCATCATGAAAGACTTCATTTCCTTAAGCTAGCAGTGGTGAGAAAAAATTCCATCTGCTTTATGTCACCTCAGTTTCAGTCAGTTGAAAGTAAATTTCCATCAACTCAATCCATATACTTTTCCCCTCTGTTTACTCTTCCTGTACTGCATGGAATCAAGCTAAACTGCAGGAAGATTTTTATGGGCTTTTTAGATTAGCGCACATGGTGTTGCACACAGGCAAGAAATACATCTTGCCTGTACCCTCCTGTTACCTGACCAGGGTAGCCACTGAATGGCATTTCACATGCCTTATTTCCCATTTGGATTTACGTAGCTTCTACTTACAGCCTCTGAAATTTACTTATACTCTTTCCCTTCGATTAAAAAACTATTCTGCCTGCTGTTGTTACTTACAGGCTGTGACTGGGTCACCTCTTAGCTATCCCTTGGATAAAAACCCTAAATATCTTAGCTTCTTCAGCCCTGCACATTTATGTCTTTAAGTTTTTATATTTTTTTTTTAACTCACTGTTGTGGTTTAACTTGGCAGGCGGCTGAACACACCCAGCCACTCGCTCACTCCCACCCTGGCCCCAGTGGGATGGGGGAGAGAATTGAAAAAAAAGTAAAATTCGTGGGTTGAGATAAAGACAGTTTAGTAGGACAGAAAAGGAAAGGAAAATTATAATAATTATTATAATAAAGATAATAATAAGAATTATAATAATAATAAAAGAATATACAAAACAAGTGATGCACAATGCAATTGCTCACCACCTGACGACCGATGCCCAGCCCGTCCCCGAGCAGCGGTCATCGCCGCCCAGCCAACCTCCCCCTGTTTCTATACTGACCATGATGCCATATGGTACAGAATACCCCATACCCCTTTGGGCAGTTGGGTTCAGCTGCCCTGGCTGTGCCCCCTCCCGGCTTCTTGTGCCCCTGGCGGAGCATGGGAAGCTGAAAAGTCCTTGACTCTGTGTAAGCCCTGCTTAGCAGCAGCTAAAACATCAGTGTATTACCAACATTATTCTCATCCTAAACGCAAAACACAGAGCTATGCCAGCTACTAGGAGGAAAACCAACTATCCCAGACGAAGGCAGGACACCCACTATGATCTGATGGACTGTTTTGGGCAGCTGGAACTGGCCCAAACACTATGTTCCCTTGCTGACTTATTTGGGATGGTGCGAAGAGGTCCCACCACCTCCCTCCTCCTACCTGAACACTACCTGATAATGGCATTTGCTCCGCTAACTGCTACTGGCTTCCTCCCTCCCACCACCAACCACCGCAACACAGTTCACAAGGAAAAACAAAGCTTCATCTGGATTTTACGATATGGAAGAAATCTGGCTGCCCAGATCCTGCCAGGGAAATCTGACCTTGAACATCCTATAGACATCACCCACATGATGGGTCCTGGGGATCCTCTGCATCACACCTGCAGCGCATCAGGCTGGAAGAGAGGCAGCATTGCCATGGTGCTAAGAGGGATAATTCTCATACATCTTTAGGAAAGTTAGGATAAACCTTCTGAAACGTGTTCTGGGGGACTGGTGCTGCGGAGAACTGCTCCACCAAGCCAGGGTGCAAAGAGTGAGCAGTAAATGTGAAAGGGTCCCCAGCATGGAGCCCTGAGTGCCAGACCTGCTGCTCAGTGCCAGCTGCAAGGCCGGTTGTGAAGTCCCAAGCCAGCCAAGCACACACCGTGTTTATGCAAACACTGTGGAATTCATCTTCTTTTTCTGCCTGAAGCTGAATGTTTTTGTCAAAAAGACTTTTCTGATTCCCCTCCATGCCTCTCCCCATGACTATTACATGCAAGTTATTTGCTCTCAGTAATTGAGAAGGGATGGGCAGGGCAAGCAAGTCACTCACATTTTGTTCAAAATCCTTTTTGTGCCCTTCTGGTTTACTTAAATTTGGTCAGGCTTTTCTGCTGCCCTTTGGACCATAGCAAATAACTCACCACTTCAGATTTGGGATGATTAAAAGAAAAGGCACGGTAGTGCCACCTGCAGCAGAAAGCCTAAAACATAGGTCTCCTCCAGCCACAGCGATACGGGTCTGCAGGTTGAGTATCAAGCAGGAATTTTCATTTGGCCCACATACAGATCTGACTTTCAGGGAAACCATCCTATGCAAAGATAGCAAGCTCAGTGCTTTTCAAACGTGGGGATCTCCGCATTGCTATTTTCCTAAAACACTGGCTCAGTGAAGGCAGACTATGATGCTTGCAGGAAACTCAAAGCGAGCTTCAGCCAGCCGTGTACACGCAGATTTTAGCCCATGCCTGCCCAGAGCAGCAGCTTTGCTGGTGCTGAGCTGCGCTCAGACAGGCAGCACGCCGCAGCCTGCGAGCAAGCAGTCACAGGAGCTTCAACCCCTGCAGCTGGATCTTCCCTTCCTCCAGCAGCTGTGGCCAAACAGTGGGCTCTCGGTGATACTGAGACCATCACTTCTGACTCATTTCACAGGGGAGTGAAAATGAGCGTGGCGATGAGCAAACCTTCCCACAATACTTTCCATTGGCAGCCCCCTGCTCACTGGGGACCTCCACTGATCACATCTTGTTTTTTCACATTGTCCCCTTAGGCCTTGGGTGGCTTTTTTCCATCAAGCTCCTCTCTTTGCCCGGTCAGAGAAAGGCTGAGATGAAGACCCAACACTGCTTCTCCCATACTGGCCTGTAGGACTGTAACTTCTGCCCAGAGCTCTCAGAAGAATAAGCAGTGATTGCACTTGGAGCTGCTACTGCCTTGAATCTCTGTTTAATATCAATTTGCTAATGTTAATCTTTCTAATTTAGTGAAAATAGACTTACACAGTAACACCTGAGATATGCTTTCAATCAATCAGCAGGCAATTAATGGACAATCACCATTACACTCCATAGTCATAAGTAGCCCAGAAGAACAAGCACAACACAGCTACAGTGAGAAGATACCGGCCTGACCAGATTTTACATACACACAAATATAGCCCTTTTTTTTCCCCTTTTTCTGAAGCATAACAATGCAGAGCACTTCTAAGTTGCCCAACATGTCCCAGCCAGCCCACGTCTAACCCCAGGCTTTACAAGACATGGTCACAGAGAGAATCCACATGTGCTATTCCATGAGATTTCCACAAGCAGCCATTATGAAGTAGTCCATGGGGTTCACCCCAGCTCCAGCATCTGATCACAAACTCTTGCACTGGTCCTCAGGGACAGCTTTCCTCTACCCTGAGGCTACAGCCAACTGACCTCTAAAGACCCAACTCACTTTTATTTATGAGCCAGCACAAATCCTGTTGCCCCTTTTGGGAAAGATTGGGCAGCTCTCACGGAGCATGTCCACAGAGGAAAAACCCTGGGGATGTGGCATACAGCGGTTTGCAGAGCAATGTCTTCTGGGAGGAAGATGTTCTGATCAAATCACGCAGGCGGGATTAAGGGCATATGCACAGAAAGGGTATGCCAATTAACTGCCAAAAAAAGCAACAGTAAGTTTCTGTAAAACATCTTCTATCAGAAAAATCCCATTTCATTAAAGTTCAGACCTTCTGTGCACATTTGCTCGCTAATGATTTTTCATTAAAGAAAAACACAGGCCATCCCATAAACATCTTGGTAACATCTGTCTTCTATTCTGAAAATGTCAAGATGGAGCACTTCAACTGCTTCAGCAGCAGTGTGGTACAGCTCTTCATTCCAGTATTTATTTTGCATTATGGAAAAGATCAAATGTTTCAACTGACCAGACCAAAAAACATTATCCAAAAATATAGCTTTGTGGGATGTGAACCTTTAAAGCTCATTTTGCAACAGGAATAAGTATTCCAGAAACATATGATTTCATAGAATCATAGAATGTTTGGGGTTGGAAGGGACCCCTAGAGGTCATCTAGTCAAACCCCCATGATTTCCTAAGTTTGACAGTCCCACCTTGCTACTAATAAGGGGAGCAAAACCATTTTACTGAAAGACAGGATCAGTACATGAGGGAGGACACAAATCTTGTCTAACCACCAGTCTACTTCAGGTTAGTGGAACAAAATCCAGACAGACATAAGTCTTTACAAACTCACTGAGGTCAATAACACAACGCTTGCTTACCGTTATCTGGGAGATCAGGTCAGAAACAGGGAATGCAAGAGGACATCAAATCCATTTTTTTCTTTTATTGCAGGATCTAATACACCAGCATTTGATGGGTGATGGCATAACCTGCTGTCAAAAGCCTCCTTCAGCTTGTTCCTGTGAACTTGTAGTTAGAAAGCTTTCTACAACAGTCAACCAAAAAACTACAGCAAATTAAGATATTTTTGTCTTTTCTTTCCTGAAAGGATCAGAAGAACCCATCCAGATTATGGCCCTTTTTCACTTACTGCAGGACTCAAGGTATACAGCTGGGTCCCTAAGATGACCCTTTAAGTCTTTAACATGCCTTTCAAGCATGTGTATGGCTTTAAATGTGCCTTCCCCTGAAGCAATTCAAACAGAAAATTGCCTTGCCTATTTCACACAGATGCAGAAAGGAAGACAGCAAAAAAATACCTAAAGTGTTGCAAAAAAAGTAAATACGAGTATGCCAATGGAATGAAAAACCAACCCCAAAGTCATTGCAGATTAGTGGAGCATATCTGCAAAGCTGATTTTTCTCTGAAAACTTGTAAGCAAGATTATGAATACCAGCTAGGCTGGAATATGAATAGTGTTCCATGCTGGCTCCTCCCAGAGAAAAGGTGCTCAGCAGCAGGAGGATGAAGGCTGGTGCCTACTACAGCAAGTGCATTCACAATCTTTTCATATTTCTTGTTCTGCCTGGGATCATACAGATACTGCATGGGACCCTGGGAGCCACCCAGTTGCCTCTGCCACACAACCAGAAATATGGCATAAAAGAAAGCTGGCGGGCTCTTATGTTTATATACAGCATCGTGAGTGGGAAGCTCTTAGCAGATAAGCAAGTAGACATGTTTTTAAACCTGTACAGACAGAATAGAACCATCTGCACTGGCTCCTCCAAGTCCAGTTCGATCACCCTGACCTCCCATTGAGGAGTACTTTACTCCAGCATTAACAACCCAGTTAAGCCTGCAAAACGGATAGGATCTGGCCCTAGACAGGGAAAACAAATCAAAAAGGAACAGAAGCATCAGAGTTCCCTCCCAGCAGAAATTAAATCTCTGTCCCTCATTTCTTATCAAGTTTAGCGATCTTGAAGGGTTGAAGAAGAAGCAACCCTGGGATGGGTCTGGCAGCCTCGTGTTGGAGCCTATTCCCTATCCTGCCCTCACTGAGTGCAAATTGCTGGAAGACCAATATTGTTTAGGTACGCATTGGAGCCCTGGGTTGGCATACCCCATGCTTTGCACTTCAGCAGTCTTGAAGCTGATTGCAGCACTGAGTCCTGGCTGCTTCCCGAACTCATTAAAAAGGGTTCCTGGGCCCGAGCGTGCTCATGAATTATTCAAGAAGATAGGTGGTCTCCAGAGCAAACAAATAGAGGCATAAATAAGTGACCTTGAGCAGAGGCACTCCGTCACCTCAGAAGAGGCCACTGCAGGCTCTGTGTCCAGTATACATGGATATTAAAAAGATTTAAAAGGAATATATAATACCCTCTCCACCAGTCTCCTTCAATTCTTATGTTGGCAGTTTTCCTCCCAGCAAGGTACACTGCAGAAAACAGGAGCTTTCCATTTGCTGACTGTGGCAACAACAAAAAAAATCTTAGTCGGGAGCTAAAACCAGGGAGTTTTATATCTGCAATCCATAAATGACTGTTTTTTAAAATCTGAAATATAGTCTGTAATTAGTACTAATCTAGTTACTTCCCTAGAACTAAGATGCAAGTTTGCTATGAATCTTTCAAATGCTCCTGAAAAAAATCAGTTCTACTGCTTTTTCCATGTAAGCCATCGTTCTCAACTGAGTCACTAGGATGTAGATGTCATCTGAGAAGTCAATGCTTCTCTTTCGAGGGATGGCCAAGAACGCATTTATCTTTTGTTATAGCTGTAGAAGACAGTGGAAAAGTAGGTGGAACAGATGCACTTGTACAGAGTTTGCTGCCAGAAAATGGCAAACTCATCTCTCTGACTTCGGGGTTATTCTGTCCTGTTTTCAGAGCCTTTGCGTTGACCAAAGTTATTTAGACAGCTCAGTGGCACAGCCAGAAATATCAGCAAAATATCTCCCTGATTGTCCTTCCCTTTCTTCTTGGTATTCATGTACCTTTCTTGAACTCCTTTACCTTCCACGGTGCTGAAATGCCACCCTCTGCACAAATGAAATAGTTACACCCTGGAGCTGATGATTTAATTATCTCACAATACCTACCTAAAGAGATTTAAATCAAGCAAAACATATTGGTGGTTACTATTCTGAACGCAGGGGAGCTGGTTCCTGAATTTTGATTCACATTAAAGTGGAGAATTAAATTAATCAGGAATTGGATGAAGTGGAAGGTCCTTCATCAGAAAATTTCTTGTAAAATTTCCCACATGAATTAAACCTGTAGCCTGAGGAAACAGTTACACTTGGCTTACCCAAAATAAAAGCATTTGTGTCTGCCTGGTGTTGTCCACCTGCAGTGTTGGCTGTTGGAAATGTAGCAAAAGAGTGTCACCTAACGGCCAAACAAACCCTACATTTTCAAGGAGCTGCTCTGTCCCTCCTTCCCTACCTTATAATCTGTAGCATTCCCGTCTTACCCCCTGTCCTGTCCTGCACAATACAAACCAAAAAACACTGTATTCCCTTTCACAGATAGATTTCCCTGGTAGAGACAGCACCTATACATTTAAAATCAAAATAACCATTATCTTGTTTTCTCCTCTGTCCTGCATGTCACATAGTCTAAACATACTCATGGCACACATCTCAGCTTTCCTCTGGCCCAACCTGCCTGGCATTGCCAGTGCGGGCTGGGACATGCCACCTCGGGAGATCTGAGGCAAAGACTAAGTCCTCCAAGGAGAAAAGTCTCCAGCCCATTTCTGGCTGTTATGGTTTAGTGCTTACGGCACGAGCAAGACACTCCTGTGCACACTCGGTGGATTTTTCTCCCCTCCTTATAAGCACTCTCCTCTAATGTATTTGTGGCTGCTGTTGCATTAAAGTCTTCTGAATTCTATGAGCCAACGCAGCCTGTCAAGCAAGGGTGTGACAACAGCCAGATACTTCACAGAAAGGTACAAAACCTCCTCAGTAGTCAATCACTGGATAACATGGTTCCAGGGAGGTTTCCTCCTAACCTTCCATAACTGAAAGTGATTTATGTGCAGAAAGGCAAGACTTCATCCTTTCAGCACAGAAGAAAAGGAAGGCAGAGCCAAACCTACCTTCACTATCCCAGCAACACGCACTGCAATTGCAAAGTGAGATCTGAGGGGTTTCCATTGCCTGATGTTCCTTAACCTGAACTGAAAGGGCAATGAAGGTACGCTGTGACAAAACCCTAATAACGTGTTCCCATTTTCTTGGTGCAGGTTTTGCTGCAGGTAGTTTTCACAGGATTCTAAATATTAAATTCTTCAGCATCCTGTTCCCAGGAGAAGGTCGGTTCCAGAGGGGAATGGAGACACTTAATTCATCCTATCAGTGTTTTGTAACAAATGAAAAATTCGCAAATATAAGTAAGTCCCATACGAGGCTTCTGAAATTACGATGCCTTCATTCTTCTGGGTCCAGAAACTACATCTTATTTTTGCAGAAAATGGTTTTACACAGAAACCAGTATCTTTTGTCCTTGCTTGGAGGTCGCTAAAACCACAAAGTTCACCAAGCTATACTAGCATAATTCAAGAATCTCCCAAATTACCTATGATTTAAGGGCGAAATTATACTATCTTTATTCAACAGGACTCTGCTCCTGTGACCAACTTCTTATTAACCTAGCCTCTGGAGCTGTTGTTTTGGACAAGCAAATGCACATAGGTTAGAAAAATCACTGGGCAGAGATCGTCTTTTCATTTATATTCATTTGCAGACCTACAGAGCAACAGCGTGATTAGGGCTCATTAGCAACACAGTCAGCAACATCAGGAAGAGTGGGAAGAATGAGGGAAGGGCAGGAAGCCAAAGAGCCAAGAAAGGACTACAGGACACCTCTTTGGGTGCCTACCTAACCATCTGCTGGGTCCCAGCGCAGCCCTTCCTATCAGATGCTCCCAGGAACCCTCTTCCTTCCCATTATCACCCTTGCCAAGTGCTACACCTCCAGAACTTCCTATTTTAATCACTTAGTCCTATTTTCCAGCACATTTATCATCTCATTAACAGTAAATGCCTTTATTAAGTTAAATATGAAATGCAGCACTAAGCTGTTCAAATGGGGTTTTAGGTGCATAGATAATTTTCCTTCTTCCCTCCTCCAATCTTGTAGCATCCGTATCCAAATCATTCTTGAATAAATTCACGTAATTGGCTGGTCTCAATCTTTAATTAACTGTATTTGTATGGAATCTCAATTTTCTCATAAGAAAGTAATATTTAATGTAGTTTAATGTTCACCTGCCTTTTCATGAAGGAGATGGATGAAACAGCACCTGATTAATTTTATCCATTAGTTCTCTGTTAATTTGAATCATAAAGAGGGGAGAGAGGAAATGTATTTAAGTGCCCAATCCCTTCTCACAGTTCATCTATTTTGGGTTTCCAGAAAGTGGGCCAAGAACATAAATATTTTCTTTTTTGTGATCTCTGGCCTGGACCCTGCTGACCTGCCCTGACCCTCGTCAGGAAAGCTTGCCTTGCAGTAAGAGACCAAAGAGCTTCTGTTTATTTGATTTCACCAAGAGAAGGTTAAGAGGTCACTAAAGTATCCACATGATTTTCTATTAAGAAAGAGCTCTTTAATCTAGCAGACAGGGGCAGGATAAGACCCAATGACTGGAATCTGAAACTGGATCAATCCAAGCTAAGTATGGGGAGTCATTTTCTAATTTTTTTTCCAAACCAAAGAGAGTAATTAACCATGGGAACATCTTCCATTAGCTCCTGATAGATTTTTCTATCACAGGAAATATTGGAATTAAAGACTGGGGACATAGCCAGCTCAATCACACAGGAGCAAGCAAGAAGGAAGGTGGCGAGCTTTACTCCCAACTGTGCCACTGGTGAGACAAAACCAGGATGTTAGTTCAACTCTGGTGCCGATGGCTTTTTTAAAAGCATATTAAAAAATGTAACTAGTTGAAAAAAAAAGAGGAACACAGAACAATTTAAGGTTTAGGAAAGTAAGATGCTATGCGACATTTTAAAGGTCAAATTTGTTTGTCAAAAAAGTCACAACCAGTCAATATTGGAAAAGAGTGTTTTCATAGGGAAGAAATACTGGTGATGGGTGGAGAAAGGCTTGGTAAGAAACTATGGCTATGACTTGGATGCAGTCAAACCAGAAACAAAACAAGGAGAAGTCTCAGACTAATCCTGGTGGAGTTCCCATGCCCTTGATCAGTATCTCCAAAGCACAACTGACTTCATTGCTGGCAGACGGTTCAGTCAAGATCCCACGCTTCTCATGGGAGAACTGAGTCAAAGCTCATCTCATCGCAGCAGGGAGAGACATAGACCAGATGCCACCCATGGCCCAGGAAATGGGAATTGGATTTGCTGGGAGGTCAGCCCTGGTGCACCAACCCCTGCATCACCCTCTGGGGGTGCAGCCCATCTTGGATGAATGGAAGCCAAAGTCTGACCAGGGGTGGCAGAAATTGTCGCTCTGGACAACGGGACCTCATTTCCATTCTTGTTAGGGGTACTGGACAGCTGAGGCCCATGTGCTTGATAAGGTGAAAATAAAAAAGGAATTAAAAATTTGAGGGCTTTTAGCCCTCCTAAAAATATTTGAGAAAATTATCTGCAAGACCTCTGTGTTCACATTATCAGTCATAGGGAGCCCGCAGAGGTGTTTCTGAGCAACACTAATTTCCAGCAGCCCGGTCTCTCCTAAACCCTGCTGCGATGCCTCTCCGACAGTGGACTCTCTTCTATCCAGTGGTGGGTTGGGGCAGTTGTTGGCATAGTCAGGTTACTGGAGTCCTGGAGTTAAGGTATTGCCCTGGCCTCAAAATTTGAGAAACAGGGCATGCCAGCCAAGCAAGGGAGGAGCTGCACAGCCCAGCCCAGTCCCCTTTTGTTATTGCAAATCCAGAGGAAGTGAGAGGAGTACCTGCAATTCGGGCAACTCGCAGGGTTTTCTAATTGATGGAGGGAGACGCTAGAGGTATTGACGTTGTTGCTGAGGCAATCCAGTAAAGGAAAAGGATGAGAAATCCCCAGAGGACACTGTTACTCTGCATTTCAGGAAGGGCCAGTCAGAGGAGAGACACCCTGAAGGGATGCAGCTGAGACCAAGAAAGCAGCCTGCTGAGAGGGGTCGCCGTGCTGTGCTGCTCCGAGCACCGGGGATGATACAGCCCAGTTGTTAAAAGTAGATTTGAAACTAAACCAAAGTGCTCTGCAGTCCCTTGCAATGCCACTTTTACAAGCCTGGGAACATCGAAGAAAGGTTTCATCACCGCCGGGCCTGAATACATGTTCTCTGACATTTTAAAATATTAAAAGCCCATCACAACTGATGAAAGGCAGCAAGTGGGTCATGCCCAGAGAGACATGGAACAGCTTCTCTTCAGAGGGATCAGTTGTTGAAAGACAAGGGCTGAGCAAGCAGGCAGCTGGAGGCCAGGTCGCTCTGCTGCATCCGTGCCTGTGCTGGCAATGCCAGCCTACACCCACACTCATCCGAGCAGGAGCACAGCACTCCGCTTGCTGTTTGCTGCAACGACTTGCTCATCACTAGAAAGCAAGAACCACTTACTGGGTTTCTCCCATATTCTTAGAGATAAGTTTGTGGGATGGGGTGGGCTTTGGGGAAAGAAAATTATTTCTATTTGTATTAAAATAACACCTAGGAACATCAACCAGGAAATCAGGTCCCACTCTGCCCTCCTTAGGGGGAGGGAAATCCCTGACTTGAAATGCTTAGTTAAAAAAAATATAGATGAAGAGAGAAAAATAAGACGACTGGTCTTACTACATTGGGTTTGGGTGGCACTCAGTCCTGGTAGATATTGTTTTACAACCCTCCCTCAATATCCTGGCTACTTCACTCCAATGGTTGAATGGCAGCATAGAGGTATGTGATAGCAGAGGAGAGCTCTCTGCTCTCCTTTCCATGTGAACACCCATGGGATGACACCATAAATGGGGTTTGTATCCCTTGGAAAGTCAAAGGACACAAAAACAATTCCTGATAACATTTTTCAGGTAGTAAAATGGAAAGAAAAGAGAAGGTACAAGAGTTAACTTTGGATTCAGGCAGAACCAGCTAATGGACCAGTAGGGCATTGGTATTATTAAGAAAAAAATTAAGGCACTGCCATTAAATAGACAGAGAGGAGTCAACCATGCTAACAGATGCCACCAAATCCCAAAGAGAGGCATGAGATGGCTAAATAATGTATTGCAATACCAGACACACCCTGGTGACCCAATGCTGCAACACAAAATGGAAATGAATCAATACAAAGTAATGAGAGAGAATAATACGTGGATTAGTGAGGACAGAGATGGATTTCTGATCCAGGATTTTCCCCAAAAGATGGCTATGTGCTCCAAGAACTATAAATCTTTAATCAGTTCATCAAGTAGCTCACTTATTCCTGTGCGCATACACTCAGGGCTGGATGAAAGTACCTCCTGCATCTGAAATTTAGGCATGGCAGTTTCTGGGGTTGAGTAAAGGTGTTTGGCTACTGGAGAGGATCCAGATCCTGCAGTGAAGGGTCTGGAAGAGGGGCATTGCACAGGGATTAGTAGCCACCTTGGAAAAGATCCAGCCAAAGCTTAACCATTGAGAGGGATGATCCACCTGCAATCTTCTTAACAGGCAAAAGGGGCACAGGATATACGTGTGTATAAGCTGCTTGCTAAGACATTCACAGAGAGGGAAAAGAACTTTGTTCCTGGTCCAAAAGATTATATATTTGGTTCAATGGGTGTTGAATGGAAAATGCAAAGCAATGGTGGGGTAGGGTCCAGAGCCCAGGTCTCCCTTTCACTGGATCCCACTCCTTTCTGACAGTACTTTCTCTCTCTCTGCCACCAGTGGGACCCAAATCTTTTTTTTTTTCTTATAGTATCCTGGCTCCAGATGATGGAGGAAAGTGGCAGCCACTGGCTTGTCCCCTCTCCTG
Organism: Gorsachius magnificus; assembly: GCA_034008185.1. Taxonomy (NCBI): domain Eukaryota; kingdom Metazoa; phylum Chordata; class Aves; order Pelecaniformes; family Ardeidae; genus Gorsachius; species Gorsachius magnificus. The sequence continues at coordinate 12,633,014 of CM067093.1, read as the reverse complement.
GGAGAAGTGGGTTTAGACTCCCTCAGGAGAAGGGTGGAAATGAATTCCTTGTTTCCAATGCACAAGCACATGCTGTAACTCACAAGTTACTTTATAAAGAAGACATTTTGCCCTCAGCACTTCTCCTTCCTCTGGTCGTGTCTTAAAAGAAAGCAGCAGCAATTACATTTTATAGGAGACTCAGTATTGAGGCATGGGATCACCCCAGGAGCGAGTCGCAGGCTGAGCCCCTCGGAGATGATGGCCAGGCGCATTTCTGGATCTCAGAGGGGTTGAAAGGTCATGCAGAAGGAGAAAAGCAGCTGAGTCCATTATGACGGTGGATTTTATTAACCCACAAGTAGAAGCACCGAGAAGGAAAACTTTCTGATGGTTGGGGGGATTTAATGTGGGAAAACAACACTGGTAGATTTTGGTATTAGGTGGCAGGTCGGGTGAGGAGGCAGCACAGAAAACTTTGGAGCTCAGTTTCTAGCTTGCTTTGACCGCACTTGGACCTCAGATGAGGGTTTTTCAGAAAAGCTTTCTGAAGTCAGGAGATTTATCTCTTATTTCCAAATGGAACAGACTTTGCTGAAAATGGCATGGATTTTACCAGGTCAATACAATTTATGAGTAAATAGGAGATGTTTAAATCTAGTTCTACATAAATAGCCCCAGCAGGAAAGTAGTGGAGCCTGCTAAAAAAAAAAAAGTAATCAATTTTTAATGCATCTCCATCATAAAATGTAACATCAGCCAAGGAGATCTCAATTCCTTCCTGCAGAGGGTAGAAAAGGGAGCCCACTGCACACAGCAGCATACATATAGGCAGACTCACTAGCTATACTTTTTCTAAAAGTAATCATATCAGCTTTCCCCTGAAGTGAGGTTCACATTCGGTGCCAATAGTATACGCAGTTAAGAGACCACAGTTTGGAAAGCGATCTTCCAGATTATGAAGTATTTCTCTCAGGCTACCGGCACTGCTGCTCTGCTCCGTGGAGGAAGAGCCGTCACATTACAGGGGACTACTTCCAGCCAGAGTCATCAGTTTTGACTTCATATTTCTTTGTGGGTAGACAGAAATTTCTAAAGACTAAAAGCAGGAGGTAGGTGCCTTTCTATCACGTGCAATCTGAGGGAGGTGAGACATTACAAGGAAACACTACAGAATTTTTCCAATTTGTTTCAGGGCAAAAAGATTCTGAAAGAGCAATGGAGAACTGAAATGTTTTTGTAAAATCTGATGCTCCTCATTTTTCAAGTGATGACCAAACGGAGGTGAGATTTGAAAAGGACACCTGCTTTTCCAGGAAATTTTTTAAAAACCAGATGTTGCTGTATGCCAGTAATTGAAACCTCCAAAGAGCTGGTGAGAAATACAGGGTTCAAAGAGAATCCACAACACTGGGGACACGAAATGAGCTAAAGCAAATTAGAAACCTTTTAAAAGTTGTAAAATTGGAGAAATGGATAAAAGTGCATTCAGACTGACTGAATTAGGTCAGCAATTTTCAAGAGGGACCTGAAAAACAATAGCTGGATATTGGGAGAAGTTTTTTTATTTGGGTTTGGTTTTTTGGTTTGGTTTTTTTTGGTTGGTTGGTTGATGTTTTAACTTTAGAAACTATATAGGTTTTATATCTGCTTATGTAGTAGATGACCATCTAGACATGACATTCCAGATTAATTTTGAATTCTCTAGAAAGGGGCAAATAAGAATAGATAAATAATGGCTGAGGAAGCAAAACAAAGCACACCCAGAATCTGTCGCCTCTGCAAAAACAGCCTGTGTAGAATAAAGTTCCAATCCCAAACCATAAAAAGCCAGGTTCACCATAGGTCACAAGGCCTTGTGTCCTACACTCCAGCTTTCCATGCTGCATGTCCCTTTAAGAACTCCAACTAACAGAGCTCTCCTCTTCAATTTTGCAGTAGCATCATACGCAGAGGTCCAGAGGTTAGAAATACTGTCTCAGGGGGAAAATTCCATGAAACAAGATCACGCTGCCAGACACGGCTTATAAACAAGAGAATCTGAATTCTCAGCAAAGCTTGGGATATTTCAAAGGACCCATGGATGCACAGGAAAGCCTACACTCATTTGATGCTCTGCTCCTAGTAAATCTTTTGCTAAGAAAGAAAATGCTGCAGCCATAGCACTATTCCCTGCATCCTTGCAGAGACACAACACTGAAGACTGCTCAAAGAAAAATTGCAATGTTAAAAATCAGGTATTTTTTCTATTTCTATTATTGCTTACCTCCAGATAAGAAAAGGTACTACAAAGTCACTTTGGAAGTAGCATTTAATCTACCTCAAATACTTCTTGGAGTTTAACTGGTCGTTTTCTCTCGAAGAGATACTGCTTACAGCACCGCACTGGGGCAAGGCAGTCTGAGCACACAGACCCCCCTGCCATTGCAAATCAGGACTTGTTATTAATTTCCCCATTAAATGAGAATTTAGAAATTTATCTGAAAAAGAGGGAAAAGAATAAGCAAGAGGAACTCATTGTCCCATCAAGCATCAGCAGATGCCAAGGAGCAGGGACAGGTATGGGTATGTGTACATATACACCTATATACTTACATGTATGCATATACGTCCCCTCCTGAGAGGGGACAAATTGCAGTAAAACAGTGAGAGAGGGATGGTTTACTGCAATTTGTCCCCTCCTCAGGACATTTCAACTTCCAACAGGAGGGGCAGGAGCCCTTCCATCTCCCACACTCCTCTGGCACCACGGCTCTAACCTGCCAAAAACCGTTCGCTGCATTTTACAGAACTTCATTGGCCTCACTTTCCAACTGGTTAACAGCCCTTATCAGCAAATAAAAGCCTCCAGCAGCAGATGAGCAAAGTGATTGAGAAAGCCATAAAACCTGAAAGGAGAAAGCTGTCTGTAGTTAAAACAAGCCTCAGCTCCAGCTCCCCAGCAAACTCCCCCAGTAAATACAGAGAACTAGCAGGTTTATTACCCTCCCTTTGATTGTATGTCATTATTACAGCATTGTTTTCCCAGATACTAATTCCTTCTTAGCTCCCACTTGCAATAAAAATAGAGATTTGGGTTCTTTTAAAAGATTAATAGACACAGCTGCCCTCATACTCTAAACTTGGGAAGTGGCTGATTATCACTCTTGAAATTGTGAATTCAAGGCCCTGACAGGATCTGCTGGGGCTGGAAGTCAACTAAGTCATGGATTACAGTAGGATTTCATGGAGGGAAAAGGGTTGGCCAGTAGCACTGTGAAGAAAGGAGACCTGTTGAAGGCCAATTCTTCATAAATAAAGTCCAAAACTAGCAACTGTTTTTGATGAAAACAAACAAATAACAAAAGTAAAAACCATTTCCTTGGAAGTTTTTGTAAGAAAAAATGAAATTGGGTACAGAATGCCTTGAGACTAAATTTGTCTGTGCGCCATTTTGAAGATAAGTAGGAAGCACTACCCAAACCAAAGCATGAAATCATTGCTCCAACATAAGAGTTCATTCACATGGGAGCAAATCTTCCCTTGGGGTTTGGTTTGGGAGTTCATGAGCTGCAGCACTGGGACACACAGGGTGAGGGTGGGAAGCCACGTGCCCAGCGCTGTGCACAGGTTGCATGGATCAGCACAGGAGGTGCAGGGATGGACCAGTTCCCAGCTAGAGGAGCCAAGGAGGGGAAAAAAAAAAAAGTGTTGCATGGGGACCTTTTGGCTGGAAAAAACAGAAACTTCTTTCTTTTTCTGGTGGGAGACAGTTTGCAAGCAAACCCTTGCAAACAAGGGTTGACTTCTTTTTGCTCTCCCAACCCCAGGGGGATTGGCGATTGCCGTTGTCCCTCAGTGCACCCATCATCCCTGCACAACATCCACACAGAGCCTTGCTGTGGAGCTGCAAGGTCCGCAAAGCCATCGCATGGCACTCCATTGGCTGTCAGGCTAGACACAGGCTGACAATTTATTAAGAAAAATGACCGCTATAGCAAGCCTTGCTGTTCACAAGGTTTAAGAGGGACAAGTGGGTAACCCTTTCAGCCCCAGGGTAACACCAAGGGGCTGGCAGGAAGGTCTGCCAGGGAGCACAGGGCACCCTTATGTCCCCAGAATCAGCGTCCAGTGTCAATGCTGGCTGTGTCTGGCCAACTCCCAGGACAAGGCAAGCTGGGACTCCTTGCTGGCACCATTTTGGAGAAAGGGACAAGTGAAAGCAAGTCTAACGTGACCTTCACTGCAAACCAATGCGAGCTGTCAGGACACAAAAGAAACCCACACCCAGCAGCAAGTCCACATGCTCTCGAAGCACTCTTGCCAGCATAGAAATGCTTTGTTTCAGCTCTAGTTATGATGTCTGCATTTAGTATTCATTGCCGTGTCACTGATCTTCATGAATTCCTCCCATGCGCATGTGCCTCTCTCATTCATTTCTATCAGCATCCCACTGTAATTTATTATTAGTTAAGAATTAATAGACACTTGGAAGTATAATGTTACATTTTTCTCTTATCTTCTGGTGCTCAGAAGCATTTCATGCAGCAGATCAAGCATTAAATCTGTCATGTAAACACATTATTTTGTTATGTAATGCATTATGATCACACACTACCAGGAAAATGAAAAGCACTTAATGGTTTGTGTTTGATGTGTACTGTCAACAAAACTCAGGAAGAATTTATAAGGTGGTGTAGTTTAATGAGTACCTGTTTAATAGGGTTTGCTGTATCATTCAAAAATGTGGCTTCACAGGAGACACGTGATACAATGAATTTCGATGTGCATTATAAAGTCCAATCTAGATATCTGCAGGCTTCTACACAGAAAAGATAATAAGATCCAGGGAGCTGTTTATAAGCAATAAATTATGACCTTTTCTTGTTTTCTCCTAAAATATTCCTCTCTCCTTCATCAGGTTTTATGAAGCTGCAGGCATCATGCCTGAAAGTGCCATGCAGTATCTTTGTATTATAAAATTAATTCCTTTTGTAGAATAACTCAGCTATAGACAGGAAATGAATGAATTAAAGAGGGAAGAACAAGCTGATAAATATGAACCTATCAAACACCCAGCCACTGGCAAGCATAGCAAAGTTTAAAGGAAAGGGAACAAAGAGTTTGTTAATGGCTTGGGAAGGCTTCAGCAAGTGGATATCTAGGGGGAATCTCAACCCAACAGACTCCTCACAGAAGCCCCCCACACCTGGCCAGAGGTATCACAACAGCAGCACAAAAAAAGGCAAAAATCTGAACACAGCTGGAATTTCTTCTCCCTTTTCCTCCCCAGGATGCTGCTGGGAGCACCTCCCACAAACCCAAATGAGATGTGATGTGTTATGACAAACCCCATAGAGAAGCCCAAAGACAAATCCCAGCCCCCTCACTAGCCCACAGCAGAACTGGCCAAGCAGTGTTTATGCTGTGGAAAGGCCCTATAGCTCCCCAGCATCTTGCTTCCAGTATTAAAATTGGTTTAAACCATTCCAGTGACAGTGCTGTCACAGGATCTCACCGGGCTTCATAATCCATATATCCACATGGGGCATCTCTCAACAAGCTGAATAAACCAGCTCCATTTCTTTTCAGTTCTGGAAAGGTTTTGTTCCCTGTGAAGTCTACCTGAAGGAGGCAGCCACGGCAGAGCAAGCTCCTGGGGGAAAGCAGACGCACTTAGTCATCACCTCTCTACGTCCCCAGCTCACTCAGCTGTGGCCTTTGTGTTCCCCATACCCATGTGTAAGATGCAGTTACGGCACTAGTAAACCACTCGGGAAGGATGAATGCATTCCCCAGCTTTGTAAACTAAGCAACCTAGAGAAAGAAGAAGAGATCAGGATGCTCAGAAACAGCATTAAGATTCACAGTCAATGGCCTCTCATTCCACTTTTATGACCTATTCATTTAATGGCCTTCTGCAAGTTTCGAATCCTCTGCAGAATATTTCTCCATCATCTCCTCTGTGCTGTGATCAGCCACCACAGAGCCTGTAGAGATGCTCAGATCAATGATGCTGATGATGTCCAGAGAATGACCATCAACACAGGAGCCCCAGTGTGCAAGAAGCTTGCCAGAAGTGCTGGTAGGCAGAAAACTGGCATAACTCAGCAGGTTGACAACATCCTTGCCCACAGCTGACAAGCTAGCTTTCTGAAGAGACAACTTTACTAGAGCTCTTTACTTGGTAGCCTACTACATACTCTTTACTATTAAGAACGCAACCTGGAAAAAATTTACTTTTAAAAAGCTATAATGACACAGATACCCTGTCCTAGAGAAGAAGATGGAGACTCGATCCCACCTCAGAGACAATCCACTATTATTAACTTCAGAGACAGTCACACTCGCCGGCTAACAAGGCAATGAGGTTTTATACACCCGGGATATTTTCCCCAGCAGTGCTGTTTAACCTAACTGTACTGCCAAAGCCACACAGCAGACATGAAGCCTCACTCTGTGAGTCGCTATTGATAGGGGTCCAGGGTCTTGCACATAGTTAGCAATGCCCGACTGAGTTCTGAAGTTATCCCACAAAAAAAATCACCCCCCACCTTCCCTTAGGTGGGCTGGGTCACCTTCTAGGCCAGTCCCATCCTCCCTCCCTCGACTACAGAGGGAGCCAAAGGTAACCACACACCAAATGGATCCAAGTTAGAGCTCCCCTTGACCTCAAGGTACACAGTTCACAAGATAGAGTCTTAAAATCCTCTCTTCAGAGGACTTTAGTTAGAATTCATCCAGACCTGATGCAATTAAACACTCTAAGTTATTAATATTAACAAGATTTATTGCTCGCCATTTACAAGAGATTTGCATTTTTATGCATTCTTTTAGCATGGATCATCATGAATTTCTTTGGTATTCATGAGGTTGCAATTTGTGTATTTCCATAATTACCTCATCATATTCTCCATTAGATAATGGACCAAGGGCATAAAACACCAAGCAGAATTCAAAAGCAGCGTTGACTCACTGTTCCATGGAGAGATTGATTTCCCCTTGTCCTTGAAGCAGAGCTCACAGGAAAGCCCTGGGAAAGCTCTGTCCCAGCATGGGCTGAAGCTTGCAGGTTCAAATAAAATAAAAATAATTTAAAAAATCAGTGCTTGATCATTACAGTCTATGGGAGTTTCCCTACTCCCCATACTAACGTCCATTGATAAGTTGTCTCTGCAGCTCCCTTGTGCTTAAGAGGACAACACTGTGTGCATTACAAGCTGACAAATCACAGTCATTTCAGTTCCACAGTTTTAAAAGTAGGACACAACTGAGCACTGGAAGGCTCACACAAACACCTGCACACCAGGTCCAAAAATGGCTTGGACAAACAGTCCCTCACACCAGGAGGCCATCACTGCATCCCCCAAGGGAAAATTTCCCAACCCAAACTTCATGGCTAATTCACTAGTGCACTGGAGGGGGAGGGAGGAAGAAGGAGATATGAATTTCATGTACATAAAATCCTTTTTGTGTACTTAGGAATGGATATGAACAGATTTAAAATTAACTGGCTTAGTTCACTGCTGGGCAAGTGATCTAAAACGTCCCATAAATAATTCATCCCAGCAGCATACATCACTCTGCAGCCTGGTCTGTGACACAGACCATGTCGGGGGGGTCCCACTTCATGAGAGAGACAACTTAATTCAGTGCAAAGTGAATAATCCAAAATCCCATAAATGATTCATCACTGGATTAAAAGCTATAGATTTCTCTATAAAGTTCTCTGCCCTGCATTAAATATGCAGATGATTGTGTGATGTTTATTAACTACTGGATGGCTTAGTTAAGAATGACACCAGCTCTGGTGCTTGAGAGCAACTTTGAAGCCATGAATCTTCATTAGATGTACATCCAAGCATAAAAAGGGGTTACCTTCAAGAATTCAACGTTCACTAACATCAGTAGAACTAAAGAGCATACACCAGTACATGAGAGAGGAGAGCCAGGCCTTAGTATTTTTTGTTTTAGAAAACATAACTATAGACAGGACTTATTTCATGGTTTGGATTACATACCCTACGTCGCTTTTCCTAGATATTAGGGGGGAAAAAAACCCAAACACAACACAAGACAAAATACACCCACAACACTTTTTTTCTAGATATTAAAAAAACCCAACAAACTGCATTTTTGAAATAGCAGACCATATAGCTCCTTCTAAGAAAAAGCCAAAACGCCATTTTAAGAAGCGGTGGATTTCCCTTCCCTTGGAGAAGGCTCAGTGCTTGAAAGACTAAAAAAAAAAAAAAAAATCAATGAACTTATACCAGAGATCATTTCCCAACACCTTCCTCCCCAATCCTTCCAACAGTTTTTGCACACTCCCATTTGAAGCTGAAGTAGGAGGCCACCAGGACACTGGGAAGATAGATGCAAACTACTGGGAGCTCTTAAGCCAAGGTTACCAGAGGGTAAGAAGATGAGCCTTCCTACCAAAGGGTTCTCTGTAGGAAGCCCCACTGTAATCTCTGTTTCTTTTAGTTCTGAGCACTCCTCAAAGAGATCACTTGGAGAGCCCCTTGCCAAGACCACCACCCTTTCTCATGCGCTTGATAGCAGGAGGAAGTGGATGCTGAGATGAGCTATGGGATGGTTGAGAGGTTGATGTTTCTTTTGCCAGGCCACTGCTACCACGTTGTGATCACAGGAGGTGCTGAGTCTTGGGTTTTATGTTTTAAATTAGCAAGAGAAACCAAAGCCACACTGCTCCCGGCTGAGGTTAGACATCAGTGGAAAGAGGAAACCGTGGCCTCAAGAGCACAAGAAAACCAGAGTGTTACTGAGGCTTGTAGAAAATTACATTGCTAGAGGACACATAAGCTGGAGCTCAGGCCAAGCATGCCAAAAGTATGCCTTGGAGCCAGCCACGAGCTGAGCTCCTGGCCAGGACCTCCACCACGACTGAAGGAAGCTGCATTTAACCTGCTTGGTGGCAGAAAACCTGCATCACCTCCAGCTGTTTCTCTGCTCTGTCTCTCTAGCTCAATTTTGCCATCTGCTGTCACATCTGTGGCAACACGTCCCATTTCCTCTTTCTACCAAGCTAAAATTTTCCACTTTTTCATGCATTCATCTCACACTGTGCAGTTATCTCTGTTCTTTCCCTAACTCCCATGATGCTATTTATTCTTATTTCTAATTTCCTATGTACTCAGCCACATTCTTCCCTTCTGCTTGCTCTTTCTTAAGCTCCAATTAGATTCCACCTTTGGAACCCAGAGATTTATTTATATTAACCTTAAAAAATGCCTAGAAAAGCACATTAAGGCTAAGAAACAAACCTGGAAACATAATGAAATGTGCTGCTGAGATGTAAAGGGACCATCAGAGCAGTCAGCTCCAATAAAGTCTATTAAGAAGGGCTTTATTAATCTCAAAATGATATTTAATTCATTCCCTTTAAAGGATTTGTACTCCTAACTCAGCACTTGCCTTTTTTTTTTTTCCAGTATTTCCTCCTGTTTTCTCATTAGCCGGGCCCATGTCCCAGTATATTCAGATCTCCATTTTTAATTGCTTTTCTGTACCTCCTCCATACTAATCGAGCAGTTCAGTCATTATCTCTTCACATCAGACCTCCTTTACCCAATTTAGTCGGTCATTTTGATACAGACAATTGTCCACAAAGTACTGGGGTCCAGTGAAAATTATTACTTGGACCAAAAGCTAAATCCTTCATTAATTAACCACCTTGGTCCACAGAGCAGAGCCAGACTCCCCAGATATAACACCATTTAGGCTTGACATGGACTCTGAACACATTAAAACCCGCTTTGCTGTAGCCACAGGCTCCCAGTGCAAGCCCATAAATGCTGCAATAACTTCAGCAGTGCAGAGCACTGGGGGCAAGGTGTTAAACCTGGATGATTTCAGGTCTTAGCACTTGGCAGCTTGAGAGGTGGCAGGAGGGAAGGTGTGGGGGGAGCAGAGTTTTGGGGAAGTGCACAGCAGTTTTAAAGCAAGCGGCTTTGCTTGTTGGCAGCGCTCTGGGAGGTACGGGAGGCCAGCGAGGGCAGGGTGAAGGTGCCCGTGGGCAGACCTTGCAGGGATACCCACTTTGGCAGGTTCAACAGGCAGCAACAAGTTGTAGCAAAGCAACTCTCGAGGAAACCTGCACCCCACAACACAGCAGCGTGAGCCTCGCAGCGCTGCCAGGGGCCAGGCTGCTTTCATCAAAGTTTCCCCCATCTGAAGCTCTGGCCCCTGCAGGGCTTTACAGTTACACCCTGCGTATCATTTTAAGCTGCTTACCGGAGGGTTTTCTTGGCTGCAATGCTTTATGTTTACTTAAGTGCATTTCTTCTTTGCTTTCCAAGGTAAAAGTCTTAAAAATATAGACTAACAGTTCCAGATGCCAATGACATACTCTCTGACAGTCTTTTCTTTCTAAAACCTGCTGCTTTCATACAGTTTTTCTTCACTAGATGCAGCAACTGCATTCTGGGGCTTCCATTGCTTTTGGAAAACAGAATTTCTTTTTCCTCCAGCTACATTTTAAAAGGCTCCTTGTAACCTTTCACTGAGTGTACTAGCAGCCAGGGTCAGCTCCTCAGAAATTACTTCAATGTATTTTCATTTAAATACAACCCTCCCAGATTCCTTGCTTCCAATTGCCACCTCAGCCTCTGTAATTGGGGTGGATAAAAAGATAAATAAAAATGCTCAGCAGCATAAGTTACACTTACAGCTTCTCTACAGCATTTCTGGGCTGTAGTTCCACATGGCTGATCAGATCAAACTCACTTTGCTAGCTCCTATTTCTTCTGCCTTTGTGCAACTCCCCAAAGCCAGGCCTTCAAGTCCAGCCAGCACCACAGCAAACATGCTAGAACCTTCCCCAGCAAGAGCCAGCACTGCTCTAAAGCAGTCAGCAGTGCAGAGCTAATTAATAAGAGCAAAAGGATTGGCCCAGTCCTGCCAATTGGAAGTTGCAATGAAGATACTGCTGGCTTAATTAGCAGGTTCACCTGGGGGGGAGGGAGCTGCTTTTTTTTTTTTTTTTTTTTTTTTTAAAAGGAGTACATAAAAGCTGGGGTTTTTTTCCCCTTTTATTCCCTGCAGGTGTGTATGGAATTCATGCCTAGAAGCAGTGTCGGGTGCCAGGCCCCCGGGCTCGGCACACGCTGTGTGTTGGGGTAGCAGCAGCCGCAGCGGGGTGAGGGAGGTTCTCCTCCCCCCTACTCTGCCCTGGTGACAGCCCACCTGGGGTACTGTGTCCAGTTCTGGGCTCCCCTGTTCAAGAAAGATGAGGAACTCCTAGAAAGAGTCCAGAGGAGAGCAACAAAGATGATGAGGGGACTGGAGCATCTCCCCTACGAGGAAAGGCTGAGAGAATCGGGCTTGTTCAGCCTGGAGAAGAGAAGACTGAGAGGATCTCATCAACACCTACAAATATCTCAAGGGTGGATGTCACGAGGACAGAGCCAGGCTCTTCTCAGTGGTGCCCAGTGACAGGACAAGGGGCAATGGGCACAAACTGAAACATAAGAGGTTTCAGTTGAATATGAGGAAAAACTTCTTTACTTTGAGGGTGACAGAGCGCTGGAAAAGGCTTCTCAGGGGGTTGTGGAGTCTCCTTCTCTGGAGATATTCAAAGCCCACCTGGATGATGTCCTGTGCAACCTGCTCTAGGTGACCCTTCTTTAGCAGGGGGGTTGGACTAGATGATCTCCCGAGGTCCCTTCCAACCCTTGCCATTCTGTGATTCAGCAGTGTGGGACACAGGGATCAGCTGAGCAAACCCAACCCGGGAGCTTGCAGGCCACATCCTCTGTTCGGGGACTCTCTTCTGCCTCCCACAATGCGGCTAAACCAGGGCACGTAGCAGGATGCTGAACCCAGACGAGACTGAGAGGCACCCCCAAAGAGGAACCTCCCCTGCCTCCCCCTAACTCATGGCCCGTGAGAAGATGCTGTAGAGTCAGAAAGGCTCACCACAGCCCCGAGCATGACTAGTGGGGAAGTCCAGATCTGCCACACAATGTTTTCTGCTGATCAAATGCTATTCCCACAATGTACTCTTCCTTCAGGTTGTCATTGCCTGGAGTTGCTACAGCAGGGACTGGGGAACTCCAGGCAATGGAGATAACAAACAGTATCGTGGATTTGAACCTTCTCCCATACCATTCTCCTTCTCCATTCCCAGAGTCACTGCAGCAGAGTTGGTGAGGACCCCAACGACGTATACAAAACATCTGCAGCATATCCCGTAGATGATCCCCCAGCCTCCATGGCCAGGCCCACTGCACTGATGCCCCCAGGCTGATTATCAACTCAGTCTGTTCTTTAAAGCCTAAATCTTAACCCAGCCGAAACACAAGCAAGAGCACCTTCAGAAAGGGTGTGATTAGCATGGTGAAATGATGGGCTGTGCATTGCTGATCTGCCCCACAGTCACCCAAAGGCTCCAGTTTTCCCAGCTGAGTAGAGGTGCTTCAGAGCTATCACTATGGTCAAATCAGAGGCAGCATTTAGAGGGCTTGAGGATCACGGGGACTATTTCACACTTTCCTGGACTGCTCAGTGCTGCCAGCAGCCCTGTCTCCTGCTTGGGCACCCCAGGGCCAAGCCAAGGTCCACAGCCGAGAGCTGGACTGTCCCTCTCTGCTAACCACACATGTGCCCATGCATCCCAGTGTCCAAACTGTCCCCATCCTCAGGGTCAGCTCTAAGCACAACGCAGGGATATGTCCGAGCAGCGAAACAGCCACAGCCTGCTTGCCAGCTCTGCCACACTGAAGTCCTGGGAACAGGGATGGCAGATCCTGCCCAGTATCCCTGAGGATGGGATAGGAGCGCGGGAGCAGCTTGTTATGCAGAGGGACAGAAATTGTTCCCAGTCCTTCTAGCAGCAGCAATGTTCTCCCCCTCAGTCCTTCTGTCCCATTAGGTGCAGCAGAAGGTGAATGCCACCCTTCATCTCTTCTTCACTGTTTTTAGTGTCTCCAGAGTCTTTCCATGGAGATCACAGGATTTTTGCCTATGCTGCTCAGAAACACTGAGGTGACCCATGGGCACCTGAAGGGACGGCCAAGTTTCCAAGATGTAGCTGTGCTCTGCGTTGTGCTTTTCACCTGCACCTTCTCTAAAAGACAAACGGGCAGCACTGGTGGGACTGGAGAGCCCAGCTTCATCCATACAAAACCCTGACAGACAGCACTATGCCACCCTGTGACTGGGTGCTGGGGCCCTAAGTTAAGCACCCCGGGGCTGCACAGTGCAGCTCTGCATTGCTAAGCAGACTCCACCATGAGAGCTCCTGGTTTTTGCAGCTTGTTGTTGTGAGGACCAAAAGGCAACTCCAAACAAACAACTGGGGATCCCCAATGCATGTTGATGGGGGAGACATGGATTTACAAATGAGTGGTATGGGGGTTTGTGGGGGCAAGACAGAAAAATTTCCCTGCAGGTTGGTCCTCTGGGCATTTTCCCACCTCTGGAAATGCTGCAGTACTACTTTGGAGAGCTGAGACAGCACACCAGTCATTTCAAGACCTGGGGAATAACTAACTCCTGTTCAAATGCCTTTGGATGTGGCATAAAAAATACAATTGCTAGCGGTAAATTGCAAATTTTATTAACATAGTCTCCAAGGGTCATTCAAACATGCTGAATCACAGGCAGCGTTGGTACCCTTTAAGTTATCTGCATTTTTGATTTATACTCACAGCATTCTTGTGGCTTAATTTTTCTCTTGATTATATAAAAGCAGTAAGAACTGTATTTGCTGATTTTTTTCTTCTGTTTATTTTGCAATTTGAAGTTAGGCAACATTCTATGTTATTTCTCCTCTCTTCTGTTCCTCACAGTATAAGCTGTATTCAAGGAAGAGCATTAGTAAAAATGGAGAAAAATAAATTCAATTCTGTAACGTGGTGTTACTAAGAAGGCAGATACCAGAAACACCTATTAATAATGCATAAAGCACCTTCTGAAAGAAGCTTCTTTATGCAATGAGTTTTAAAGGTGACATGGCAAAATTTGCACAAAGATTTTAAATTTTCACAGTTGAAGCTTTGGCCTTTGGTTTACACCCATTGATATTTTGAGGGCTCATAAGGATCTCTCAATGCAGCATGAAACAGGCCCTTTTTATTTTCCAAGGCATATATAGATGATGTAGGAACTCTTCACAGGGAAAAAATGTTGTTTTCTCCTTCAGCGTCACTGAAAACTTTTTCAATGTCTTCCACTGGTCCAAGGCTGTAGTGAGAAGCATAGGTCACTATGGATGGGGCAAAATCACATTGCTGCTTCAGAGCATCCTATCTTACTTGTAACATCAGCAAATTCCCATTGAAAGGGAGGCCAGATGCTACTGAGTCCACTGACTTCAATGGTGCAATGCCTACTTTTTACACCAGGGAAGTGTTTACCTTGCTTGAATTTTTCTAATGGATAGGAAAGCACTGTTCAGACCTTATAATGCCAGCTGTAGGGTAATCTCCATGGGATTCAGAAGATAGTCCCTCCTTGGCCCCCAGTCCTTATCTCCTAGGTGGGGTATGCAGTGTGAGACCATCTGCCATTGAAAAATTATTGGTCTTTGGCAAAGGGGATGGTACTTCACTGGACTACCTTGTGGTTTGTCTAAGGAAAATCCTTTTTTTCAAGATAAGCCAGAAGACACGAACTTATCAGTTACACCTGCACAGGGTGATTCATCACATGTATTTCATATCTGCCTCAGAACAATCACCTCAGTGATCACCTCAGGTCCTTCAGTGTGACCCAAGGGGTGTGTGAGAGGGTGCAGTGACCCCATGAGAGCTGGGGGAGAAAGCTTGGTTTGCCACACTGCTGCAGCGTGGCACGGGGCCCATTCTTTGTTTATTGGCATGGATTACCACTCTGTGGAGGACTGTCCAGAAATCCCTGATCCCTCTCTGAGCAATCATTTTGCCAGCTGATCATCATAACCCTTTATCTCTTCATTTCTTTAAAATAACCCCCCAAGGGTCATGCCCTGGTATTTGATCAAAGAATAAAGCAGCTTAGATATTTCCTTAAGCTGGGACCACTATGTAACAGTAAGCACCTGTTGCTGAAGTTCTCCAGTGCTCTGGATGTCTGTTCATTGCTACATAAAAACAGAACCACTGGGAAAAAAAGAAACCAGAAGCAGAAACCACAGGGAAGCACTGTTTGATTTTCTGGGGTGAAGTTAACTGAAGCTTGCTCGTAATACAGCTTCGGTAGTCAGCACCACAAGCCAATACTACACCCATTACAATCAGTGGCAAACACCTTCCTACCTCTAAGAAAAATGATGTTGGAACTTCTAATAGGAAATTACAAAATGGATTACCTTTTTATTATAAACTTCTTTGTGTGTCTACCTAGAAGCAAAATAATATTAATGTCACAATGGCAAAAAGAAATCTATAATTCTAATGAATCCATCAAATCAGTTCAGAAGCAAAGATAGCAAGCTGCAAAATTTCTGTGGGCTAAGCAGGAAAGAAAGGATCTCATTCTGGTTTAAGTTACACCAATGTCTGTCAGGAGCAATTCCAGGAAACTACGGGACCACTTTACTATAAAGCAAGAGCCAACAAGATGAGCCAGACCTGCAACAACTGAGTGAACATGTTCTTTGCACAGGCTTCCTCCCGCTGCATCCCCACCAACTCATGCTCCCTGGCCTCCTCAGGGTGACACAGCCCTGAGGTAAGGACAGCAACCCCCATAAAATTAACAGAAATGGCAGATTTACCCAAAATTTAGCTAGAGATACAGAAGGACATCTGCACTAGACCAGCATCAAATATGTCAATCAAGTATGTGCTTAGGGATACTTACGTTTCCAAAACAATGACGAGAGCATCAATATGAAAAGAATGGACACCACTATGACACAGGCAACGAGAATGGCGTAGCTGGGAAACTAGAAGGGAGAAGAAAAAAACTGAAAAGGCTTTAGAAGCAGGTTTGTTTCAGACATATTCACACAGAAGTGGATTGCCCTAGTGGCTAAGATCTGAAGGTATGAAATATCTGCCCTGGGCTGGAGTTTGCAATGCTTTTCTGAGATTGCCTGTCCAAAATATGGAGAAGACACATCAGGTTGATCTTGATAAACAATGTGAATTACCCATTAAGTATTTAATAAATCTTCTGAAGCATTTGAGCCTAGATTCATCCCACTTAACATGAACCTCTTAATAAGGTGTCTAAAGCAGGAACTTAGTCACCCTCATCCTTCTCTTAATTAGAGACAGGGAAGCGTAACAGCCCTTCTAAGATGCCTTTTGCCTGGTCACACCCCAAGGATGCTACCCTCTTACAGGGGTGTCAGGGGGATGAGGTTTTTCTGAAGTGTGAAAGTCAGATGGGAAGGTCACAGGCTTTGGTTCTATCCACTGGAAAGATGAATAGATGGCTCCTGAGCTTCTAAAGAAAAGTTCAAGCTACTGTTTGCAAACACTGGCCCTGTAGTATGAATACACTGAAAATCACTAGCATGTCCTTCTGGCTTCTAGCTAAACACTCTTGAAACTTAGAGGAAGTTTTACCTTATCTCCATTATCGTTGTGTTTCTCATCCTTGATGTCTGAATTTGATGAAATCCCTGAAAATAAAAGAGATTGAAATTATTACTGGCACAGTCACCTGAAGGAGTGAGGGCCACTGTGGTTGTCACTGCTTTAACCAAGGAGTAATGAACTCTCAGGGAATCAGAAGGGCAAAATCTGGCCCTGAGTAGAAGAAATAAAGCACCTTGCAACCAAAAGGGAACAATCTATTTCGGCTGCAAATGGAATATCAGGCAGTCACAGGGAAATGTCAGTCTTCATCAAGGAAAGAGGAGGCTTCCCAGGGATAGCCCAAGCAAGGCAGTAGAACTTGTCTGCTGTGAAGGAGTTTCACTTCTATAAGCATGACAAGATGTCGTAGAGAGCAGAGGTAGAAAACAAGGTACAAGTCTAAGTGGAGGAACTGCCTCAGTTTAATTGTGGTCAGACTTCTGTGTGATTGCACTTTTCGAAAGCTGCATTAGTACTGAAAACCACAGGAAACATCTTTATGTTCAGATAACTTAACACAGATTTAAGAAAGCTCTATGAAGATGATGCTTTTTTTTTTTTTTTTTTTCTATCCAGGGATCTTAATAATAATTCACTTCTAGTTTTCTAAGCTTTGGAAATAGAGATGAACTAATTGAATGCACAAGAACTCTTGCAGCAAACTTTTATGCTGTTATCCTATGATCCTACTCTCTTACTTTTGCTAGTGAATTGGCTCATCATGACCTCATGTTACAAAGTACTGAAGTATTTAAGTATTTGGAGTACTTGATCTGCCACAGGGAGTACCCAATGTTTAGCAGCATCTTAAAAACAGAGGAGTCACTCAGCTTAGTGAATCAAAACTTCACCTTACATATGAGAGGAAAGCTCTTATGCCTTAGGTCATGCCCTAATGTATAGAAAGACTGTGACAAGTAGAGCTTTCAAACATTTCACAAGAGAACAACCATGAAGCCTCCAGCTGAGCAAAATGTACCAGGGACCAGATGAGTCATGTGTCGAGGCATGCACATGTAACACGCTTCCGGTGCACAAGACCACAGCCAAAGGAAACTTTATATGCATGAGACACCGAGAATGTCACATAGTGATGGGGGTGATCAGATGGTCACAAATAATCACAATAGGAAAAAAAAATTGCTTTTTTTCCCCCAACTTTTCAGAGTATTCAGTGAATAATCTAATCTCCCCCAGATTTCTCAGCTCTGATCATCTCTCTCTGAGAGCTGAGTTGGTTTGTCTCCATGCACCAAATAATGTGCTTACATTTTGTCAAAGACATGGACAGGTCACAGATAGCTCATATGCATGCAACTGTAGCTAGAAACTTGCACTGGAGTAGAAAAGAGATTATGGCTAATACGCACTACAGCTAAATATATATAGGTAATAAAGCCCTAGCAAGTGCTAAAAGTCCCAGAGATACGTGAACATTGCATTTTTCCATACACCTGTTTTATGACACCCCTCTTTCCCCCTCTTGGAATAGAAGAGAACTGTAGTTCAGCAGAATACCCCCAAATACACAAGAAGTGCTTATCTCACTCTGACACACATGTCCCACAAGTCAAAATTAAACTTGCTGGTAGAGTGCTGCAGCCTGGCTGATGGGAGCAACTACTGCTGCTTATTTTCCACACTTGAAGGAGCAAGGGTTCTCTCTGGGGTCTGAAGCATGGTTGGCATTGGTGGGGTTGTTGCCAGGGGAAAGCAGGCGAAGACAGAAGAGAAACTAAATCAGAGTCTGGTCAGCAGGAATCAACCGCCCCAGCAAACCCAACCTATCTGGAAAGAATTGTGCTTGGAGATGGAGGGCTCTCTCATCCATGGGTTTCTCTCCCAGCCACTGTGCTAACATCAATACAGAGTTCAGCAACAAATGAGCCTTCCCTTACATTACCATAAGGCCAAAGCTGGTCCATCTAGTGCATTATTTCACAGAGTAAAAGGAGACTGGGTCAAGAGCTTAACTTGGCTTATGGCTCTTACTAGACAGTGCTCAATTACGCCGCAGCATTTTCACACATTGTGACAGTTCAGCTCTCGGAAATAGCATGACACAAGCTTTTGCACGGGTGGGAGTGTACATGACTCACATGGTACATTTTCTGCTGTTATTGCTTTTGTGGTGGCTCTTTCTAAGCCGCAGTCACAAGTTAGGTTGCCCCCAGAATCTCAGAGGTAAGACCCTTTGCAAAACTTCCTATTTACAATGGCAGAATATAGGCATTATCCAGAACTATATCAGCAAGATGGCAAGTAAGATGGGGTGAGAAACCCTCACAAATGTTCAAGAGACCGGCTTAGTCTCTTCTGTGAGCCCTCTCCAGGGGCATTAAGGAACAGTTTCCTAAACTCTATTTCTGCTATAAGTCTCTAGGTCTAGCAAAAGAAGACCTGCAAAAATCTAAATGCTGTGGTTTTAAGAATGAAGAGATTCTTGGCACTAGTTGAAACTAAAAGAACTCTCTTAACAGCCAAATATGACATGTCATCCTTGAATTTTAGCTTTCCTTTTTTTAAAACCTCATTTGAGGGCATCTGGTGGGCAGACTATCACACCTGAATAGCTTGAGCTGTTCTACTTTTATCCTTGACTGAGAGACAGAAAGTGCAAATTTCATGAAAGTTTGTTCATTTCTCAGATATGGTATGATTTTGTATACCCATTCCTTTTCTCTCGAAGGAATGACTGATCGTTGTGGTAATTGCCTACTGCTTTTCACCATGACCAAGGACACATATTGAGCACTGGAGAGCTGAGCCTGCAGCCACATCTGGCTGAATATATGCAGTGAGATTCAAAACTCACAACACTCAGGGAGGATTTAAAATGGAAAGCTCAATGAACTCACAGTGATGACAAATTGGATATCTGAGAATTCAGCCTGGATGGTGACAAAGACCAGTTCTTAACTTCTCTCAGACGTGAGATACCCAACAGTAGTGAGTGACTCAAAATCTACTTCCTTTGGGGGCTTAAAAATGTGTTTTTCTCAGCTGTTGTTACATCCTGATTTCAAACAACTTCTGTGCCCCAGATACCTCTTACTTCCAGATGCAATGAATAGCTATCAGTACAAGTTTGGTACACACTTAGGAATAGTCAATGCTTTGGTTTATAACAACTTCTTCATTTCTCTGAACACACAAGTTCTGACCTTGCAACATTATCCTACTCACCTACAATTGGCATGTCTTCCACCACGAGAGAAGGGTGAGCACTTTTAATTCCCTCTGCAGTCAGAATTGCACTTGGGAATTCAGTAGTCACTGAAACAAAGTAAAAAGTAATGCTTATAAAGATCGTGGATTAGGAGGGTCTTCATATGGTATTCAAACTTGCTTGCACAGTTCCACATCTGCAACTAAGAGGTGAAAATTCACACCTCAGTTTTTGTGTCTGCAGCTCATCCTACCTACGGATGTACTTTACTGGCATGGCCAGTGGTCAGGTGTTTTACCTGTTCAGCTGTGGATGTGATTAATTGTTGCCAAATTTAACTGGGGCACGTCACTATGGCTGGAACACAAGAGATGATACAGAAAAGCTACCCTCAGAGGTTCACATCAGAAAGAGCTTCAAGCAATAGAAGACCCAAAAAATGTACAAAAACCAGCCTTGTGTGCAGACATCAATCTGTGGAAAGAAATCACTGCTGTGGATAAAGTAGCAACCTAGGAATGGTTAGGGTGATAACAGGTCACTCTGATCAGCTAAATATTAATAACAGCAGCCTTCATATGGCATGACAATGTAAGTACTCAATTTTAAACGTTTTGAATTCTCACTGACTTTATTGTTCAAGCAGAACATGCTCTAAACTAACCTTTACAGCAGACAGTTTCAATTGTCTTTCCCAAATCAAGAAAAAAAAATTAGTGCATAGTTGAGTGAATCTCTCTTACTCCATCCCAGGTGCAGGACTTTGCATTTATTTCTGTTGTACTTCATGAGGTTTCTGTCACATTATTTCTCCAGCTTGTTAAAACTGCTTTGAATGCAAGCCTGACCCTCTGCTATATTGGCCATTCACCCCGGTTTGTCATCATCCACAACATTTGACCTATGTTTCCTTAAACCTTCTGAGACATACCTATAGGCATCTCAGAGAAAACGTCCCAGGTACAAATATAAGTATCTGCAGAGTGTCTATGATGGCAGAGTCAGGCTAACAGACCATCTCTGCTACACAGAAAAAAAAAAAAGGATTAGTGTGGGTTACCTTTTGTACCTCCAGGAAGAGGGACAGACTCTGCTGAGCAGAACACATCATCATCTTCAGTCCTCATGTCAGTTGTTTGGAAACCAGTTGGAAAATCTGGGAGTGCACTGGTTGTCACTATAGCTGCTGGAAAAGTATCATTTGCTGTCACAGCAAATGTTGGGAGAGAGGGTTCTAAACGGGACTGGTTTCTTTTTTGGGGACAGAGTTGACAGTGGTCTCTGCAGTGTTGATGGTCGTGTTGCACTTGTTGCTTTGGGGGTGGCAGTTGTCAGGAGGACAGTGGTCTCTGCTGCGGTTTGATGGTCGGTGGTTGCACTTGTTGCTTTGGGGGGGCAGTTCAGGAGGACAGTGGTCTCTGCGTTGTTGATGGTCGTGTTGGAGGCTGCTGTTGTGTGATGATCAGAGGTTGATTGGGGAGCAAAAGTTGTTTTTCTAAAACTTTTGGGGGAAACAGGAGCCTTTCTCGTGGTGGTTGTTGTCACTGGACGGGCTGCATGGAAAAAGCAGCCAAGAGAAAATCTAGATCAGAACATTCACAATCAGCCCTGAGGAAAGCCAACCCAGAAATGAATGAAAATTAACTAGCTGATAAAATACTCAGAATTAAGGTGAGAGTCACTATTTAAAAAGGTTTTTTAATTAACAGAAAACAGGCCCCAGACAGAGCAATTCCCAGATTTTTTTTTTTTTTTGGTAGGTTTCAAACACCCCTTCCTTGACCCTCTTAAAGAAATGGAAGTGCCAGAATCTTGCATGGTAGAACCCACAAGCTTGCAAACTTTGTTTTTGCTTTAATTTCCCATTAAAAAAAAAAAAAAAAAAAAAAAAAAAAAGGTTGATTTTTGGCTACAAGCTTCTTGCTAATCTTTTCAACCAGTCCTTTTTTATTAATTCTGTTGCCCTCAAACTCAGGGATAGACATGGGATTACAGCATTTTCCCCCACTCTCCTGTTATATTGCTTACAACAGGCATACTAGAGTGCTGTGTGCATCAACCCCAATTGCATTCCTGAACACCTTGTAAAAGTCAGAAAAAATTTGCCTTTTTGCAGTGTGTAGGGTGGGTACCATCTTTTCTTCTGTGCTTTGCAGTGCTTTTCAGCCTCTTCTTGACTTTGTAAGACCCTTACTTTATCCTGTAGCTCAGCAAAATAATAAAAAAGGGAAAAAGTCCTTCAAGACTCTGAGACAAAATTTCTAAACACATGGGTCTCCTTATGACATGAACCAAATGAAAGCCTTTTTGGTGTTGGGGTGAACCCTAAATGAAAAACTGAATTTCATTCCAAGGGCTCTTCAAATGATAAATCCCTTTTTTAATTCCATCATCTTTTAAAATATCAAATATAGCTACACGATAAGAAATTAAATATTGCATTTGAAAGGCAAAAAAAAGGGTAGAAGTTACTATTTTCTCATCAAAACTACTCATTTAATGTGATTCAAATTGGCAACCAGTTGCAGACCTCCCTTAAAAACTATGTAATTTAGGAAAAATACCTTTTGCCAAAACAAACAAACAAACAAAGCACACATGAACTCCAATTTTAAACTCCTATCCAGTGAGAGGTTTCTCCTCACTGGCTTTATCACAAAGGTCCCCAAACTCACCTCTGACCACCTCCAGCTGCATGTTCTTCTTGATGTCGTTGAACCAACCTGGGATCTCTATGCGGCAGCAGTATGTACCTGCATCTTCTGCCTTCACCTTCCCAATTGTGAGAGACACATCGCCATAGGAAATATAGCCCTGGAGACTGTATCTCTGAGATCTTCTGAATGTCACCCTGTTGCCGGTGGTGTGCAAAATTTTGTTATTGCACTTTGAATTTGGGCACGGGCCTCTGCCCCAGCACATATCGGAGATGTCCTTATGTCGTGTCACCTGGTAGAAGCAAGGCAACTGAACAGGTTGCCCTATTACTCCTCTAATAACAGTTTGGGATGCAGTGTGCACTGTCAAAGAAGAACAAGGAAAGATGAGTGTTGGCAGTCTCTGATCCATGACTCTACCTATGGAACACAATGAAGCAAGAAAAAAACCACTCCTGCCTGCAGGCAGGCCACAGTTACTGATCATAGAATCATTTAGGTTGGAAAAAACCTTTAAGATAATCAAGTCCAACCATTCCCCTAACCCTGCCATCCCACCGCTAAACCATGTCTGTAAGCACCTTGTCTGCCCATCTTTTAAATACCTTCAGGGATGGGGATTCAACCACTTCCCTGGGCAGCCTGTTCTAATGCTTAACAACCCTTTCAGTGAAAAAATTTTTCCTAATGTCCAACCTAAACCTGCCCTGGTGCAACCTGAGGCCATTTCCCCTCATCCTACCCCTGGAGCCTGTGGCAGATAATGGCCTGGGGCACTACAGGCAACAGCCAGGAGCTCGCAGACATTGGCTTGCTGCTGGAGGGCTCCATGCTCTGGCCCCAGCCAGCTGCTGGAGGGCTGCTCATGAAATACATTGCTCACATCAAACATGCAGTGAGTGAAGCTGAGGTCTGTCGCTGGCAGCACAACTGCAGACTAGACCTGTAGAAATGGAACTCTGCTCCCATCCCATCTCCTCTCCTAAGAGGCTGCTTGAAAGTTGTTCAGAAACCTGGTGTAAGATACATCTGGTTTTCTCAATCCACCATCATCTCCTTCAAAAAGGAAATGCTGTCACAGTTGCCTTTCACTGACAGTCTCAATAGCAGGGTCCAAAATACCTATTCATATGTGAAATTAGGGCCTAATTAAGCTGACAGAGTCATGGGATCTGTCTATAGGAACCTGTTCTTAGAAAGTGCACTGCTTTTTCTGTTTCTGAGCAAGCCCTGACAACCATCCCACTTACTTTGCAGAGCACTGTGTACATAGAAGCTTTAACCACTATCGTTATGCTGATGTTAAAAAGAGCATATGCACACTTTCCTTGTGTTCTTACTCTTAAGGACCAGTCTTACTTGATGTTTACAGCCAATACCCACCTTAGCATCTGGTTTGAATCTTTGCTACATATTGTTCTCTCTTAACTGCCAATGCAGTTCCCAGATTGCCCTGAAAGGGATTTCTTCTTCATGAAAGACACTATACAAAAATGGTTCCCATAGAGGAACAAATCTTTTCTGGTTTACATTCACCTAGTCTGTGTCAGTCCTCCAACCTTGTTGCCTTTTTCCCCTGTGTTATCATTTACATATGGTGGAGCAGGAACTGAGGGACCTGGGGAACATCCAGACCTGGTCCTCTGCTTCAGCAAGAGGATCATCCTGCAGATCTGGTATCTCATGGCCAGCTTGCTTACCCCAAAGAGGACTTAGAGCAGTTGCTGCTATTATCACCAGCTTTGGCCTTGGTTTGCCAAGCATTTCTATTTTGCCAGCTGTTTGAATGCCTTTTCTTTTTGGCATGACTCCCAGAGAGCAAACAGATGCTTCCAACTGTGTCCATGTCTCTTTTGTTTTGTCTTTAATGGACTTTTCCCCAGGTAAGGTTTTAGTCTGTGGCAGGCTGCCTCATGACTTGTTATTGGGATGACATTTCAGCTTCATTATTGCTTATCCCATTGGCAAGATAAGCCAGCTTGTTCAGGTTTCCACAGCTCCGAATGCTAAAAGAGTGGAGACAGACAAAATAACATGAAATACGGTATGAAGGGCAGAAGCTTTTGCAGTGAAATGAAGGTAGGATGTGCCAAAAAAATGAATTCCTGAATACAGGTTAAGGCTTTGAAAGATGGCTGCTTGGTTTAGTCCTTGGAAAGGGGAGGTTCATTTGCCTTGTTATGGTAAAACAGAGAAAACAGCCTCTTTCTGTGACCACAGAACAAAACAGTTCATCAAGCTGACCTTGAAAATATCCCCAGGGTAGCAGAGAATTAATCACTGAGAAGGGTAACACATATTTTCAAATCACCCCAACAAAGATGTATGCAAAACCAAGACCAGCTTGAACTGTTCTTGGAGTTAAGGTCACTGCTGCTTGAGAAGAAACGGGTTCATCTTCTGTTCTTATTTCATCCCAGTCCTGCATATCACAAAAGCAGATTCATTAAGGAACTCTTTAACAAATGAAAATTTGCCTGCTCTTCTCTTTGCAGAGCCCTGAACTTCTTAAATAAATAAATAAATACATAGAAGAAGGAAGACAAGGCACCAGAGTGTCTCCAGTGCTGGAGTGACTCCACTTTCCCACCAGTACTGGAGCTAGAAAGTTACTGGTTTTGCAGTTTCAAATCCTCTTTTAATTTATGTGAAGCTAATGTTGCTAGCATCTGCCTGCACTGTAGGTTGGTATGGAAACTTCAATACCGCAACAGCCTTGATTCAACAGTATGAACCTCTGCAAGGATTAAATAACACAGACACATTTTCCAACAGAAATAGTAAATAGGACTGAATGAACATGTCTTTGAAATTAAGAGGTTCCTGAGACTGTTATATTGAGACACCCTAGGCTTACTGTGAGAGGAATCCTACCCTTGTCCATGACAGTGACCCTCCCAGGCATCCAGATCTGACTCAAGGCACCCTGAGCATCAGCTATGCCTGGGTAGTCCCGCTGAAGTCAGTGAGGTTTGCCTCTCCAAGCCTTTAATCCAAGTGAGAGAGAAATGGAGTCCAGATACTTTATATCTTCCAAAATAGAAAGGGGTATTCATAATTCTTCATAATATACAGATATGTGCATATTCATATATAGTCTCTCTTGAAGCAACCCTCAGTGACAGCTGGGATTAAGCAGTAACTCCAATAGTTGCTGTTGTGGTGGTCTTCTCTCCCATAGACTGGTCATTGGATGGACAAAGACATACACCCTCCAGCCAAGATAGCTAGTTGAAAAAGAATTCTTGATCAATTTCTGGAATAATTTTCCTCCTTTGTAGAAGATACTTGGCATCTTTTCCCCATCAACCCTTTTTGAATTCCTCCTTGAAGCTTCTGTACTGATGAAATTGCAGAGAAAACAACTGCTGAACAGAAAAGCGGCATTTAACTGCTCACTCTGCTGGTTTCCTGAGGCTCAAGATTACCGATCCTCAGCCCTGAGCTGAGTTAAAGAGAAAGTAGCAAAAAGCCATTCTCAGCCTTCAGTAGCTCTGCATATATGAAAGTTTTTGAAAATAAGATCAAACGGAGGCAAGTACCTCCAATTCATTTGGGGGCTGATGGTATGGCAGGGAAAGAGCCCTCCTGTTTCTTCTTCTGAGACTGGCAAAAGACAAAATATATTATGGAATTCCCTGGGCTACAGCAAAGTGCCAGTGAAGCTCCACCTGTGCAGCAGACGCCATGGAGGTTGTGCTACCTTGCCTCAAAGAGGAATGGTTCACTTCTTGCCCCACTGCTGACCAAACTTTTCCACTGCTTTTCAGATCAATTTAAGAACATCTACAGCAGTTGCTGTAGATGTTATACATAATATTTCATGCTGGCAGAGGTTAGCCAATTAATATTTAGCCACCTGAGACAGAATTTCCTGCAATGCCTAAGTGATTTAAAAGCACAACTCCCATTAGGAGCTCATGTCCCAGTGAAAGTGGATGAACTCACATTCCTGAGCCACCTCAGGCAATTTGGAAACTGCATTGCTCATGCCTAAATGCACATGCAGAAATGTAGCCGATACCGACCACGCTTGCAAGACCCAGCCCCTCAAGTTATTTTTCTTTAACTTCTGTCTTTTCAGGATTCAGATTTTAGATGGGTGAACTGAACACTTGGGAGTGAAAGAAGAGGAATCTCCAGCCGTGTGTTCCCATACTCAGTTCATAGCAGCAGACAACCCTCAGAATTTCAGAAAATCCTTTCTTTATCATGTCATATACACTCATCACTCTGTCAATATTTCAATTCCCTAGCTGGGACTGTGTCAGCATGGTAGTATGGTGGAGAGACAGATGAAGAAGCAAGGCCAGCACTACTCATTTAACAGTAGTAAAGAAATAAGATAATCTGGGGGAAAGGGGGAACTAACCAAGCCTAAACACAGAGGAGACCACAAATATTTTTCAAAAGAAGAAAAAAAATTCTTGATCAATAGTAAGTCAGTAAGTTAAGAAAACTTTTGAAGTTCTGTATACAATTACGCCCTTTTTTACCATTTTGTTTTCATAGAAAGCATCACTGTTTTCAATTTTATGAAATTTTTGGTTTCTGAGCAAGCACACAAAAAGCAGGTGAAGACTCACCTATAAAGATCTGTATCATAATCCAGTGAAACAGCACAAAATGGGACATTTTAGCTGACAGAGGCTCCAGGGCAGCAAGTGGTAGGAGAGAAAACTAGATCTTATACTTTCCAGAGTCGCTGAGTGAGCCCCACTGAAGTCTCATTTCTCCATTTCCAGATTTTATGTACCGCAACTGCTTCTTTCCTACACTTCCTGATAGAACCCGGTCAAAAGAGGTGATTCTCCTGCTGTATTTAGCAATGGTGTGGCCTCACTTTGAGTATTGCATGCCCTTCTGGGCCCCACAATTTAAGAAGGATGTTAAGATCCTTGAATGCGTCCAGAAGAGGCAAACAAAGCTGGCGAAAGGGCTGGAAGGCATGGCCAGTGAGGAGTGGCTGAGGACTCTGGTTTTGTCTAGTTTGGAAAACTAGAAAAGGAGGCTGAGGGGTGACCTCATTGCCCTCTACAGCTTCCTGAGGAGGGGATGTGGAGAGGGAGGTGCTGAGCTCTTCTCCCTGGTATCCAGTGATAGGATGCATGGGGATGGTTCAAAGCTGTGCCAGGGGAGGTTAAGACTGGACATTGGGAAGAATTTCTTTACCAAGAGGATGGTGAAACACTGGAACAGGCTTCCTACAGAGGTGGTCGAAGCCCCAAGCCTGTCAGTGTTTAAAAGGCATTTGTACAATGCCCTTAATAACATGCTTCAACTTTTGGTCAGCCCAGTGGTCAGGCAGTTGGACTAGATGATCATTGTAGATCCCTTCCAACTGAACTATTCTATTCTATTCTATTCTTCTTTCCTCTTCCAAGACACTCAGCATGGTACTACCATCAGAGATTTCAATATACTATTTATTTTGCATTTCCATGGAACTCTTAAGGCCCATTACCGTTCTGCAGTGCTGAGCAGCAAGAACAAGCTCTGTGCTCTTATACTTCTAAACATTTGGCTTAGTCTCTACCTCTGACTTTGTCTTTGCTTACATTTTCTCAATCCCTTCATTTCCCCTGATTCTACCATCAGCTTGAAGACCCCTCTCTTTCTTTCCCCCGCTCCGTATTTTCTGTTTGCAAGGACAGCCTTGGAAGAACTCTCACAAATGTTTTCTCACCAAAACAATGTCCTTCCCAAAGATCTGCAACACCATCTCCAAGAAATATTTTTTACTCTTTCTGACTTTTTTTTGTACTTCCTGACCAATGGATAAAGAACTTATCTGAAAGTTCTTCTCTGGAAAAGATGAATAATAAAGCAAAGTAATTCAGGGCAGTAAGGTCAGGAATGAAGAATTGCTGATAGACAAAATTCTCTGCAAATAAATGTAGCATGATGCAAACAGGAGAGCAATTCCAGGTTCAAAGGATAAAATTATGGACTTTAACCAGACATTACCCCCTCGGGAATGAGGTTTTGGGCTTATCACGAGCAGTCAAGCCCATGAAAATACCACCTCCCTGCTTTGTAGCATTGAAAAAAGCAAATAAAGTTTTAGCAGTTATTAGTAAAACCATAGAAAACAAAGCAGAAGACAGCATTACACCATTGTACAAATCTAGCTTGGATTCCCTCAAAAGCATATCTTAGACCCAGAAAGGGTCCCAGGAAGGGCAAAAAAGAATGGTGGAAAGTATGGAAGCACTTCCACAGGAAGATTAAGTGGGTAGTCCAAGATGAGTCAGCCTGGAAAGGACATAACCTTAGGGGCACCATGAATGGGTCTACAAAATCTTCAGTAGCACAGGAAGGTTGGGAAGGGACTAGTTGTTCAATAGCCACCCCTGCCCAACACAGCATGAAAGGACTCTTGTGCTTGCAGACCTGTTGGACCTGGTAGTACATTGGAGTAGGAGGCTACCTCTCATTAGCATCCTCATCCATCACACCACCGCTATGCTACAGTGGCAAGAAGTAGATCCCCAACAGACTAGGCTCCAGCAAAGCCAGGATATCCAGTTTCTTTCACCAGCATGTAGCCAGCTGATGCTGCTGTCGCCAACTTAGTGGCGAGTCAAGCAGAGTGAAGCTAATTTATTCTGAATCAAACTGATGCTGGCATGCCACTCTGTACCTTCACATGCTTCAGTGCAGCATACATAGCAGCCAGTGGGGTTAGACACAGCAATACAGCAGTCTCTTATTGTCAACTTTATAAGGCAGGTTAACCAGCAATCGGTAAAATTTCTAATTTGATATATTCTACCAGGTATAGTTCATACAGTGCCAAGCACACACAGCCCCAGATGTTCTGTGAACAGAACTAATGAAACCTGATGTGTCCAATATCCTGGAGACTTTTTTCCCTGCAATGATCCCAATTTCTCCTTTGTCTCCCATTGCTCACCATTAAGCAGTGGCTGCGAGCCCATGCCCAGCTGATGCCAGTGAAGGGAGCAGCTGAATCCCACCTGGAGCACAAATTTGGAGCTTTATCCAGCTTCCATGAAGCTTGTCAAAACAGAATTAGTCAGTATGTGGCAGGTGACTAGGGAAGGAAGAGGACGAACACAGCATCATGTCAGCTTTGTTTCTTTAGCAAGCCTGGGCTAAATGCAGCAGAATTAATTGAAAAGGGCCACCCAAAATCCAAGTGTCCTGGGAAGAACCAGAAAAACGTGCCTTGCTCTCTGCTTCTGTACTGCTATCTAGTGGCTTCTTGCAGGCAGAAAAGGAAAGGCAGAGAGCTGTCTCAAAAAAATCAGTTTGCAGCTCATTAGCCTTATCACGTTCAATATGCTGCCAGTTTGTGTGCAGCTGGATAATCTCTCACTGGGCGAACGGGCTCATTTTGAAATGCCTGTTCCAAGATCCACTGACATGGGTGGAAGTAATGCAAAAAAGCACAGGGAGCTTCTGCCTGCGTGTATTTGCATGTATTATGCTGCATATCCAAGGCAAAGTTCTTGCTCCACACCACCTTTGCAAAGTCTGTTTACCAAGTAACCGCACAGCAGAAAGGGAACTTTAATCAAGATTTTGGTATCAGATATTCTAGAACTTTATTTTACACAGAAAAGTCACTGATATAAGAATTAGTCTGAATTAGTCTGTAACATTAAGAAAAAAATCTTTATGGGCAAGCAGTTTTCATGATTAGCAGTGTTAAGGATGGTCCTCAAACTCCCTAGGATCATGAGTGTTTGGAATCAGGTAATTTTGGAAACCTCACACTTGTCTAACTCTGATCCCGGTAGAGATTGATTTGGTAAAATTGCAGAAAGTAGAAATTGCTGAAGATCTTTTCTGAGACCTGGTTCAGAGATCAGATCAGGTCAGACTTCCTCCAGCTCCAGTCATGGGCTGGAGGCCACAGCCGCAGCTTGCTCAGCCAGGCGGAAGGAAAGCAACGTCTACAGCAGGGACAGTAATTTTAGTTTAGTAATTGTTAATTGTATTGTGTAATAGTCAAATACAAAAATACAGTCTAACATCAGCAGGTCCTTTCTAGTTTCAGTACCTTCTTACAGAAAGCAACACATGACATAAAGACAGAAGATGGCAGAGCTGGCTCCGGCATTGCTTTGCTTGGCCCAGGGATCAGTAATCACCCAATATCTGTGCTCCCACACTGAGCTCTTCAGTCAACCATGAATTCAACGCCACATTTTCAACCTTTTAGGCCTGCTCCAACAGACAGCCCCAAGCCAATGCGCAGCACGAGTGAAAATACAAAGCACACCAAGGTCACCTGTCCCAACTTGCTTTCCATTTCTTTCTTCCTCAGCAGGATGAGGAGACTCTCCCTCCTTCGTGAGTCTTTGCAAGCACACTCACCTGCAATATCCCAGGACTCCTGGCAGAAAATGCTCCCCTCCACAGCCAGCTCAAGCCCTCTAATCTCTACCAGCTGGGGGAAGGAGGAATAACTGCTCCACTGACCCCAGCTCGCCTTAAAGCACAACCAGACCATGGCCTCAGGTGTCTCAGCTGTTAACATAACTACCTACTGGTTTTATTATTGCTCCTTTATGCCTCATTGCACAACACAGCTTTGTTCTTTGCATGAGTCCCTTGAAAATTATGAACTCAATGACAAAGTTTGCGGTAAGTCTGTGAATCTTCCCCCACGGCAGCACTGCCTGCTTTAGGTATTCCACATTGCTGCTTGGGAGGAGGTTCAAGGCAAAATTTGTGCTGAGCAATATTTGGTAAGAGTTGCTCTCTCTCCCACCTGTACTACTTTTCTGCTCTTCCAGGAAGCCCCCAGCCTGTTTAAAAACGTGTTCTTAAAAATGATGGAGTAAATTGTTCTTCCACTTCGAAGTGATTTGGGTGTGTTGTGTCTATTGCTCGACAATGCATAAAGTGTTGATTCAGACTCATGGGGCTGCCTCTGTTTATTTAAAGTAAGCCAAAATTTAGTGTTGCAGAGAATAAAAGCCAAGAACCATGTCTAACTGAGGAGCAATGGAGGAAAGGCCCTAGGCAATGGATACTCCCCATTTGTGAGCTAAAAGCCATCAAACAAATCCCACATAAGACATTAGAGCTGTTTGGTATCTAGAGGGGTGTAAAGGCAGAACAAACTTTCAGCCAATATTTTGTGCAACGTCCATGACTTCTCCACAAGCTAAGTAAGAATTTAATTAACTTTACAAAGTAGTTGGGGCTTGTTCAGTTGTTTTAGAGACCTAGAAGTGAGATTAACCATGTGAGGTCTTCTCAGGGCATAGGCAGGCCCAAGGAGAAAGCCACAGGAAAAGTGATGTATTTTGCA
Source organism: Gorsachius magnificus (assembly GCA_034008185.1). NCBI lineage: Eukaryota > Metazoa > Chordata > Aves > Pelecaniformes > Ardeidae > Gorsachius > Gorsachius magnificus. The sequence goes on along the minus strand of CM067093.1, from coordinate 12,601,409 downwards.
GACAAAACCACACCCGGTCATAGTTCTCTCAAACCAAGCTGTGAATATTCTGCACGTTGAAGCACCGATCCTGTAGGCTCCAAGGGCATCCCTCCTCCAGATTTAACTGTGGGTGGGCAGGAATTAGTACATTGCATTAGTGAGCTGTTGCCAGGACTGGCCTGACTTCAAAGAAAATTCAACTAAATATATACTAAAATACTAATACTACCAAGTTTTTCCATGTGTCATCTTCGTCATGGCAGCTATGAGATTGCTTCTGACCTCTGATGGCATGGACACTTTTGTAGAGTGAAGACAAACTTTTTTAAAAGATGTGGTTTTCCTTTTGTGATGGAGAAGCTATTCTGGCACTTCCTCTTTTTTACAAAAAGGAAGGAGAAAATTGAAGCAGATAACAAATATAATGGTAACTTCCTTTAGGGTTTGATAAGTGGATTCTGGAAATTTCCATTCAAGCCAGTAGGTTTTCTGTTCCTGGAACAGGCTGATAAAGCTTTTAATTAGAAGTGTAGCTTTTATTTGTTTTATTAGAATGGTGTGAATAATGCCTTCAGTAGTCCAGTCACGTTTAGCTGCTGAGCAGAGGGAGCAGCTAACATTTTGGAAACTGTTTAATGTCCCAGCGATGACAGAGGCAAGCATGCATACAGTCCTTAGTGTATTATATAAATGTTTTCCTCTGCATGGGTCTCCTCTTCCAGGGCACGATGGTTCTCTGCACGGTCTGGTCTCCAGTATGCAATGAAACTGCACAGAAAGAGTAAAAACCATACTGTTAAACAAAAAACAGACAACAGAAACACAGAAGAGCAGATAGCTAAACCAACCATCTCACTGGAAAAAATGCAAAATATGCAAAACCACTAATTTAAAAAATGACTGATAATGAATCATTTTTCCACTTATGAGACAACCCACACTTGCAGTTTGCATGCTCCCTAATGCAATGAACCGACAGTTATACTCACCTTTGCTTACTAACTAATGATAAATAGCACATTAATTTGGTTTTGCAGTGTTTCCTATTAACTTGAGATTAAAAGTCAAACTAGACTGACCACTCCACCATGTACTGGCAGCATTTTCTTTCTGCAACCTAGTTTGTCCTATTAGCTAAAGTAGAAACAGAATACTTACTTTGCAAGGTTACCTGTCTTCTTCGTATTGTATAAGTATTCTAAGGACCATCCAGAGCAAATATAAAGAAAAAAGAAAAAAGTCATTTTCTTTAAACCATCAAGTAATTTTCTTTAAACCATCAGAAGCAAGTAAAGTAGCAGGTTCAAAAAAAAAAAAAAAAAAGAGAGGTGTAAGAAACTAAATAAGAGAACTTTAAGCAGAAGTTTTCGGTATAGGAAATCCCCATTATTTCCATGAGATCTTGGCTTGGTCCGATAAGGAGCCTCTATGGAGAAAGTCTGGCACACAAAAAAATATTGGATGTAGTTCTATGAAACCAGTGCCCCTCCCATTGGGAAAGACAAGGTGGCAACTGAGGAATGGGTCAGAAGAAATGAGTGGGGCAGGGGAGGTGGACTCGTATCATGCATCTCCTCACCACACCATGGGTTGACTGGTTACTAAGGAGTCTGAGACACAAAATGACAAGACCACGCTCGCACCTTGCTGTTCCGTGCCCTGGAGGCCACAGGGAGAGCCGAGCAAGCAACCACAGTGCAGGGCACAGAGTGAGGCCATCCAGAGACCTTGGCTCACTTCCCTGACACAGAAGACATGTGGCATCTGCTACAGCTGTGATTAGACATACCTGACCAACCCTTGAATAGTCACCTGTGAAAAGTACTTACGCCTAGTGAGGAACAGAGCCAAAATGAGGATGGTTAGAAGTACCGCACATAAGCCAATCCCAATGTATAGCCCATTTTCTGGATACTGCTCACTGGGAAGTGACACAGACATGTTCTGTCAAACACAAAACAGATGAGCATTAGTGGCACTGAGAGCAAGAAGCCCATGCAGTACCCAAAGGCCATTTGTGTGCTTTGCAACCCTGCAGTAAGTGTACACTTGAGAGCAAGAGCCTAATTTGAGATACAGGACTAGTTTCAAACAGAATCACTGTAAGAGTTGTGTGAACTATGCTGATCATCAAAGGACCTGAAGTTATGACAAAAACCCCATTTGTTCAGGTTTACTACTGTTTGGTGAATATTTTATTTTGTGATTAAAATGAAGTCCTGGTGTCACATCCTCACACCACTTTGTCAGCTTATTATTATTAGTTATTCAAGGGTTTATATCGATAAGTAAATATGCCTTCTCTTTGCATCAGTCTTTATTTAGGCAAAACTTCTTTCTGAAGCCAGTCGTTAGGTACATAACCTCTCATTAGGAGCTCAGGCCTGGAAGGATGCTGAAGCGCAATATGGTCCCTGACTTACATTCTGCACCCACAGCAGTACAAACGCCCAGAGCATGTACTGCCTTGTAGTTCATCACAGCAGGCCTTCCCAAAGGCTAGCTTGGCTCTCTTGTCTTCCTGATAAAATTTGGGTGCTGTTACTGTCTGACACGCTACAACATATGCTGGAGGATTCGGCAGGACAGACACAGAGCTGCCTGTTTGAACTCCATTGCACTAGGAGTGCAGGGCATCCCAGTGCTGCCAGGTGGTCCAATTTCAAGTCTTCCCCATATCCTGCCATACCTGCAGGTTGGAGGTTACATCCAAGCAGTCTGAGGTGCTCGAGCAGGGACCAGAGGCCTGAAAGACAACACAGATGTTCCTAAAGCTCTCTCTGCATTAGTAGGAAGTACTTTATGCATGCAAAGCAGCGGGGGGGGGGGGGAGGGGCTGTTCCTCTTTAATAATGAACACATAAGCATTCTTTCATAAGCCTTAAACATGCAGGCTACAAAAAAAAAATATTCTTTTGCAACCAACCTAAAGCAGTACAAGTGAACTGTAGGGGTGACCCAATAACCTCTCGTGTCTATCCACTTTGTCTGGGTATGCTATAGCATGCTATAGAGATGCTTACAGTCTGAGGAGCTTCCGAAGCAGAAACCTCTGGCCACGTTCTTGTGACAGTAAAGGATGATTCACTGGTGCTCCCATGAGCTGAACAAAGGCAAGACAAACACATTACTTGCACGGAAAACCATTCTGCCTTGACAGAGAAGAATATGTACTGCTGACTTGGGACCACCAAACCCAAGTATCTCTCTGTCAGGAGTCTCAGCTCTGCATATTGTAAAGAGGTTGGTGCCTTCAGAGGGCAGCACAAAACTCCGAATACTGGAGCCGCTGCTGTCCTTTTCAGAGCTTTGAATTCCTTCCAGGAAACACTTAGCTCTTGCTATTATCTCAACACAGGGCCTAGAAGGCAGGGGTTACTGAGGTAGGCATCTGGTTTTGGAGCCAAGAAGGAAACTTAGGTTATCTGATAAAGACCGATTAAGGTTAGCTCAGGGCCTTGAAAGAGCAAATCGTGCAAAGTTAGAGAAAGCAAGTGATACTTTTAAAGTCCCAGACAGCTATACAGTAATCAGGCTGACCAAAGTGTGATATGCTTGCGTATTTGGAAGTAATTTCCCAGAGCAAAGTTGTTTGCAAAATTTAAGATTCAGAGCTATGAACTTATGTCTTCCATATTGGTCTCAGTTTCTCCCTGTGTTGTCAGATGATTTACAACCCTCCTGAAAACAAGATCTCCTGTTCACATCATGACAAGCCTAGCTGGTTCCTTTGATGTTTAAAATTTTTACCCTTATCCCAGAAGCTTTATTTTGAAGAGGACAGGATCATCTGCCTCACTGTTCTCTTCCATTGGAGATGCTGGAATACTCCTAGATCAGAGGCACATGGCCCCCCGCCCTTTCCAGTCTCCCTCTGTGTGAACATGCATATATTAATTCATTTCTGAAAACATAAAGAATTGTTCCACCAGCAGTTAGGGAAGACATCACAGGGTTAAGAAAACCCATGAGTTGTAAGACTGGAAATTGTGGTGTTTGCAACCAGAACAGAAACAGTCTGAGAAAGTTTTCTCTTCTTCCAAAAAGGAAATGCAACTGTCGTAACATTTTACAGCTGCTCAGCTGGAAACGTCGGAGTGAAGGGAGAAATACAAACGGCATCCTTGATTTTTCTTTCAAAATCCATGGAATAAGCTATTGTTACACTATGAACTCTCTTTTGTGTACAGGAAATTTAAGGGGTTTTTTTTTCAGACTGAAAAAGATGCAGCTGAGTGGGTATACGATAGAAGTCTATAAACTTGTGAGTGGAATGGAGAAACCAAGTGAGGACTAGTTGTTCACTGTCCCATCCACTGCAAAGAGTTATTAAATATGCATAGGCTACAGGGGACATGGGCAACCTCCGAGATACACATTATACCAGGGTAGAATACTTTGGTACTGTGTCACAAAATTACTGCCCTGTTCCTACAATCTTCCTTAATCATCTGCTGTTGACTGCTACCGAGATAGGATCCTGAATTAGATGCGCTTTTGAGCTACCCCAATAGAACAGTTCTACGACCTAGAGCAACAAATAAATTGATTAAATAGTGGGCACACCCAACTCCTAAAAATTTGTGGTTTACTGTTCGCTTCCAGAAGATGAGGTGAGATTTTATACCACAAAGAAAACATACCAAAACAGCAGCTACAAGAAAAACAATGCTTGCAGCACCAATAAAACATCTCCTTAAGCATAACACCTGGAAGGAAACTTCCTCCCACGTATACATGTTCCTTCTGTTGGAGACTCTATATCATGTCAGGCAGAATTTAAACCCAAGTTCTGATCTCTGGTTCTATGGCAATGTTTAGTAAATGTTAGCCAAGACATTTCTATCATCTATCATTTTGTTTCCTTCCTAAGATCCCCATTTGCAATACAGCTTATATATGCTATTGAGATTAATGCTTGGATAAAAGTTACCTGAGGTCTGTTCAGAGGTGTAAGTGTGAGGACTTGCAGTAGAGATCCTAGCTGATGTTAAAAAATAAAACAAAACCAACATATATTATAATTAACCTTAGTGTGCATTTATGTAGTGAAAAAGAGAAAGCGTTTCTATAATAAAAATTACACAAGTACATTTGCCAGCCACTTGTTCCATATACTATTGTGCTTTTTACAAACAAGATATAAACTAAAAATCAAAGGAAGAGCTGATAAAAAAAAGTCTACATTTATTTTGTGTCCATGGGCTTTACTCTGGAATCAAGCAGGGAAAAATGAAGCACCATTTTCCATGAAAAGGGTGCCAGTGTAATGCTTCAGATTAATTTTTCCTGAATTTTCAGGCAGTGGAACAGGCTGCCCAGGGATGGGGTCGAGCCCCCATCCCTGGAGGTATTTAAAAAAACGGGTGGACGAGGTGCTTAGTGACCTGGTTTAGTAGCGGACAGGTACAGTTGGACTCAATCTTACAGGTCTTTTCCAAACAAATGATTCTATGAATTAAGTACCCTATGCTGCCCTTTCTCTTAAATTCTTCAAATAGTGCTTCTAAGAAATCTCAGTAGTGCTGTGCACCATGGAACAAAGCACCATTCCTTTTTTTAATTGCAGTGACTGTGCTGGGATTACAGTAATGCCAAAGACAGCTTAATTTAAACAACACTAACAGCAGATCTGCAAAGTCCTAAAGATCAGTCCTACGGATGATTATAGAAATAATTTCCACCACAAGCTTTGAAATCCAGACTCAATAGCAGATTTACCGCAGTAGTCCTGACACAAGAGAGCACTTCTGCACTCACCTTTCTCTATCACAACCTTGTGATTAGTCATCTGATCATTGAACCACCCTGCGATCTCCACGCGGCAGCAGTATATCCCACTGTCTGCTACCTCGGCGTTCACAATCGTGAGGGACACGTCGCCAATCAACAGGTTCCCTTTCAACATATACCTGCTGTTGTACTGCTCTGTCACCTTCCATCCATCTGTCCAGATAATGGGCCGATAACATTTTGAACTGGGGCAGCTGTCACGACCCCAGCACATTGATGTGATGTCTTGTGTGCTCTTAACACTGTAAAAGCAGGGCACAGTGATATTCTGACCAGCCCTTCCTCTCACAAGTGATTCCGACACTGTGGGGCCTGTGGACAAGAAGACAAGCGTAGCTGTTGAGCACAGTGCACACAAGTGGAAGCTCCTCACGCATCCTGCGTGACCCAATACCTCCCATCTCGCCAACACCACCAGGCATTACTGGATCAGATTTTCCATGAACCGAGTGAATCCCCACAGGATGATGTGGTGAGGGATAACGTCCGGGACAGTGATTTGTTCAGAATGTATCTCTAGCCAGAGAAAGAAGAAACAGACTTTCTGCAGCCTGAGAGGTGAAGAGAGAACAGTTTGGATCTGCACAACTCAGTGGCTTTTCTTTAGCCATGCCTGGTCTGTTACCCCTTCATTATTTTTCTTTTTTCCTTAGTTCAGATTTAATCCAAGCCACACATGGGGGAACCACAAGACATTGGCTTTCATTAAAACCGTTGTGGGGCAACTCTGCCTCCCTTTCAATGAAAGGTCACTAAACATCAGGTTTCATCAGAACAATCGCTGCTGAACATGTTTCCTTTTTTCCTGCCTCGTGACAGATTTTACCTATTCCTATCAGAAGAGATTTTTCAGAGCTTTTCTGAGATATTTTATACCCTCTTTTTTCACTACCCTATTTTTCCCCCTCATTCATACACAGTTTCTAATTTGTTTAGTTCCCACTAACAGTCATTTTTCACTTCCAGAAGGTCACGCTATTCAAGTCAAAACACTGAGACCCAGTAGCCACAGCAAGACAGTTTTCTTTCCTGTATTTAGACCACTCCAGTCAATATTTCCTCTAGGAGGGTTTTAATAAAAGCTGTATTAAGTGCCAGCCAAAATAATTTGTGCTCTGGCAATCTGGTCACAGCCATCCGGAAACCACCACCTTCTAACAGGTTATGCCATGGGGCTCCTGAGCTGCGCGCTCTGCCTGCTGGTACTGCAGAGAAAACTGTTTGCCATACACCTATCACTACACGTTTCTTATCAAATTCAGTAAAATGGGATCACATGTGTAAATGTTTTGATTTCTCCATATTAACGTTTCAAGAATAGAACTCTCTGCAGCAAGTACAGGCATCAAATTATCTCAATCAAAAAAGCCCAGCCCAGTCTATAATTAGGAAGGGAGCTCCCCGAGGCAGGTATGCCAACATGCGCCGGTGGGTCCCAAGCACTCTATGGCTTGATTGCAATTGTCCCTTGTGAAAAACCCATTTTCCCCAGCTCAGTTCAGTCATTTTCCTAAGCTAAGCTATTATAGTCAAATAAGTCTGCATTCAGAGACTTTGCCACAGTGGCATACTAGAAACTAACCTCTGAAAGAATGTGTTTTATTTAATACAAAAAAAAAGAAAGCTCTAAATGAATCTCATGATGAAAGGCTTTATAAAGAACTAGAGGAAATAGTATCTGCAATATCCCTTTCCTTTCTACTGAAGGTATTCTACCACCAAATCTTGAATGTCTATCTGCCTATACTAGTACCACTCTGCAACCTGTTGTTTTCAGCACTATTGCCTTTCACAGTATTTTCCTAGGAGGACTGTTTTCTCCAAATAATAATAATAAAAAAAGATAAATTATCAATTTGTCCCAATAAAATTTCATATTGGCTAAAAACCTCCAGAAGCCACAGCTGACCTTTTCCCTGGCTTCCTAAGCATTCACCTTCACAAAGCCTGCTGAAGTGAAGTAGTCTTGCTTTACATCTTTTCTAAAACAACTTGAAGTTCTCTGCTAATCTCAGATCATTATCTAAAAAACCCAAAAGATCATTCATAAATAAGACTAGCAGACAGCACAAGAAGCAGCATCTTTAAAACCATCATACCCTCAACACAATTGTGTTCTAAAAAGGAGATAAGGCCATCAGAAGACAATTGAGCCACTGTGATAAAGTTCTACTTATAATAAAACTGCAGTTTCTGTGCCATGTGGCCACTCTTCCTATTGCAACATAAAATCTCTCTCTTTGCAACCATCAGAAATGCTCATGCACATTACCTCCATCCACCTCCACCTATTTGTTCAGACTCACTTAGTTACCTGTAAACAGGATCAGAAGAATCCAGTTCATGCAGAAATAAGATGACATTGTGGCCGAAGATGAGCAACAACACTCGTGTTCACCCTTTGGGCACCTACGCTCAAGAAAACTTATCTTCTTCGTAATCTTCTGGTTTTACTTCTTAGTACATCATCTTCAGGCAGAGCCGAGAACGCCTGTTAGTCCAACCCAGAGCACCTTTCCCGCAGTTAGCCCGTCAGGCTGCAGCAGCACAGCCCAGCCCAGCGCTGCTGCCAAGAGTGTGCGCAGCTGAACCCTCGCCGACTGTGGTTTGACTGAAAGTCTGAAATACTTCGCAGCACTTCAGAAATCTACTTCTTGTTTTTTCTTGTTTTTTCCAGACCTGCTTGACTACAGTAGATGAAACTGTTGTCTGCATCACCGAGTTAGCAGTTGTGTATCAGTAATCCATTGCTGCTTCCCACACATTTTTTTTGCCATACAGGATACATAACAGACTGTGGCAAACAGAAAGGACTTGGCAAAATAACCTAGGAAGAATTACTAGAGCATTTAATCATAAGTTTCTGGTTCTAATACTTAGAAGCAGCCCAGAGCATCTTTAGGCAAATGCAATTTTCTTTATAGGCTATAATTTGGTAGTATTGGAAAGCTGCCCTACTGTTACACAGCTGTAACCTAATAGAGTTGCACTCTTTCATCATCTGACTCTTATTCTGTATGTATCTGGGCTTTTGCAACATAAAGTACCACACACAGGATCTTGAGGTCACTTTAAAAGTAGCACACAAACCATGTCATCCCAGGCTCAAGGCTCACTTCAACAAAATATGGCTGAAACACAGCTTTTGAGAAGCGGTGTTCCCTGGCCACTCTCCCTATCCCCAAATTACCAAACTCTTTTTGAGGACATCTTGTCTTTTTCTATTGTTTGTACTAGAACTGCAGTTGTGATCAAGTGTATTTGATCTGGAACGGGTTGCCCAGAGAGGTGGTGGAGGCCCCATCCCTGGGAACATTCAAGGCCAGGTTGGATGGGGCTCTGAGCAACCTGATCTAGTTAGTGGTGTCCCTGCTCACTGCAGGGGGGTTGGACTAGATGACCTCTAGGGGTCCCTTCCAACCCAAAACATTCTATGATTCTGTGATCTAGGGCAAACAAATGTTCTCTGCTGAAGTAACTAATCTGCTTTACGCTGTTTTATACAGACAAAATTAAGTTGTAAGGAGTTACTTTTTATCAATAACTGAAACAGCAGAAACGCTTCCAAAACCACACCCAAAACCATACATTAGGCTAGAATCAGAACCAACAGAGCTGCCTGACACTGACATGACAGTGGAGTCACCAAAGTGATGGTTTCTTTAAGTGAAAAAGGGGAAACCCAAGACATTAAAGTAGCTAAGAGACAAACACTAGCAATGCACCTGTAGGAAAGAGCTGAGAGGAGGGAGAAGGGGATTTTTGTACGCAGTGGCTGGAAGCAGGATTCAAAAGTGCTTCCTCTTCGCTCCCCTCTTTTCTGGGGAAACGGGAACCTGCAGATAGCTGCTACAGGACCAATTCTGATCATTAACGGCAGGATCCTGAAACTGCTCTGCACAAATAGAAAAGGCAGGGCAACCTTGGCTCTGGCAGAAGGCAGGTGACATCATTTACCACAGCTGCATCACGACAGTGCCTGGAACCAGCTAACGAACATCTCTTGGTGGTTCAGCATGTGACAGACATCCAACCTGCAGACCAGGACATGGCCCTTCTGCCAGTTACTGCAATAGTGTGCAGTGTGGATGAGTCCATGTGGCTTCCTCCTCTGCAGGGGCCACACCTGAGCTCCAAAATAAATAAACAGGACAAGAAAATAAGGAAACTATTACCCCCAGAGCTCTGCCTGAGCCCATTCTACTCACTTCACCCAGGTTGTTCCATCCATACGATAGTTTATAGTCGTTCGGGTGCTGGCTGCATCCCCAGGAAAGCCATTCCGGTCATGCAGTAAGAGGATGTGAGAGCTACAACAGGGCAACAGTTAACCCGCTTGCTTTGGATTCCATCTCAAACACAGACCATATGGAATGCTTTGATAAAGTTTCTGGGTTTCTACATGCATGTTTTCCAAGTTCCTGCTTTTTGTTTGTGCAAGAAATGAGCGCCATTTCTGTAAAAAAGGTGCCAACATCATCTTTTTCATGCAGCCCGTAAAGTAGCTGCACATTTTTTCTTGACACAGAGCACACAGATCATACTTTGTGAAAATAAAACCAATCCAAAACATTAAATATCAAAATAAGTTTAAAGCCTTGTTGGAAACACGTCTTCACTGCACTATTTTAAAGCTGTGTCATTAAAAAGCTTTTCTTCTTTTCCACCTAGATGATCAGAGCTACAAACTTTCCCCTTTTGTTCACTGGTGACACACTTGGTTTCTCTGTACCAAGAACTTCCGGAATTTTTCAAGTAACTGTACTTCTGTTATCCCTGTGCTTGTTCAGACAGTGTAATAGAAGGGCTGGGCTTTTTTCCTTCCTTTTTTTTTTTTTAATTAAGAAACACCCAAAAAAATGCTGCTTAACACTTGATGTTAACTTTGTCTCATCAAGTTTGATAAGGTATAAATAATCCAACACATATTGTATGCATTAACATTTCAGGGGTAGAATACTTCAAGTGTTATCACATCCAAAAATAAAATCAGGATTTGCTGAGGTAAGGAGAGATCTCACCATCAGGAGCATGTTAATTAACACGCTAGAGAAGACAACATTTATAATCGAATTTGCTAGCCAGTGAGTCACATCATGCAAATGCAAAATGCCCCTTTCCCTGGAGTAACAGGCAGGCACCACCCACTGCCTTCACCACAGTTGCAGTCCCTTGTTCTCCAAAAGCAAAGTTGTAACAGGAAAAGGGAAAACTATCATTGCTTTGACCTGACAACAGAGGAAGAAGTCAATGTTTTGGCTGAAAAAACCCAAGGAAGCCTCCCACAGCTTTCTAAGGGTTTGCCTTAAACATAGAAAAAAAATAAATCTAGAACAAATTATTCATGAAACTTTTTGGAAAGTGAAAGCAGCCTTATATATTTTTTAAGTGACACGATCCCTTTTTACCTTGAGGGTTTCACAAAAAACATTGCAATTGTTAGTTGTTGCTAGGACCCAGCTTGTGCAGTATTTTGAAACTATGGTACCCAGGCCTATGGCCTCATTAAAAGCATATGAATTAGACAAAAATCAACAGAAAACCATCAAGTACCTGTGACAGTTCTTTTTGAATGGTGAAGTTAAAACGTCTGTGACAAACTGTGGTTCCACAGTGCGCGACCTCTCTTAACCCAGAGGCACTAAATGTTTCTTCATATCTTCTACTTGCAAAGTAGATACCAAATTAATTCTGCTCACTTGCAACTGCTTTAGTTACCTACAAGCAATGTAATTTAGATCTAATCCAGGGAGAAGGAAGGAAACAGTGGTGGCTAAATAAAGGCCAAAAGTGTTAACTTGGTGAAATTATTTATACATTTCCAAAAAAAAAAAAAAAAAACCCCAAACCATGTTTCTACTTTGTTGTTACCTATGATGCTATGTGCACTTAAAATAGCAGATGATGTCCTCCAATGAGTCATAAACTCGCTTCGGGTCATTTCATCTTTATCTGCACCAAGCTCAACCCCCACTACCCAGCAGCTACGTACTTCTGCCTGCCCATTTAAGTAACATTTCTGAAAACAACAGAATTATCAAGTGAAACAGAGACATAGCTTGTTAAACCACAATTAAAGACAAAGTTTGTGCAAGTTCCCCCTCCCATAAAGTTCACATGATTTTTAGCTGCTGTACATACTTTGGAAAACATACTATAGTGCTACACGGCAAAAAGATGAAGTAGGATTTCCCTGACAGGAGGGACAGGGCATGGAAGCCGCTTCTTCGCTATCAAATCACTCTTCTCCTCTTGCAACAGGAGGCTGATCCAACTCCAATGTTCTTTAAGCCTGGTTGATATGGCTTCCATTTGATGGCATATGCGAAGGTTCTTTCAAACTTAGTTGTTCTCAGTTAGTAAAAAGGCTAATTAACCAGACTCCCCTTCCTGAGGAAAAAAACCACTCAGCTGGGCACAGAGCCCACCTAAAAGGCAAATACAAAGCATCTGCACCGCAAAATGATTCACTTCATGCATGTGCATTAACCAGGCAGGAAACAGAAGTTAGTCTAAACATTTATGTGTAAAAAAAAAAAGTAGGCACTTTTGTAAGCTCAAGACCAGTTATGATGTACATTTAAGAAAATTTAAATCCAATTAATTTTAATTAATTGTCGAGATTCCTGACTGTCTCTATAAAGCAAATTACACATTACATCTGTAGTAAACGAATGCTTAGGTTGTCTTCAGTACAGGTACATTATTACAAAGCTAGAAAAGAATGGATTTTGCAGACTTGACACTGATTTGATTTTTAATACTGAATTACGCATACCTGAAAGGACCCACTGAAATTGTAAACAACTAGCACTCACCTGAAACAGAGGAACTGTCAACTGCAATTCCTCTCAGCCCCTTACTTGCTTCCACACTACAAAACAATTTAAAAAAAGAAAAAAAGCAGCATTCCAAAAAAAGCAGAAAGGGACAAATGAAAGTAAAACAGAAAAAGCTAACTTTAATGTGTGGCTTCCACCTCACATGATATATTTAACAAAAGTTTTTTTTTGTTTCTACTGATAAAACACACAGCTTGCAAAATATTAAACATCTTCATCAGTCACTCACAACCTCCAAGAGCAGTACAATAAATGCTTTGTCTGCATGTACAAAATATAACATATACCCTCAGAAGGCATTCTGCCTCTCACAACGGCGAGCTAACAAAATAACAAAAGCGTTTTCTTCATGTCATTTCATCAATAATGCTACACATAGCTGCATCTTTGTCCAAAACCTGATCTCTCTTGCCACTGGAACGCTCTCTCTGTTTTTCGCTCTGTCCAATGCAGTTGCTGCCACCATCAGTATCCATTGTTTCTGCTTTCACTCCCAGTCCTCCCTCTGAATGGGGCAGATCATCAGGCAAGGAAGCCAGGCAGTTCTGAATCATCTCTACAACTCGCTCTAAGTGCTTCTGAAAACGCTCCGCTGTTTCCAAACGCTGTCGTTTCTGCACCTCCATCATGACTCTCAGTGTCTCCCTAGCTTGGTGAGGGCGATACTCATTTATAAGATGATGGACATGAACAAAAAGCAGTTTCAAGTCTTCCAGTTTCTCTTCTCGCTTTATACTCCCCGGACTCCTTATCAAGATATCCAAGAGGTCCAAAAAGTTGACCAGGATAGACATATTAAGTTTCCTTAATTCCTTCTTGTGATCAAACTGCATGGGATGTAACCGTTCAATACCCTGGCTCTCCAAGGGTCGAATGATCAGATCATCACATTGAAACTGATTACCAAACATCATGTAACTGTCCTTCACAGGGGGAGGTGGCTTTGGAGCCAGGCCTTTACGGATATTTTCATCAGTATATTCTTTTATATATTGCATTGGAGGCGGAGGAAGGGCACTCACTTGCTGAGGTTCACCCATTTTTACCAGACGAAAATACCTAGGGAATGTCCCAAGAAACATATGTTAAATTTGTGAGACAACCTTGCCATATAAATAGAAACAAAGGCAATGTAAGAGAGCCGGCCATGAGAAAATTAACCAGAAGAAAGTCATCTCAATGTGTGGAATAAAGGAAATTCCAAATAAATCCGGTAGCCCTTCACTAAGGTATACTCTCAGCAGGATTAGCTTCACTAGAAGCACGCTTAGCATTCACTCCTCGCACCGCGGAAGCCCAGCCTGCAATCAGAGCAGCCACAGGAGGAGAGGGGAGACCCCTTCCCTGGCTGAGGCCTGGCCCCGTAACACCTCGCCCCGCGAGAGGGGAAACCGCGCAGCCCGGCGGCGGGCAAGCACCGCCCTGCGGGGAGGATGCGGCCCCGCGCCCCGGGCCCACAGCGGCCGCCGAGCTGCTCTGCTCCGGGCAGGGCCGGGCCGGGCTTCGGGAAGGCCCAAGCCCCGCCGCGGGGTTCGCCAGGCCACTGCGGAAGACAGAAGAGCCGGGGGCGCGCTACGGCAAGACCCCACCGGCGACTGACCACGTACCGGGGGAGGAGACAGCCCCGCCCGGGGCCCGCGGCCGCCACCGGCCCTCACCTGCCCGCCGAGCCGCCCTCAGCGCGACCGCCAGCACCCCGCTTCCGGCCAGCAGCCCGCTTCCCTTCCCCTCCATTGGCTGCCCATCTCGGGGCGGCACGCTCTGATTGGCCCGCCCGAACACCCGTCAGAAGCTTGCTCCACTCACCGCAGGGGCTCCCTCGGGAGGCGGTGCCGAGCACCGCGGGGCGGGCCGTTGCTGTGGGTGGAGGGCGTGTTATGACGGGGGGGGCGCCCCGCCGCGGCCCCCGGGCGGCGGCCCTGCTGTGGGACCCGGCCGCACGCAGCCCAGATGGGGCGGGGGGCGCATCCCCATCGCTGTTGTGGGTCTACATGGGGTGGCGGCCTCCCTCGCCAGAATCCGCTCCTGAGGCGGCAAGGCCAGAGGCCTGTGAGGGCGGGAGCGACCGGCCTGGCGTTTGCAGGCCTGGGGGGGGCCCTTGGAGACGTCCCCGCTGCGCTGAAGCAGGGTTGGGGGCAGGGGTTTAGTTCCCGGCTGCTGGGAAACACGGACTGCTTTGAAGGAACATCCTTAGGTCGGGATCTGCCAACACGATTCCCACACGTTAACCACTGAACTAGGCGGTGATCGCGTAGTGTGTGATCATGTGGTTATGTGGGGATCACGTGGGGTGGGGGGATCATATGGGTGTGGGGGTCATATGGTATATGGGGATCATATGGTATATGGGGGTCATGGTTATGGTATACGGGGGTCATATGGTATATGGGGATCATATGGTATATGGGGGTCATATGGCACATAGTGCTTCCACACATCAGCAAGGCGGGCATTGCCCCCGGCCATGAAATCAAAGCATCACCCTGGAAGGTGCTTGCATCGTTCCCTCAGCTGAGTACACTGAACCTGAGTGCATAAAGACTGTATAACAAGCTGGGCTCCATTGGTTTTCTCTCAGTTTTGTTTCAGGAGGAGTTGAAGAAAAAAAACTGTGGATTTAAGCTTTTCACCCTGTGGATCGGGGGGAGCCGGGCGTGCTGGCATCCCCTCTGCAGGGATTTCTCCCTGAAATGGCCAACGGGAAAGGATTTTTTGACGCTTGGCCATTTATGTCCCGTTTTCTCTCTTCCTCAGCAGATGGCAGCAATGGCCTTTGACAGGGACGCGTTTCGTGTGCATGCAATACCATTTGCAGATTCACTTTCCAAGACTGATAATTTCATAAAAAAAAAAAGGTTTTGATTTGAATCATAATCATTTTGGATCCTCTTAATTATTTCTAAAACAATGCAAAGAAACTCAGAATAGTTATGTTTGACTAGAAAACCTGAAAATTACAGCTCGCATTTTACTGGATAAGTGAATATATATTTAAATATCCCAAATGAAACAACAGTCTACAACTGGCAATGAGTGCAACCCTGGCTGCAAAACAGGCTGATCTATTTTCATTTGTAAGCAAAGCATATTTTGGGGAGGAAACGACCCCCTTTGAGACATTTGTTCTCAGATGATGTAGCGCGTGCCTGTCACATAGGAAGGAACTTGAGTGAACTTGCCGAAGAAGTCTCTCCCGTTATGAAGTTCAATGCCGTTGTTCTCCGGCAGTGCTGTGCAGTATTTACACATTTTACATGATGTTGCCAATTAATTATTACATTGTTTCTTAGTCTCATCTCTTCATTACTTAGTCTGAGTTAAAGGGTTGTCCTTTTCTCTGTACTCACACAGATTGATGCCATCAGTGTGATTACGGTTTAGTATTTATCCATGTATACATATATATGGATATGGCCTATACTATGTTTTCAAACATAGGCTCAAGGATTTTTATTTTTATTTTAAGTAACTAGGCCTCAATTTACGCATATTGTCCAAAGGAGGGTATTCTTGCCATTTGGTAACAACTTACAATTTTGATTTAGGGAAAACTGCAAGTAAATTGATCTGGGTGCAATCTGTATTTGTCAGTAGTCTCTAGACTGACAGATCCAATGTCATCTGATATCTGAAGCAGTATCGTCGCATTTTCTGCCCTTTATGCCATTACTTCTACTTAAAAAGTGAGACAAAGGTCCTTACATTAAGGACTTTGTGGTGCCCCATGATGTGAATTCATCCAGTGTTCTTTTCAGAAACACGTCCATACGGACTGAAATGCCAGGAGTGTGAATGGCTTGCTCAGACCCAGGAGCCTGGGTACAGAAAGCTCTTATTCTTTGTGCAGAAATACCCTACTGGGCAGCCACATCGGGCAGCACAATGCTGAAGAAACAACAGGATAAGGTGGTTTGCCCATGTTGCGTTTGGTTTTCAGTGTCTCAGCACAGGACCGGGGCTAACCATCCCTTTGCGTGCCAGTACACAATCTGTTAGTAAGAGCCAGCTTTAAGAAAACTGAAAAGCACAAAAGGTCATTTGATTCCAAAATAAATATTGCATGCTTTGACTTTTTTTTGACAATCAAGATTTTAAAAAACAGCCTAAAGAATGAAGAAGTTTAAAAAGTTGCCACCAGTTGCCACTTTACTACCACGGCTATGGAACTCAGGGTCTCCGCAGAGTGAAGGAGTGCTCTGGTGTAGGCATTGAACTGGGACTCTGGTAGCCTCCCGTGCCATAGGCTCACTGTTTGACATGAACCAGTCATTCAAACCCTCCATATTAAGCCATGAGGTCCTTCGTGATCAGCAGGAATATTTGAGAGATCTTTAATCTTCATTCATAATGTCAAAATGTGTTACCACATTGCTTCTTTCGTCAGCTGGTGATCTCATCAGTTGAGAATCTAAACAGTTTGGAGCAGAAAATGATGTATGATCAGCCAGGGGGATCAGAGATGGCTTTTCTTTTCTTTTTTTTCTTTTTTTTCTTTTTTTTTTTAACGTGGTGGTTTTTTCTAAGTATTACTTCAATGCAGACAAATAATTGTTTTACAGAAGCAAAAGTGTTCCAGGATGGAGATGCAGATATTACCAAGGCACATAAATATGGAACTAAGAGCATGGTTCTCAAATACAGCCAAGGGCACAATTCCACGCTGCAACTAAAAAGTTTTCTGCTCTGGAAAGGAAGGTCTCATTCCTTCACCCTCTTCCTCCACTCTTTCTTCCTGGTCCCGCTCTCCTATTTTCCTTCACTGCTCCTCCAGCCTCCACTTCTGGCTGTACAGTCCTTTCTTCTCACTACTTTGTACTATCACCATCAAGCATTGCAAAGCAAACTGATGCAACTGCAAACCCCACAGAAAACATGACTGTAATTTTTCTGGATTATGTTTTCTGCGCTTCTAGTGAGTTAAGTCAGCTCACTGTGCTATCTGCCCTGTGAGCATCAGGGCAAGCTTTTAAGAGAGGAGAGCGCATAGGCAGAAGGAGGGAGGAGGTCGGGGAGTTAGTGAGGGGAAAGGTTCTCCTCGTTTCTGTGGCAGCAAGCTCTTAGTTTGTCTCAAATCATCTTGTTACATCATACCCCAAAAGTCTGGCAAGGAATAAAAAGCACCGCCTCCAGAGATGCACGAGAAAACTCACGTAGTAGGAGGTACTAACGCACCTTTGGTTTTATTGGACTTTCCACACTTTGATTTCACATTCTTTTAACAGGAGCTGAGCTTGATTCTCTACTGCCTTGCACTCAGTGAACTGTGCAGCAACGATGTAAAATGCTGTGACTTCAAAAAGTAGAAGATGGCGGGGGGGGGGAAGAGGCAAGCACTTGTTTTTCACATTATCTCTGTGATCTTCTTGAGTTGTAGTGGCCAAGACAGGGGATATAACGTCAACTAATGAAAGAAGAAAAAAGGTTTCAGCCTCATTCTTGGTAGCATGGCTGATTCTCAGAAGACCATGGATGACCCTTTCCAGCCCACAGGGAGCTGGTAACATTTCTGTTTACAGTGGTTCCAAATAAGAAATAAAGAACAATGGTGAGTGTCATGCACAGCACTCTACAATTTGCTTTTTGCTGCATTTCACCTCTTTATGAATAGAAATAAGGATACTCTCTAATACAAGCCCACCACTGATAATACAGCACAGTTACTACAGCATCTCCAAATTGTGGGAATGAACCCGGACACCCCTTCAGCAGGTGGAGAATCAGTTCTCTGCCTCAAAGACACTTCATCTTAATTGATTGCTTTAATTAAGCTTACTTTGTTTTTCTTCATAACTAATTTTAGGCAAATTGGCATGTTTCATTATAAGACATTCCAGTTCTGTTAATTCAGCAGCAGTGTGTACAGTCTGTGCCATTGCAGCATGCTAAGTTATTTTAGCAGATTTTGAATCCAAGCATTGTACAAGCACAGTAAATACAAACTCCATTTTTACTTATAGTCTTAGAACAGTGCTGCTCTCTTCTGTGCTAGAACATATTTCTTCCATTTTTGATTGCTGTTGCACTCTAAATAATAAATAAAAGTGAGGTTTTTTTCCCCACACTGTCTGAAAAATAACCCCAAAATGAAACTCGGTTCCAGTCTCTTGTTGGGTTTAGGTTGAGTGTTACATCTTACAGCCTAGTTGAGCAATGAGCTCAGGAATTTCCTTTTTTGGTGATTGTTACAGGCTTTGTTGCAGGATATGCCAGGGAGGAGGGGAAGAGAAAAGGAGCCTGTTGGGGGTGAAGGGGACTTAAGCAAGCTTTATGTCTCCATCTGCTGTGGTTAATTCCCGTCTCCCTGTCTCCTGCTGTGGCTTTGGGAATTAATGAATTTGCAGTGCAGTGCTATGCTGCCTTTTCTTTCTGACAACTCAGACTAAAATATCAGCTGCAGCCTATTGGTGTACCTACTAATGTAGGAAAGAAGTTTAATGTTCCCGTCATGTAAAAATTGGAGCACACTAATCTTCACTGCACATGACAGTTGCACTGCTTTTTGCTATGCAGCCTATTACCACGGGTATCAGAACAGATTCAAATCTCAGCACAGAGCCCAGATGGTTATTTAGCAATGAAACAGGTATCTCACTACTCATTAATAATTCACATGGCTCAAAATCCAGGCACATTTTGATAGAATCAGCCAGCACTCTTTCCTGTGCTCATAGTCTCAATGTCAATTCTGGAAGCAACCCTGCTACCTGATTATTAAGCCAGATATTCATGTTGGGTCATTACTCGATCACATGTCTGTGGTGACTGCCTGTTGTAACTTGTAAATTAACATGTCTCAAAAAACATGTCTGCATGGCATGAAGAAGTAACCCCTATCCAGCCATCAGCAACCTGGGTAGCTGTAAACCTGTCGTATTGCCAGGATAAACTGCGGGATTTGCAGCACTGCGGTTTTGCCAGCAGTCTAAGTCACGCCTTTGTCTTCAGAAGAAAATAGTAACAGATAGGAACCACAACAGGCAGGCACTAATAAAAGGAGCTGGAACAAATTCCCAGTTTGGGTATGACCTGATGAAACTGGGTTTTCCTTTCTGTATTTTTGCCTTACAGAGAACAGCTGAGCAAAGGATTATTTGTACCTTCATCACAGAAGAGCCTGTCCTAACCCTGTGCAAGTTCACCAGTATAAAATGTGTTCTCTATGTTACTGCCAATGTCAGTTAAGCCTGGGAGTGATTCGCTTCAGGCATTCAAATCATGGATAATTCACTACATCCTCCTAGCAGATGCTCAGAACAAGGCATCTACTTTCCCAGGGCTCCCAAACAGTTCACAGAAGGATCTTGCTATGGTTCTACAAGAGCAACTCCCTTGGTCACTGGGAGCAGTGTGAGCGGATTCAAAGGTGCAGCTGTAAGACCTAGAGGAAAGCTGGATGCATCTGGCTCATAAAGACCGGGCTAATTCTTCCCTTTTCCTGCAGCTTTCGGTCTTGTTCTTTTGGGTCTACTGGAGACATGTTTATTGGGGTGATAATGAACTGCCAAAGAAGCAAAACAGATCACTAACCTAAATAGTGTTTCTCATGCTCTAAAAAAGCTGTGTAGGAAAATGGGCTGAATTCTGGAAGCTTGGAAGTTGAATGATAATCATCACATTGAACAGCTGGTGAAAAGGAAAAGCTGGCACCCAGGCAGTAAACCCGGTCCAAATATTACACATGAGAGAAGTATACAGGTCGGTTTATGAGAGTGAAGATATAGTTTCAGCCTTCCAGTCTGTTGTTTTTTTTTTTTACAAAAACAAAAACTCTCTATATTTAACTTTTTTAATTTCTCTGCCACCTTCAGGACATAAGCATTGGTATCAGAGCAGGATGTGCGGGTGGGGAGATTTCCACAGTCTGCAGTAACAAAAGTGTGAACTGCATAATCTGGGTAAATCCCCTAAGAAAAAATCCAATCCCTAAAATAACATTTTTCAGAGCAGAAATAGAGCAGTTTGCGGGAGGTAGCAAAGGAAGAACAAAGGTCATTAAAAGAAAAAAGGAGCCCACTGAGGCCATAGTTGATAAGAACAACTTTATCTGTAACCTCAGCTTGCCCGGCACAGAGGAGTATTTAGTGCACACAGCAGCTCAGACTTAAATCTGAAACATTTAAAATATTTCAGATTTTCCTGCACATGGATGGAAAAGTGTCAAAGGATACATGGTAGCAGGCTTTATAACAGCACTTAAGCAGAGAAGATGTAGGATACCTAAAAAATTCATCAGGCTTTGTCTCCTTATCTTAACAGATAGACTTACAGTGGTTTTAAGATACTTAGGGCTTAGTTATATTTAATTCCTTTCTATTAAGGATACAGAATTTCTGTACCATGCAATAATAATGGTGCCAAAAGCCTTGAACAAAAGGAGCGTGCTCATACGTTCAGTGTACCACTGCACCATCATACAAGGTCAGGTTCCAGAAATGAGAGACCTGTGTTAGCAGGGTATTCCAGCTCACCCAAGGACCCCCTTCAGAAAGGCTGTGTAGTTTGTGTGTAGAGCTCTACAGACTTGTCCTCATGTCTTCCAGCTCTACAGCCAACTTGGTCCTAGGCAAGTGGTGTATTTCTTACCTAACAGTAGAAAATAGCAAACAGTGAAGAGTCCCCAGTTCAACAGTGAAGTTACCAGTTGATAAAGGTATTGCAAAACAGAAATAGTTAGCAGCTCTCACTGAAATCAGCTCCTGTGCTTATAGCAATGGCACCCAAATTTGGCTGTGTTGACTTGTTTCCTTCCTTATGGTCATCCTTATTTTTTTCCCTTTCCAATATCTTAGCTTGCCCACCATCAGTTTGAACGCACTGTGGAAAACTCAGAATGGCTGATCTCATCTGCTACATCCTGCTAGAGAACTACCAGATTCTCTATCACTTCAGGCCCAAATCTGTGATTGCTTTCTTACAACTGTGTGCGTCTTTCTACATGTGTTGTACCAAACCTGCACCTTCTCTTCCACAACACGTCAGCCTGTCCAGTTCTCCCACACGCAGAGCCAAATCTTGATTGCTCCTGGTTTCTCTCTTGCCTTGACCCTCACAGCATCTTCCCGTCAGACCTCCTACCACGCACCGCATCATACCATGTTTACAGCAGATGAAGTGCAGTTGCCAAGACCCCTATCTGAACATTTGATCAAATCGCTCCCTTCTTCATGTCCCACCGCTAACTCATCTCTTATCTCATGAAGAAATCAAGCTGCCAGTCAATACATTCAAAGAATTTCTTAGCTCTCCCCCCACTACTTACCACCTAAATCTCTCCTCCCGCCACATCCTCTCATCTCCAGCAGCATTGCTCCCCTCAGAAGTCTACATGTTGGCGTCTCATCTCTTTGCTGTCCTGTATGCCCTGCTTTTTCTGAAGAGCTGCAATGTCACACCCTTGCATTTCTATTTATATTCAGTTTTCTGAGAAGACATCACTGCCAACAGACTACAACCCCCCTTGGCCCAAGCAGCAAAGACTTTTCAGGAAGTCCTTAACACACTACAGTTAATGCAAAAAGAGACTAGAAAGAATAACATAGTCCTAAGTAAGTGTTCATAGCTAAAAATGCAATGACTTTACAAACTGGTTATAAGTTCATCTGTACTGACAGAAATCAAACGAAATGCTATTAAGATCAACAGCCGTATTGGGGGGATTCACTATTGCTCGCAGAGTGAAGTCCATGCAGCTTGTCAGGGCACTCTACTGTCCATGTTCTGATTTATTAATTACAAGAAAGGATCTCTGAGCATAATTTAAACCAGAAAATTCTCAAGTGTGAGGAAAGTTGTGTGCACACAAAAGTGGTTCTATATTTTAGAGGCACAAGCAACTAAACAAGGTCTGGAAGTATCTGAATAGCTGCTGTTTACACAGAGCGCAGTTTTAGAAAACTCACAGCAGACTCTGTATTTTTCAGATATGTGCATTGTGTGAGGCAAACGGTTTTGTAGAAGAACTGGGAAATTTGGCCTGAGTATTGATCCTAGTCTACAAATAGATATGAAATCCCCCTTGGCAGCAGTGATGATTTTTCAGGAGATCACAGACTTGTGTCAACTTTCTTGTTCAACCACAGAGTTCCTTGGAACTCAGTCACTTTGCCAAGAAACAAAACAGCTTCACTAGACTTTTATATGATGAATACTGCATCTCGTCTTCGGCAAGACCACCACACATAGGCAGAGAGAGAGATGGAGGGATCAACTGCACAACAGCTTCTGTTTGTCCTTGTTTCTGTTCCATGATACTGCATTGCCTTTAGTAAATTCTCTTAGAGATCCGTACGTCAAATGCTATCTTTAAATTGTATTTTTATGGCAAATGCAGGTTCTCAATTTGCATTGGACACAATTGGTAAGGAATGTTTGATGATCCCTGGAACATGCTGCCTACACGGTATGACATAAAACAGCAAGGAAGGGATATGCCACCTCTTTTTTTGGGAGGGATAACCAATACATTCTGTTGGGAAATATGGTTCCCAAGTCTGTCTACGAACTGCCCTATAAAATCCAAGTCTTCATTTAAACAGGGTTTTCAATTCTGATATTTGTTCAGATCTTTTTTTTTTTTTTTTTTCCTCCTGAACTGAATTTAAAATAACAAAGTATCTTCTTTGGAGCTTGAAAACAACACTAAAAATATATCAGCAACAGGGAGCTATCACCTTATACCCTAATGGTATGTTGAACTAAACCCAAAAGTCAGCACTGGTAAATGATTTAGACTGAAATAATTTTTGGAAATACCTAACTAATGAAAATACTTACCTTGCAGTTTCCCTACATTCCACCAGACTCCATCTCTCCAATCCTTTATAGCATCAGCAATGCACTTATACATCACTAATAAAAAATAAACAAAATATTAAAAATGGAAGAGCAGAGAAAAATAAATTGCATTTTCAAATATACCACTGCTGTTGTACCGAGCACATTAGGTACTTTTTTTTTATATATTTCTATATTTAGCCTGGTGCCGCCTGCCCTGAATGGTGCCCTGAAGTGCTGAGGAAACCAGTTTTGCTCAGTTTGATGTTTGTGCTCGC
Source organism: Gorsachius magnificus (assembly GCA_034008185.1). Taxonomy (NCBI): domain Eukaryota; kingdom Metazoa; phylum Chordata; class Aves; order Pelecaniformes; family Ardeidae; genus Gorsachius; species Gorsachius magnificus. The sequence goes on along the minus strand of CM067093.1, from coordinate 12,577,741 downwards.
TTCACTGCTGATTACGCTGGTCTTGATTGCATCCGCAGAGGGCACGTTGTGCCTGTGCCTCCTGGAACATCCAGCCACAGACTCATTAGACTGCACCTGAAGCCATAGTAATCAGTAAATAGTAACCAGTAATAATTAATTAGTTATCCATTATTGTAACCATTTGTTTTCATTTTAAATACCTAACGACTACAAATATTTATCATTCTTTATACAAGTATATTCTGGATATCATTTTCTTTGCTTATATAGTAGGAACTTCCGTGTTATGTGGGAAACTTCCTCAAAATAAGTTGTATGAAATCTTTGAGACACACAGTTAACTGTTAAATACTCCAAAGGGGAAGGCACCATTGCCTTGAAAAAGAAGTAAGGATGCATGACCTACTTCTGAAAAGGCAGGAGAGACACTCATCCTATACATCCATGTTCAGCGTGTGCATTTATAACTGTATTTACTAAATGGGTGAGTAGGAGACAGATGCTTAATCATGCCACACCTCTTTTTTAATTAATCTCTAATCATTGACTCACATCTACTGAATGTCCCTCAAGTGTTATTTTTTCCACAACATTTACCTTAGCGTATATTTTAACTTGTGCTGTTCGTTTTATGACTTCAGAGAGGATGTGGTTATGGTTTGACAGAAAGGAAGCTTTGCTGTAGATGGGAAGATAAAGCTCAAAGCACCTACGCTGCCTTTTGAACACCTTTTTCTTCTTTTTTTTTTAAATTAACTGTCTTCCTTCTTGTGTCTCTTTCTTGGACGGGTGCTCAGCACATAGGGCAGACATCCCATGTCCTGGGAGACGACTATTTTTGGCTCAGCCATGAATAACTGTGTGCTCCTGGAGGAACTGCTGATCAAAAAATCCCAGCAGAAGAGAAGGACTTCACCCTCCAACTTCAAAGTGCGCTTCTTTGTCTTAACCAAATCCAAACTGGCTTACTATGAACACCGCCATGGGGTACGTCAGCCATTTTCTCTCTCATAATAGAGTAATGGAGGGACGGATGAAATTTGTTAAAGGAAGGGAAGGATGCTAATGGAGGGAAGGATGATCTTTTTAAAATGTTATTAACATTTCTGGTCCTTACTACAGCACCATTTACTGAAAACTGCGGAATGGTCAAACGGGTCATTTAGAGCTTCTGGTCCATGGGCATTTGGTGTGCATGGGGGAATAAGACTACCTTGCTATTTTATAGAAAGGATCTAGTTTTGTTGTAGGAATTTAGCACGAGCAGTTGTAAAAGGTGTGCATAACAGCCACTTGAGCCTGTGCCTGGCAGTTCACATGAGTACAGGGTCTGACCTGGAGTGACATAGCACAAAGATCACAAGTGTACCCTAATTACATCTGCGAAAAAAGTAATCCACAGATTTTCACTCTCTCATTCTTTTCTTCAGGGCAGCAGACTGATGCCTGGTAGGAGACCAGTCTTGCATTTTAAAATAAATTCAGCTGCTATGTGTAACATGTCTGGTCTTCGGAGTCAGCTTCAGAAGAGATGCCATGATGACATCCGCGCTCAGACTAGGCATTGTTTCCCCAAGCTTGCATTTCCCTGATTTGCTAAATATCAAGAAAATTAGAAGTCAATCTGTGCACCCCATTGTGCTAAGTGTTCTAGTGAAGTGAGAATTATTTCCTTCTATTTAGCTGGATGTTTGCTGAGCCTCGTTACGGTTGTAAATAATATTGCTTGTTTTCCAACAGTCGCTGAACATGCTGTTAATCCATTATGTTTAGGCACTGTTACTGTACACAGCACAGAACCGGGGATCATGCTGCCTTGGTATCTAGCACTGGCAACTTCAGACCATCTGATCTTGCTCAGTTGCAGAAAGTTAAGTTAAAATTGAACCCAACAAGAAAAGCCAAGTATGCTGTGCCCTTGTATTTTATCATAACCTAGTCAAGGTCGTATGCCAGCTTTAAGGATTAATAGCAATTTTTACTTTCAAGTTACTTCTCTCAAATATCCCAACAAAACTTTTCTCTTGCTTTTATTTTATAGTCTGAATTTTTCTTACCCCCATATTTAAATAAGATAATATTTATTGCTGCATACTGTGTCTATATTTGGTTTAAGACTCTCTTTGTCTGCTATCCAAACTCTCCTGCAAATGGTATTATTTTAAGATTTTAAATTTCATTATAACTATTCCACTTAATTATTCTGGGTTAAATTTTCAAAATAATCTAAGTGATTCTGCTGTAGGGATTCAGAGAAATCTTCACAACTAGTTTTCTTTGGTGCTTTCTGACTCTTGGTGGACTTGAGATGAATTCAGTATACACTTTGCCTAGATACTTTTGTGGAATTGCAGTAGGTGTCTGTCAGCATCTTTAGACACTGAAATAGTTTGGAAAATCTGACTCGGTGGCTTTCAGTGGGGCAATGATTTCATTTGCTATGTGAGTGTCTCTGGAAATTTTCTCCCCTAGTCTTCCTAAAGGTCAGTTAGGCAAGATGAGGGTTTGGTATATTATCTCCTTTATATTTTATACTATGTATTTTAAACATGCACATATTATATATGTGTAGACATGTATATGTAAACACACATGTAACTTTAGGACCTTATGCACATTTGAGGGACGGTGGGTATATCTGTAATTACAGGGTTGATTTTCCATGAAACACTGATTTTTTTTCCGGCACAAACTGTCAAAATCAGGTTCTTACATGAATAGAAGAACTTCGTACAAAACTGGGAGAAAATAGTTTGTCCTCTGAAGTACTCCCAGAACCAATCCTCAGCCTCTGCAGTAATCCTCCCCGAAATTAGACCATCCTGGTGAGACCTCCACGTGGTCAGGTCATTGCTGTTCTGGAGAGGAAAGCTTAAGGCAGCCTATGCAAGTACCATCGTGTTTTGTGCTGAGAATGAAGTGAGCCCCCAGCAATGGAGTTCACAGCTAGTGAGGGGAAAAGTATGACACCTGCCCAACATGTGGGCTATGCCCATCCCAGTGAGGGAACCAGGACTGGGGAGCGTACGCAGGCAGTGAAATCGGTCGCCTGTAATGCTCATTCTCTAGTGCAGGCCCTGGCATAGCTTTGGCTCTGCTCTGTGGGGACTCTCTCAGATAATTTGTGGGGCTGGCAGGGGTTAGCACAGGCTGTCACCACTGCCAGCAGGCAGTTTGCATATGGTCCCCCTGCTCTGGAGGTTTAGGGCAAAGTGGTGAAGACATTGCTGTGCTCTGCCAGCTGGCTGCTGTTGATGGGGAGTATCCCCAGGCATGCGTACTGCACCATGTAGATGGGGCCAGCAGCTGTCCAGGCTTTTAAAATATGGATTGTTCAAGGGAAATCTCTGTGGATGTTTGCTATAAGAGTTTTCAATGAGTTTTTTTAAGAACCCCTTACCAACCTGTTCAGCGAGTCCCTGTACTCAGAGTTCAGTAGTGTACAGTGCCCACCCCTGTGGTCCCTGGGCAGGCAGTGACAACAGCCTGTGCATGAAGTTGGGTAAAACAACTGCGAATTGCTTAACGGTTCGAGAAGTCCCACTGATTTCAGTTGGGTGGCTTAAAGTGAAGCATACGCTTATGGATTAAGCCCAAGCTTACATGTTTTTTCTGTACTTAACAGAATTTAGCACCCAGCCCCTTTCTCTGCTTTTTGACGCTGTGGGTATAAAAAGGTGTTTAAGTGTTTATTGTAGCAGTCCAAAGCAAGGAAATAAACAGGTGAAAGGGGTTTAGGGATCGTTCCGTAAATGATACCAAATCTATCCAGACAACCAACATCATAAAGGCAAATTTTTGCAGTAACTGTAATAGCATTTTTGTCATAACGGCCATGGCCAGACAGAAAGCACTGTTCTCCTCAGGGGCCAAGCACACAATCGCCATTAATGTTAATGAAAGATATTTACATATCTCATTAGGAGAGTGAGCCCCCAAAAACTGGCAACAATAAGAAGCTGTGTTTTCTGGAATTCATTATGAAGTGCACAATGCAGGGCTGTCTTAACATAAAGCAAAGCCCTGACAACAGGCACATGTATTCAGCCCCCATCTCTACTAAAGTACATGAGAAATGCCTTTATTATAACATGCAAATGAATTCCATGGGCAAAAATTCTTTGTTTCCAGGGTCTGATTTTATAGCTACTGTAGGTGCGAGCAAACAAGCACATGGGAGTAATCATTTTAACTATTTCAATGAGTTTGATTCTCACCAGAATAACCAGCAGTGAAGATGCTGTGTGATACCCTCTGGGTGCCAGTACACTTGGAGTAGTGCAGAAGAAGCAAAGTGAATCCCTTTGGTGAGGCTTCTAGGACAGAGTTTCAAATGTCCTTACTTAGCAAAAACACTTAAACTGGTGAGTTACCTATACTCCATTCGCCTAACAGCTTATGGTATTTGGTAAATCCTTCAAGTTAGCAGACAGAAGAGTGAAGAGAGGTAGTTTAGGATTTCAGACACCAAGTAGAGGTTCTTGTGTAGTCTTTGGCATGTCACATTCTTACCTGATGGGGACAGCCAGAAACAAGCATTGCTCCCTGTATTTCAAGTTGGCTCTAGTCTAAAAGTGGCACAGATGTCTGAGGCTGATGCCACACTGTCCTCTGCACTGGTACCATGCTAATGTGGTACCATTACCATTACATGATCTCTGCATCAGAGCTGCTCATCTTGGGGTGGCTCAGACCTCCAGAGAGTGCTTGGGTCTGTCTGCATCAACTATGGAGAAGTGCTCCATGTCCCTATACCACAGTTTTCCATCTTCAAAAACAGGTATTTTGACCTAAACAGGCATTCTGAGAAGTATTGCAGGGCTGGGAAAGTTGACCTAACACCTGGGAAGTTCAGACACATTATATTTTCAAATCTTGTCTCTTCATCCAGATTTTAAAGGCAGCAATGAAAGGAGCACACAGAAAAGGACCGAGTTCCCTTTTCATTTACAACAGCACCATCCTTCCTACACCGGTCAGATGCTCAGGAGGTCACATAGCATGAGTCAGCCTTGTCCCAGGAGCATTCATTGAAATCTTTGATATTCAGGTATAAAGATGGCACTTCAACGTGTCTTGAAATTTGCTTTTGGTCTCTTGTTCCAGGAGAACAAAGGAATAAACTTGGCTGAAAAGCCTTTTATCAGCATCCTAGAAATGCTTCAGTTGTTGCTGTTGCACTGTCTACATGTGGGATTACTTGCAACAGTCTGGCTGCCCACAGTAAGAAAAGCAGCGCTTTGTTCCTCGGCCCAGCAGTCCATTTTACCTTGATTATACTACGCAGAATCCATCCTGCCCTGGAAAGACTTGGTTTTTTCCCTGAGACTCTAATGTAAACAGACTAAGATTTTTCTTCTGAAGATCTCCATTTTGGCATTCCTGATAGTTAGAGTGATCATTCAGACCCTTTCTCATTGCTTTGTATATTCTGAATACCTTAACAGTCATAAAGCTATAATCCTAATCTAAAGCGAATTTAATCAGAGTATTAGAGACTACTTCCAAATAAATACATATCTGAGTAGATATGTTATTCTTCATAGCTTGTCATGTATTTATTAACAAGTTCTGCTTGCTTGCCAGAATTTGCAATACCATCTGGCTTCTGATGCATATCTCCGACTGATTTATTAATAATACACATATCACCCACAAAGAAGTCCGGCTTGGCATCTGTCTACATCACACCTGTTTCAATGAATTTTTATGTAAAAAAATCAATACAACCTTGAATAAGATGGAGACAAGGTACAAACCCGTGCCTAATGTTAAATGTAATCCTTTAGTACACCCCTGTAAATTTAAAATGGATTTTTTTAATAATCCGAATTGTATTATTAGAGTTGAAGGAGGATTAAGTTCATATTGTTTGCCACAATATGAGCCTCACTTCTATTGTGAAATCACAGAGTCGTGGTAATACTGGTTGGAGGGCACTTCTTAAACTCATCTCATCGGACTCTGTGCACGGGGCCAGCGTTAGATCAACACTCAGAGCAGGACTATCGCCAACGCTAGAACAAGTTGGCTGTAGCATTGACTAGCCACCACTTGAAAGCCATGGACAGAGATTTCACGTCTTTGGGCAACCTGCTCCAATGCATCTTATCAAATGTTTTTCTGGATATTACAAAGTTCCCGTCTATTGCAATTTTTGTTCGTGACTTCTGCGGTGTGATTCAGGGTAGTGACATTGTCTAGACAAGATTGCTTTAAGCAAAATGCAGGCTATTCTCTGTCTGGTGTCTGCCTTTCTAACTCTACACATGTGTGGTAGAGTCAGATAATAAAAATAGCTTTTTTTCATTTTATCTTCCAGAATTTGATTATAATCATTTTCTTTTTGCACATTCTGTGCCTATGTGATTCTGCTCCTACTAGATCTTTGCCTGGGTATTTATTGACCTTTAATCTTTCAAGAATTTTTAAAAATTACTTTTGAGCAGTGTCTTCCCAGAAAATGTCAGATAATTCCATTTTCTTTAAATTACGAAGCCCAAATCTTTCTTCTGTCAGAGAACATTACGGATGTGGCAAAATCTTCACCCCATGTTTTCTTTTACATCTTTAAGGAAGGAATACCTGTTAATATGAATGTACTGCAATAAATATGGGCTTTCCTAATAGTTACCTTTTATTAGACTTTTCAGCTGTGGCCATTTTTACTTCCAGTGCCTGCCTCTGCTTTATATTGCAATCAACATTGTAACTGATACTGTTGCAATGCCTGCCTTTTGCTTTATACTCTCATGCTTTCTGACCAATTTTTTGTTGTTGTTCTTAAAGCTTATACTTTTTTTAATGAAAAAGTGATGGCACTTGGTCAATTTAATTTAGCTTCCCTTCTTTCATTGAATCTTTCATTTACTGCAATCTACTCCTCCTCCCAGTCTTTGCTAGAGTCAAGAACAGCTTTGAAGAAACTAATAGTCTTTAGTAGTTGTTCCATATGCTTTTCTGTAACATAAAAGACTTACTTCCATCATATCAGAAAGCTCATTTGAAAGCCAAGAATCTTCCTTTTTTTTCCTTGTTTCTTGATGGTGACGTTGATTTTCTTGTCAAACCACTTGTGCTGATCGTAAGTGTGCGCACCTTGAGAATCATCTCTGACAGGACCTGAGACAATGTGAACGTTGGAAGTGGCTTCATTTGATTTTAAAATAGGAGTCCAGTGAAAATACTGGGCTATTGCAGATGTGTGAGGCCCTGTGACGGACCAAGGGAAAAATGCTCTTATGGCCAAGTGTGCTTTTCCACCAGATCTCTCTACTTCAACATTAAATACACACAGCCCATGAAAATGTACATTTTGTACCATAGAGACCTTGCAGGAAGGTTATAGTTTCAATTTCCACATGCATGTCTTCTGTTTTCAGGTCATGTAATTCTGAAAATTGGATGCCTTAGCAAGCCTGGAGGGGTGAACCATAAACTGGGCAACTCTTGGCTAAGTGTGGAGTGTCTGAGGTCCAGGTCTTCAGTGTAGCTCTATTGACTTCTCTAGCCTTTTAAAAAGTTAGATTTCTCTGTTTTTAAATTATTTTGGTGGAAATGCAAAACAGGGTCTGGCCTGCAGGATTTCATAAGGATAGTAGAATTAATTCTGCTGTAGCAGATGTTCCCCAGGTAAACTGAGAGTTTAACTGAGTAAATTGATAACAAACTGAGATTGTTTGCATGGAATGGGCTTTGGCTACAAACAGTATTGGCCTCAGAAAGCAAGATTTGGTACTGAAATTAGTCATTGGGAGTGACATTGCATGGTGAACAAACTGATAGCATGCAACCAGTGCGTGCGGACAGCAGGCAGCACAATTATTAAGCAGCACCGTAAGGTCTCACAGGCAGATGAAATACTTACTTTCTGATGTAGGAAGCTGCCATGATTCAGCGTCTATTCCCATATCCCGTGCTCCAGGTGAGGGTGTGATCAAGGAGATCTTTGCAGGTCCCTGGAAACAGGGCAAAAAGAAGTTAGTGGCTGCAAGTGCTCCAGTCAGGTCTGGCAGCAGCTGAGGACGGCAGTGGAGTGCCCATGGATGAGTTAGGGCAGTGAAGCAGGCGCAGCCCTCCAGCTGCCTCCCCAGGCTGCTATGTGTGCTTCTCCACCTCTGCTCCTTAGAGGAACGGAGGCACCTTAGGCACCGACTGCAGGTGATTTTGTTATTCAACACAATGCAATGCACTCTGCATCCAGGGTGTGCCCACCTCTGAAACACCTTCATGTTCTTTAGATGTAAAAACAGCTGTAAACCTTTTTTTTTTTTTTTAATTCAAGTAGGAGGACAAAATAGCCATGATAGACATGTAAACCAGGCAGCTACATTTAGGGATTTAAATATCAAATATAATGGGGTATATTGGAGATATTAAAGCATAACACAACAGTCAGAACTCTACTGAAAATCCCAGTATTATCAATTATCACCTCTTTCGGATTTTCCTTTGGAGCACTTAGGATTGGCAGGAAATGCAAAATCCCTTACAACTTTTTTTTAAAATTCAAATTGCCCAGTTTAGGTTTCAAATTTCATTTTAAAATTGTTTAAATTGTTTTATTTCTCATAAAACCTCAAACTATCAGTGTTCCTAAAAGAGGGAGAACTCCCAAAATACTGAATGAGGTGAGGGTTCAGGCAAAATTTCTATCAATCCAGCAATCAACAGTTCTTAATATCCTAAGTATTAATGATAAAAACAGCACATGCCACCATGTATAGATAAGGGATATGACAAGGGATAGAAAATAACTGTATCAACATGTGTTCAAGGAGGTTCAAGTTCATGCTCAAGTCTTTTTGTCAGTGGATAAATACCATAGCAGCAGAATTGCCATTAAAAATAAGTCTATGTTGTTCCAGTGATATCTCATAATCTCCTAGTTACTATTTTCTGTTACTCCTAGTTACTATTTTCTTCTTAATTCCTATCTCAGCACCAACACATGATTATGAGAGACCTATAGTCTAAGTAGCAAATAAACTGGAGACTCTGCAACACCATAGGCATAAGCAGAATTTGGGCAGCTCAGCAATTCAAGAAATTCCTTTCCAATTTAGTGCAGAAGCTTAGCAAGGCCTGAAGAAAGTCATACCTGAAAGGCAGTAAGATTTAAAAAGATGATGTTCACCAAACTACAACAAGTTGAGCTCTCTACCCCTGGAAGGTGTTTACACCTTGCACAACGGTTCTGCTTCACGTTGATAGTAATCTGGCTGCAAAGAGACAGACAGGTCCGTCGGAGTGGTCTGCTTGTTGACCCATTTGTTTCCTACCAGTGATTAGACCTATAAGTGCCTCTTGCCTTGAAGCCAGGTACTCATTTCCTCCACAAAATGACGTTTTAAAAGCTTAAATAGAGCTTTAACATTGTATGGCTGTGGTAGTAAATTTGGAGTTATGTGGAGAGAAATGAGAGCAAGCAATGGATATATGGTTCTATGTTGTTCCTATAGCTTAATTTAAGCACAAGAGTATGAAAGTGTGGTCACAGATCACAACAGAGGTCATGAGCCAAGTGGCTTGTCTCCAGGAGTGGTCAGTATCTGCTGTTTAGAGCAGAACTACAAAAATAGCCTCAAGTGTTTTCCTGGAAGCTGATAGGGAGTATCTTGAAGAACCTGACTATACAAACGTAGACCTTTTTGAGCTCAGAGACAGCTGTGTGAGAGAAAGACTCTTCAACATTAAATATTTTTTTCCAATCATTTTGCAATCATCCTGGATTATTCTGAAGACAGGCATTTTTATGGTGGGATTTGTTGGGGTTTTTTTCCACTTTATTTCAGCCTGAGCTCATTGCTTTCAGGTGCTACCTGAGAACGTGTGCTGGGCGAGGAGCAGCCCATGCAGCTTCTCACCTGTGGCCATGTCCCATTGCTCTTCATAGCTGGGGGAATATTTAAAATTGGCTCTTAATAGCGACATCGTAAAATTGTTGCTTTGTTACTTAAGACATCCACCCCTGAGGGGAACTAAGCCACCACTGTGGGCTCTGGGAATACAGGAGCCCTCCCTGGTTTTAATTCTGTTCACTCTTAGCCCTAATCAGCTGAGTGGAAAGGATTTCTGCTTTTTTTTTTTTTTCTGTCCTGTTGTTGCCTATGTAGCAACAGTGCAGGTGTTTCTGTTCTTAAAAGCAGTTGGGTCGCATAGCCATGGCTAAGGATACAACTTCACCTGCAGAGTCTTCGTGGCAGGGCCAGAAAATACACGAAGGGGAAAAAAGTGTGAAGATCCCAGGTTGAATTTACAGCACTTAAGTTCAGTAAATCCACTTTACTATATGGAAGTGCAGCCAAAGGACAGCAACACAGATGGAAGCCGAGCGCTGTATTTCCAAGTTTTAGAAAGGGAATTGATTTTCATGAAAAAACCCTATTATAAAGTCACACGTGATGTTCTGCCGGCATTCAAGCACTTCCCCAGGGCAGCTGCATTGCTTCTGCTCCCTGAAATTAGTTCATGCCTTCTCCTGAGCCCATTTTGACCCCTCTATCACACCAGGGTGCACATGTACCACAGTTCAGAAACCAGCAGGATAAAGCTACAGGTGACAGGAGTATGATATGGTTAAGGTGTATTATTGTTACTGCTAAGTTGTCGTTACTGTGTGCAGTTACCGCATCACCAGTAAGAGCTGTGGACGGGGGCCTAGGGGGCATTCACTGTGCGATTATAAACCCCCTGCAGAGGTATGTTAGTCCTCTTAAGGCCAGTGCTTGCCGTGGTTCTTGAAGGGTCTGCTATCACCAGCACATCAGTCTCCCATTGCCACTCTAAAAATACATCAATGTGCGTGCAAGCCTCTCTTCACACTTACATACACTTTATTCTAGTGGCCTGCAGAAGTCAAAGCTTTTGCTTACCACCACCACCACCCCCCCAGCCTGTTGCTGAGGGACTGTCTATAGCAATGAAAAAAACCACCTGGTTTGGTTTCACCACTTCAAATGCACAGAGTATGAAACCCCAAAATCAGCCAAGGGCCAAGCAAAGACCCCTCACTTACTTAATCACCAATTAAGAATGGTTCCTTCTAGTCAAGACGGTGAGAACAGGGAATGGAGTTTGGCTCAGATTCTTACAAAAAAACCCTGATGCTACTGAGAAGGTCATTAAATGCTTTTATTGGCGGAAATGTTTTTGTGGTTGAGCTTACGGAGGACTGGAATTTCCTACCTCACTCCACTGCAGCTATAAATTAGCTTTCCCCTACCCTCCTACTGGAGGAAAATGTCCAGCTGCAACCGGGCCTTTGCTGGGGAGCAGCAGGCAAACACAGGCTCATGGAGAGACCTTGTGGCAGGAGGAAAGATTCCTGTGTCCAAAGGGGGATGCAGCAGGGCTACAGAGGGGGCCGTACGCCTTTCTGCTGTGAGGTGCCTGGCTGGGCTGGGAGGAGCAGCCAGCATTGCAAAGGAAGGGACACACAGGCGACGGGGACGAGGTACAGGGAGATAGAGGTGAACACAAACACCCAGTGATGCAGAGCAAGGAAAACCCAGCTGCAGTGTGGAGAGCCCTTGGTAGTGATCACTGCCAAGGAGTTTGGGGCCTCGTGAATCTTAATTGCTTGGTTTTCCCCTCACCAGCACAAAAGAAACAAGATACAAGCTGTTATACAACTTTGGAACCAAGCTGGCTTTATGAAACATGGGCATGCTGCCTTTCTGCGTGCCAGAAAACGCTGCCTGCTCCCTCTTCCCGCGCCGCATGAGATCAGGCTCTGCCCACCCCTGCCTTACCTCTCCCTAGCATTTGGCCTCCCTCCCTTCCCTCTGCTTCCAGCACCGGTGGCCACTTTTTTTGCCAAGGCCCTTTGGTAAATACAGCGGGGTTCGGCAAAACCTTTAAGCACCCACCGAGGGACCTTCAGCCTAAATGCTTGGTGCAGTGCTTTTAATGAATGGGCTTCACAAAGAGCAACAGCAAAGTGTTAGCCAGAAAGTAGCCAATTCCTGAGACTGCACAGTCCCATATCTTACAAGATCTTAGACATTTGTGAAACCTGGGGGTGCAGAGCCGTGGTCAGGACGTGTGCTCATGGAGCGGATCTGTGTCACCTGCAGCAGCCACTGACGGCTCGCTGAAGCTCCTGCCACGGGCTCCACATCCCCACCCCTTCCCCTGCCCCAAACCATGAGCTGGTGAAAAGTGATTCATTTTGTTGGATGGCCAAGCTACCATGGTGTAGGTGAGTAGCAGCGTTGGTGGTTGTGTAAGTCTTGGCACGTGACAAATGCCAGGTGGCTCATTCCCCAAGCAAGCATGGCAACATGCCTTGTGTGTTGCAGGTCAGGGCTATGCCGATTGTACCACAGTCCTAGTATCGAAGGCAAACAGGGACCATTGTGGTCACCTAGGGTATGCAGTGGACACAAACTAAAGGACTAAGCAGTGAAAGAGCTGCTGGAGCTGTGTGGCAAGAGGAGGTGAAGTACCAAAGATGAATCCCGTAATGCGTTGGGCTTGTGATGTCCCTGGCTCCATTCAGAGCTGTTGGCTCCCCTTCCTGCAATCGCCATATTGCAAATAACAGACCAAAAGAAATAAGCCAGGACGGACCGATCCGCAGCACACTGTACTTCTCCTCGTGGGACAGCAGCATGCCTTGGTTTTCTTTCCACACGCATTACACAGTAAGACCACTGATGTTTTTTCTGACCAACCAGCTAAAACATCTATTTAATTATACTCCGGGCAGACTGAAAACAACAAATGGAGATCTGTCAGCATGTTTTGTCTAGCCCTTTTTAGGAACAAGTCTCTGAGGTTTTTGGAGACCATTTTTAAGAGGCTTTTCCTCTCCACTCCTTTCCAAATGGCCCAGTTGCTTTTGTTGGATTAAAGTGCAGGCAGGCATCACAAAAGCAGGGACATGATTAGCTTCCAGCCCAGTTTCTGGGTAATGCCTGGTTTGTGAGCAGTAATTCCAGTTGTCCATGCTGCTATGGGGCTGTAATTGCTTTCTATCAGCAAAGTCCCATCAGCTGAGGATCTGCTGGGCAATGCACCGGCTGTAAGACACACCCTGACATGGCACGGCAATGTGAGATTATGGGGAGCTTCTGTTGCTGAAAATACATGATTAAAAGGAACACAGTAGGTGATGAGAGCTGCAGAACAAGTGCACAAAATTTCTTGAGAAGGCTGGACTCTGTCTTCCACCAAAGTCTGGAAAGGTATCACCAGTCTGCAGTGAAAAAGCAAGAGCATGTGGCTGGCACAGCCTCAGAGGAGGACTGCATGTGGTTAAGCCCTGGGACTTCAAAGGAATAAGATGAAGGAGGGTTCAATGCTAGCAAAATTGAAGGGTTTTATAGGAAATAAATGGCTTTGTGTTTCATGGAAGGGGTAGAAGTCCCAGGGGCAGAACCAATGATAGAGGAGGTTGTGGAGATAAAAGAAGCCAAGTCTGGAAAAAAGAAGTGAACAGATAAGAATGAAAGAAAATGCATGGTGAAAATGGGGTGCGGTAAAGCCTTCTAAGGCTTGGCAATACTCTTGATAGTTAATTGGTATTTACATTTAGGGGTGCTTTATGGATTTGGGTTTATTGATACAAAAAAATCCCACTCCACCCCATGGAGCTATGTAGGCCGACGCTGTTTACAGGAGATGGCACTGGCAGTAAATCCAGAGGCACTGGTTGAACTGCAAGCAAATACAAATACAAACCCCAAATATACCAGCAAAGTTCTGCAAGATCAATGTGAGACCTCACTGTAATAATTTCCCTCTTTTTCCTTAAGTCCAAGTATACAAAGGCAAAGTACCCAGCCAGTTGCGCAAGAATAAGGTTTGAGGAGCCTTGGGGCCTTTCTGTTTGATGGGCCACTGTGGCAAACCTCACTCCGTCCCCAGTGGCATCAGCTGCTTCCCTGTTTTAGGCTAAATTTGCTGATGGAAGGTAGCAACAGAGCAGCAGCGAGGGTCGGCACGGAGGCGCTGTGCAGAGGGGCAGGCGTCCTGCCCTGGTGATGGCCGCTGCAAGTGGGGCAGAGCTGCAGGGTCATGGTGACGTGGGGAGCAAGGGGCGAGAGGGAGCTGGAGGGTGAAGGGCACAAAGGGTTGGGTTGGGGGTCCAAGGGAGGGCAAGGAAGTTGCTGAAGTCTTGCTGTGTCTCTGAATGACAACCTGTGACAGGTACAACACAGTCGCTGAAGTTCATGCTCTCTCCCATTGACAGTCGCCTGTGTTTGAAAAACAGAAGCTTTTGCAGTGTTTTTGGCATTCTTAAATCTCACCGATTTCCGTCACGTTGTCGCAAAGCTGAGCTGGGAGACAGCTAGTGTTTAATCCCTACTGAAAACGAATCAAAACAGGAAACCAGTTTGCCTCCGAAGAGCAAACGCATTTGTAGCGAATCCTTCAGAAGCTTGCACCAGATACCAAGCCTTAGCTCAGCTCCCGCCTGCCACGTGCCGGTGTCTACCTCGCCCCACTCTTGCAAAAGCTGCGTGCCACGCACCGAGGGGCTACGGGGCGAGGATTCGTAGGAAATAGGGCACGGCAAGGGAGTTGGGATACTTGGATGTCTGTTCTTTTCTTACCCTTTCCTAACTGCCCATGCTGTTATCTAGGTATCTGGCATATGAGGAATAATAATGCAGCAGAGGCTGCCAGAAAAATAGATTTGTCGGCAAGTTTTTGAGGGTATTATTTCTTACAAAATTTCCTGTTATTTTTTCTTAGCTAAAAACCCAGACAGAACAAAAACAGAGAAGTGTTTTGTTTCTTGGAAAACAGATGCAGTAAAAATGTTACATTTTAGATAAAATGCTTAGTTTTGAAATTCTCAGTATGCAAATATTTTTTTAAATTAGTTAGTAAACTGAACATTTCATGAACATAGTATCTTTTGGTTAAAAAGACATTTCATTTTGCTGGAAGAAAAAATAAAACCTGAATTTCAACCAAAGGTTTTGACTGGTTCTCTAAGAATCCATGTGCTGAGTTGAAATATGTGTGTGTGCATATATGTATGTGTATGTGCAATCCATATAGAGGTGCCATATGTAAGAATGATTTTATACCTATATGTGTCTTTATACCTTTAAATGTCTTACATAATCACTTAATTTGCATCTGCTCCATTAAAATTAAATCTCCTGTGGGCATGACAGTCTTGTCTAATATTCACTTAATCATTAGCATTAACCATGTGCTTTTCTCTGTCTTTCAGAAAAAAAGGACTTTGAAGGGTTCTGTGGAACTTTCCAGGATTAAATGTGTGGAAATTGTTAAAAGTGACATCATAATTCCCTGTCAGTATAAATATCCTTTCCAGGTGAGTCCATGGACCATCCTGATAGAGGTAGCACTTCATTTTGTATTTCAATAAAATTCTCCCTCACAGTGCAGTCATTAATGAACCCAACACCAAGGTGAACAACAACAAAGGAAGAAAAAGCAGATCAAGGTTTGAAATGAACTGGGGAATGAGAGACCCGGTGTTATTACAAGATCCATAAACTCTTACACTCATTCATTTTAAATTGGAAAGGATCGTTAGACCTTCTCATCCTATCCCACGTTTAAGACCATATTCAGCTCGCCCACTCACTCATGTTCAGAGAAAGCCCGTCTTTCACATCGGGACTATGCCCAGGGTTTTGGCCAATTTACCTGTGTGATGCTGAAACTGTGGCCTTTGCATCAGAAACATCAGGGTGAATGTGCTGCGTCAGGCAGACTATGTCAGACAAGAACTGAGAGGGGTTTTAGCGATGAGATGGCTTAACGACCAAGAGACGGACAGTGTTAGCTCTAGGATGAGGAAAGCATTGTCTAGTGTTAATTGTTAATACATGTGGGCTTCATTTACATTGCCATGTAAACATAAATACCACGGAATATTTGCTCAGTTATTGCAACACAAATTCCCCGTTTATTATGCTATTCCCTGTGCTGCCATTTATCAGAATTTTATCATATTGGTGACAGTATTTTTCTTAATAATTACGGTGTATGGATTTCAGCGAATACAGGGCCTTCTCTGTTCATAGGTGACTTATCTGAATTCACTTAGTGAATTATCTGAACTCAGATTTGCAGATAAAGGCTAATGATTGTGACCCATGAACACCATAAATGTTAAAAAAGATACATAACTTCATAAAAAGAAAAATGACACTCATAAAGCAAGATTTCTTTTTTTACCATTTTTGTTATCTCAAAACCAACACCAATATGGAAGCTTGGCTGGGTACTGTCATTCTTAAAAATCATGAAGTAGCTTGCAGAGTTTTCTCTAAATCTTCATTTGAACAGTACAAGTGCATATCCACCACGCTCTAATCTGAGCCCTGGAAAATGTTGCCTTGCAGAGATATGAGAAGGCAGAGGAAATAATTTCCCAAACAAGGTTGGGTCAGGAAACTCTCCCTCCAGTGTGGGGCGGTGTCCAGCCAGGATCATAAGAGTTGTCCTGGAATATTACAAAATGTTGCTAAGTTGGTGCATAATGAGCGCTCAAGAAACCAGATAATCAGAGTGTTACGGCCTTGTTTATGGGCGTGTGAGAGCAGCAGAAGATGCTTTCGTACACTGCAAATGGCTCTCGATGAGCAGCCCGACAGGGAAGCTCTCAGCTGGGGCTGGGTAGGAGATCCCTGGCTGGGGGAAGGCTTGATGGGGGAACCTCAACTGCTCTTAACTTGAGTGAACATGGACTAGGGAAGGAACAAATGCTCAGATCTGTTTGGTTTCGGTCTGAATTTTCAAGTCTCTAACTCCGTATCTCCAATGCTTGTAGGAACAGCAAAATAAAGTGAAGGTAGTGGCCACTACGGGTGGAATGGTAACAGTGGACCAGTCACGATGGACAGTGCTCCACTGAGGTCGTGGTAATTGCTCCTGCTTGTAGCACATATGAATTTTGTCCCACAGTCAATTTTGTGGTATTTTGTAAAATGATATTGTCTGAGTTTTTTAAAAAATATGTCAGTTGCACCCATCTATAAATCTTCTGTGGAACCACCAGTGGCTTTTTGGTTTTGTGTGGCTCATCTGGGAAGTGAGCCTTTTGCAGAGAGGCATGAAATGAGTGACTTTGTGCAGTTGTGCATGCTCACGGCTACATCTTTTGCAGATCTGCTTACTGCATATTTCAAAATCTGCCTGAGATTTTCAAAACATTATACAGACATAACAATAATATCAACACGAGTGGCTTTAAATGAGTGGGAATTATTCCTCCCCTATTTCTGTTTTTTGTGAAAGAGGTTATAATTTATCTCTCCATAGCATGCAAAGCAACTGAGTCACACAGCTCTCTGTGTGTGCCTGCAAGGGCTTCAGGCCAAGAGATAGCAAATGTTTCCTGTTCTTTAAAAGATACTCAACATTGCCTCACCTACACCCCTGAAGAAACTTTAAAAACCAGACGCAGTCTTGTAGAAACCTCTGTTTAAAGACAGTTTTTCGACGCATGTGTGCATCAAAGAGACCAGGTCCCATTTGGAATTAAATTGCTGAGATAAATATTGGAAGACTAGCATAGATTATGCGTTACATCAAATTTTAGGCCCAAATGTAGTCGTCTGATTCAGTTTCTGAGTCATTCTGGTTCTTGTGATGATTTTACTCCCTGGTCTGAAACTTCACAAAAGTTCTGTATTTCTCTTCCTTCGTTTGTTCATCATTAAGGCCAAGTTGATGAAAACAGCATCTTGACTGCTCATTGTTTGCCTGCTCTAGCTCCTTATTTCCCCTCTATAATCCCAGTGAAAGCTATTAAAAACTTTGAAGAATAACAGTAGTCCAATGAATCTCTGGGGAGTTGCTTGAGATTTATACTGACACAAGAAAAGCTAAATTTGGCTCTTAGATCTTAAGTTAAGGTATCTTACAAGACACTGCTAAGAATGCCATTTCCCCAGAGATGCTTTAGAAGAATAAACTGCAGTCAGTGAGTAACGGGCTGAATCCTCTGCAGATTGAAATTGCTGTGTGAAATGAAATTCCATTGATTTCATGGACATTTCTTAACAGCATAAAATTGATCTAAAACATTGCTTGTCTAGAATGCTTTCTTGATCAGGGCTTCTACTCCCTTTTAAATAATCAAAAGTCAGTGAGGTTAAGAGATGCTTCCAAACAGGCCCTGTTATTCTACTTTCCCACACCAGCGTTTGGTATGTAATTTGTTGGTATGGGGGCTGCTATCTGTTTCCTCCAGGGATTCCTTCATGCCCAGGTTATCTGGGATTGTCTCTAACGGCTGCTGCCTTCACTCCCCTCTCCAGATTGTCCACGACAACTACATACTCTATGTGTTTGCTCCCAATCGCGAGAGCCGTCAGAGATGGGTCTTTACGCTGAAGGAAGGTAATAAAACCCCTGTGCCCACCTAACTGTTGAAGTTACTTATCCCAGCCAATTTTCTCAGAAGCTGTAATGCAGAGAAAGTGTGCAAGAGGAGTCGATGTCTTCTATCTAAGCATGCAAAGTGGTAATGGGGAATGAGGTTATAAAATCAAATTGCTTGTAATTTTGGTGGCTGTGTTTTCAGCAGCAGTGAAAAATTTGGACATGGAATGCTTTATTTGCCTCTTTCTAGGATAAACTGTTAATTTGTTACTGGAATTTGAGGTTTCTTATTCAAGAAGGAATGAGGATTTTTATATGGCTAATTTTTTTAGACATTAATCTTTTCTGGGTAGAAGATTTTCAGCTCTTATTAATAGCTTTTTTGTTTAGATGACAACCTCCTTAGACAATCATGATTATTAAGAAACATTTTTGTGGGCAGCTTTCATTTCCTGTTCTCCTCCTGAATGGTGCTATGGTTCGCTGCAATGGTTCTGAAGTGGAGGCACAGTAACTAACCACTGCAGGCAGAAATGAAGCACAATGCTTCACATAAGGAAGGTGTTACTTGGTTACATTAAAATTGCACAAGGCTTCCGTCCTAGCTTTTTCCTGCTGTATAACACAGCCTGCTGTATTGTCACTCTGAAAACATTGTGCCTGATGGAGATATTAGTAAGTTCATGCACTTACTCTTGCAACCAGTTATTCCGCTTGTGGAGTGCACCTGCTCCAAGCTTCTACTTTACCACTTCTTCTCATTCAACATTTTGAGACTGTCCCCTCCCTTGGGCAATTTGAATAGTCTCTTGAAACAGGCCAGCAGAAATTTTTTTGTTCTTTTTAAGAAAATTCAAAAAGAAGGACCTTTAATCACTCATGCGGACATTCAAGATGGTATTTACATGTGCAAAAAATGTTTAGTGCTGGTGAATGCCAGCTTGTACAGCTGCTTCTAAACACCAAGCCAAAGCAGCAAGCGTCTGTGTCCTTCGTATATACGTACTGTAGAGCTGTAGTGTTTCACGGGAATCATCAATATATGCCCTGCCAGGTTTTCTTTCTCTTATGAGTCCTTCCTTCTGTGGTTTTGGTATTTATCAATTTGAAAAGAGAGTCTCTTTGGCAGGATTCTGTTCTCCCGCAGTAGAGAGGTATGGGCTCCATCACCAGCAGGAACGCTACTCATCCACATTAGTGGTGGCATTCTCTCCTTTCAGGAGAAACGAAAACATTCATGGAGGCAGCTGATAATACTCACCAAAGCTTGGTTTGACAAGAATAAGAAGCTTCTTTAAAGTGCAGATTATTTCCATTCAGTTCTAGATGTCTTTCAGAGCTGATGTGAATGCAAATAAATTCATTTTCTCCCTCCTTTTTCTTCCCCTAACATTTTTCAGAAACCAGAAACAACAACAGTCTGGTTGCAAAGTGTCATCCAGATTTTTGGATAGATGGCAAGTGGAGATGCTGTGCTCAGACAGAGAAGATGGCAGCTGGCTGCGTGGAGTATGACCCCACCAAAAATGGTATGGGATTTGTTAACACCATCCTGACCTTGAAAATATTTATTCCTAGCAAAAGTAAAGGATCAAATCTGTCTCATACAGAACACCAAAGAATACTGTGTTGCATTTCCATAAGAGACATGTTGCTGGCTTCTTGGGATATTCCTTATTCTGGTTTGTCTGTTGCTGTATTCTTTGTTTTGAATTAACATTTTCTTCTGTGTGATGCTTGACGCTGTCTTTGGAATGAGATGGAGAACTAAGAACTTGATCAGCCATGGTCAGCCAATAAGCTATGACAACAACTTAATCTTGAGTTACATTCATTCAACCCTGTGTGTCTTATTTTGTCCTAACCATATTTGTTCTCTGGTTTCAACGGCCAAGAGTAATCCTTACTTTGTCTCCTGAAAAAGCTTATTCCATCATTCTTCACCCAAGACACTTTTACCGTGTATCTGGGTGATTCCTTAAGTGATCTCTACACCAGTTTCAAACCCATGCTGCGTGGCTGAGTCACTGTGTAGGTGCAGGCTGGTGGTATGTCTTGCTCTAAAAGACCAAGGCTTGCTATTCACTGGTTTTGTATCACCTTTATTAATTCATTACCTTGATGGTTTCTCCCCCGGTTTTGTACAGATCTACTTCAAATTAACTTTCTTGATTTCATTTCAGCCTCAAAGAAGCCTCTTCCTCCCACTCCTGAGGACAACTGGGTGAGTGCAGTGAGGCACGCTAAGCTGTCCTTGGTGTCCCCTGTGTGTAACCAGCAGTGGTGAATATATCCTCATTAAGGTTCACCACGGTGCAGTGACCCAGAATATCACCTGTGATAACATTCCCTGGGCTTTTCTATTACCTTTTCCATATTTTTTCATAAACTATAAATCAGCAGCCTCCCACTAGAGTTAGGTTCAGTCCTGCAAAGACAGCTTGGTTTCACAAATAGCTTTCCAATGGTGAGGGAAGCTTCAACTGTATTTTTTTTCTACTCCATAGAAAGGGACACTGGGGAAGTGGGAGGGATATGGGAAAAGCTGCTGTGAAGAGGAACAAAGAAGTGATTTTCCAAACCCGCTTGTGGATGGGACAAAATGCCATTGGCTTATTTCACAAGAAGGGAGAAGCAGGGTGGTTGTTAGGGCTAGGTGCCTTACTGGAGGGCAGCAAAGCATTGGGACAGTCCCTCTAGGGAGGCAATAGAGATTTTATCACTGGAGGCTTTTAAGAGGAGTTTAGGAAACATCTATGAAGAATAGATCAGACAGAGGTGATCCTCTCTAAGAAGGAGTAGATAACTGTTTTCTGTGCAACTATTTTCTGCATATAAAATTTTTATATGAAATCCATTGTTTGAAAGTGCTGAAAATTCTCTTGTTGCCCCCATACCTCACTGGACGCCCTGGGGTGCTTTCCTAGCTTTGAGGCTTTTGAACCCAGAGGACAGCAGTGCTGCCAGGGAAATACTTATGAATATGAACATTATGAGCCTTTTTCCTAATTTGTGCAGAAATTGTTGCTAGACCCAAAGGAAGCCTTAGTCATGGCCATATACGACTATGAAGCCCAGAATCCGCAGGAGCTGACATTACAGTATAATGAGGAATATTACGTGATTGACAGCTCTGAGGAGCATTGGTGGCTGATTCAGGATAAGAATGGGTAAGTCCCTTTTCAACAGCCAATTTAAAAATCCTTTCTATATCAAATTTGTTGTTCCATTAACATATATGCTGGCTCCTAGCATAACTTTTGTGAAGCATCCTCTGATATACAGGAAAAGAGTGATGGAAGGTTTTCTCAGTAACTTTCTTCCCTTTGATGCTGCTTGTATTCAGGCAGCTGAAGAAAAAGGATTTGAAAGTTAATTAAGAAAAATAAACAATCCTTAGCTTGGGCTGATATTTGCTGTCATACACGTGGGGGAAAAAATTGTGAAAATTGTGAAACTCTCCAAGTTTAGAGGTGCAATCAGTTGTTTCCTTCTTCAGTAACCCTACTAAATACATAACAACCAGAATTTCTGTCATGCAAAGAGCAGGCAAGTCTTTCGGGGCTGACTCCCACAGATGCAGAGAAAATCCCGTCTATCTAGCGCACTCACCCTGTGTCGCATTTTAACAGGCATGAAGGCTACGTGCCAAGTAGCTACCTGGTGGAAAAATCTCCTGAGAATCTGCAAATATATGAGTAAGTTGTGCCTATGTTTTTCTTGTACCTCTAAGTGCCCTGGATTTATTTTAGAAGCTAAAATCCTCAAATGTCCCTACCCCACATAATGTGTTGTTGCCAGTGCTGGGGACACTCAGTTCAGAGGCTTTTGAGCAGAAACGCTGACTCAGAGTCTTTTGATGTTTTCAGATGGTACAATAAGAACATCAGCAGAAGCAAAGCAGAAACACTCCTCAAGGACGAGGTAAACCAGTGTTACCTGTGGGGTGGATGGGCAATAATAACTAATTAATGACAAATGAGGCGAAGCCTGTGAGGGCTGCTTCGTGTAAGAGCAAGCTGAACCTTGGGGCCCTGCTGCGTTGCTGCCCTTGGCCGCTCTTAGTGTGCGATGCAAGATAAAGGACCTCTGGCAACCCCCCTTACCGCCGCGGCAGCTGAGCGTGGGCAGAGAGCTGTGCCATGCTTCTTCCGTCAAACACACCCAGTAACTGGGGCTGATGGAGAACACTGCTTCAGAACACTGCGTCAACTGAAAACCGTGATTTTAGCTCCTCTTTTCTGTCTCTGCAGGAGGTCTGCGGATGCCAGTAGTTCTCTGAAAACCTAACCAATCTCGTGCTGAAATATTTTGGGTGAAAGCCAAGAGTATGGGTTTGAGTGGGTTTTTTTAGTTTTGTGTGCGTGCATGTGAGCACGCATCTTTAATTTTTCAGTGGAGCCAGACTTTTCCAGTGAAGACTGTAGTGAAAATAAAAAGAATATACTTCTTGTTCAAATTTTCTACTCAAACACCGCCTTAGTTTGTAAATCAGCTCTTACACTAACAGGAGATCCGAATAAAGTGTTGTTTCTTGGAATGATAGTATTTTATGGAAATTAAAGCAGGGGACACAGCAGCAGTCTCAGCCTCTGGGTTCACCTGGAGCTGAATCAGTCCCCTGGGGAGGTGGGAGGGAGGCCAAGGCAGGGTGCATTTGGTGGATCAGGTTTGCATCAATTGAGGAGATCTACAATGTAAAGCAAAGGAGTGAACAAAATAATAAGGTACATGGGATGCAAGATGAAAAGCATCTTTATCTGCAAGCAGAAGAAAAATGCGTTGTTTTTTTATTATCAATACATAGGTCCAAACTGTTATGTTAAATCTTCTCCTCTGACATCAGATCCGTTAGTGCTTGGCCCTGCAGGATCATGGCCTATGATACATTTTAGCACCCAGCTGAGTAGAAAACAATTACAGTGAAAAATTAAGGAGGAAAATCATTCTGTGAGTGCCAGAGTGGAGGAAGCCGGCTTTCCTACACATTTATGGTTAGACACTGGATGAAAGGGCAGGATCTTGCCCAAGCTCTTCCCGTTTGTGGCACACTGGTAAATTATCTTTCGTACACTCCCATATGGAGTCTCTGGTGTTGAATAAACAGTATTGTTGTTCTGTAGCTGCTCTCTTAATGGAGGGCACTCGAGGGGGTTTGCCTTTCCAATCGGCTACCCATTTCATTGACCCTGTTGGAAATTGATATCACCAGTATTCTGTCAGATAGGGTTGAAAGCAATCAATGGGTTCAAAATTTCTAGACGAGAGGCTTGGAGGGACAGAAAGACGCACGCTCGTGTACCCACACCCACACATACTTAGTATGAGCGCATAAGTCCCATTTCCTCAGGAAACGGAGGTAAAAATACAGCACCCAAGAGGGACCAGCTGGGTGTACCTGCAGGCCCTGGACAGCCATCAGAGCCATGCATGGAACAGACCAAGCTCTGTCAGCTGGCTGATGGCTTGGGTTTTTTCCTACATGTTTAGCACATCCTCATGATTGAGCAGCAGACATTTCTGAAACGAGCAGAGCATTGCCCCCAGTCCGCTTCTTTTTTTCCATTGCACGTCTAACCAGTTTTCTCTCCTTTGCTCCTGTTACAGGGTAGGGAAGGTGCCTTCATGGTGAGAGATTCGAGGCAGCCTGGCATGTACACAGTCTCTGTTTTCACCAAAGCATTAAGGTACAGCTGAGCTCAGCAGCTTTTCGCATCAATTACATCAATGAAATGGCTTCTGTGAGAGTGTAATGTCTTCAGTTGGTTTGGCATCATAAAGAGAGAGCAGAAGGCTCATGAAAATGATAGAGGAAAACACTTCCAAAAAAGACAGAAGAGTTAGCTGCCATTCGCAAAGTGTATTAAAGGCTCCACTTCTCCCTGCATCTAAATATATATTATATATATAAATAGCCTATAAAGAGTCCTTTAGACATCACTGGGCTGTAATTTTGATGAAATTGTCTCCCTAGCTGAAGTGTTGGTAGGATCAACATGGACTGTATGCTGGACTCGCCAGAGGCGGGTAATACAAGACTAGTGAAAGGGTTTCAGTGATGGGGCAGAAAATTTTGTTTCAGAAAGAATAGGCAGAGAAACTTAGTACTCAACCTGCTCTTATCGGGAAATCTCAACCTTTCTAGAGATGAGACCATCTATGAGTGAGACGGAGAACATACAAGCACACAGCTTTCATTAACAACTGCAGCTCACTCCTTGCTCCTCTCCCATTCATTCTGCATAAGGAAGATTCTCCCCTTTGCTTGCTTGTTCCTCTTCCACTTACTCCTCAAATTCTTGTCTTTTTGCTGCAATCTCGTTTCCCTCAAAGAAAACCTCATATTTTTCAGCACGGATAACAATCCCGTTATAAAGCATTATCACATCAATGAGACAACTGACTTTCCCAAGCGATATTACTTGGCAGAAAAGCATGTGTTTGACTGCATCCCTGAACTCATCAACTATCACCAGCACAATGCGGGAGGTGAGTAAAGGCTGATGCTGACCAGGGAAGAAGCTGTTTTACCATGCAGCCAGGTGACTGTTTTGAATGAAGGAAGGCTCCCAACCCCTCTGTCCTTACAATGAAATGTTAAATGGCATCTCTTTTCTTCCACTTAACCTTGCACTTGGATGGCAGGAAAATGACCGTCTTGGGCCAGCTTCCAGCATTACATCTTCTCCATGGTCCTTCTAAGGCTGATATGACCAACAGAGATCCCGTAATGACATACTACAGAGAGCCCTTTCATTCCTGGGAGTCCTGGTGACTGTGTCACCACTGCCAGACCAAGCTACCTCTTTGAATTACACTGCAGGGCCTTCCTGCCCAGGAGATGATAGATCCCTGGGCCTTGTTTTGATACAAAGTTAGGGACATGGCCAGGATCCATAACCAGACATGGGAGTCACCAAAGACTCCCATTCCTACAGTCCAGGAGTACCAAGGGAAATCCTGGGCTTCAAAACCACCCTAAAAATAAAACGTGTAATTTGGAGTTTTTTCAGACTTAATAGAGACTCACAGCTCACATTTGCTGACACAGTGAAAGCGAGCAATAAGCTGAAACTGCTGAGAATTGGCTTCCTTTTAGCAGGCAGGAAATCACAGTCTGAACAGAGGTTCAGCTGCCCTCAAGTGGAGCTGACAACTCAGTACAATAAATCTGCTTCCAGTATCCAGACTCCCTTCTGGGGTAGTGACAGCCACAACTTCCCATGACTGTGACAATAACTAGAACCCATCTTTTCCTCTGTTATTCAGGTCTTGTCACTCGTTTGCGGTATGCAGTCTCTTCTTGGAGAAAAAAGGCCCCGATCACTGCAGGGCTGAGCTACGGTATGGAGTTACTCTCTTGACCATATGGGAATCACACTCCTTGCTGGTTAGCTGGGTGATCCTCAGTAGCCCCATGGATATTGATGAATATTCATGTGACTATCACCACAATAAATAGATTTCTTCAGATCTTTACACTGCACCATTCACTGGATTATCATCTTTGTCATTACTGTTGATAACTGAATGAACTGATGGTGCAGAGCCTTGAGGGAGGTGATGAGAGCCTCAGGGTCTCAAAGAAGTCAACACTGAATACTGAAATGAATGCTGAGCAAAGGTGATGGGAGTAGAAGCATAGCGTAACTTGATGAAAGATGAGTCCCTCCTGAAAGATGCCTCTGTTTGCTTATAGTTGTCTACAGAATTTTACTGATATCATCTTTATTGTAATTCTGGGAGACATCAAAGAAAGTCAAAACCATGTTATGCTTGGTAGTGCACATATGCATGATAGAAACAATCCTCCCTGAAGAACTGGATAGACAAGAAAAATGGGGAAAGAAAGGGGCTGTTGTTCCTATTCTTGAACATGGTCTGCAGCATGGACTAGTCAAATGAGCTATCAAAGGTCACACAATTTGAGGGAGAGCCATAAAGTCTCACTCTGAGTCCTATCTCAAAGTTTAACCCACAAAAGCTTTTTGTTTGACATTTTATTGCTAGATTCTCACTCTTTCTCCCTTACAATCAACAGGAAAATTGGTCATTAACCCCTCTGAGCTCACCCGTGTCCAGGAGATTGGCAGTGGTCAGTTTGGGGTGGTATACCTTGGCTACTTGCTGGAGAAGACGAAAGTAGCCATAAAGACCATTCGTGAAGGAGCAATGTCTGAAGAGGATTTCATCGAGGAAGCTAAAGTCTTGATGTAAGCAGTAGATTCACCAAGAAAATCAGACCCTGTAGGATTCACAAGACTGAACCAAAGTGTTGTGATAATGTTCAGGAATATTAATGGGGAATTTAAACTCGGATTATCTAATGTGTATCCAAATAGTAGAGAGAGAGACAGGTGAGCTGCAGTGGTTACAAAGGAAGGCAATTCAAAGTGTAGGTGAATTACTGTGCTCCTGAGTCTATCAATATCCGGAATGGTCTTCCAGATCTCTGCTGTTCTGGAAGGCAGGACTAATTGATGGTGTATTGGGGAGAGCAAAGTATTTTTTGTCAAAAATAATTAGGTAAAGAAATCTCACAAAATTTGAGAGAAATTTTATTGAAAAAGCCTAGCTGTGCAATTCTTCTGCTTTGCACAACTGAAAATATTTCTCCTTGGTTTTATTGACTTTGGTTTTTTCACATTTCCCTCCCTTCAAAGTAGACAGAAATTGGGGGGTTTTGTTTGATTAGATGATTTTCCATGCAGAAAAGTCTTTTGGTGACCATTAGCATTAAAATAGGATGATACTTAGTGCTACTTTATGTTAGACTTGGTCTACACATTTCCTTCTTTCTGCTTTCATAGTTGGCCTTTGCAGAGGGAGGAGTGCAGCAGGGTGTCATAGGTGGCCATGTATAACACCCTTGCTGTAAGGATAGAAGGCACTGAACCTATTTCAGCCTCTTTTTCCACCTTCCCTCCCTATCCCACAGGAAGCTGTCTCACCCCAAGCTAGTCCAGCTTTATGGTGTGTGCTTTGAGAACACTCCCATCTGCCTGGTGTTTGAGTTCATGGAGAACGGCTGCTTGTCTGACTACCTCAGGAGCCAGCGGGGCAGTTTTTCAAAGGAAACCCTGCTGGGGATGTGCCAAGATGTGTGTGAAGGAATGGCTTATCTGGAACAAAATTCTGTCATCCACAGAGATCTGGTATGTTGGTCCCAGACAGATTTTTCCTCTGCTCCAGCTGGGCTTTTCCCTGTGCTTTTTGCCTACCTTAATTTCAGCTTTCACACTTCTCCTGCCTATCTGTTGACAGGGGATCCAGTATTGCCCCTTATTCCAGAAGCAGCATCAATACTTTAGGGAAAAAAATCATCCCCTGGAGTGCTGATTAATCTATTTCCCTTAATTGTGTTTGAGAAGAAATGAGGACATAAAGTTTGTCTCTTTTTCTGAGCGGACTCTTTTACTCCCCAACAGCCCCGGCCCCCACAGTTCCCAGGGACTGACCACTCTTCATGTCTAAAACCAGTGAAGATGACAAAAAGACCTGTTTTAACATATGCGAAAACATGCATTGCTGATAAAATACTTTTATTAAATACGTGTTGTTCAATCGATCTGCATGAGTCACTGCTACTGCTTTGCTAGGGGAGTAAGGACTGTGGGTAGCTATGGATATTTTAGGGGCTTGCTCTGCCCTTTCTGGTCACAAGGACCTGCAAGTCAGACTGATGAAGAGCTTTCTTGGCAATAGGAACATGCTGGTTAACAGCTGGCTGAATATGAGCCAGCAGTGTGCCCAGGTAGCCAAGAAGGCCAATGGCATCCTGGCTTGTATCAGGAATAGTGTGGCCAGCAGGAGTACGGCAGTGATCGTGCCCCTGTACTTAGTGCTGGTGAGGCTGTACCTCGAATGCAGGGTTCAGTTTTGGGCCCCTCACTACAAGAAAGACGTTGCGTTGCTGGAACATGTCCAGAGGGGAGAAACAAAGCTGGTGAGGGATCTGGAGCACAAGGTTTACGAGGAGAGGCTGGGGGAGCTGGGGGTGTTTAGTCTGGAGAAGAGGAGACTGAGGGGAGACCTTACCGCCCTCTACAACTACCTGAAATGTAGGGAAGCTGTAGCGAGGTGGGGGTCAGCCTCTTCTCCCTGGTAATGGGTGATAGGATGAGGGGAAATGGTCTGAAGTTGCACCAGGGCAGGTTTAGGTTAGACATTAGGAAAAAATTCTTCGCAGAAAGGTTTGTCAGGCACTGGAAGGGGCTGCCCAGGGAAGTGGTCCAGTCCCCATCCCTGGGGGCATTTAAAAGCCGGGCAGATGAGGTGCTTAGGGACATGGTTTAGTGGTGGGATGGCAGCGTTAGGTTAACGGTTGGACTTGATGATCTTAAAGGTCTTTTCCAACCTAAACAACTCTATGATTCTATGATTCTCTATGCTGGCTGTAAAATGTACAGTAAACACAAGAATCTCAAGCTTTCACTCT